>OW052220.1:231255812-231873812 GCA_932526605.1 Nephrotoma flavescens
ATTTTTTCATATAAAAACAAATTTGTAATTTCAGGTTATTTTAATTCAGGGAGCCATTCAGGCAAGCAACAACTTTTTGCGATAATTTTTTTAATGTATTTTAATTTTTCATTTTATTATTATTATTATTTATTTTCATTTTTTTTATTTTATTTTATTATTTAATTTTATTTAATTTAATTTTATTTTATTTAATTTTAATTATTTAATTTTATTTTATTTAATTTTACAAATTAAATTAGGTATATTGCTGTCAAATAACAATTAATGCCAAATGTCTTTTTTTACAACAAGATGACACCCATTCGAAAAAACAGAAAAAATAGCCGCCTTGCGGTAAACACCATAACCATTAAATGATTTTATTTCCCCTAAACATAAACATTAGTAGTGTTGCTTTCACTAATCCGATTAGCTTAGCTAAGAAATGTGAAAGCAACAACTTTTGGCTTTAATTTTTAATGCGTTTTAATTTTTTTTGTGTTGGTTCATTTTATTAATATTTATTTTAGTTTTTTTACATTAAAGAAAATCGGCTTTGATACAATGCAATTGTTGTTGTAATCTTTTGAAAGCAACACAGCAGCTATTGTTTGTCTTACATTGAAGCCATTGAAGCATTATACAATGCAGTTGTTGTTGTAATCTTTGCGGAAGCAATGCACCTAAAGTTGCGCCTGGTGTTTCCCAAGGATGTGATCATCAGGCCCTGGATTTATATTGTTTTCATAGATTGAATAACCGAGATTGACAAGATTTCGTACGGTTGGCGGATTGCTAGATACGGAGAAATTTTAAGAAGGCATAGATATATTAAGTGACTGGTGTGGGCAAAACCCGCTAAAATGCGAGAATGCCAGTTTCAATACGCATATTGAAAATTGCATTGCAAACATGGGCAGGTGAATTTAAAGATATTCAAACCATATGTTCTTATTTCGCTTACGTTCGATCTCAACTGGAATACGCTGTAACGCTCGGGAATCCATACTATGCTGTGCATGCAAAAAAAATTGAAAGGATTTAAAAGAATTTACTGATTTTTTTTGTGAAAGGCTTGGATTATGACCAAAATTTACCATTCACGCAAAAATGCACGCATTACAAAATATGCACCCATAGAAAATAGACGGCTTCTCTTGGGCGTGGCTTTTATTGGTAACGTTCCCATTTTTGAAAACATATACAATTGCTTCTATTTCACAGGAATATGGCAAAATTTCCATTTCTGTAACTATAGGTGGTTAACGTCTGATTTATCTGATAAATTTGTGTTTACTCTTTTACCTTTTGCTAACTATACTGCTCGAATTATTTTTTTTACTTCTTGATTGATGAATGTGCGTCGGTTGAACAGCCTTTCTTGCATTTTATCATCTTGAAGCATATGGTGAGCTGAGCACATTAATGATTTGTTGCTTTTGTACTGCTGGTCGTTATTGTTGATTACTTGGTTGTGGTTTTTTCACTATCTGGTCCCAGTCTGTAGCGTCCAATGAGCCTGCGATCTATTTCCATGCACTTCAAGTCCATTTCATTGCTCGTCTTCTCTGTAATTTGGTTTGATGAATATTGTTGATTGTTGGTATTAATCGGTTTTCATAGTTGTCTAAGTTGATCATGTGAATTAGCTTAAAATTGCCACTGACTACTCGCCTATTTCCTAGTTTTATTATTGGGGTATTGTATTCGAAGACGTTTACACATGATGTGTACCTACCTGAAGGTAGGATGTGGTTGTAACTGTAACATTATTGACTCTCGCAACCGTGTCTTTGTTGAACTTTGGTTTATTTTTTGCCTTGATTTGTTTGTTTATTTATGATGCGATAACCCAAAATATTCGTTTCTTATTTTAGAAATTCTGTTTTATCCAAATTTACTCGTAGATTGCCTTTTTCCAGTTTTGATAAGATTTTCTCGATATTAGGTCTATGTTCGTATGTTTTTCCGCCGAATATAATTATATCGTCTATCTATAATAGACGTAACATATGTCACCGGTGAATTGTTTTACTACGTCGTTGATCATCCTTTCTCATCCTTAATATGGCGGGCGTGTTTTTTAAGCCAAACGGAAAACGATGTTTTTTCTATATCGGCTCCCTTCATCCTTTTCTGATGGAATTCAGACTTTAGGTCGATGGTTGTGAAAAATTTAGAAGTCGATAACCTTCCTGTACTTTTTGATTTGTGAGGCATCCATCTTTTTGTCGACAACTGATGATCTAATAATTCCATCCGTTAGCAGCTGGTTTATTTATTTCTCGACTTCTTGTAAACGAATAATGTTTTGTATTTTGATATCTTAACTTGGAGTTGCTCTTTTGTTTCTGGCGAAAGATAACCTATATGAAGTTGGCCCAAAATTCTAGCCCAAAAAATGGCGAATTTAAAAGCAGGCAACATTAATGCAAGTGTCGTGAAAAAATGAAACTATCGTGATAGAAAATATTAAGATACAAAAATGATAAATCTTTAAAAAAGTTGTTGTGGTTCCTTATGTATTTGAAATTGGGCCAAAAAAATTAATTCCAAAACTATTACGGTACTGTAAAATATACGAATATTTACTGCATCAAGCATCTGCCAAATATTTTGTATTTTCGATATGTTAAATCATAATATATTCTGTTACCACAGCAAAACCGCCATATTTTAATGTTAGTCCAAAAATAAATATGTCGTAAGACTATCAAACCCGCATAGTAGTTAAATCATTTCTATCAAATCAAAAATGAAAAATTAACGAAATAAATAATACATTTTAGTTCCATAGCAGTTTATTTTGAGACTCTACTTCTGACTATAATTAGAATTTATGTTAATGTGTACATCAGAGCATTAAACGACATAATCTTTTGTTGGGGGGGGGGGGGGGGGGAATCGGAGGTTTAAGGGGCCCCTGGCCTTTATTCCGATGATAGAACCATCCGATACAGAATTAAAATCAATTACATATCGAATGGTATCGTACTAATGACGGCTTAGTAAACCTCCGATTCCCCAACAAATCTTTATGTTGTATATCCTTAAATTTAAAAGGATTCTCTAAATTTAAAAGGACAATCTTATTTAGGGGCCATACACAAATTACTCAGTTACTGAATTAAAATTAAATTGCATATTTCGTTTTATTTTACATTTCTGAGTTGACAGTAATAGTTTCTTTAATGATATAGTATCACGACAGATTTATTTTGGGCTGACAATAAAACATGGCGGGTTTTCTTTCGTTGACAGAATAATTTTTGGGTTGGTATATAGAAAATAGAATCTTTTTATACATTTTTGGGCTGACACTTGCCTATAGTCAAAGTCTGTATATTTTAGCATTACCATCGACTTTTTTTTTAAGTTAGAATTTGACCAACTTCATACACATCGAAAGATGGCTGTCTGGGATTACCATGTTGTTGACTTCACATGATGATTTCTCGTGCAATGCGATTTTAATATTCGGGTTTATTATTAACATATTGCTTTCAATTATTCAATCTTATTCAATCTATCAATTATTGCTCCGAATTCTTTCAAGGTGTCATCTCGTATTATTCCGTCGAATAATTTTAGCCCTGGTAATACGAAGAATTCAATAATTTCGATGATTCCGATATACTTTTGAAGAATTGTTCTAATTTTCTGTTTATTGGAAATGGCATTATCGATAAATTCAGTTTTAACGAAATTTTTGTTCGCTCTCGTATCTATTAGCAATTTAAGGGTACTCCTGTGTTTTAGCTTGTACTCTTTTTATAGTACGCTATACCTAGTGTTCAGTCGGGCAAAAATGATAAAAAATATCATGATATTTGTGGGGGGGGGGGGGGGGGGGGGTTGTGTTAAGATGTGAATGTTATCGTTTTCGATTTACATTGGTGTTGGCGGATTCGGTTAACTTGGTCGTGGTGGTGGAAAGTTATTTTCAGTTTGAATACCATATAGTACTCGGTAATTTTGAAATTGTAAGCCATATTCCACCTTTGTACAGGTATTGTACTATCTTTTGTTCGCAGATATGGTATGTTGGTGTAATAAATTTGGTTGGTTGGAGCCGTCACTACATTGCTGCTGTTTCTTTTAAATGTTGCCAGGTTTCTGAAATTCATGTTCTGTATTTCTAAACAGAACGAGCATTTTTGATAAATTCCTATTGAATGTTTGGGTGAAAATCTGGATATTTTCACCCAAACATTCAATAGGAATTTTCCGGCCCTCTTCCGGTATGTTTCAACCATAACGTTTATTGTGTATCAGGGAGAATTGAAGGTTTATTATAGCGTAAAATTCATTCACTGTCAAGTTGCGTTGCATTAACATACTTAGCTGGTGTTCTTATGTGCGTAGATCATGCTTATCCTCGTAATGCAAAGACAATTATTTTTTTATTGATGTCCATTCGTCATCAAAAATATTGTAGGATATTAATGCGGAATCGGCGCTACCGCGGACCTTTTGTCTAATATTTTGAAGGATTGCTCAATATATAGGTTTGTTTCGCATGATGTTATAATATCGTAAATATATCGACATTGTGTACCCACGGGATGTAGTGGGTTGGGTTGCCAATTTGTAATTCCTTTATACAGTCGGGCAGCTTGCTAATATCTATTAAATCCTATTCGTCTTTAATGTATTTGATGTTGCCGTTGGAAGCACATCGTGATGTAGTTTGTCCAGTCGTCTTTAAATATTTTTTTTCTAGTTCAATTTGAGTAATAAGGGCTCCGCTTAATTGTATTAAGGCGTTAAGGATGGCGGGAATTTGTCCATTTAACGAATATTTAAATGAGTTGACCTAAAAAATTAACACTTCATACAAATATTTTATCGGTTTTTACTATAAAAGTAGTCAATCTTGAATAAAATACATTCTTTGTTTCTAAGAAAAAATATGACTCGCCATTAAATGTTAATGAAAAAACATTGCTCCTGTTACGATGCCACATACACATATCTACCGATAACTTCTAAAACGGATTTGGCATTTAAGAATTAATTAAGCATATTTCTGACTTTACTTAATGAAATGATGTTTTTTTGTAGCCTAGCTTTTAACGAAATAAAGAAAGTTCAGAAAAGGCTAGTTTAGTTTGTTACGACTCTGGCGTTTCGCCTCAGGTTTAGTGTGACAGAATCGTTAATTTCATCTTATCAAATTATCAATTATTTTCGACTGTATGAGTGCGCCTCAACTAATAAAGAGACAAAATTTAATTAATATTGATTGTAAACGACGAGCGCGAACGGCCGACGATTTTTTTTGATTCGTTTTGTTTGCAGTAAAAACACCTTAAAAATAAATCTGGTGGTGTTCATTTTGTTTAAAAATTTAATATTTTTACTCTTAGAATTTAGAAGTAAAACTCTAAAAAAATTGTATTAAACTTAGGAAATTGAGTGAAAAGTTTTAAATAATATTTAAAAGCATGACTTAAATTTAAGCATGCAAATTATAGACTTAAGTTTCTAAAATTAAAATAAATAAATAAATAAAAAAAAAATGAAGAATTTAAATTTATAAAATCAATACAAAATAAATAAATAAATCAGTTGTGAAAAGACATTACAGTGAAAACTAAATAAATATTAAACGAAAAAAAAAAGTGAAATTGCAATGGACATTTAAAAGAAAATATAGCTTAAGTAATAACATTAAATAATAAACCTAATAATAATTAAATAGAACAAAAAAAAATGGTTTCATATAATATTATCTAAATCTAATATATTTCAACCTATTAAACTATTAACTATTTATTAAATCTAGCATAATACCTGCAAAAATTAATAAAACCGCAACTTACGTCAATTATTAACAGTTTGGCCACATTGTGTGCTGTATATTTGCAACCACAATACTACGGAAAGACACAAACTTTACAATTGGATACGTTGTTCATCATGGCGCCCAACGTTCGTCTAGCGTACGAGTATGTATATTTTTGGTACCAAATTGTTTCTAGTAAAATCATCGCTAAACTTTAAAAATCATAATAAAACAATTTAAAATTTTGTTTTGTTTTTTTAAAATTCTAACTTGTTTTTGTTGAGATTATAATAAGATAATATGTATATCATAAATTTTTTTTTATTTATTTATTTATTTTAATTTTACAAACTTAAGTCTATAATTTGCATGCTTAAATTTAAGTCATGCTTTTAAATATTATTTAAAACTTTTCACTCAATTTCCTAAGATTAATATAATTTTTTTAGAGTTTTACTTCTAAATTCTAAGAGTAAAAATATTAAATTTTTATTTAAACAAAATGAACACCACCAGATTTATTTTTAAGGTGTTTTTACTGTGGCTGGACCGAGACTCCTCCCGCCAAAAACAAAAAAAACGTTTTTTTTTTCCGGCCTCCAACAAAACGAATCAAAAAAAAAATCGTCGGCCGTTCTCGTTCGTCGTTTATTCCGGTTCTTAACTCAAACCGCATACTTCCTAGTCAACTAAAGCACAATATTAATTAAATTTTGTCTACTTTATTAGTTGAGGCGCACTCATACAGTCGAAAATAATTGATATTTTGATAAGATGAAATTAACGATTCTGTCACACTAAACCTGGGGCGAAACGCCCGATTCGTAACAAGTTCACTGAGAAAAAATATCTTGTAAAAAATGAAAAAATAAAATATACATATAAAATCAAAAAATATACATAAACATATTTCAAAAAATTGTGTCGCGTAACTATATAACCACTCGTTTTTTTGATTTTTTAAATAACGGATTTAAAAATGTCAAAACTTTTAATGCAAAAAGTTGCGTAAGGATGAAATATATAATATACGTTACAATATTCAATCGTTTTAAACAAAAATAATAAATATTTTAATTTGCCTTGTTGCTTAACTATATGTAACCACTTTTATTTCAATAACTTTAACTCAATAAAGAAAATTTTAACTTTAACTCAAATTAATAAAAATAAATAAAAACAAAAATGTTAATATTTCATTGGTCCACCTTTGTTTTCCGCTATAGCTAAAATTCTATTCGGCATACTTCTAACCAACGAATGGATAATTTCGGGTGATATTTCCTCCCAGGCATGTTGAATAGCTACTTTTAATTCTTCTACAGTGTCAAATTGCCGGTTACCTTCGTAAATTTTTCTAACCAATATTCCCCAAAGATTTTCGATCGGATTTTGGTCTGGCGAACAAGCGGGCCAATCTAATACTGGTATGTAGTGTGTTTCAAACCATGATTTTGTACTCCGACTCGTATGTACTGGAACATTGTCTTGTTGGAAAATCCAGTTTTCATCTTGGTTTATGTACTAGAAAGGTAATAGATGATTTTCTAACACGCCAATGTACTCTACGCTGTTCATTTTGGTGGATGGAAACGCTAAGGTAAGAGTTCCCGCTGAACAAAAAGCACCCCGTACCATTAAACTACCACCACCAAAATTTCGTTTAGAAAAGTATTTTGGTTCTTTTCTCATATCTCTCCAATAGTACTGAATGCCGTTCGGACCATCAAGATTAAATCTTTTTTCATCGGAAAAAATCACCTGTAATTGATTAATGGGTTAGTTTTGATAAAATCGCATAGTTTTCATAACAACGAAACAATTATTTTTTTAATTACTTTTGACCAGTCGCTTTTGAAAGTATTACTCGCGGCTTTAATCAACCCACGAGTTTCGCGTAAACTCATCTTTTTTTTTGGCCCTCCGCTTTTTTGTCCCGTAATTAACCGGATCTCTTAAAAAATTGCCAACGATAACATGGCTGCGGTTTAATTTTTGCCCGATTCGTCTTAACGAAAAAACTTTCTTCGGAAAGGGCCAGAATTTTGCCTTTTTCTTCGTCCGATAAATATTTTCGACGTGGCATTATTTTTCTAAGACTGTAGTTGTAAGGAAGCAAGGTACTAATACTAAAAATTTTATAATTTATAAAACTGAGCGAGAAAAACAATCAAAAGGCCTACGGTTATATATAGTTATGCAACAAGGCAAATTCAAATATTTATTATTTTTGGTAAAAACGATTGAATATTGTAACGGTTTTTTTTTTGTATTTTATATATTTTATCCTTACGCAACTTTTTGCATTAAAAGTTTTGACATTTTTAAATCCGTTATTTTAAAAAATCATAAAAACGAGTGGTTTTATAGTTATGCGACACACTGTATATAACAAGAAGATTTTCTAGTTTTAAACGATTTATTTCCATTTCACAATAGTTTTTTAACAACTGTCACAATTACACAATCAAATTTTTGATAAATAAAATAATCCGAAAATGTATATTTGTGCTCGAGAGGGTGATTCCTAAGAACTCCCACGATATTAACGATACACGACTTATGTCATGCAATTTACCATGCTTGCGGCTCCTCTTCCTCTTCAATCGTCACTAAATTTTCTATAAACAAAAATACTTTATTATTTTGTGAATTAAATACACTTGCATTTATTTTTTTTAACTTATCGTATCACATGCATTACACAATTTTTTTATTTGATTGAAATACTACACAACTCAAATAATTAAATTAACTATTAAATTTGATATGGCACAAAAATTAAATTTAATAAAAACATATCATGAGAACACTTTGAATAAATTTGCAACACGAATTTTCTTGTTTTACTATAAACAAAATGAACAACGGGGCTTAATAATTGTGTTTTTTTTACAAAACGTAATTAAACGAAAAACGTAAAATAAGGTACCATTATTATCAAACAAATGGTTTTGAAATGCAAATAAGCTCTTTTTACAATTTATATTCTCGTCAAATAAATATTTTCTTTAAAAAATATTTTAAAAATTTCTATAAATAACGAACAAATAATTTTTAAATTCAAAAGTAATTTCAAATTTTTAGAATTGAAATTTTTGTTTTTCAATTTTACAAATGAAAATTGTTCTCAGTGTAGTCTCCTTATTAAAAAAAAATGTATCGGAGCTACGATTAAATTACAATAAATAATTAAATTACAATTACAATTAAATATTTACATTACAAATTAAAAAATAAATTATAAATTGTTACTATTTGTTATCTTTTATTGCTATTTGTTGATATTTGTTCACAACAATAAAATTCACAAACAAAATGGTAAAATGTTCATTACAAAAATACTTCAATGGTAATAATGGTAAATAGCCAATCTTTTAATAACTTGCTATAATTAACATTATTTGTTTAAAAAGAGATTGACGGTAATTGACTATATAATTTAGGGGCGGTATAGTTGAAGATTTTTTTTAATGTTCCTTATTAGGATAAGTAATATTTATTCTATTATAATGTTGCGCAAATTATATGACACGCTATTCATGGAGTCGATCTTCGTTTAAAGTTAATTATTCTCAACACTACTTTCTGAACGGACATCAACGGTCTAATATTGGATAGGTAAATTTCGCCTCAACAAGTAATTCCGTATTGCAAATGCGAGTCAACTAGTGCATAATATATGCATTTTAGGAATCCCGGTCTGCAAATATTCCGAATATAGTAAAAAGCTCTTAGTCATCCGTAATTTACTTTTTAAATTATACACATGGTCCTTAAAATTTAGTTGAGAGCCCAAATGCAAACCGAGATATTTAAAAGAGTACACGGTTTCAATTGGAATGCAAAGGAAGTTACAATTGGTATGATTGCAAGTTAACGAATGATAAATTAAACATGAATTTAACGTTGAGTTTAACGTTCAGACGTTGTGCCACCTATGAAAAAATTAATTAGTTTAGACTTGCAACTCAGTATCATGTTATGCACAAAGAAATAAATTTTCAACATGATAACGTCTTGCATCATGTTCTAGGGAATCGATATTAGAACCAGAGTACAGTAATGCCATATCATCTAATCCAGGCCGGCTGAAAATTGAATTACAATACATTAGAAATAGCAAAGGCCCCAAAAATGATCCTTGTAACACTCCAACATTAACTGTTATACCAATATTGCATAGCTTCGATAATAAAATACTTTGACTAACAGAAAGCCTTAAATCTCTCAAATTATCGAAAGCCTTAAATCTCTCAAATTAGTAGCCAAAATAATTATTTAATAAATTTAATTGAATATTATCAATTAAGTTTCTAGAAAAGATTTTTTTACCATGAAATTTTACACGTGAACGAACCCCAAAAATCTAAAATCGAATTCCGAACTCACCAAAAAATTAATCGAAATATTTCTAAAGATTTAAAATAATCTATCAGAGTTTAAGAATTTTTTTTCTCAACCTAGTTTATAATAATATTCTTAATTGTTCGACACGGACTTACTCTACAAGCTTAACGGCGCCTTTACGGTTGCGTTCGTTCGTTCGCTCACTCAAACAATTTTTTTCAACCATATTGCTCCAAAATGACGAATTTTTTTCATCCGCATTTTTTTACAAGATGATGATTGGTCGAAAAAATTATTTGAAAGAACGAACGAACGCAACCATAAATGCGCATTAAGCGCATTCTCAAAACGAGAAATTGAAATAAGAAATTGTTTTAGAAGAGAAAACGTTTTTTTGAAATGCAGCAATCACTAGCCACACGTGTGCAAAGTGGCCGCGCCTGCTACTAGTTTACACATTATTCGGGAGTCATACTACATTAGCCGTTTTCGGAAATATCCCATGATAACTTTTGAGTCATTTTAATTTTTGTAATGTTGGTAACAAAACTTACTTAAGTTACCCTGGCTATACAAAAAGTAAGATGACATTTCGCGTGGTAATCAAAATTCAATGACATATTTTAACAGATACAACAAATTATGTTGTATTTTTTGTTTTGATAGTTTTAAACGTTTGTACTTCAACTGACACTACTAATTTAATACAAATTGTCAGAAAGACCGAAATTAAAAAACTACTAAAAGTTAATTACCCTAAAGTTATTCTTCACGTTCGGAAATAGATTTGGTAATTTTTTGTAAGCAAGTTACCCAAAATTTACCATAGGATATTTCCGAAAACGCCTATTATAACCAGAACTCGTAACAAGAGAGGTTAGCAGAAAGTAAGACCAGTTAATTTATGTGTATTTACGTATAAGAATACAACATGCCAGTCGATTTTGTTTATTTTGCTGTCGGCTATAAATATGTTGATTGCATTAAAAAGTTTCACTTTCAATTATTCATTATCTAAAAAATAATATTGAATATAGGCGATAACAGAGAATGATTAAAATATGTGTGAATTCTCATTATCAAATGACTAACTTATATAGAAGTTGAAATCAAATTAGTATTCATGACCTTAGTTGACGTATAATAAATATGTAATACATAATAAAAAAAAAACGCTTTATGTAATTAAATTATGCTATGCATTCATTGTGTGTGCCGATATCGATCTGATATACAGAGATGTTTAAGTATGTATGTATGTACGTACATGAGAATTGAACTTGAATATTACACGTAATTATTTGATTATCAATTTTATTGTAAGCGTAAGCTGTTATTATATAGCAACAAAAACATCATTAATTCGATTTCATAACTATTTCTAGGAATAACCTAAAATACCACCAAGTGTCAAAGTGATAAGCAAATCTCCTTATCAGTATTGCTCTAAACGATTCATCGATTAATGAGGCCTATATATTTATGTTTATTGCAATGTCAATACAATAAAAATAATATTCTTATCTTTTGGAGGTAAGTACTCGTACTTCAGATAAAAAAATCTACTTGGGTATATATATTTTTCGGGGACCTGGTCAAATTCAAAATATAAACATAAGTTACCAGATATTTTGCGGCTGAAAAATTTAACATTAAATGAAATAAGAGATTATGAAACACAAAGTTGCTTATCAAATACTCATGTGCTATGTTTGTTTTTATCAATACCGTGTGATTCTGAAAATCTGAACCGATGTTAAAAAAATATCACCGATTGGCTAATCGGCATCGTCACAGTTGCTGTTGAAAAGAGAATATATTCGAAATGAAATGGTATTCAAATAAATCAAATGAAGTAGTAGTCTCGCCTCTAACAAGATCAATGGGAAATTAGAACCTTTTCATAATAGTATTTGATAGCATTATTGTATAAGGCCACCTATCTCCGTATAGAATTAAAATAATGGTAGTTCATAATACTTTGAATTTTTTGAAAATTTTCTCCAGTTATTTGTCATAATTCGAAACTTTAGTCTCAAAATATGAAACACGATAAAAATTAAAATAGATAAAAATAAAAAAAAAAAAACTTTTTCTCTTATGTCAATCACAAAACGCACTCATCAACGTCTGTGTATAAATGAAAAACTATATTTACGTTTCATTGCAATTTGCAATACGCAAATGCGATTTGAACATAATATTGCATAATTATCGTACGTATACAGATTAGATTGCAACTGATATAAATGATGCGATTTACCGTATATGTTTCTATGCATTTACTGTATATAGATCATCGTTTTACATGAATGTGTGCGTTTGGATTGATTACTTTTCTCTAACACGTATTATAGATTTTTATTTGAATGGAATTGGAACTAGGACTGGCGGTCCAATTCATTACTTATTTCATGAAGACTGTCTTATTTGAAAGACTACAGAAAGTTTCCTGCCGAATAGACTTATTGGAATCATTTTTTCCCGTTTTCTCGGCTTCTGAACTAGCACTGACACTAGCATTTCCCCTTGGACACTAATTAGAACAAATTTGGCTTAATGGTATGCAAAGTTCTATTTTGAAATTCTAAAGTTTCCCTGCTCCAGTTACCCACCCAAACGCACCTAATGCAGCTGCAAATAAAGATATAACGAGATAGATAAATACAATTCCTGCTCAAGTAAATAAACTTAAAAAAAAATTAAAAAACAATAAAACTCAAATAATTTTTAGAAAAACTAAACCGTTTTTTTAGTTTAATGCTCAGTATTCGCGCCAATTAGCTCGATCACCATATCCAAACTAGAGTAACTCAAATCCGGTAACTTCCCTTTTTCCCCCTTTACCTACAAAACCGGCTTTGTCGTGGATTCTTTTTTAAACTAAAATTTTTGTAGATTCAAAAATTTCAACACACCAACGCAAACAAAAAAATTGTCAAGGTCTTTTTTCTTGTATTTTTTTAGTTTGATTTTGTTTTGGAGCCGTGCGCATCACAAAACATATTTTTATTGTATTATAAATTCGAACTCGAATAATAAAAATTTAAAATAAAATTTAATTACTTAATAAACACATTTTATTAAACATTTGTTTTTTATTTCGCAAAATTAGATTTTTTAAATATTTTAATTAAAAAATTTGTTCAAAAAGTTTAAAAAATCACTCGATCGATTTCGACTTGCTAGGTCATCATCAGGAGTATCTACCCTGACGATGATGACCTACCAAGTCGAAATCGATCGAGTGATTTTTTAAACTTTTTGAACAAATTTTTTAATTAAAATATTCAAAAAATCTAATTTTGCGAAATAAAAAACAATTGTTTATTAAGTATTAGTGTGTTTCGCCAAGTGCCTACGGCAAATAGCGTAAAAAGTAAAATTTAATTAAATGATTTTTAATTAAATGATTAATGATGATAAATAAAATTAAATGATTAATAAAATGATGTTAGCATTTTACACAAACACATAGAAAATTATAAAAGTTACCGGATTCAAATAAAATGTGTGTGGACGTAAAGGGGGGTAAACCATAAAAGTTACCGGGTTCAAGTATATGGATATGCACAACATACATTTAAACGTATAACGACGTAAAAACTGAACAAATAAAATCAAACCCCAATACAATGTCGCAAATCTGTCTGACACTATCAGAAGCCAAAGGTGCGAAGAGCACTCAATTAGAAGAACACACACTTCGTTAATTCAGTGTGAGTTTGGGATTTACATTAATTCGTGTTGCGATAAATTTTTCCCCATTTGACCTAGGTAATTTTTAGGAATATAAGGACACGACGAAAATGAATCCAATCCAAAAAAAGAGATGAGAGATTAAAACCCGAAAATATTCCCATGAATATATCTCTTCAGGTATGTATCTATAAAACCAACACTGGACAGTGCACCTAGAAAACTAATGGGGCTTTCCATACGTGTATTGAGCACAACACATCATAACAACAAAAAAAGTAACTATAAACGAGTGTCCGCAATCGTCAAAATTTTTCCTCATTTTCTTTGTTTTTTTTCAAGAAATTGAATGTACCATATGAAAAGTAAGTGCTATGTGAATTACGCATATTACCTTCGTCATTATGACAAACTACAAAAAATCTAGCAAACAATACAATTATGGCGGACATTCGTTTAATTCTCCATCTTGAAGTTCATGATGTGTTGTGCTCAATGCACGTGTAGAAAGGCTCAATGAACTCATTGTGTTTAAAATGTTGTTGCATGACGTTTTATGCGAACAGCTGTATTTCCATGGGAAAAAAATAATTCGAATTAGGATTGAATTATTTTCTTGTCATGGAATTATTTTTTAGAATTAATTTTTGTTTTATATGTTGGTAGCTATAAGACATTTCGGTCAAATTTACCTACGTACGTAGTTTGGAAAAAATTAATAAAACAAAAAATAATAAATAATTTAAATAATAAATATAATAATAAAATAATTAATATAAAATGGAGACAGGGAAGAGGAAATATGCATATGCTACTCGTAGAAAGGATAAATGTTGTATAGAAAACCAACATAACCTGAAATATATTCTATTCTATAAATGAATTTTTTTAGTGCGCCAAAGAGAACGTGAAGGACTCTCTTAGTGTATTCCATAGGCACAAAAGAGGAGTTCAAACATATTTTCAAAAGAAAGATTGTCCATAAAAATTTAATGGAAGATATCACGAGCTCCGCTGTATCAAAAAATCCCTTTACAGAAGAGGAAATACGAAACAAGCTGAAAACAATTAAAAAAGCATACAAAGATGCGATCGACAATAATGGGAGAACTGGAGCGGGATATAGAATCGAGTCTTACAAAGATTTACTAGAAGAATTGTATGATACAGAGCGACCGGTAGAGCAGTCAGAATTTTTAACGGCTGCATCCGGTGTTGCAGATCCAGCAACACCAATTTCAATTATAATTACTGTAGATCGCATACAATGTGAAGAAAACATTGTAATTGAATCGCGTGTAGCTGGTCCACCTACTCCTGTGTGTGTGTGCAAGAACCATCATATGACTTCGATAATATAATAGAAGTATCATTACCTGATCTCGTAGATCTCTTCGTAAGGTCGCAAAGAAATCAAAGCCCTCGAAAAAAATGCTCAAGTTATGAAGCTGGACTTCCAAAAAAAAAACGGGAGAAAAATAAAAAAGATCGAGAGGAGAATAAAATGAAAAGGCATAGTGAAACGAGGCACAAGGACCAGAAAAAATGGCACGAGGAGCGAAGGCAGTGGAACATTGATCTAATTAGTATTTTAAAAAATAAATAGATCTAAATTTTTAGTTTTAATTTTATATCTTCTTTCTTATTGTGAAACGAATTAAAAACTTTTATTTAAATAAAACATGAATTTTTCGTTTATAGCTATATATTTTATTAGCTGTTTTGCTTTCTCAAAGCCGATTAGCTTTAATGTTAGAGGCCAATTTTGGTTTCAGCAATATTTGTTTTGAATTTCCAGTAATGGAAAATAATTGTTCATCATAGTGGGCTTTTATGTCAGTAGTAATTGTAATCTGAATCGGTTTTATGAAAATCTTTTTTTTTTCTAGTTTTATGTAAAAGCCAACTCTACTTTAATTACTACTGATAAATTCGCCAACTATGATGAACAAATATTTTCGTTACTGGAAATTCATAAACAAATATTTTTCTCTCTCTCTCTGGCATTATATCCCATGAAGGGATTTGGCCGCCTCAAATGAGGTTTCATAATCATATTTTCATTTCGGATAATGAGTGATTAATTCATTGATCCTAAACCAGCCGTGAAATTTTTTCCTTGTCACCACCGGGAATCGAACCCGGGACCTCCGGTCGCTGGAGCAAGCATGCTAACCACTTTGCCACCGGGGCGGCAAACAAATACAACAAATATTGCTGAAACCAAAATTGGCCTCTAACATTAAAGCTAATCGGCTTTGCGAAAGCAAAACAGCTATTATTTCTATTTACAATAAATTTCTTAAGCGTAAATCATTGACTACTTGTTGTCGACGATCTACTTGAACACGATCCACTTCACCATCAATATCTTCAGAATTGGCATTATTATTAACAAGGTTCTCGATTTCAATATCATTCCAAGGGTCATTGGTCTCAATGCATAAATTGTGTGACATACAGCACAATACCACAATATTTTTCACGGCATTTCATTAAATCGAAGGAGTTTCCCTATCCAAGATGTTGCAGGATATGCCGAATCTCCTAATAAATAAGTGTTATTGCGGAACACTGTATTTTGAGAAGCAAGGCGAAATAAAGGAGATCGCCGTAGTACTCGAGCATCATGCAAAATCTCTTTGAAGAATATACCAGTACCACTGCTTGTAATAAAATGATACGGTAACCTTTTCTATTATAATATACCTCTGGATTTACCGATGGTCGTCTTATTTTTAAATGGCTGCCATCTATAGCTCCGAGTACCCCACAAATTCCACCCAAATGTTGAAAAGATATGGTTGCTCGTTGTACCATTTCGTTGAAACGCGGCCACACAATATATTGATGAGATATGGTAACAATCCACGAAGCAACTCTATTGACGACTTTCCAGGGTTTAAAATCACCTAGGCCGAACAGATTCGCCAGTTGCCGATATGTTAGTGTGTTGGCCGCATACCATATAAATAAATGGTTTCCTTTTCTTGCTCCAACTTTTTCGACACCTCCATGATTTTGGCTTGGACAAATATTTGAAGATGCATACAGTTCTGAAAATAATAGTTTTAAATATCGTAGTGGTATATAAAATAGACGGATCGATAATTTTTTATTTCTAAGTCATAACAAAGAAACATTAGGCATATATTACTATTATTATGTGTAATAATTACCTATTAAAGAAGCAATCTTTTCTCTGGAAAGTCGAAAATGTTTCCTAAAATCTTCAGTGCTGTATCCATCAATCATTTCCATAAAATTTGAAATTTTTGCGCGTCTAGCTGAAGTAAATTCATCTGAGTCTGAAGAATCCGTTGAGGAGGTAGAACTTATCAGATAACCTGGATTGGTACCCATTATGTTTTCTGCTATAGTCTGGAAACACAAAAAAAAAATTACAGTTCCGAATTGATTCATGCATTCAAAAAGCTGTATCCCATCAAGGGATTTGGCCGCCTTAAATAAGGTTTCATAATCATATTTTCATTTCGGATAATGAGTGATTAATTCATTGATCCTAAACCAGCCGTGAAATTTGTTCCTTGTCACCACCGGGAATCGAGCCCGGGACCTCCGGTCGCTGGAGCAAGCATGCTGACCACTTTGCCACCGGGGCGGCTTTCGCAAATCCCGTTGAGCTTTAATATTAGAGGCCAATTTTGGTTTCAGCAATATTTGATTATGAATTTCCAGTAACGAAAATATTTATTCATCATAGTTGGCGAATTTATCAGTGGTAATTAAAGTAGAGTTGGCTTTTACATAAAACTAAAAAAAAAAAAAGAGTGAGTTCATTAGTACTCTCAAGGTGATGTGTAAACATGGCGTGTCTATAGCGTGTGTGTACAGTTTACTTGGAAGGGAAAAGGAATGAAATTTTACTAACCAGGGTTTTTCATTTGTTTATTTTCGTTAAATTGGTCTATTACTCTTTCGGTATAATCGACGCAATTGGATTATGGTAGCTGAAATAAGATACATATACTGTCGACTCTAACTTTTCTAATTTTCATTGAGCATATCCACACTAGAGTACTGGTAATCTTTTCGTTTATTTCCCCTTTACCAATAAAATCGGTTTTATCTACGCCGCAATTTTTTGATTGATTTTATTGGTAAAGGGGAAACAAACGAGTTCCCGGATACCAGTTACACTAGTCATCAGCCATTGAAAAACTGCACAATGGTCGTTCCATATCTCGTAGTCGATATATTTTGATCTGAGTTCATGTGCAAATCGAATTCGTCTCGCAGGAAGTTTATAAGTGGTCCAGCTTGAGGAACAGCAATATTGAAATCCCAGCTCATAATCATCGGCAAAAGATGATAGTCTCCTTGGAGAATTTTTGAAATTCTTTTAGAATATGGAGCAAGGACGAAATGTATGAACTTCATTATGTCTTCGACAGATTTCTTCGGAGAGGTGAATACAGTTACAGAAAGCGTCTTATTCCGAGGAGTGATTGAGAATTGATTAATTTAATGATTTTCGAAATTTAAAATTCAATTGCGCCGCTTGGACGCATAGAAGTTTTATGAAACTGATCCTATAGTAAGATGTTAATGTCCCGCATCTAAAATGCATTCGTCCTAATCCGAAACTTTTATAGAATGGGTGGTGGGAGTGATTGAGCATTAAAAAATTGAATAATTTAATGATTTTCGAAATTTGAAAATCAATTGCGCCACTTGGACGCATAGAAGTTTCATGAAACTGATCCTGTATTAAGATGTTAATCAGTCGCATCTAAAAAACATTCGTCCTAATCCGACACTTTTATAGAATGGGCGGTGGGAGTGATTGAGCATCAAAAAATTGAATAATTTAATGATTTTCGAAATTTGAAAATCAATTGCGTCACTTGGACGGATAGAAGCTTCATGAAACTGATCCTGTATGAAGATATTAAAGTCCCGCATCTAAAATGCATTCGTCCTAATCCGACACTTTTATAGAATGGGCGGTGGGAGTGATTGAGCATCAAAAAATTGAATAATTTAATGATTTTCGAAATTTAAAATTCAATTGCGCCAGTTGAACGAATAGAAAGTTCATGATACTGATCCAGTATGAAGATTTTCATGTCCTGCATTTAAAAACATTCGTCCTAATCCGACACTTTTATAGAATGGACTGTGGAAGCGATTGAGCATCAAAAGATTTAGTAATTTATTTTATTTTCGAAACTTTATATTTAATTACGTTACTTAAATCAACAATCTTTTGCTGAAATTATTGTATCGAAATATTTCGGTTTATTTTAGATTTCTATTGATATGTCATTATATAGAATAATTTATATATAACATAATATCATGATAGTTTTGTTAGTGCCTTAGGCGTATATTTGATTTTTATGGGATGAAAGTCTGGGATAACTTTTTTTACCTAGCCGACGTGATGAACAGTCCTTCGAGACTAGTTACTCGTGATGAAGCAATATACATAAGTTGTTGACTGCGCCTTTTATCGTAAGAGTATACTGACTATCTCGTTATAGGTACCACCCTGTGATGCATGAATTGTGGTGGCACATGGAGGCACGACTGGAAAATGATTACGCTTAACATTAATTGTTCGATTGTTGTTTCGATTAACTGTTGAGCTTTTTCTAGGTATGGGCACCAAACATCGGCTGATATTCGTTTTCTGCGCCCATACTTAGCTTTAAGTTGCCTCACTTTCTTGCCAATTTATGAATTTGTATCGAAATCCATCCAGAGTCGTTTGACATTTTTTACTATTGCCCTTTTCATCGTTCTCGTTGTCCCGGTCAGGATGGCTGCATTCGATATACCTCAGACAGCCCATAGTTCCTTTCGCCAGTCCATCTGTTACGTCAATATTGGTTTCGAGAAAGTAAGGCCAACCTATGACAAGAGAAAGTCCGTACGGCAAACTATTTGTATCCACTATGCTCATTTTATGGATCTTTTGAAGGAATTACTACTCCGGCAGCCCACTGACCATCTCTCTTGAACTGAACGCAGCATTCAAACGTAGGAATATTAACATGCTCGTCATTGCGCAGCCAGGTCTCAAGCAACTTGAAAGCAAATGAATTGAGCATTTTTTTTTGATTTTTCTGATCGATGGAAATGTCGATGGTTTCTATTTAATTTTCTAAATTACTTTTATGGTTTTCCCTACTATTATACATACAAGCATGCCATAGTAGCATGCCCTACTATTACCATACAAGCATGCCATGTATAGTACAAAATTGTTTTTATTGAGTTTTTGCTTTTTTTTTCAAACGAAGTAGGTACGTCATTTCCGTTCGTTTCATTTACAAGTTTACTCTAATACAAACATTTTTGGTAGGCGCGAGTAAAGATGTTTACACATCAAAAAGATTTTCATAAAACCGATTCAGATTCCAATTACTACTGACATAAAAGCCAACTATGATGAACAATTATTTCCCGTTACTGGAAATTCAAAACAAATATTGCTGAAAGCAAAATTGGGCTCTAACATTAAAGCTAAGCGGCTTTGCGAAAGCAAAACAGCTAAAGTATAGCTTCTAATACAATGTTTGAAGTGTAAACCTAACAAAACTACAACTACTTAGAATAACTTGTACGGAATGATCGATCATAAAGCACCAATCCCGAATACGATTGGGTTTGTTTTGTGTCATGGCTTTTTAAAGTATGTTTGGTCGCATTCGCGAATCGCGCTTGGCGCAATTAGCTCCTAACACTGCAAACAGTTGGATTGTTAGTCAATTTGTGATAAAAAATATATATATTTACCTGGACTAATTTTCTTCCGGCGTTAACATATTTGGAATTATTATTTCCCTTATAACTTTATTCTGGTTTGTGAAAAAAAATACTCGTACACTTCACTTGACAACACAAATTAAATATGTACACGCTTTTTGAAAGGCCATTTTACTCTTTAAATGACAACTTTTAGAAATAAAAAAATAAAAAATATTGCGTCTAGTAGCTGCTATAATCATAACTAAAATTTGGATTGAATTGAATCAATGCCTCCTAAACTACAGGCCTCTTACTACTCTCATTTTGCGCACATGAAGTCAATTTATGTATAAACCGAGACTGCGCAATAATAATGTTAAGATATTTACACTAGCAAAACAACTACAGAAAGCAACAAAAACGTCGACATAGCGTGTCGTCATCATTTGGTGTAAGCGGCCTGTAGTTTAGGAGGCATTGATTGAATTCAATTTTTTTTTTGAATTAGCTGAATTATTTTCAGTGCAATTGTTGTTGTAAATTTTTCATTTTTTCCCATGGAAATACAACTAACGATTCCGATCTTAGCCCATAGGTCGCATTATAGTGGCATAAAAAGAAAAATTTTTGTTTGTATTTTTATTATGGGCGGTGGGAGTGATTGAGCATCAAAAAATTGAATAATTTAATGATTTTCGAAATTTGAAAATCAATTGCGTCACTTGGACGGATAGAAGCTTCATGAAACTGATCCTGTATGAAGATATTAAAGTCCCGCATCTAAAATGCATTCGTCCTAATCCGACACTTTTATAGAATGGGCGGTGGGAGTGATTGAGCATCAAAAAATTGAATAATTTAATGATTTTCGAAATTTAAAATTCAATTGCGCCAGTTGAACGAATAGAAAGTTCATGATACTGATCCAGTATGAAGATTTTCATGTCCTGCATTTAAAAACATTCGTCCTAATCCGACACTTTTATAGAATGGACTGTGGAAGCGATTGAGCATCAAAAGATTTAGTAATTTATTTTATTTTCGAAACTTTATATTTAATTACGTTACTTAAATCAACAATCTTTTGCTGAAATTATTGTATCGAAATATTTCGGTTTATTTTAGATTTCTATTGATATGTCATTATATAGAATAATTTATATATAACATAATATCATGATAGTTTTGTTAGTGCCTTAGGCGTATATTTGATTTTTATGGGATGAAAGTCTGGGATAACTTTTTTTACCTAGCCGACGTGATGAACAGTCCTTCGAGACTAGTTACTCGTGATGAAGCAATATACATAAGTTGTTGACTGCGCCTTTTATCGTAAGAGTATACTGACTATCTCGTTATAGGTACCACCCTGTGATGCATGAATTGTGGTGGCACATGGAGGCACGACTGGAAAATGATTACGCTTAACATTAATTGTTCGATTGTTGTTTCGATTAACTGTTGAGCTTTTTCTAGGTATGGGCACCAAACATCGGCTGATATTCGTTTTCTGCGCCCATACTTAGCTTTAAGTTGCCTCACTTTCTTGCCAATTTATGAATTTGTATCGAAATCCATCCAGAGTCGTTTGACATTTTTTACTATTGCCCTTTTCATCGTTCTCGTTGTCCCGGTCAGGGTGGCTGCATTCGATATACCTCAGACAGCCCATAGTTCCTTTCGCCAGTCCATCTGTTACGTCAATATTGGTTTCGAGAAAGTAAGGCCAACCTATGACAAGAGAAAGTCCGTACGGCAAACTATTTGTATCCACTATGCTCATTTTATGGATCTTTTGAAGGAATTACTACTCCGGCAGCCCACTGACCATCTCTCTTGAACTGAACGCAGCATTCAAACGTAGGAATATTAACATGCTCGTCATTGCGCAGCCAGGTCTCAAGCAACTTGAAAGCAAATGAATTGAGCATTTTTTTTTGATTTTTCTGATCGATGGAAATGTCGATGGTTTCTATTTAATTTTCTAAATTACTTTTATGGTTTTCCCTACTATTATACATACAAGCATGCCATAGTAGCATGCCCTACTATTACCATACAAGCATGCCATGTATAGTACAAAATTGTTTTTATTGAGTTTTTGCTTTTTTTTTCAAACGAAGTAGGTACGTCATTTCCGTTCGTTTCATTTACAAGTTTACTCTAATACAAACATTTTTGGTAGGCGCGAGTAAAGATGTTTACACATCAAAAAGATTTTCATAAAACCGATTCAGATTCCAATTACTACTGACATAAAAGCCAACTATGATGAACAATTATTTCCCGTTACTGGAAATTCAAAACAAATATTGCTGAAAGCAAAATTGGGCTCTAACATTAAAGCTAAGCGGCTTTGCGAAAGCAAAACAGCTAAAGTATAGCTTCTAATACAATGTTTGAAGTGTAAACCTAACAAAACTACAACTACTTAGAATAACTTGTACGGAATGATCGATCATAAAGCACCAATCCCGAATACGATTGGGTTTGTTTTGTGTCATGGCTTTTTAAAGTATGTTTGGTCGCATTCGCGAATCGCGCTTGGCGCAATTAGCTCCTAACACTGCAAACAGTTGGATTGTTAGTCAATTTGTGATAAAAAATATATATATTTACCTGGACTAATTTTCTTCCGGCGTTAACATATTTGGAATTATTATTTCCCTTATAACTTTATTCTGGTTTGTGAAAAAAAATACTCGTACACTTCACTTGACAACACAAATTAAATATGTACACGCTTTTTGAAAGGCCATTTTACTCTTTAAATGACAACTTTTAGAAATAAAAAAATAAAAAATATTGCGTCTAGTAGCTGCTATAATCATAACTAAAATTTGGATTGAATTGAATCAATGCCTCCTAAACTACAGGCCTCTTACTACTCTCATTTTGCGCACATGAAGTCAATTTATGTATAAACCGAGACTGCGCAATAATAATGTTAAGATATTTACACTAGCAAAACAACTACAGAAAGCAACAAAAACGTCGACATAGCGTGTCGTCATCATTTGGTGTAAGCGGCCTGTAGTTTAGGAGGCATTGATTGAATTCAATTTTTTTTTTGAATTAGCTGAATTATTTTCAGTGCAATTGTTGTTGTAAATTTTTCATTTTTTCCCATGGAAATACAACTAACGATTCCGATCTTAGCCCATAGGTCGCATTATAGTGGCATAAAAAGAAAAATTTTTGTTTGTATTTTTATTATTTTTGTTTTTGTGAAAAGTTTTTCGTGATGAAGAAAGAAGCAAATTCTGGAAAAATAATAATTTAAAATTATGATTATAATATAATCTTTGCACATAAACAAAAGTGTCAAATTTTTGAACTAAGCACAAAATTTTTGCTGAGCATATGGCAAAGACAAGAACTAAAACTTACATTAGAGCGACTGAGATATAACATTTTATTTTATGGTAGAAAAATTGGAGAAATTTTGACATCAACAAAATGTAGCCTATAAATTATTTAAAAAAATATATGAAAAATGTTCATTTTGAATGTTAAACATAGAACATAACATAAAATATTACCAAAATATTTTATATTACTTTTGGACGAACATGCATAAAAAATGCTCTACCATAAATATGTAAGGCGAAAGTTTTAGCATCAACAAAATTTAATGTATAAATTATTTAAAACAATGAAAAATCTTTATTTTTAATGTTTGGCAATCAATAATATATCCTTAAAATTACTAATAAATTAAATAATATTTTTGGGATTCGAAGCCACTTAACCTAACCTAACCTTGGGATTGGCAGAATCATATAATTTCATTTCTATATTCAATTTTCAAAAATAAATAAATAGTGCTCTGCTATAAAATATAAAATCTATAAAATAACATGTGCAATCGCGCATTAAATTATTTTTTTAAATTTCTTTATCTAAAATAAATTTTTTGACTTGAATCAATTTTTACACGTATATACGAAACGATAATACTCGTGAGCGCAATATTTTCTTCATAAAAAATAATTTTGAAATAAAATTAAAAACGAGTGGAGATGGTTTTTCTCGTTTTGGTTGCCATAAAAAATACTAAACTTTAAGAAATACTGGGAAACCGAAGATAGGGGAGTATACATATTAAAATTACGTTAGAGTGATAAAGACAAACAAATGTTGCCATAAAAAGTATTGAGTTTCATAATTTTTATGGCAACATTTTCCCCGCTTACTGCCAGTAAATTTTCCGAAATTTTTTTGTTTCTCTCTAACAAGTAAAGGGTTTATATTTTTATCTCGTGTTAATTTTACTGAAAAAAATTGTTTCACTGTGGAATTCACGCATTATACGTTTTATGAAAAATCATGGCAACGCAACAACAATTTGCCCAGCAAAATTTAATCGGATACACAATTCTCCGAAGTAGTCGATCTAAATTTTTCTCTCGTTTTAGTTTTACTGCGAAAATACATATTTTATTACCATGGGATAAAGAACAAAATGAAGAGATGTTCTCTTATATCTTTCGAACCATACTTCTTTTATTTTTAATATTTTCCATCATTATGTTTTGTTTATTACTTTTTACAAATATATCTGCCATCTAAAGTTCAGAAATAAAACTGTAGGAATAAATTTAAACTTGTGTCAAAAGCAATAAGGTATTATTTGACTATAGTGCCATCTATAAGCAAATATCGAAATCATCCTAATAAAATGACGTTAAGTTGCAAAGTTTTTAAAGCAATGAGGCTTTTAGTGTTCTAGGGACACTGATTAAAGTTAAACACATTATTTTCTAAGCAAACGGATAGTTTGTAATACTCAACAACTCTGGTATTGCACAACACCAAAATTATTTCGATCAATTAAGGTGCTTTCTCTTACTCGTTTTAATCAGAGGTCGGGCCACCATCTATTGATCTTAATCTGGCAATAGGAGCTTTGAGAGAAAGGATTGAATTACGCAATTACATATTTAAAATAATCTTCGTTTGCGAATATATAAATACTCATTTTTGCTCCGTTGATGAAAGGCTACGCCACAAGATTTGATGTGATGGGCGGTTCTCTGACGCGGATGGTCATAAACATCAGAATGTCCTGCTGGCGAGATGAGATGATTTGGAACAGCGTAGACTATTTTTAGATGCAAAAATATATTGTTGTTGGCCAATTTTTATGGTACGTTCACTATTATTTTTCTCAACACGGTTGCCCTGTGATATAAAGTGCGGAAACATTGCGGATTCCACCAAATTTAAAACGACATCATAAATTCAAATATTTTGTTTAGGATTTAACATTTTAGTCCGCATGCATTTCTCTATTTTTTCACAACATAATCCCTGTATAAATTATTTAGTTTGTACTGTATTTTGATAAATCTCGGATAAAATATTAAATGCATACGACTAAAAATGTTATTAAAAATATTTTTTTTTTTTTATTTCGGAATGGGAGGGATGGGACATATTATATGTTTAGCGTTTATGACTGTGTTAGTATGTCTGTCGATTTTGGCAATGACCGTTGAATCTTTTAAAACATAGAATAACAACAAAAATAAATAATTTTGGCACTTGGCCAGTGATATTAAAAAAAATCGTTGTTAGAATAGTCGTATATACGTAAGTTGTGCAAATAAATTTTGAACGTAACGATTTTTTTTAATGGGAAAAATGTTTGTGACGAAATAAAAAGAGTTTAGATCAATATACAATTTTACTTACGTACATATATGTACAGAAAAAATCGTACCGAAAAAATCGTCAAGAATGCATCGACGAGCTTTAGCTAACCATGAAAATGAACTTGGATATTCTACATATGTAAATTTCATTTAAGCAAAACATATAAAAGTAACGATGTCATTATTTTTTTGTTGGCTCTTATCAGTCGTATCGTAGCACTTGAAAGTCGAATTAAATTTATTTATGACAATATACTTAAAATAGTTGATATTGCTTCTATTGTATTAGATTGAATGTTATCGCGATTATTGTTATCAATGAAAAGTTGAAAAGCTTTATATATTTATATAAAACACTCGAACATACGGAAATATTTGATGAGTTAATCAGCTGTGAGAACAGAAGTTTATATAGATTTTATTATATTCGTATTATAATACAAGTGGAGTCTGAGTGTCTATGAATTATATTTCTTATAATGATAAATTCTAAAGGATATGATATATTTTTTTATAGCAATCTCAGACATTTCGTTTTATGAAATAAATTTTGATAAGAAATCGTAATTTTTTCATGTTTTGATGTTTTGGGCTTTGGCGTCAGTTTATTGATTTTTTGTAAGGAGCGTGTACAAATAAATTGACTATCCCGAAGTAGTATATAGTTAATTTAACTCCGTATTTTATGTATGTATATATAGCAGGAACTCAACACTAAATTTTATTTTTAGTTTCGAATTTGCTTTTATATCACTATACTATTTTGAGAACGAAAAGCATGAATGGGGTGAAGGTTGGTTAGATTTATAATATGAATACTTGTATATAGTTTTTAATTTAATACAATCTATTATTTCATTACACTATTCATAAACCCATAATAAATGAAGAGAATGCGGCAGTAAAACAATCGATTTTATAATCTACTACAAAAATGTTCGTTTCGACGCCCAGGAAAGTCGAACGTGCGTTCACCAATGTATGGGTATGTCGGCGAATTAAAATCAGATGGTTGATAACATATTGCTATACATATTGGTCTTATTTCCATGTCACTTGTGTCTTTATACCCCTTTCGTATAATTTCTACTAATGTAGCATTATTTCGGTATTAACAGTATCGTTCGTCATTATATTACACTTTTTCCGGAATGTTCACGTGGACAAAGTTCCTAGCTCCAAATTTAGAGGACCTCGGAATTTTCAAGTTGTCGGACCGGTTACAGACACAAAGATAAAGCCGATAGTTGGTAACACAATGACTATACACAATTCTAATCAGCAATTAATATTCGATATACATACTTCCATGACTGACACCCTATACCTTTAATAATAAAATTTTAAAATCGGATTTTTTATTAGTTTCCTACAAAGCTTCCCACAAAATCAACCGTAATGCGAGCACCTAACGTAGCACCCTTCGTGCCACCACACTAAAACGTATACATACCGCCACTAATAGCCCTCCAGTATTGCGTTAAAACGTGTAGAGAACGACATGGATTACAGTAATGCGAGCATTTCCGGAGAATGCCAACGTTAGACAGAGCTAGGCTAGTAAGTGACTGCAACCTTTGCGTACATTGCCTCGCACAACATAAAAGAGGTCAGTGTAAATCTACAACATGTATGGTGGGCAATGGACACCATCATACACTTCTGCATTGCAACAATGCAGCATCTTCAAGCAAGAGTACAAGTGAAACTCTTCTGATCAATTAACAAGGATCTGTGTTATTACCCCCCCTTAATCAAAACAACTTCAGGCACTGGACAGGACACTTTAAGGGCCTTGAAAGACTCAGGATCCCAAGCCACCTTAATATTGCCTATACGCTGGTGGAAACAAGGCTGGCGTTTGCAGACACTCCATCAACATCAACCTAAGCCCAAGATCTTCGGAAGAGTTTTCTATATGCTTGTTGATGCTTTGGTATTCGACAAACTCACTCAACAGCTGCCTGAAACCAACATTGACAAAAGTAAATGGAAGCATCTGGAAGGAATATAATTAGCCGATCCCCACTACAATCGCTCGCAAACAATCGACTTCTTGATTGGAGCGGATTACTATAATAATAACCGACAACATCATAAAGGGCAAACATCATGAGCATAAAGCTCAAAACACTGAATTTGGATAATAATTGGCAATCTGGGGAACAATAAGCATCAAACAACAACCACCATGGTGAGATCAAAGGACATCCAAGAACAACTACAATTCATTGAGGATGAAAATATCTACGAAGAAAAAAATCCCATCGAAGAGGAGACAAATCGAAGATTTTTTAAAGAGAACCTGGGGCGCAATTCAGATGGAAGGTACACGGTCAGGATTCCTTTCAAATCAAGCCATCATAACTTAGGCGAGTCCAGAAAAATTGCCGTAGCCAGATTGCTACAGCTCGAGAGAAAATTTCATGCTGGAATACCTGGACCTAAAGCACCAAACCAAAGTACGAGTTGTGTTCGATGCTTCAGAAGACCACCACGGGAGTGCCATTAAATGATTTAATGATGACCGGCCCAAAATTGCAACAGGATCTTACGGACATCTTGCTCCGGTGGCGACGTTATAAATTCGTACTGACTGCAGATATCGAAAAAATGTAGAGAGAATTTTATGGAGAGACGACCCCGCTAAGCCTATGGCTACCTACAGATTGAATACGGTGACCTATGGAACTACAGCAGCCAGTTTCATAGCAGTAAGAGCCTTGTTGCAACTGGCGTCGGATTTTTACGTTGATGACATGCTAACTGGAATTGATACTCTAGAAGAAGCATGTTCAACTATAAAGGAATTAAGGGAACTCACGGAGGAAGGGGGTTTGAACCTAAGAAAATGATCTTCCAATTCCGAGAAAATATTGAAACGTATCCCAGGCGAATTACGTCATAAAAGCAACGTAAAAATCAAACTATCCGATAGCATAAAAACCTTAGGTAACGTGTATCATCCATCTACAGATACGTTTGAGTTCGATGTCTCAAGATTGCAACTATCACATGGTCAACCAACCAAGCGATCATTGTTGTCGGATTCATCAAAATTATTCGACCCCACAGAGCAGCTGTCACCAATAACCATCACGGCCAAACTAATGATGCAAGAAACATATAGACCATTGAAATAGGATGGGATGCTAGGCCACCAGGCTACCAGCGACACTAAACGCTAAATGGATGAATTACAAGGAAGTAATGTCCATAATGAAGTATATAATGATTCCTCGGTGGATTGATGCAATAACAGAATCATCAATTGAGCTGTATGGATTTTCTGACGAGTCTGCGTATGCTGCAGTGGTATACTGTCGAGCAGCTGGCAATATGAGCCACATTACAACACACTTACTCACAGCAAAAACATGAGTCACTCCTATCAAGACCAAACGATCAATCCCACGTCTGGAACTTAACGCAGCCTTGCTACTAGCCAAACTCATAAGCCATACTCAAAGTGCCTTGAAACTTAATGGCATAAAAACTTACGCCTGGACTGACTCAACTATTACATTATGCTGGGTTAGAGGGAAGCCAAACCGATTCAAAACGTTTGTGGCCAATAGGATTTCTGCAATAAGAAGTGTATGCCAACAAGTACATGGCATCATGTATGGTCAATTGAAAATCCGGCAGACATAGCATCACGTGGAACAACCCCTCTAGCTATTGCTAACAGTAACTTATGGTGGAGAGGTCCAGATTTTCTTCATGAGGAATTACGGTTGGATCTTGATGTACCCACACCAAACAACATGAATAATGACGTACATTTGGCGGAATTAAAAGAAAACTCAATAGTTAATCTGGATGGCGTAAAAGATGTCAACCCGTTCTTACAACTATTTGAGCGACATTCAAGTTTCACCAAACTAAAACGCATCCTCGCGTATTGCAGACGTTTCATCTACAACAAAACTCCCACAGTCAACAAGCCAGGTATACCATCGAATAAGGAGCTTCAAGATGTGAAATGGTCGGCTATAAAATTCCAACCTTACGCCTGCCAGCCGAATCCCAATAATCTTGGACAAGCACAACATATTAACGTTGCGAATAATCAAAAATGCCCACCACTAATTTGTCGCATTTATTTTGTCATAAATAAATTTATTAGTACACCGGAATCTATTATCACTCAATAATACCATTTGCAAACAGGTTATAAAATATATATTTAACAGAAAATGTTACTATTTTAAACTAAATAAAGGTGAGCCATTTAAAAGTTTGTTTTTAAAAACGCTATAAAATGAGTATACATCCCTATTTTGTGGAAACTTTTGTTTTATGTTTCAACCCACACAGTTGAAGCCTCCGATTCACGAATCAAAAACAATTTCGTTCGTGTGGTTTCCTCTCCTGGGCTCATATTCTTGAAATTCAAGGCGACTGTTCGAGTGCAAATTTTTAGAATCACACTTTTCCACCAATCAAATTACGCCCATAAAAGATAAAATATTTTTAACTTTAAGCAAAATGTTTGCAGACAAGCAACCTATTCATAAAAAAATAAAATTATGCGCTAATTTTGCCTTCAATCGAATAAAAACGTCTACCAGTTTTTTTTTCGATTAATAAACTACATTTTGCAGTATTTTTGAAACAAATCGAATTGTTTATACACCTCTCATCGCGGCCAAGGTCGCGTCGCGTGGTGATTATAGTTATGTTAAAAAATTTGATGTTTTTCGGTGTTAGTTGTGTTGTCTTATGTTAGTAAAGCCTGATTTGCCTCTAATAAGCCTATTATGGTTTCTTTTAATCTTTGTTTTGATTTTTCCATTTAAGAAATACAAAATGTGACTAGAAAGATAAACGTATGCTGAAATGAAACTCACCGGTTTTATACCAGTAGAAAATTTTCGCTTACTTTTTAATCGAAAATTTTCGCTACGAATTTCAAGAATGCAATAATTCAAATTTTCGATTGGGATGACGTATTTTGGCAGAAAGTTTTTTTTTATAGCTGCAATCTGTTTTGAGGCCGAGTTGAGCTGCACGCCGATAGGAAGTCGTAGTTGTGTTCTTCTATGTCACATCGTAATCTGTTGGTGAAAATTTCCTTTTACTATCTATACTTAACGAAACCCCTTAGAAAAAAGTCCAACAGCGTCAAATTGCAACCCCGCGTAGGCTAATTGACATCACCAAAACGGCTGATTATTCGGCTGTCAAATTTGACGCACAAGAGATCGGTTGTCGTCGGTTTATGTCACCTGGCGCCATCTTGTTGAAACCAAAGGTTGTTCACGACGTTTCCAGCGTTTTCGAAGAAAATTAGGCCAGTTATGCCAATATTTCAAAATCCACACCAAACAGTCACTCTTGGAAGATGCATTGGCTTATCTACGATTGGGTATGGTCGTTCCGAACCCCAAATCCGGCAGTTCTACTTGTTTACGTAACCCTCGTTCACGTCATTATGAATTTAGTCTATGGGGCACGTACTGATATCGAAGCGGATGGTCATTTCCTTTCAAATGCTGAGTCATCTGGACCTTGTAGGTCTTTGTGCAGTATTCTTCTTGGGGTGGTGCGAAGTCGATGGGTTCCTACACTATGGACCACAGCCGCAATATTCTCGGGCGTGCGCACTGTCCAAGCTCAAGGACCATACTTCTGTCATAATAGCAAGCTTTTCTCACGAACTCACTTCACTACAGCAGTTCAGCTTGGACTCTTTCGCGACTCATACTTCTTTTCAAAATTCGCAAGGTTTCGGCTATACAACACTGACTTTGGAAATACGTTTTCTATACTTCGAAACGCTCCTCAAGCTAAAACATGGTTGTTTCATAACACGGAATATTAGACTGACAATGTATATCTAAATTTCAAGCAAATTGTTCATAAAAGTGCCAGAAGTCTATGATTTAAAAACAAAAGTTGCCATAGTCTATGATTTAAAAACAAACCAATAGATGAATCTAATCATAATAAAACTATTTTGACCTCAAGTACCATAAATGTTTCTAGAATTTATGACGATTCTTATAGTATACCTATTATTCGAAGTGTCTATTCCTTTCTGAACTAAAACCTCAAGTAAGATGTCACTTCTTAATCTGTCTGATTAATTTATTGATTAGACTGTATAAGACCAAGTACTGAATAAGATTCCCGGATAACCCCGGGAAAGGTTTAGGACATCTTTTAGGACAAAACAACCCGGTTTCAGACACCTAGTGATCGTATGGCACAAAATATCACAGTTATAATCTACGATAAAAGAAAGGATACGGGGTATTAAGGATTACTGATAGTATTGGTCTTCATGAATCGATTCATCAAGTCAGCAACCTATCAAAGAAAAATAGATTATTATATATTATAATCATTTGTTAGTTTAAACTTTCCCGAACCGCTAAAAATTTTACATATTAAGAAATGCTAAGACCACGTTACATTCCAAAATTAACTAGATATTAAAAGATATTTCTAGAACCGATTCAATACCTGAATTTTGAGTGTGCTTCAGTATTCTCCCATTTCACAAAAATACTTTATTTAAATGCCCCACTTTATTTAAAAATCCAAAGTTTGAGCCAAAAGCTAAAAATTTAAACATCGAAGATGGGGCTTAAATTTTGCTTAATGTCTTAATTCCATGGAAAAAATTTACTGACAGTAATTTTTTTACTGATAAGACGCAAAACAAAAAAAAATTAAATTCCATAAGAGTGACAAAGAACAGAAATATTTTTTTATTTCATTTTATAGAAAAAATTTATAATTTTACATTTTGGCATAACCTAAAAATTTCAAAAAAATTTTAATTCGTACATTTTCGTACAATTCGATTTTTTTTTATATATTTCAATTTTACCTCAAAAAACGACTAACGTTAATAAATTTCAACACGCAACAAAAACAAATCGACATTTGACTATAAAAATGGCGAACGACTTATTTTGTATGAGTGTGAGAAAAATTTCTTACCTATTTTTTGTAGATGTGTCAAAAATACTGCCATAAAAAATACTCCAGTTTACATTTTTTATAGCAGTATTATGGCAGTACACTAACACTATCACAACTATTCTCTCAGTAAAATTTTACTGACAACATGTTTTGTTTCGTACACAACCAGTAAAATCTATATTTTTTCTCGCTTTTATTTTTACTGACAGCCGATTTTTTCCATGGAATAGGCCCATAATGCCTAAATAAAAAAGCGTAAGCCTACTGATTTGCTTTGGGCTAGAGTACTTGTATTTGTATAGACCTAAAAGTAAAAAATAAAAAAGTTTGAGCCCAAAAATTGATTTTCGGCACACCAACGTGTGTTGGTTCTCTCGTATTCACTTTATTTTTTACTTTGCATATTCTTGGGACAAAATTTCGTTCAATTATGCACCCAGCACTCCCGCTCACACAGTATTACATAACAGAGCGCCAGATCCATAGTTTCTGAATAACCAAAAATAAAAGATTAACACAACTGTGAATTAATTAGTCTTCCGTAAACCATTCTCATTTAATAACATCGCTGTTAAGTAGCCCCTGGTAAATATAAAGATCACTGTAAATAATTGTATTTTGTTGCTAACTACTTTAATTACTTTTAATTATGTTCCACCCTAAACTTACTTATTATTTAAAAATAGCCTAAAAATGATCAAATCCGGAAATTGGTTCATTAAGTAGTTAAATTGAAATCAAACAAGTTTATAGTAATTAAAGACTTCATTATTTATTATGGATGCCATCTATTTAGTATTTATGCAACAAACAATAAAGAATGATCAAAAATAAACGTGCACCAAGAAAAAGATGAAGAGAAAAATGAGAGAAAGCGGTTTTCATTAAGAATTATTGTAAAATTTGAAACAAAAAGAAATTATCAAGATTTCCACAAAATATATAATTAAGAATTGGATTAAATGTAAAACATATTAGCTATTCACAACTGCAACAAAATTAATAAGATTTAAAGTACTTACCAATATCGACTATGTATCAAAAAATATTGGTAGCGTAGTACGGGCTTTATATGTGATGCACAAACAAATTACCATTCTAATTCTAATTCTAAAATACTAGTAGCATCACCAATTTTAAAATATTATCTATTTTATTGAAAAAGCTGTTCGATTCACTAATTATTTTAAATTAACTAATAATAAAAATAATTTTATCATAAAAACACAAACGAACACACTACACTGAAAACAAAAGAAACTGATGTGTCAAATGCAGTAAATTTTAGTACCAATTCAAAATTATGTACTAAAATGATTATTAGAATCCTACTAAAGATTTATGAATATTTGGCATGACAGTTATTCATGTGTAGTTTTGAAAATATTTGAGTTAACTATAGAAACTCCTTTCATCCAGGCGGTCATAATGGTTTGTCTATAATTTGTTCATATAGAATCAGTAGATTGAAGGCCTACATGTACAATATCAATATACAGCCAATATACACTTCAAACGCGGATCAAAAGCGACTGGTATACTTGCTGGGCTTCTACTGCTACTTGGGCCCCGTGTTTGGGTTTGTATTTTGAAAGTTGATAAGACAATACAATGAATTCATATTAACCCATATTAGCCCAGCGATCTATTTGTAGATCAATACAAAAAATCTCCTAAAAAGAAAATTGGATAAATTATAACGGTATATTTTTACTGCAATGTTCTGTTTAAATAAAAATCCTTTCGGAAACATATTTAGTATAGATCGTGATAATTGTTCAATTTAGTACCACCAGATGTCAATATCATACGGGGTACATTTTTAATGTTTACATTTTTTTTATATGGAGTTTAGGCATAAACGGCTATTACAAAATTGGAAAAAAATTAATGAAATGTACTATGATTCGATGCTAAAACTAATGCTTTTTATTTATAATATATGCATAGATGATTTTTTAAAAAAATTTATAAATAATATTACTTGGATATTTAAGAAAATGATGTACAAACTTTAACAATTATTGAAGTTTTGTGAGGTTATGTCAAATAGTTTATTTTGGTTGGTCGACGTTAAGATTAGTGTTCTTGAAGGCAACACAAATTCTAATTTTAAGATGGCAAATAAAGAAAATATTGGTAAGTTTAACATTGAATCTATGTACATTTATTACCTACATACAATACAGTTAATAGATTAATTAATTATAATTGAAGTAATATTTTTCATATATTATTATACATATATAAATAGGTTGCCTCAAAGCAAAACTAAAATTAAAAGGTGCCATAGTGAGCGGCAATAAAACTGTTTTAAATGAGAGGTACATATACTCTAAATGAATTTGTATTGCATTTATATTTATGACTTATGTATGTACATATATTAATTAATTATAGATTGCAATTGTGGGAACAAAACCAACTTGATCGGAAATTGTATACAACAAAAACAATCCCAGCGCCTTCCAATGACAACCGTTTCCTACAATTTGTTTTATTTTTCGGAAAGACATGAAAACGTATTCCAGAATTTTTCACAAACTTGTTGGTACATTGGGGCACACAGCAATATTTCACCATTATAAATTTTCGTTAGCTACCGCTTTATCCAATTCAACATAACTAAATGTCAATTAACATTTCGATATAACCTCACAAATTTACAAAACTTGTTGCTATTTAAACATTATTTCCACACATACCCTAATGGTTACTAATTAATATTTTTCAAAAAATATATGTCTAATTGTGTTTTAATTAAATAATTTTATTTTGAATATCGAAATTTGGCACTTTTCATACAAAGATTCTAAATTTTATCAAGTCTATTTTCGCCTAAACTCCATATAAAAAAAATGTAAACATTGAAAATGTACCCCGTATTTAGCTGACGTCTGGTGGGATAAAGGGTGAAGTTTATGTACTAAACATGATCTATAGGTTTTGCAATCGCAGCTGTGCACAGGGGAATTATTCAAATTACCATAATTTTACAGAACACATTTGCAATTATATTTTGATACATAATTCCAAGGACTTTAAAGGTGATTTGATATTTTTTTGCAGTTTTTTATTTTCTTGCATTTCAGTTACCTAACGGTTGTTTTTTATTCTTCAAACAATTTTTTGTTCTCCAAATTCATCATACGAAATACTTACTATATTTTATATTTTATTCAAAAAAAATTAATTTGGGCTAATATGGGTTAAATAAATAAAGTAAACGGGAATGAACAATAAATGATTAGTAGCAGTTTAATGCCACTTGGTTTCTGGTCATACTAAGTAGAATGCTTTGTATCATTTCTTGGTGAATAGGATTCCATTCTCCTTACGCTGCAACACTCAGATCTGCTATCGAATTTGGTGCGTCATTTCTAGCTCTAATACGGTGTTTTAGAATGTCCCATGCGTGTTTGGTCGGATTTAGATCCGGGCTCGTTGGTGGCCACTTAAGTGCATGAATGCCGATGTGTTGATTATATTTATATACCGTTGCAGCTATACGGTTGTTGAACACTTTGCAGTCGCAAACTCCATATTGAAACCACTAAACTAATTCAAAATACAGTTCAAATTATTTTAATTAGTTTTAAATTTTATTATATTTAACGTTTTCTATCACTGAGTGATCATCTTCGGAATAATTTTGGAACTAATGTTGAACCTCCACCAAAGCTTACATTTTGCACTATGTTACATGGTGCGTATCAGTCTCCAACTCTTCTTTATACAAAATTACATCCATCTGTCTGGGCTGTCTTTTATATACTCCGGTCTCTCCATATCGCTTAAGTATTCGTGAAATCGAAGATTGGTTCATTCCTAATTTTCATGCGATTTGTACTTGAGTTTATAATCTTCCTGATACAATGTGACGACGTTAACCGACTCCAGCTCATGAAAAGGTGATATATTAAGTGTTTGCTTTAGAATACATTTACAAGAACAAGTGGTACTGCATTTACAAATAATTGATTTGCAATGGAACAAAAGCCAATCGTTGCGTTGAATTTCAAACAACATGCACTCTTGATTAAGCATTTTTGAAAAATTTATATGATTGGCTTGCAGTAGACTTTATTCTAGGTGGTTTCTGATAAAAATATAAATGTGTTATCATTTGACACTAGTAGTATTAAAATTGACCAGCGGGATTTTTTTTTTTATTACAAAAAATGCGTTAATTTTTGTCCACGAGTGTACTTCGCAATACGTCGAAAGACAGTTTATGTCAGTCATCCAGTTTAAATTATAACAAAGATTCAGGCCTAGCTAACAAATAGCCAATTTTCTTTGTCAAAACTTATATTTAGCGCGCCAGTTTTACATATAATTAATTTATTTAACTCTAAACTAAGATTTTTCATTGAACTTAGCTTTAAAGTTCGATAAAAAAAAATGTTTGCGCTACCTATTTATCGTGAGCGCTATCCATTTCAATGAGAAATTTGAAAAGGCTTTTATTTTGTAAACCCCTGAAACCATTTGAAATTGTTCCATATTTCTCCGCCATATCCTAATGAATTGAGATGAAATTTGGTTTGGTATGGAAACACAAAATGCTACGATTTGTTCATGCTGAACTAAACTTGGTCGTTTCATAACAAATCCTTATGAAATTTGGCTTGTAGATTTATTTTAGATTGAAACATAAATTTTAAATGAAATTCTGAACAGACAAAAATGGACAGATAATTCTACACGATTCAAATGGATTTTGACCATGCGGATAGAAGTCGGATAAAATTGTGAAATTTGCACCGCATGTCTATAATTGTAGTTCTAATATATATTTTGAACAGTAAGATTCTGAAATGAGTCAATAATAGGCGCTTTTGGGCTTTGGATAGAAAACTTGCGAATCTAAATCTAATAAATAAATTAACAGAAACTATCAGAGTTCGTTATATTTAAATTTCAGATTATGGCTAATATCTCGCAAACTTCCACAGGTAACCAATACGTATAGTTGTTTTGTTAAGGATGGAATTTCCAAAATAAAATCTGATTTTACACCTGGCGTATCCTTTCCGTGTGTTTTCCATTACACTGCTATTGTATTAGTAGTTAGTATTCTATTTCCTCCCTATCCTTAAATATCCATGGAACTGACGAGTGTTCTAGATCCTCCCCCTTTGGACGCGCTCTCTAGCGGTTACACGCTCCATCGAGAGTGGCACACCGCCGAGACGGTACACTTTATGAGTGAAATTCTCGAGTTGGGTGGGTCGGTCCGTGCTGAAGTTAGCCGAAAAACTGCATTATCGATATATTTTGTATCAGGTGGTAGTACAAAATTCTGTTGATATTAGCCGAAAATTACATGTTATTGAAGTTATAGCAGTAAATTTTAACCGAAAAAAATTTTAAAAATCAATATCATATAATACGAATGTTTAAAGGTAATAGGAACTGGGTGAAGTTAGACCAATTCGTAAACAGGTCGATAAAATATTTATAATTTGTGGTGTTACAGGGCAATGAGTTTGAGTTGTGGCACTAACAGTGAACACCTGTGCCAAAAATCAGACCATATTTTATGTAGCATCTTAGTGAAATGAATTAAAAGCTGGAAGCATGTTTAGTGGAAGTTTGGACTGGGTGAAGTTAATGGATGAATTTCATCATAAAGCAGCGTTTGTATATAGCTAAGATCATTTTTGGATATACTCCGTTGAATGCCAGAAATTTGGTATGTGCGCATGAAGCATTTTGGTTTGGTTCCTCAAAAAAATCAGTTTGGTTGAAATTGATCCATCATTGCAACCGAAATTTGAAGATATTGATCCGAAATTGGATGCAGTGGTGTCTAAGTGTTTCAATTGGTTTAAATGCCGCATAAAAAGTTTAAAAAAAATCGTGGTAATTTTTTTTAACTTTTTATCTGTTGAATTGGTTAAAATTTTGACAATAACATGGTTGCTTATTTTATGTGTAATTATGTACGTATAAAGCAAATTTAAATATGAAAATATGTAAAATAAATACTATTTAAATGTATATTAGTTAATTATGGTTACATCTAAATCATTACGGTTTTTCTCAAAATTTGAACATGACAAATTTCTGTTTACAAACAAATATTTTTGTCAGCCTAATGTTTTCCACATAAAAATTTTCTCAGCTCTTGAAGCAGATAAAAAGTTTGACATTTTTATTCACCTCAATTTTTAACTTTTTAACTTTTTATGCGGTATTTAAACCAATTGAAACACACTCTAAGAATGCATAGTTTTCAACAACGACTCACACTGTATGATCGATGGCAAGTGTTTTAAACGATACCCGAGAGACCTGATTACCAACACTCTCACATACAATGACGGATACTCATTGTATCGTAGGCGATCAGTAGCGAACAATGAGTGATCTACTACACTGTGCATCGAAATAACGATTTATGTTACTATCTTCGATTGTTGTTGGTGAATGTTCGTTCCCGACGTCGTTTCAACAACTGAGAACTACCGACCAAATGGCACAGTAGTTAAAGCTAGCGTTATAATAAAATACTTCCTTATAAATTTATAAGCAAACTATTTTAAGCACCTTTATATGATTTAAATCTTGTAACCTGTCCAATTTATACCAATATTGTGCAATTTTACTTATAAAGCCAACTTTTTTTTAAAATAATTTCTCTAATTGTTTATCCACTCATGTTAATGTGTGGCATACCATACTATAAATAGAACGATGTATCGACCAACCACTTATATAATAGTTTTTCATATTTCCTTTATTTGCAAAAAAAAATATTAATCAACAAATTTAACATCACACTTCAAAGTCATCATCAATATGGTAATCCTTTAGTTTACTCGTATTACAAACAAACCATGTGTGTATATGTTTCCTATAATACAGATGGTGTGGTGGATTGGTTTACGATGTGTAATAGATATACGAGTTAAGAATATTATGTATTCTTTTACTCAACATTTTTCAATTAACAACGGATATTGGCATTACGCCAACATCAGTTTGGCTAATGGCATAAATTGAAATTGTAATCTATTCATTTTCTGTACCTACTATATATGGAGTTACAGTACAAAAAGCAACATACATAACAAATTCCCATTACAATACAATTTTCCCACGTCTCTTTCCTTATCTCTACTAATTGTACCTTGAACTATATCTATATAATTATATTATAGCCGAACGAGATTGTTTAATTCAGATAAAAATTAAGGCTTAAAAGACTAGACAAATTCGAATACAAAATATATAAAAAAAAATTATTAAATTACGATAATTTGACGTATACCAAACAATCCAATAATGTATAATTCGATTAGATTAGATTAATCGGCGTACTCTAATCCCCCCTCAGCGACAACAGTTTACTTATGTTTATGTAATTATTTAGATACAACACAGATAAAAAAAATAAATTTACTTATTTCAATAGATAAGTGGAGGGTGAGAATTTTTTTTTTGTGTTTATCATAATTTTCTTATCATTTAAAAACTATGTCAAATTAATATGCACTTGCGGAGTTTTTATATGGCTTAATATCTTCATTTTTATATAGGCATAAATATAATTTTCCAGTATAATTCATTTTTACAATATAATTTTGCTTATCTTGTGCTTCTTGTAATTTAATTAGATAAATATACAGCGTGTCCGGATTTCGGGATACTAATCCGTTACGAGCTGATTACTCGGTTCTTTCTTCGAAAAGTGGTCGGAGGGTGTCAAGTTACAGACCTGAGTGAAGAATTATAAGCTATATATATGAACTCACCCAATCGGAAAATAAAAAATGTTGTGGCCACTCTGTTGAGGAGGAACATAAATAAATTGTAGGCTGGGGGCTCAGTCAACATTGGCAAAATGATAAATTCTTTTATATAATGCGAAAATTAAATATTTTATTGCCGTATTCAATGTACCGATTCATGAGCTGACGTAAAACGTGCAGTTTGATAGCATGCAACCAACTCCAATTTGTTAAAGACAAACGAAAATTTATTTTTTTATTTCAAAACTTAATATATTAATGTCGGATTTAAAGTCGCTGAAGTTGGCCCTCGTTTCTTCATTAACGTGTTGTGCCGTATTTTCTACACCGTGTAGATATTTAATATTCTACATTCTACGAATGATACATTCTCTATCTAGATAATTAATTTAACAAACTATTCGGCGTCAATAATGTAGAAAATGTAAACAATGTCGAAAGTTATTGTTTCTGTTATCAATCAGTAAAATTCTATGATTTCTAGTTTGTTCTTCATGTCTGTTTATTTAACTATTTCGGCTTCATGGAGTTAATTCCTACCCCACATTTGAAAAATTTGAACCCAAGTTTAGTTGTGAGAACACATATTGTGAAAATGCGAAAAAGGTGAGAAACCTAGTTTAAAAAGTAGAAAGCACCAGTCGATGGAAGAATTAATAACAGCTATCATATAGTGCATATTTTAATCTGGTAAATCACTAAAATATCCCAATCTTTAAATATATAATTCTTCTGTACGTGTGTATGTGACTGAACTCCCCTCCTAAACGGCTGAACTGATTTTAATGAAATTTTGTGTGTGTATTTGAGTGAGTCCCTGGAAATTCACAATTGGACCCGGTATGTGGCAATGTAATCGTGTTTTAGAATTTTTTTTTGTGTTTTGACGAAATATTTTTTCTATTTTTTTTTTTTTATTTTTGACATAATAGAACATATAACCCCAAAATTTCACTAACACCACCATCCCCCAAATCTTTATATATATAATTCTTCTGTACGTGAGTTTGTGACTGAACTCCTTCTAAACGGCTGGATCGATTATAATGAATTTTTTGTGTGTGCGTTTGAGTGGGTTCCTAAATGATTTAGATTCACAGTTGGGCCCGGTAGGTGGTACTGCGATCGGGCTCTAAGATTTTTTTTGTGTTTTGACGAAATTTATTTTTTTTTAGATTTTCCGCATATCAGGGCATATAACCCTAAAATTTTACCACCCCCACCACCCAAAAATATTATGTACGTGGTTATGTGACTGAACTCCTGCTAACCGGCTGGACCGATTTTAATGAAATTTAGTATGTGCATTTCAGTGAGTGCCTGGATGGTTTAGATTCACAATTGGGCCCTTTAGGTGGCACTGCTATCGGGTTCAAGAATTTTTTTTTGTTTTTTGACGAAATTTTTTTTTATTTTTTTTTTGTTTGTATTTTTGATATATCAAAACATATAACCCCAAAATTTCACAAAACCCCCACACCCCCTTCACCACCCTCAATATTTTATAAAATGAAAAAAGCCTTGTGAATAATTGACTTTCTGAGAATAATTCATAGTAATGCCTATGGTACACAAGGCGGCGCTGATGTCGAATTATGTGGTGTTTAACGTACGCATCAATAGATGCGCAAGTCACTTGCGTCATAGCTTGGCGTTGTTTTGATATTTCAATTTCGGTTCGTTGTGTTTCCATATTCCATGTTGCGTGCATATAGAATGAATTATTCATCGCGTGCCATTTATCTCTTGGATTGGATCCACAGAATTTGAGGTTACGCTATATGTAAGAATTTCACAAAAATGTTGCTCTATGTAAATGTAAACCAAAATTTGAATTATTTATCTCTAAGATTGGTTCCACATAATTTAAGGTTTTCTTTAAGACCACCAAACTTCTGACTCTACATCGTTTCGTTTCTAGATTTTTTAGAACAACTTCTCCGAAACTATATAAACCTACACAGGATTTTATTTTAGTTGGTGACATTATCATACCTTTTAATAATAATTTTAACTTAATTTCTGAAAGTCACAAAACTAAAACACAGACGAGAAACACCCAAGACGGGCTGCAGGAAGTGTATTTAAAATATAATGTCAAAGAAACCGGGGCTACCATACGCCTTAAGATGGACGAACGAGCTAATTGATGCGATGGTGCCAAGCCGAGTGCTTTTGAATCGAATCGAGTGACATGACGGGGACAAAACGGGAACCAGACCGAGAAAGCGAATTCCAGGCTCAATCAAACAAAGCCGACGTAACGTAATGAATATTGCTACTGAATGTAACATTCAAATAATCCAAGTACTCGACTATGTTTAAGACCGCGAGCAACCAATATTTAAGAATTTTTCAAGAATCGGGGAAAAGCCAGTCCGAAGGCTTTCGTTAAATTGTACTGGGAAGACCAAACTCTTTATACTTTTCTCCATTTGAACTACTTTGCAAACATGTAACTAAAGGTGGATTCCACATCTTACCTATTGAAGTATATTTCATGCCAAAAAAACAAAATATACACTATGGCCTTTAAGTACCTAGAATTGAAAAAACACTCAATTGAACTTCCATAATAATATTTAAAAAAAATTAACAAACACAAATATTTCTACACTTTTAAGTAGGAAAAATTTAATTTGTATGAATGGTTTTGAGTGAATTTTATATAATGAAATTTTTTAAAGCAAAACACACTACGACGGATGGCACAGATTCACTTGCTCGGAAATCTCTGAGATTTTTGTTATACAAAAGAGAATATCTTTGAGCGTAATATAAAAATTCTTAAACATTTGAAATTATTTAACTCGGCTTTTAAGGATCGCACAGAGGTGATCAAAGTTGTTCTAAATTATTAAATACTAATCTAGAACAACTTTGATCACCTTTGTGCGATCCTTAATCCGTAATTACCAGCGGAAATTTTTTATTCATTATGTATCTCTTTTTTCACTAAATAAAATATCTCAGCGGAATTGCAAATTGATTTATCTCCTAAGTAAAGGAACTCGGTATATAAAATCATGAAATTTAACAATATTCCGTCTTTCTGCCATTTCTTAACGAAGAACGATGAAATTTGGATAGTAGTATTGATCAGGGTTTTTAAAGTAAGTTTTGGACACAATTCTAGGATCTGTTCGTGCTGGACTAAACTGGCCATCATAACCAGTCCTTTAGAAAAATGGTATCTGTACATTTTACACGACATAAATAAATTTAAACTAGAGTAAACTCCGATATTTCTTAAATAAATTTTGTAAAATTTGCATCGCATACCGGGACAATTCGAAAAAATTTATGGATTAGAATTTTCATTAGATTTTTTTGATTTTCTGCGGCCACATAAGCTACTTTCAGGTTTTGTCCAATATCTCACAAACTTCCGCTAGTAACCAACCGTACTTTCGGGTTTTTTTAATAGCTTAGCTTATACTGAGACTATATGGAAAATTTGGGGAAAATTCATGGACTAGAATTTTCCCCTAATTTTCCGTATAGTCTCAGTATGACCTAAGCTATTAGAAAAAAACTTGAAAGTATTATGGTTACTAGTGGAAGTTTTTGAGATATTGTCCAGAAACTGAAAACAACTTATATGGCCGCAGAAAACCAAAAAATTTTAGTGAAAATTCTGGTCCATGAATTTTCCCCAAACTTTCCATATAGTCTCAGTATGACCTAGGTTAGGTTAGGTTAGGTTAGAGTGGCTGCTATCGCACACTTAGGCCAGTAGTGGCCCATTGTGATACCACAGGATCCTATCTCCCCTTTACTCCCGTTGAAACCATCCAGAGCTACTTATGTAGCGTAAAATATCTCGCACTCTACAGCCCGCGAGTTCCGAAAGGATGTCCATGCTGTACACACCTAAGTACTTATGACGTAGTACTTACAACGTCTCCTCCTCCTCTTCGTCCAAACAGCTTCTACAGAAGTCATTAGTCTGTAGACCCATCCTTCTTGCATGTTCCCCAAAAAGGCAGTGTCCTGTCAGTATCCCTACGACCAATCCTAACTCTCGTTTTCCCAGAGATACTAGTACCTTGGAGCGCCGCAGGTCCAGTTTTGGCCAAACCTGTTTTGCCACCCTGCACGTGAGAGAGTTGGTCCACCTCTCATTTGTCAAGGCAATTGCCTGCTTACTGAGCGCCAATCCTGGCTGTATCTGGAGAGTCGTGCCGTACCTCGCTAGTTCGTCCGCCCTGCAGTTTCCCGTGACGTCCGAGTGACCAGGGACCCAGATTATCTGGATGCTGAAATACTCGCTCATCTCGTTAAGAGATGATCGGCAATCCAGCGCCACTCGTGTCTTCAGACAAACCGCCTCCAGCGACCTGACCGCCGCTTGACTGTCCACATAAATCGCGATATCCCTCACGGATACCACATTATGCTTCAACCATGTCACGACTTCGCCTATCGCCACCACTTCAGCCTGGTACACGCTGCAGTAGTCAGGGAGGCGAACGGAAATATTAACGTTAAGCTTCTCACAGACGACTCTTGCTCCTACCTTACCGTCTAGCTTAGAGCCGTCCGTGAAAAATTGCAGTGCCTCGTTTTCCAGTATTGATCCGTTCCTCCAAGATTCTCTCGAAGGACAGATGGTCCGGAAACCCTTATCGAAGCACAACGTTGGCTTAATATAATCTAGATTCGCCAGTTCTTCCCTTAGCGATCTAGTTATCGTCGAGTGTCCCGCTTGAAGACACTTCCACTGAGAGACAGCCGAGAGTCTCGTAGCCACATTGGCTGCTATCTGTTTACCAAAAAATTCGATTGGAAGAAGGTGGAACATAACCTCCAAAGCGCGTGTAGGTGTTGACCTAAGTGCCCCGCTTATAAGCATGCAGGCCGTTCTTTGCACCTTTTCCATCATTTTTATATATGTTGCCTTCTCCAGAGCTGACTACCACACACCCACCCCGTACGTCAGCACTCGTCTTACCACTGCCGTATAGAGCCAGTGCACCAGCTCTGGTTTCAGACCCCATTTCTTACCTATGGCGTTCCTACACGAGTAAATGGCTACATTAGCCTTATTCACCCTTTCCACAATGTTAGGCTTCCAGCTGAGCTTACTATCCAAGATTATGCCCAGAAATCTTGCTCTGTCAGCAAAAGCCAGCCTACTGCCGTTCACGGTAGGAGGGCTAACTACCGGAATTTTATACTTCTTAGTATATAGTACCAGCTCAGTCTTGGAAGGGTTGATCCCTAATCCACATTTGCTGGCCCATTTCGTAACGATCAGGAGCGCATTCTGCATAACGTCCCTAATCGTACCCAGATATTTGCCAGAGACAGCCATCGCTACATCATCTGTATATGCTACAACCCCTATCCCCTCTCTCTCCAGTTCCAACAGCAGACCATTCATCACCACACTCCAAAGAAAGGGGGACATTACACCTCCTTGAGGGGTTCCTCTAACCACCCGCCTTCTAATGGTGGCCTCCCCCAGTTCCGAAGTAATAATCCTGCTTACCAGCATCTGATTTATCAGCCTTATTATGGGGTAATCCACGTTCAAAGGTAGCAGTCCTTCGATGATCGCCTCCGTTTTTACATTATTAAAGGCACCCTCAATGTCGAGAAATGCTACCATACAGAACTCTTGCGAGTAGATTGACTTCTCAATCATGCGTACCAGACCGTGCAGAGCTGTGTCTACCGACCTACCCTTACAGTACGCATGCTGTGACGTTGCCCAATTCCTGGGCTCAATTTTTGATCGAGTGCCTACATCTACCAACCTTTCCAAGGTTTTCAACAGAAAGGATGATAGAGTTATAGGTCTCAGGTCCTTTGGATAGGCATGTGAGCTTTTTCCCGATTTCGGGATAAAGACCACTCTGACCTCCATCCATTTCCTAGGAATATAAGCTAGTCTCAGACACCCTCTGAAGATACCCTCCAGCCAGGGGAGGATGACTGCCGAATTCATTTAGATCTCTGCTGGTATAATCCGATCTGGGCCCGCCGATTTATACGGCTTAAAACCGTTCAGCGCCCACCGGATTCGCTCCCTGTCCAAGATGCCCTCCATCTCTAATGAAGGTGTTGCTCGACGAGCTCCAGGCTCCATCGAGTCTTCAAAGCTTCCCGGAAAATGGGTCTCGATAAGGAGCTCCAATGATTCCGCACTTGAAGTTGTCCATGACCCGTCTGGTCTAATTAAATAACTAGGACTGGTTGGGTTAGTAGCTAGAATTTTCCTAAGGCGAGAAGTGTCAGAGACCTCCTCCATCCTACAACAGAAGAGTCTCCAGGACCCCCTTTGTGCCTTCTTCAACTCTTTTTTGTACTTTCTTAGGTCCTCCTTATAGGAGTCCCAATCCCGAACCTCCCTTGTGCTCTTAGCTTTGTTAAAAGCTGTCCTACACACTCTCCGATACGTTCCCAACTCTTTGGTTCACCATATCGGTTTCTGCTTGCCCCTAGGCTTTATCAGGGGGCCCGCAGCATTAAATGAAAGATTGCACGCTCTTGTGACAATATCCACCATGCAGTCTAATTCTTCTACCGTCGCCGGAGGTCCCGGGACCTCCAGCGGCAATAGTTCCTCCAACACTTCCCTATATTTGTTCCAGTTTGTCCTTCTGGGATTCCTGAAGGCTTTCCGGGCTACAGGTTTAATTTCGAGGTTATATATTACATATCGATGATCAGAAAATGAGTGCTCCTTCGCCACTCTCCACCCTCTGATCATATGAAAAATCGTTTCCGACGCAAAGGTCACATCTAGAACCTCCTGTCGATTTTTAACAATAAATGTAGGTTCTCGTCCAATATTGCAAACTAAAAGGTTGGTATTTAATAAATAATCAAAAAATAACTCACCCCTCTCGTTGATGTCTGTGCTTTCCCCATATGGTGTGATGTGCGTTTGCATCACATCCGAGTATAACACCTACCCTTCTGTTATCTGCTTCCCGGATTAATTCCCCCAGGTTATCCGGTGGAATCCCCTTTTCCCGATCCATATAGGCTGAGGCCAGCCATAATTTTTCACAGCCGGCCTCAACACTCACTGCCGTAACATCACCGCTACTAAATTGAGGAAGAAGAAAAATATTCAAATTATTTTTCGCTAAAATACAGGATCTGATCTTGTCAGAGTTGCTTGAGTATAGTAATTTATACCCTTTCATTCTGAGGCCACAGATCCTGTTATTGCTAATCCAAGGATCTTGGATTAACACCAAGTCGTCATCAGACTTAGTCAGTCTGAGCACGAGAACTGCCGAGGCAGCCTTCGTGTGATGTAGGTTTATTTGTACAATGCTAAACATTGTAGTCAACCTTGGGATAGTGCCATCTGGCTCGTTGTTCCGGCCGCTATCCTCCTCTCGTCGAGAGCCCGACAGGATGTCCCATCAGACTCCAGTGAGAGGAGGCTACCTCCAGTTACGATGTTTCCTGCGTCCGAAGCACTTTTCCGGCCGTCCTCAGCCCGCTTGACCATCTCCTGCTGAGTCCGTTCACCGTCACTCCCAGGCTGGTCTTTCGTAGTCTCCTCGGTCTCATCTTTTTTATATATTTTAGTATGACCTAAGCTATTAGAAAAACAACCGAAACTATTGGTTACTAGTGGAAGTTTTTGAGATATTGTCCAAAAACTGAAAATAACTTATATGGCCGTAGAAAAACAAAAAATTCTAGTGAAAATTCTAGTTCATAAATTTTCTCCAAATTTTCCATATAGTCTTAGTATAGCCTAAGCTATTAGAAAAATAACCGGAAATATTGGGTACTAGTGGAAGAAATGCTGGAAAGACGGAATATTGTTAAATTTCAACATTTCATATACCGAGTTCCTTCACTTCGGAGATCAATAAATTTGCCATTTTAAGGATTACTTTTAATATTTTATTCCGCTGAGATGTTTTATTTAGTGACAAAAGATGTATATACATAATGAAAAAAAAATTTCCGCTGGTAATTAATTCTCCTTAGTGATAGTGCTGCCATTTGCGGCGAGTAGCGTAATCTCTTATACAGCATCGAACCGATGGAGTTTGTTAGTTCTTTGGTTATTGTAAAAAAAATGTTTAAGGGTATGCCTTGACCCGCAACATTTGAATGCTAGTATTATGAGAGAGCTTCCAACATTTAAGGAAATTGCTGCGAAGATAGGTACGCTAAAATATTTTTCTGTGTTGGGTGCAAATAGGGCTTTTTGGCAAGTAAGATTGTTTGAAGACACTAAAAATTACACAACTTTTATTTAACACACCTTTTGGAAGATTTTTTTTAATACACTTCCGTATGGATTTTGTTCTGCACCTGAAGTGTTTCAAAAAATAATGAACAGTGTTTGAAGGAGTTGAAATTTATATTGACGATATTATTGTTTGTGAAATCCCAAACGAGGAGCATAAACGTAAACTTAAAAAAGTTTTTGAAATTGCGAGAAAATCTAATATAAGATTTAATAAAGTTAAAAGTGTGATTAGTGTTCAAGAGATAAAATATTTGGGACACAAGCTAACTAAAGGTGGTGTTGATGTAGATCTATATTATGATGAAAAAGATAAAATAGTTAAGGCATGAAAACACAAAAAATAGGCAAGAACTTGAACGATTTTTGGGAATGATACAGCTCAATTCCGTTAGACGTATCACTTCATGCGACTTGACTATGGATCTTCCTGGTTACTGGATTTTAAAATCAAAATTTACTAAATAATTTTGTGCAAAGCTCTCAATGAAAATTTTTTAAATCTTAGTTGGCTTCATTAGTTTGAAATTTTTTTCATTTATTTGTCACGTCAAAATTTCAAGTGATAGAAATTGTCATTTGGAGTGACAGAAGTCGCAAGGAAATATTAATAAAGCAGCATACCAAGATTTAAAAAACAGCAAAACGACTTTTATTGAACAATTATTTTGTATGTTTCGATTTAATGACCTAGTAACCAGGAAGATGAGTAGTCACGTCACTTGAAGTGATGCGACTAAAGGAATAGGGGTGATAATCTATGTCAGTAGATTTATTCCAAATATTGCAAAACTATGTCCATTGCGACAATTAATAAAGCAAGGTGTTTTATTTGATTGGCAACCGGAACAATATAAAGCTTTTGATGATTTAAAGGCTAGTTTGATATGTAAACCGGTACTTCAATATTATGATATTTGTAAACCAGTGTTGTTATCAGTGGATGCCTCAAAGGGACGGGTTGGGGGATATGCCCAAATTGAAAAAAAAATGCTTGCCATTGTGTTTGGTTGTGAGAAATTTTCTCAGTATATTTAGGGCAAAAGGGTTGTGGTAGAAAATGATCACAAGCCACTAGAAACAATTTTTAAAAAACCTTTGCATGCAATTCCATTACGTTTGCAAAGAATGAGGCTTAGACTTCAGCAGTTTGAATTAGTAACAAAGATGTTCCTGGGGAAAATAAATACTTGTCAGATGCTTTGTCAAGAACTTTTAGTCAAGATGAAACAATTTTGGATATGGATATTGAGGCTCATGTTAGCATGGTTGTTGGAGCAATTCAACATAACAAATACTTACCTAATATATCACTCTGAAATATCTCACTCTGAAATACATTTAACCTAAAAAACAAACAAATGTAAATATATAAAATAATTAACTTTATACTTACCCTTTATCATTGTATAAATGCCAATTTGATCCTCCTAAAATAATTAATTAAGCATTAATTCATAATTTATAATTGTAAAGTTTATATTTATATACTTACCTAAAATTATTTACATCCAAATGTCAAAACGTCACCCATCCAAGTGTCAATTGGTGGACGAATTCCTGTGCTGTATTTTCAGTTCAGTGCATGATTCAATACCGAATTTACGTTCGATGCGACACCTGCGTTTGAGCGCTTTTACTAAACAACATTTTCGGAGTCATCTACGCTAATAAATACGAGCAACCATTTTTGACATTTCTCTTTCCAATTTACACTCCATTAACATAAGTTTATTTAAATACAAAATTATAAATAAATCAAAATAAAATTTACAATCAATCAAAACTTGGGATTTATGCAGTTTATTATTGCCTTCGTTTCGCAACATACAAATATCAACGCAATAGCCAATTGCCTCAACCACATCGGATATTTGTATCATCGCAACATTAAACTAGCCCCAACATATGGTCCTTCGAGCCGGATCCGGACCAGCGGATCGCAAAAACACATAAAGGAAAGCGCTCGCTTCATCCAGTAACGCATCGTGGTCAGCAATTCGAGCGATTTAACAACAATTTTGGAAAAAAAACTTGACGCATTGAGTGGACTTTGTGGAATTTGCATCACCACGCGACATCATTCAAAGTTAAGTAGCCATTTTGAATTTTAAGATACAAGTATAAATTCAATTCTTTAAACATTTATTAAAACCAAAACTACTTAATAAATCGATCGATAGAACACTTGAATCGCGTTAGTCTCAAACAATTGTTAATAAATTAAGTGATTTTAAAGTGCTCACTAATTTGCGTACAATCAGCCGCCAATATAGTTTACTGATACATTTCGAAGCGAGTAGTTATAGCTATTATACAACGATTGCAAATCGAGTTCTACTAAAACCGCGTGTTCTTTCACAAATCAAACTAAAGTTAGTGAATTAAAGCTAAAGTGAATATTGTGAGTAAAAATTCCTGTGATAACCTCAAACATTAAAAAGTGCCGTATATAGTTCCAAGATTATTCAATCAAACCGTTGACTGATTGATATTCAATAAGTGCTACGATCATTAAAATGGCTGAACTCGCTTCACTAAAAAAACAACGTGCCACCAATAAGGGCCGACTAACGAATATATTGAAATTCATCAATGGAGCGACCGAGAACTTATCAATTGAAGATTTCCGAACCCGCCTAGCCCGAGTCGAAACATTGATGTCCGAATTCACCGTGATCGAGAGCAAAATCTTCAATATAGATCCCGAGGAAGAATCGGATGTGTTGTATGAGGAAAACTACTACAACGCTGTCACGGCCTTGAACAAATTCATAAGAGCGAAAACAATGGCCGCTGGTAATGGAGCACTAGATATATCGTTTAATGCAACGAACGCTGATCATATTCGCGAGATAAAATTACCAAAGATCAATATACCGCCATTTTCGGGCGACTATACCGAATGGCAATCATTCCATGATCTCTACGCAAGCACCATTCATGAATCGACGTCTTTGAGTCCCGTACAAAAATTCCAGTACCTCAAAGGACTACTCCGAGGCGAGGCCGCCATTTTGCTGAAGCATATTAGCGTCACAGAAAGTAACTACATAGGCGCATTAAATAAGTTGAAAGAACGGTACGATCGAAAAAGGCACATTATCAATTCATTCATACGTACGTTCATTGAACAGCCTTCGATTTCTACAGCCAATTCCTCTAACATCAAAAGGCTCATGGATACCTCGGACGAGGTCATACGAGGCCTGAAGGCTTTGGGAGAAAACGCCGAGGCACGCGACCATTGGTTGATTTTCATTCTGGTCCAAAAGTTAGATGATAAATCGAAAATGTTATGGGCAGAAACAGTTACCGACATTGAAAATCCACAATTCTCAAACTTTGTTGAATTTTTATCGCGACGAATTGACACCCTAGAATCAGCGAACGTATCCATTAAAAAATCAATTCCCAAGCATAACATCAAGAGCCACGCCATAACCCGCGAAACCAGACTTTCCTGCGATATTTGCAAGCAAACGGATCACTCCCTATTTTCCTGCAAGCAATTCCACGAAATGGATATTATCAAAAGAAGGGATTGGGCAAATACTAACCTCAAATGTTTTAATTGTCTAAGCAGCTCACATCTAATTCAGAAGTGCCAGTCCAATCGCCGTTGTCTTCACTGTAGGAAAAAACACCATACGATGCTTCATTTGCCAGAAAATACCGAAACCGCTGCGGCTCCTGATCCATCACCACTACCTAACAAAGACGTGACTCCCAAAGAGGTGAAGGCCCTCTGTTCGCAAAACGTAGTATCGCATTCCATACTTCCAACCGCTTTGATCGACGTAGTAAACTCTTCGGGTAACGTAATAACATGCCGCGCTTTACTGGATTCCGGTTCACAAGCCAGTTTTATTACACAGGAATCTGCACATCGACTTGGCCTTAAGAAACAAAATTCAAGATTATCGGTTGTCGGATTGGGAGGTGCTAGCGCTGGCCGCACTAAGGGCTTAGTAACGTTTACCATTCGATCAAAACATCACCCGGAATTGTCAATAGAAGCCTTCATCCTATCCAAAATAACGACAAGATCGCCGCACCAAACCATCAAGGATAACGCATCAATTCGTTGGCCTGAACTACAGCTAGCCGATCCATATTACTTCAAATCGGCCCACATAGATATTTTAATTGGAGCCGACCATTTCTTCAGCCTGCTGGAACCCGGTCAAACTCGAATCAACCAAGATGGACTAACATTATACAAAACCATATTAGGTTGGGTCGTCGCTGGAAAAACTGATAATTTATTGAGAGGTGATATAACGTCCATGACTGCCACAAATGACAGTAACGATGTCGATTTAGATCGCGCGCTTACTAAATTCTGGGAATTAGACGCGATCCCAAACCCCGAATTAAAACTATCTCCCGAAGAAATATTATGCGAGAAGGAGTTCGTCGGTAAAACCAAACTATCAAGTGACGGGCGATTCATTGTCAGGTTGCCCTTTAAGACATCACCTCAAAACTTAGGAAACTCGATAAATATTGCCATTCAACGATTGAGAAGCATGGAACGTAGATTCGTTCGTGAACCAGATTTTGAAAGACTTTACCAGGATTTTATGTCTGAATATCTACAGCTAAATCACATGAAAGAAATTCCGCAAGCAGAAATTAGTGATACCGGATATTACCTACCGCACCACGGTGTCCTAAAACGTTCCAGTTCCACCACAAAATTAAGAGTGGTTTTTGACGGGTCGGCAAAACCTCCATCTGGGAATTCGTTGAATGAGTGCTTGGCAGTTGGCGCAACGGTCCAATCAACCCTGCATGCCATCATTCTAAGATTTCGAGAATTCAAATTTGTCGTGACTGCCGATGTGGAGAAAATGTATCGGCAAGTGACTATCGATAGCCAAGATACAAATTTCCAAAGAATAGTCTGGCGTACCCATCCCTCCGAACCAATACGCCATTTCCGATTAACTACCGTTACTTATGGTTTAGCTTCCTCCGCTTTTCTAGCCACAAGAGTCCTAAAAAGAATAGCCGATGATAACCAAGCAGCTACACCAATTGCCGCCAAGGCGATCCGCCGGGATACATACGTCGATGATATAATGACTGGGGCTGATACGGAATCGGATCTCATGCAATTAAAAAACTCCATAAATAAGCTACTGTCTCAGTATGGATTTAATCTTCGCAAGTGGATGTCTAATTCAGCCAATATCGTACATGATCTGAAGGAGAAAGCCAGCCGAGGCATCAAATCAATTGATGAGAATAGTCAAAGTGATTCAAACTCAATAAAGGTACTTGGACTTAATTGGGACCCGAATACCGACCAATTTACATTCGTTTCCGAATTGCCACCAAGAGACTCATTCACAAAAAGGATCGTCGTGTCCGAAGCCAGTCGTCTATTTGACCCGTTAGGGTGGTTAGCCCCCGTCATAATAGAAATTAAAATTTTTATCCAAAAGTTGTGGGCCAGTAATCTCGAGTGGGATCAACCACTTCCAGAAGTGATATGCAAACGGTGGCAAACAATTCGAAATCACCTGAAAAACGTTAATCAAATCTCGATTCCCAGATACATTGAAACAACCAAAGCTAAAACCGTCCAAATGCATGGATTCGCCGACGCCAGTCAAGATGCCTTTGCTGCTGTGGTCTATCTACGGGTAGAAACATCGTCGGAAAACATCCTCATAAAATTAATTGCGGCCAAAACCAAAGTGGCTCCTATGAAACAGGTCTCATTACCACGACGCGAACTTTGCGCTGCGTTGCTTCTTGCCAACCTGATCAAATTAATCCAAAAGGAAACAGAAGTAGAAATTTCGGAAACATATGCGTGGACGGACTCCCGAATCGTATTAGATTGGCTTGCCAGTCATCCCCGACGATGGAGTACCTTTGTAGGCAATAGAACGGCAGAAATTATAAACATTATACCGCGCAAATATTGGTTACACGTGCCTTCAACTGACAACCCGGCCGACTGCGCATCCCGAGGTTTATCGCCAAATGATTTACATCACCACGCTCTTTGGTGGAACGGCCCTACCTGGCTCCGTCAAACCATGAAATCGTGGCCTCCACAACAATGCGATTATGGCTCAATTGAAGAAATTAATAACAAAATATTCACTTTTGCAACTACAACCGTCAGTCCATGGCTCGATGAACTAATGACAAAATTTTCGTCTATTACGAAATTTCAAAGAGTATTCGCGTACATTTTACGCTTCATCACGAACTCAAAGGTTGAGAGGGGCTCGAGAACCTACGGAACGTATTTAACAAGAGAAGAACTGTTCCAGGCTCTATTCAAAATATGTCGGCATGAACAAGAAAAGTTCTACTATACGGAGCTAGCGCAAATTCAAACAACAGGCGAAATAAGCAAATCTAGCAAAATCAAATCATTGAGTCCTTTCTTAGACGAATCCGGCCTCATTCGCGTTGGCGGGCGACTACAAAATTCGGAAGCGCCGTTTTCCACTAAGCATCCCATAATCCTGCATCCGAAGTCACTGCTTACGAAGCTAATTCTGGTCGACATCCACAAAGGGAACCAACACTCTGGTCCATCGTTGACACTAGCCATCACCAGACAAACATATTGGATTCCGAGTGGCCGAAGCACGGTTCGTCAAGTCATTAATCAGTGCGTCATCTGCTCCAAACTTAAAGCACAAATAAATAATCAAGTCATGGGTAATCTGCCAAGCTGCCGCGTCGAACTGATTCGCCCGTTTTTAAAAGTTGGCGTAGACTACGCCGGGCCAATTCCAATACATTTACGAAAGGGCCGAGGCCAAAAGACATATAAATCATATATATGTTTATTTATCTGTCTTAGTACAAAAGCTATTCATTTGGAGTTGGTCGGCGACATGACCAGTGAATCATTCCTAGGGGCCCTGAAAAGATTCGTTGCAAGACGTGGAATTTGCCAAGAGATTCATAGCGACAACGGCACAAATTTCGTCGGTGCCAGCAGTCAATTAAGGCAAACCTTTAATAAACTAATATCCAATTCGCAAGTGATTTCTGCTTATTCTTCCAGGTACTATATAACATGGCATTTCAACCCTCCCAGCGCGCCTCATTTCGGGGGTATCTGGGAAGCAGGAGTCAAATCCGCCAAATATCATCTCAAGCGGGTCATTGGCAACACTGTACTTACAATGGAGGAAATGAACACTTTATTATGTGAAATCGAGGGCACGCTAAACTCCAGGCCTATCTGCGCAATGTACTCCACAGACATCGACGTCCTGACTCCGTCTCATTTCCTGCTTGGTCACCCAACAACAAAAATCCCCGAAATCGACGTTACTCACCTCAAACCATCATATCTAACTAGATGGCAAATGGTTCAACAGCTGGCACAGCATTTTTGGAAGCGTTGGAATGTTGAGTACCTCGCATCATTACAACCAAAAGCGAAATGGAGAGATTCTCAGCCGCAAATCCAGATCGGCGACATAGTAGTAATCAAAGATGAAAGCGTAGCCGTAAATCAGTGGCCAGTAGGAAAAGTCACAAAATTACATCCCGGTTCCGATGGCATTACCAGAGTGGTTACTCTCAGAACCAAATCCGGGGAAATAAAGCGTCCTACTAGTAAACTGGTCATACTCCCAATATCGAGCCAAAATGATTCCAAAGACCAGCAAGATGCGTCAACGTCCAGTCAGTCACATTCGAACAAGGAAGTCACAGTTCGTACATCATAATTGCATCCAATTGTTGAACCAGATGGTTCAAGAGCGGCGGTATGTTGGAGCAATTCAACATAACAAATACTTACCTAATATATCACTCTGAAATATCTCACTCTGAAATACATTTAACCTAAAAAACAAACAAATGTAAATATATAAAATAATTAACTTTATACTTACCCTTTGTCATTGTATAAATGCCAATTTGATCCTCCTAAAATAATTAATTAAGCATTAATTCATAATTTATAATTGTAAAGTTTATATTTATATACTTACCTAAAATTATTTACATCCAAATGTCAAAACGTCACCCATCCAAGTGTCAATTGGTGGACGAATTCCTGTGCTGTATTTTCAGTTCAGTGCATGATTCAATACCGAATTTACGTTCGATGCGACACCTGCGTTTGAGCGCTTTTACTAAACAACATTTTCGGAGTCATCTACGCTAATAAATACGAGCAACCATTTTTGACATTTCTCTTTCCAATTTACACTCCATTAACATAAGTTTATTTAAATACAAAATTATAAATAAATCAAAATAAAATTTACAATCAATCAAAACTTGGGATTTATGCAGTTTATTATTGCCTTCGTTTCGCAACATACAAATATCAACGCAATAGCCAATTGCCTCAACCACATCGGATATTTGTATCATCGCAACATTAAACTAGCCCCAACAGATTGTTGGCAAAGTTTGCCAACTACTAATGCTAGATTAAATGAATTTAGAGAAGAAACTAAAAAATATGCTGAATTGATACAAGTATTACCTAGCAAAATCCTATTTTACTTTTAATGAAAAGTTAATTGAAAAAGATGGATTGATTTTTAAAAATAATTGTTTGGGGGTTCCTACCTCTATGAGAAAAGAAGTATTGGATAGGATATCATTTAGGCATAAATAAATGTAAACTTAGAGCGAGAGAATAGTGAAATAACAAATTTCATATCAAACTGTGGACTATGTTCTAAATATCAGCATTCGAACAGAGCCATTAGTACATAAGGAAGTTCCAGAAGGTCATTGGGAACTCGTGGAATCTGATATATCTATGAAGTTGAACGAGTGCATTATTTGATTGCAGTGGATTATTATAGTAAATATCCAGAGGATCGAATGTTAAATTCTTTGGAATCATCGGAAGTTGTAAATGTCTTAAAATCAATCTTTTCCCGTCATGGATTCCAAAAATATTATATACAGATGGAGGACCTCAATATATGTCGCATATGTTTAAGGACTTTTCTCAAAAATGGGCATTCACGCATAAAATATCCAGTCCATTTTACCCACAGCCAAATGGAAGACTATAAAAAAAATGTTGTGCAAAGCCAGAGATTCCGATCGTGATGTTTACTTGGCACTATTTGTATTGAGAATGATACAGAAAAAAATAGAAATAGATATATAAGAAAATCAGAAATATTACTTTTATCGTAAATCATGTGAACTAGCTCTTAAAATTAATTATACTGTGTACATACAAATGCTCTATTCTGGTTTTTCTATCGGAAAAGGAATTAGGAATAGTATATTGTATAATTAGTAGGAAAAATACTGCATTCCCGGACGATAGTGGAAATTGGCAACCACAGGAGTCCGGGAAAGAACTTTTCCTCCGAATTGTACATACTATCCATACTTCTCCGATCGGACTTTAAAACGAATAAAAATACAAAAATAATTTTTAGTATTATTCATTAATTTTCATATTAAGATATCAAAAACTGTAAAAATCGAAAATAACATAAAATTATTGCTTAGTTAGCCACGACATCAAAAGACATAAATACATTTTGTTTTTTTTTTTTCAAAAGTTGTTAAGTTTGTGTACCTATTTGATTTATAAAAAACGTGTGAACGAAATTTAAGGGATATGGACAGTGAAAGCGAATTATCCTTATCTTGTACCCCGCCGGATATAGTGGAAGCAGCTAATTCAGCTACATGTGATTAATGGAGGACAAATGCGAAAATGCTTATAAACATACGGGAATATATTACCGGCATAGGCCAGAAAAAATATGCTCGTACTATTATTACTTGTTGCTTAACAACAAATACAACATACTGGAATCATGAGCTTTTCGTTTTGAAAAAACAACGGAAAGATATATTTTTTCCTTCGATCGGAGAAAAAAATATTTACATAGCGTTTTTGCCAAAAATATCATTTTCTGGCCTACTGAGAAATCATGTTTGATCTAAAAATTTATAATTTAGGAAATATTTTTTTCTATAATAAAATTTTATAATTTAGGAAATATAAACCTTTACCATTTTTGTATTTAAAAAAAACGCAAAGAATTTAAATCTTTTGGACGCGAAGCTATATATTTTCTGTAATATTCTAAATAAGTTTCGTTTACGATAAATGATCGTGGTTTATTTGTCTTGTTATTCCGGATTTTAACTAAAAGTTTAGATCCCAGATCACTAATGTCAGTAATTTCCATGCGGGCTAGTTCATCCCGTCGACAATCACCAGCGATTCCACAAATTAACGCAACCTACAAAAAACAATCATAATATTACATACAGAAAAATATTGCAGTGTGAATTGAATTTTATCCGAAAACATATTTGAATTTAATGTGTAAATACAAATAATAATCGTTTTAAATACCTACATGCTTACTGTAGTAACTAGGAACAAATCATCTGAAGCTTTCAAAATGAATTGTTGAACATATTCCATAGTTAATATTTTAGATTTCTTCGCTTTATATCCGTCGAATTTGCGTTTCAAGGACACGTAATTTTTGGTATTTTGCAATATCCACATAATTTTCAACCACTAGCATCGACCTGATCATTGAGTAGTTTGACCATAATGTGGATGATTTCAATTTTGTAGATAAAACAGCGAAATACGCCAGAATGACGTTTTCCGAAAATGTTTTGATGTGTTTAGATTGACGATAATCCATAAAGCGTTTATAAGCATTTTCGTATTTTTCGTTGGATTTTGGCAGGAGTAAATCACATGTAGCTGAATTAGCTACTTCCACTATATCCGGCGGGGTACAAGATAAGGATAATTCGCTTTCACTGTCCATATCCCTTAAATTTCGTTCACACGTTTTTTTATAAATCAAATAGGTACACAAACTCGACAACTTTTGAAAAAAAAAAACAAAATGTATTTATGTCTTTTGATGTCGTGGCTAACTAAGCAATAATTTTATGTTATTTTCGATTTTTTACTTTGTTTTGATTTCTTAATATGAAAATTAATGAATAATACAAAAAATTATTTTGGGTTTATATTCGTTGTAAAGTCCGATCGGAGAAAAAATAGTATGTACAATTCGGAGGAAAAGTGCTTTCCCGGACTCCCGTGGTTGCCAATTACCACTATCGTCCGGGAATGCAGTACTTTTCCTCCTAATTATACAATATACTATTGTGACAAAATTACTATGAAAATATTTTTCCTAATTTCTTTTACTGTAGGGAAACCAGAATCGAGCTGCAGGGAGTTTCTCTCTAGTGGCAGAAGTGAAGTTATTCGTAATACGAAAAATATTGTTTAATTTAATCATTATAGGTTGTTATACTGGTATTGTATATTTAACCTTAATGTGGGTGATGTGGGTATCCGGGCACCTTTTGCCCTTTTAGACGTCTATTTTTTTATGTTTTACTCCCAATAAAAACTTTAAATTTCATGAGAACTTCTAGTTCATTTGGTATAGATTACGATCATACTTAAAAATGAGTAATGTTACAACTTGGACGAACGTGGAAAAAATAAGTTAATCACTCAAATTAAGATATTTTTTCTTCACTCACATGAGGGTTAATGAAATTTTGTAAAATTCACTGGTTTACTCGGCTAACTTCAGTAGCATGAAAACCTCTTGTTAAATTTATTTATAATGAAATCATTGAAACGTATTTGGAACCTCGAAGTCAACTAAACATTATTTAAGCTTGTATATGTAATAATACATAATATCATATACTTAGATGTGTCTAGACTGTAATATAAAATCAAAACAAATTAGGTAAATCGAAAAAATAAACACATTGTACCTAAATGGACCTTCAAATTTAAATAATTCTATACACATAGCATAAGTTTGATAAGCTTGCCTATCAAATTCTACTGTAACTATATAAAGCTGTTTAAACATTTTATTACATTCACCCTGTGTTCACATCGAAATTAGACATGAATATTTTGTCATATACTTAAATAATAATTTCATAATAATCGTCAAAACCAAATTTATTCCTTAATCAAATTTAATTGAACATACAAAATTTTAATTTATATCGCGGGTGCAGACTAATTATCTAGAATACAACAATAGAAAGATCAGAAATTGATTCATTTGCCGCGTCAGTTATTTCCTAGTACGAAATAAATATCACAAAATTCCTTTACCACGCGCACACATGCATATGTCACACACATCGCGCTTTGTCTCATTCATTAACTAAACATTTTCTTTTCCTATTTACGAGCGCATGAGTACATATGCACTAAAAAGTACGTTGCCTTTTGCTTGATATAAAATTAATGATTATTAAAAATAAAACTGGACAAAGGCAGCAACACAAAACTGCATGTGCTCATATGTTTTCTCATGCATTTAATATTTATGCAATTATTTTGAATGAGTCAGCCCAGCATACTATACAAAGCACTGAGTATCTGAGTACATTTGAATTTACTCGGATTTATCTATATCTATATAGCTTTCATTCAACATAAAGAAACGAGATTCCAAGGAAATGAAATTGTTTTATATCGAAGGCTAAACAAGTGCAAGTAAACTTAATACTTTTGTTTATTATCAATCGTATTGTATAATTTTTTTTTTTTTTTAATTGTTGTTATCAATAATCAAGTAGAACTTCTATAATTACAATCATTGCGTGCAATTCTTAATCAAATTTTACATAATTTATATACCTACTGTTTTGTAACGATATTTGGCGCATCACCCCAACCTTCTTTATTGATCATCGCGGTTTGTTTTTAACAATAAAATTATTAAAAGATCAATTTATTAGAACTATAAATAAAATATGTAGAGTACGTATATCGTGAAGCGGGCAAAGTACGGTGAGAATTCATCAATCAACTCCACTAAAAATTCCATATAAATAAACCGCACGAGAGAAACCAATAATAAAGAGGTCGCAATGATGTCAACATCGACTAGCTAGCTACACACAACAATAAAAGAATCGCGAGCTTAATTTAATTAAAAGTAACATACAAACATTCGTTTAGAGTTATTTTAATAAACACAATTGGAATTCTTCAGATTCTCAACTATGTGTAGTACGCGAGTGTGTATACATAAACGAGTACACACAAAATAAATTGATCTACACTAACGTCTTCTGGATGTACGAGTACTCGTATTTATCATCATATCACAACATTATAATAAATATCGATAGATTTTCATAAAATTATTTCATTAGTTGGTGTTCCGTCTTACCATCGAGAACGACATAAACAAATAAAAAAAAATAAAAAGTTGGGTTCGCGCACAAATTTACAACAACAAAAAAATGTCGTTAAACGGTTCGATTGGTTCGCGATGCAGTCAAAGTTTAGAGAATATTGAAATAAGTAATTTAACAAAATGTGATAATCATAATAGTAGTTTTGTGCTTAACTATCATAATTGTGTGCAAGACTGTGATGATAATAAACAAGTGAAACATTTTGGCGATGTGAAATATAATAAAAATGTGGTGGCATCAGCATCAGGAATTCAACAACAACAGCCAAATTTACCCGTATGGATCAAGCGACTCTCGTAATATAGATTTTATTTTAAACCGATTTTTTTTTAAATTACAAATTTATATATGTCAAGTGAAAAATTGTATAAAAAACTTTATGTTTAGACTCATCATATATTATGTTTAATGTGAAATTAGGTGTGGTTCACACAACAACATAAATTAAATGTTTATCATTGATAGAAGTGGATTCGGTCACGCAAGTAAATTGCGTACAAAATGCATATTACTAATTATCTGTCTTTTGAGATTACATTTTTGTGTGTATTTTACTTAATCCGCTTATTTATCATTTTTATAACTTTATATTGTGACAAATCAAAATATTAAATATGTATTCTAAATTCTACGAGACAATAAATTATTCTCTCGTAATAGGTGGTTAAATTTAAACTGTCAAAGTTATAGCCGACGGTTTCCAGTCGCAAAGTGGTAATGCAGATAGTGTCTTTGCTATCCCAGCCAAAAAAAAAATTATAGTCGGAAACTCGATAAACCTAGTTCCAAAATAACCTACAAATAATCGGGCTACTCCAAAAATCTGTCACGCGAGCTTTTTAATTTGACCAGGTTTGTCCTGATTCTATGGTGTGTAAATTACAATAAATTCCGAAATTTTCAAAACTAAATTAATAAAATCTTGTGCAACTTTTGAGTAACCTACTTACCCATCGATTCTACTATGATATAGGATAAGTTGTAAGTCTAGGTAAGCAGAGGCAGAGTTTGGGGCAAGTCTGAAGGGAATAGGGTGGTTTAATGTGGTGTAGTAAACTAAACTAAACTAAATTAATAAAATGTTTTGTAACTTTTGAGTTAGCCACTTGCTCATCGATCCTAGGTAAGCACAGGCGGAGTTTGGGCAAGTGTGAAGTGGTTACACCCTACAACCCATGTGTTGTAATATACAAGAAAATACGAATTTTTCGAACAGAAATTAATAAAGTGTTTTACATCTTCTGAAGATTATAACCTACCTGAAAGCCACATCAGGATCGATGGGCAAGCGAGTAGCTTAAAAGTTACAAAACATTTTATAAAATTAATTTCGAAAAATATCGAAATTTCTGGTATATTATACCACATTACATCCACTTATCCACTTCAATGTCTTGCCCCAACAGCCTTACCTAGGATTATAACCTATCTGAAAGTCACAGTAGGTTCGATGGGCAAGTGAGTAACTCAAAAATTACAGAGCATTTAATTAATTTAGTCTGCAGTCCAATTCGTGACATATTTTGTGGAGACCGACTTATTTGAAAGTCTACAATAAGCCTCCTGTCGGCTGGGTATATTGTAGACTTGTTTGACTTTTATGGAAAGCTTACGCCCAAACCGGTAACTCATCAAAATAGTTCAAGCAAGGATCTAATAAGTCTATTCGACAGGAAACTTATTGTAGACTTTCAAATAAGTCAGTCTTCACAAAATAAGTCACGAATTGGACCGCGGTCTTAGTTTCGAAAATTTCGGATTTTCTGGTATATTACACCCACCTATCTTTCAGACTTGCCCCAAATTCCGCCTGCGCTTATCTAGGAATATGTCATATATAATGGCCATAGTACGATCGATGGGCAAGTGGGTAGCTCAAAACTTACAGAACATTTTATTTTGAGTAAAGGTCATAGTAGGATCGATGGGCATTTATTAATTTAGTTTCGAAAATTTTAGATTTTCTGGTATTATACCACATTACATCCACCTATCTTTCAAACTTGTCCAACTTCCGCCGGGGCAAACCTAGGATAACAACCTATCTGAAAGCCATAGTAGGATCGATGGACAAGTGGCTAACTCAAAAATTGCAGATCATTTTCTGGCATACTCGTATTAAACATAAGACCCTCCTATCCCCTTTAGACTTGCCCCAAATTCCGTCTGGGCTTACCTAGGAATATGACCTTCCTAATGGCCATAGTAGGGTGGGCAAGTAAGTAACTCAAAAGTTATCGAACACTTTATTAATTTAGTTTCGAAGATTTCTAAATTTCTTGCCATAGAATTTGCACCAATCTGGTGAAATTGTGAAGCCTAACAGATTTTCGGTGTAGTCTGATTATTTGGAGGAGATAGGAGAACTAGGTATATCGCGTAATGTATCTTTCGACTGTAAAATATTTTTTCTGGTGGGATAGTAAAGACACTATCTGCATTATCATTTCCCAATTGAGAGTTTCGGCTAACTTTAATAGGGTGTTAAGTTTGGTAAAATATTCGTAAAGTTATTCTAACCCTGTCCGAACCGTATGTACCTACCCTGATGCAAATAAACTATAATAAATCTAAACAGATATCGATAAATTTATCGAAGTATGAGAGCAAAATTAAGCTAAAACCAATACTCTTACGAGTTGAAGAAAAGCCAAAAGTTTCAGAGATTTTTTTCACATAAAAACACTTTTCAATTTAATATTCAGCCATATATTTAATACAAAACACTTTTATTAGTTTTTAAATGTGGCATTTTCTGAATCATTGGCAACGTGTAAGAATTTCAAAGCTCGATATGATAAAATCATCTAGTTAAAGCTAGCTAGCCGAAAATAATAGAGTCGGTAAGGCAGCTTGTGTTTTTGCTATTTTTCATTTTGTTGAAATCCGTGGCCTTACGAATAGGTATAATTAGAAAGTATGGTTGGGGTAAATCCCAAGAGTTGGATTGGTGCACTTTCGATCGATCGAATTTAATGTTTATTTAATAATTAGGTTACCTGTAAAATGTCGGGCTCCCTGAATTAAAAAAAGCTGACTTAAAAATTGTGTTTTTTCGGACTTAAAACCAGCGTTTTTATTTCATATTAAAATTGACTTAAAATCTGTAATGAAAATGAAATAAAAAAAGCTGACTTTATTTATGCATATCATAAGTCATTTTGAAATTGATTTAAGAAGAATGTTTATAAATGCCATAAAATGTGTATTTTTAAGTCACTTAGAAAATGAAATAAAATGTGAAAATGTTTAACATCGAAATAAAACGTAAAAATATGTAACAGTAAAAGAGAAAAAGCCCGATTATCCGGCATCCAATTAACGGGAACACTCAGCTAACCGGAATTTTAAGTTTTAGGATTTTAGTTGCTGCTAGCTAATGCTAACATTAATGACACTTTCATTAATGTTAGCATTAGTTGAAAATTTTGAATGGCTTTAATTTTCATATTACAGTAAAAGTCCGATTATCTAGCATCCAATTAACCGGAACACTTAGTTAACCGGAAATTTTATTTTTAGGATTTTTTTTGCTATTTTCTCTTTCTTTTCTTTTTCATATGCATTTTTTTAATTCATTTTGAAATTTTCAATTGTTTTTGCACATTTTCATTAATGTTAGCATTAGTTGAAAATTTTGAATGGCTTTAATTTTCTTATTACAATAAAAGCCCGATTATCCAGCATCGAATTAACCGGAACACTCAGTTAACCGGAAATTTAACTTTTAGGATTTTATTTTGCTTTTTTCTTCTTCTTTTCGCTTTCATATGCATTTTTTAATTGTTTTTTCCACACTTTCATTAATGAAAGCATTAGTTGAAAATTTGAAATGGCTTTAATTTTCTTATTACAGTGAAAGCCCGATTATCCGGCATCTAATTAACCGGAACACTCAGTTAACGGGAATTTTAATTTTAAGGATTTTTTTTTGCTTTTTTCTCTTTCATGTGCGTTTTGAAATTTGCAATTGTTTTTGGCACATTTTCATTAACTCATTACGGTCCACGTACACATTTTCGTGTATTTCGCGATGCTCTTCTCTGAGTCCATGTACACGTTTTCGTGTATTTCGTTGTATGTATTTTGAAGCTACAAAAAAAATGTAAACGAGCTAAATTTTTTTTTGGTTACACCAAGATATGGTGCTATATATATTAAAAATATTAATTAATAATTTAAAATAAGAAAACATTGTTTTTTTTTTTGCCAAAAAATGGGTTTGAACACAACTGAACGGTGTTTTTTTGGTATTACAACAAACGCCATATAAAAAATAAATAAATATTTTTTTTACCATATGAACAAGTCAAGTCGCACATGTGTTATTTCAATATTGCGGAGTAAAAGAATTTGATTTTTTTTGCCTTTTCTTTTTCATATGCATTTTTTTTTAATCATTTTGAAATTTGCAATTGTTTTTTTGCATATTTTCATTAATGAAAGCATTAGTTGAAAATTTGGAATGTATTTAATTTTCATATTACAGTAAAAACCCAATTCTCCGGCAAAGAAAGAGGAAACAGCAAACAATATTCTAATTAAATTTCCATTTAACACAGTGTTCCGGTTAATTGGATGCCGGATAATGGGGATTTTACTGTAATAAGAAAATTAAAGCCATTCAAAGTTTTCAACTAATGCTAACATTAATGAAACTGTGCAAAACACAATTGCAAATTTCAAAATGAATTAAAAATTGCATGTGAAAGAGGAAAGAATGAGAAAAAAGCAAAAAAAATCATAAAGCTATAATTCCGGTTAACTGAGTGTTCCGGTTAATTGGATGCCAGATAATCGGGTTTTTACTGTAATATGAATATTAAAACCATTCAAAATTTTCAACTAGTGCTTTTATTAATTAAAATGTCAAAAAACTCAAAATTTCAAAAAACAGTTGAAAATTTCAATATGAATTAAAAAGATGCATATGGAAGAGAAAAGAAAGAGAAAAATATACCTAAAAATTAAATTTCCGGTTAACTGAGTGTCCCGGTTAATTGGATGAAACTGTAATTTGAAAATTAAATACATTCCAAATTTTCATCTAATGCTAACATTAATGAAACTGTGCAAAAAACAATTGCATATTCAAAAATGAATTAAAAAATGCATATTAAAGAGAAAAGAAAGAGAAAAAAGCAAAAAAAGTCCTAAAAATTAAATTTCCGGTTACTGAGTGTCCCGGTTGATTAGATGCCGGATAATCGGGCTTTCACTGTAATAAGAAAATTAAAGCCATTTCAAATTTTCAACTAATGCTTTCATCAATGAAAGTGTGGAAAAAACAATTAAAAAATGCATATGAAAGTGAAAAGTAGAAGAAAAAAGCAAAATAAAATCCTAAAAGTTAAATTTCCGGTTAACTGAGTGTCCCAGTTATTTAGATGAAACTGTAATTTGAAAATTAAATACATTCCAAATTTTCAACTAATGCTAACATTAATGAAACTGTGCAAAAAACAATTGCATATTCAAAAATGAATTAAAAAATGCATATTAAAGAGAAAAGAAAGAGAAAAATCCAAAATAAAATCCTAAAAATTAAATTTCCGGTTACTGAGTGTTCCGGTTAATTGGATGCCAGATAATGGGGCTTTTACTGTAATATGAAAATTAAAGCCATTCCAAAATATCAACTATGCTTTCATTAATGAATATTTCCAAGAAACAATTGCAAATTTCAAAACAAAAAAAGGCAAAAAAAAAACCTAAAAATCAAAATTCCGGTTAACTGAGTGTTCTGGTTAATTGGGTGCCTAATTAGCGGGCTTTTACTATAATATGCAAATTAAAGCCATTCAAAATTTTCAACTAACACATTCATTAATGAAAATGTGCAAAAAACAATTGCAAATTTCAAAATGAATTAAAAAATGCATATTTTAATTCGGAATTAATACACAAATAATAATTGACAATTGAAATTTATGAAAATGTATTTCTTCGTTTTTTAGCTTTCTCTGCAATACAACCAAAAACTGTAACAAGGAAAACAAGAAACCGTTTTCTTAAAAATGTGAAATTACGCATGCATTTCTATGTGTACTAAAAACAAATGTAAATTTTATGTTTATAATGTGAAATAAAATATTCCTTTTTTAAGTCATCTTGAAAATGAATTAAAAAATATATTTGTAAAATGACATAAAATATGCCTTTCTTGTGTCATTTTAAAATCAAATTTGTTTTTGTAAAACACCTTGGTTAAGTCAGAAAATTTATTAAAAGTATGACTTAAAAAAGGTCCCATTTTTTCATATAAAAAAACTATTTTTAAGTCCACCTTTTTAATTTCAACTTTTTTTAATTCAGGGAGCGAAAATGTCGTGTTACTATTAAATCATTAAAAATCTCAATCTAACTATACAGTGAAGTTTTCTTATAGATCAATACTGCATCGAATATTCTTAGAGATTGATGGACAACTGGCAAAATCATAAAAACGAAGTAAATTTTAAAGAATCGCGATTTTACTGATTATAAAAAAATTGCAAAGGACAATCTATATTATCGACTATTCGATTTTTGACTGGAAAATTAGTGCTTTAAACCTAAACCGACCAAGTTAGCAGCCATACTGTTACACATTTATTACAATTTATTGCAAAAAATCAATAAATTTTATTACAGGAACCGTTTTCGATGAAAGAGTGGTCGGTTTAGCTATAATTAAACCTGCACCGGCAAGATTGCAACTTTTGATGTAGCTATGATATAAGGATGGTTCTTGGACCAGAATTTATTATAAATTAATTACATTGAAATAGTTAGTTCAAGACCACCCTTATAACTTGCCTAAGGGTAAATTTCACCCCAAACAAAAACGTCAATGTAACCAGTTAAATAATTTATTACACTAGACCGGCACCATATATTAAGTCTAACGTTACTCCTTGGACCTTATGAAGGACAGGTCAACCTTATACAGGTGTGTAATACATTTTTTTGGTGTCAGGTTACACGGAATTTGCTCCAAACGGTACACCTGGAAGGTTGATCTGTGCCGGTCTGGTGTAATAAGTTATTTAACTTGGTTACATTGACGATTTTGTTATAAATAATCGTTTGGGGTAAAATTTACCCTTAGGCACGTTATGAAGATGGTCTTGAACTAACAATTTCAATGTAATTAATTTGTAATAAATTCTGGTCCAAGAACCATCCTTATATGGTGCAGGCTTAAAGCACTTGGTAAATTTATTGTTTAATAATATAAATTTCGTTAATTTTCAAAATCTGTTGATGGCAGAATAATTATATTTCATTGTTTCTGTTTTGCCTTTGAAAATCGGTAAGTAAGAGAACAAAAAAAAAACACAGTATCACCCAATCCATACAAGAACTCATTCCTCGTTTTCCCCTCTTTACTTATGAAACCGGTTTAATGGGTACAGCGGGGAAAAACGAGACCACACTCATGAGTCGTGGTGTGGATTGGCGGAATGACATTATAAAAGAATCATTCCCAATAGCATTTTTTATGGTTAATTGACTATAAATTAATTGATAATAATTATGGTTATATTGAAATGTATGTTTCCAAAATTCTGCCCCACTGTCAACAAAGTTGACACAATTGAATACTGAGAAAAATGCTGTAGTGGTGAACGTTGGGAAATATAGTGTTCCGGCTTACTTTCCTACAACGACGGTGCATACAGATTCTCCAGTACAGTTGGTATGTAGTGAACATATTTTAGAAATTGGTCTTCTCATGGTTTTTGATTTAATTTGGAGTGTGACCCCTGTGATACTATCAGTTTCAGGATGTTTTTCAACGATACTTGCTAAAGGCCACTTGCACTTGGGTGCATTTCGGGTTGCTTATGTATCCATTTTGGTCGTTGTTGTATGCGACTTAAGTAGTCCGACCAATATTCGCGAAGAATGATTTTAATTCAAATTGAGAAGAGTTGGATCAGGAACAGTGTTGACAGCATCACCTATTAGGAAACGAGCAGGCGTCAGCACTGTCGTATCATCGGGATAATTTCTGATTGGACACAATAGTCGTGAAATGAGTGGCCCTTTCAATCTGAGCAAGAATTTAGATGGAATTTCATAGATTTGACTCCGGCTTTTCAGAAGCCACCATAATGTGGAAAACAAGATAGAATAAAAGGTCATGTTGTACCATCGTTTTCCAAGTGTTTGGCAATTTTGGATTCTAATTTTTTCATCGATTTGACTTAGGTAGCTTTTAATTCTGTAGCTGCTCTCTCTATAATGTATAGTTCTATTATCACTATAAATGTCGCTGATTTTACCGCGTCGAGCGATGGATTTCTTGAAAGCCGCAATGAAAGCATTAGTAGAGATGCAGAGGCATACGAAAACGCAAATATATCCTTTATATGCCTTACTGCCTCTCCCCTTTGACATTCGTAATAAAATTGGTCAAGCATAGTTGACACTAGAATTCTGAAATGGTCGACTATGTGTTATGCGTGGAGTGGAGAGGGAAGATTCCCCATTAGCTGCTTTCGAGTCCGCGTGATGTAACGGAAATTGTGCATTCGTGTATAAACTGCCAAACCAAATCAATCAACAATCTGAGCTGAGTTTAGTTCAAAACCAGATTTTTTTGTTGAAGCAATTTAGACATGTATAAATTATGATCAGTGTCGAATTCACCAGAGTATCAATTTTGTACGAAAAACGACAGCGCAAGTTGGCGGGGCGAGCAAGGATTTCGTGTACATACGGTGTATAATACACAATTTTATATTTGTATTGTGTATTTTCCTCTCTTGTATATATTGTGCATTCTATTTGTCATTTTTGCGATGGTAGGTACCAAGTAAATGGATCCGGTTGAATCGGTTAAGTTTTTTTTTATATACTGACGTCTACTCACCTCTTCTATTCGTTTGCTTTTGAGCGGTGGAATGAACTAATATTTTATGTTTTTAGGATTTTATGTTTTAATATTAGTTTGTATATTTATGATTTAATATTTAAATCTGTGAATTATTTTAAAATTAATTCAAAAATATGAAAATTGTGGAATGTTAACGCATATAGAAATGGCAATCCAAAAACAATCAAAACATTATCATGCGCATGCGTCTCGCCTACAATCCAATACAATCAAGATGCTCAATACTCTATTTTTCCGGTTTGCTTACCTCGCGCTTGTCGCTTTTCGTACAAAATCGACGCTCAGGTTTCGTTCCACAAGCTGAGTGTTCCTGTGAATATTGTTGTATGGGCTATTGTATTGAATGATCTCGAAACCATGAAGGACCAGTTCACAAAAGAGGATGGATTAGAGTTCTGAAGGTGACACTGCCCGGGATACACAATTAGCAGGATTATTTTCCGAAGTTATAGGACGCCATGGACTGATTTGCACATCAAGAATTGCAGCAACCCGCGATTTGCAATAGAAGCTTCCTTCGACTTGGATGCCCCTTCAACCAATACGCTAAAATTGTAGAGCCGGTCCAACCATACATCACGCACTTTTGATATGGTTTGACAGATGTCACCTGTTTCATTAATCTCACCATCAGGGGGTCGAATTTTTCCAAAATTCGACAAGTTAACGAAATAACCGCAAGTATATAGTAGTGGTATGTGTGTTTGTGTTAGTGCGATGTACGCCATTTAATTTTCTTGAATCTGACATTTCTAGATTCATTTCCATTTAAAATTTGTAAATGCAATGCAAATATGCTTTAAATAAAATTAAATTTATTTAATTATATAATTTTAGTTTTAAAATAATTTCTAATCCTGTGTTTCTGCGAAAACAAAACATTCATTCGACATCGCATTAAAAAAAAACTAAAATATGTGTAGTAAAATTTTTTTTTTCTTAACACATTGACGCACACTTTCTAAATGTGTGTGCTACTCAGGAACACATTTGATAACTTTTGTAATTGCAATGATATTCCGTCGCGGACAGAAATGTATTGTGAGAATTGAAAAATATGTCGAATTATTCCTTAAAAAATGAATGATGTTTGCGCAAACGTGTTAAAAATCCAAAAAATTGTATGACCGTTATAGCAGTCATTTCCGCGAACGTGTTAACTCAAATACTTGGCGAGATGACAGAAAATTGTGACGACGAGCACAAAAAAACTGAACCAATTTGTACCGATTCATAATTTTTGATCCTTGCATTCGCAGAAAACAAACAAACATATCCATAGAAAAATTACACACACTAATATAAAATTGTATGCTATACTCCTTATACGTATACGAAAACGTCATGTGTCGTCCGTCGAATTTTAACCACACAATTTAAGACAGTGATACTTGTTTTATTGGGGCCACCTTGATTTTCGCTGCTACTCTACACTGACATAAATGGTCCCATCCTATTTAATAATTGGATGCGTTGGATGCACCGCAGAAGCCATGTAATTCACACTGCCGTTAATTGTTATGGTTATTCAGCCATCTAGGAATTTTTATATTAGAAATTGATATATCAGGCAAAATACTCCTCTTAGTAACATTTTCATAATTTTGTGAAATGCAAATATCGTAGTCAAACCCATCGTTTATTGGATCCCATGATATGCTAAGCGTTTTAATTGACGCATCATTATAAATCAATATTGGGTTTATGTTTCGATGTTCTATTGGAATTGACTGTAGAAGTTCAATATTGTTTGATGATCATTCGTGGAGTTCAAGTCCCCCAGATTGTAGAAGCTCAATCAGTTATCCGACTGTAATTTTTGCACTCATTCAACATAGTCTCCACCAGACATCCCATCGTCAACATAAAACTCATGCTGTTCACTACCTGATGCCAGCGGAAACCAAAATGCTTCGTCGAATGTTAATTGCAGCAATGTTTTTATGGTCAAGTACGGAGCACTCATTGTACCATTAGTAACAGTATTTAGGCGGAAATGTGCTCAATTCGCTGAAAGTCATTCATTTTACATCTGATGTTTGGCCACTAGAATGACCAATTCGTCAATTTCCCAAAATGACTTCAACTAGTTGGAAATATCGATGCAAGAATGAAAATTCACATACGCTCTCAGATGGGCCTTCGTTTATTCTGAGTACTTTTCCTGATAAAATCCAACCCAGAATTGAATTTTGTGCGGTGCGTGAATAGTTATGACTTTTAATAAGACCGTCGAGCAATAATTCATGTCTGTTCGGTCTATAATAAAACGAAGAGGCGGGGCGCAGGCATTTAATATGCAGCCATGGTGGGTGACGCTGTGCCTATTTTCGTGGAGAGTTGAGCCGTAATAGTTTTAAGCATAAATGCGTTGGTTATTGAATATTTAGTCTCACCATGGAATGTATTTTGCCGGTATTAACTGATTCGACTCCGCAATAACCGGAACCTGGATTAGTTTTCTCTTTAAGCGAAGTTTGTTGACCGCTACTTCGGTTATGAATATCGCCTGGGATCCTTGATCGAGTAGAGCTCGTATAGTGTCAACTCTGCCCCAAAAGCCGATTGTAACCTTAAAAAGTGCCCTTGCCAAAATAATTTGTGTGTCAATAGGGGCCACATGAGCACTAATTACATTCTTGATGGGAATAGCTACTATGTTAGGTTTCTTCTAGCTTCGTGCACTAGGGAATGGTGCACAGCGCTTTTACTGGCCATGTCTGGTTGGTGTAATGGCCCCTTCTTAGTGGAAGCATATCTCATTAGTTTTTACAAATTTATGTCAATCCTTTATGCTCATTGCTCATGTTCTTGAATTTGAAACAAAAACACTGACTTAGGGTGACTTAGAGTTTGACAACAGTTTCGTAGTGGTTGATTTCTCTTCCAAGACTCTAAAACGAGCTTGAAGGAATAACCCCAAATTCTCCCAAGTAGAAAGTTGGCCGGCCATGTTGAATACAAAACGATTCTACACGTTTGATTTGGTTCCTACAAAAATATTTGTTTGGTCAAATTCTGCTCAGGTTTGATTCTGTAAAATGTATGTGAACAGTTTTTTACTATAAAAGACAGACAGTTTTCTAAAAATATGATCAAACCGGAATTTATAGTCAGAGTCAGTGGTAGGTAGCCTGGAGATGTTGAGCTTTCTTAATTAATTAAAACTTTGTACGAAATGGTACTAATATTAGAATAGGCATAACTCAACAACATTGTGGTGGACATGGCAAAAACTAGAATTTGCGGGGCAAACTTTGTATTTTTAAATGATAATCTGGTGACTAAAATTTATAGGATAACATGACAAAATCGGTCACGCAACCATAGCAGACATTGTTAACTTTGTAATTAAGTAATTTTTAATATTTAAATGAAGTATGTTAATATGATATAATTATCATGATTGCATATTGAATGCTAATTAAATGATTATTACGCCCACATTTAATTAAAAGCATTTACAATGTAATGTGTTGCGTTGCAGATCCCACAATTCTTTACAGTACAATGTTGAATGCCGATTTTCTCACACTTATCAATATCTATTGCAGATTACTTTAAACTTAAGCCTCCCCCAATGTGAAAACTATAATGATCGAGTTCTGGATAATTCACATATTAGAATGTATTGGCCTGTAGGGCATATAGCCCATATTGTGAAAATTCAATTAAATCTGTGTAACAAATTTTGATCGATATGTCGGTTATATATGTAAGTGCTTGAATTTAATTATCATTTTGAAATCCTGAAACATTTTAAATCAACATGAGTCATTGATTTTTCTCTTGATTATGTCGTGTACAAGTCTAAATATTTGCGAGCCACTTGAAAGATTGTGACTCAAAATACGATACACAAATATAAAATTTGTAACGCCCTGAAGTGCTTGTCTATTTCGTAAAGTATTTTAATTTGAAGATAATGGTTAGGTACTCGTAAGTAAGCATTTTACATGTTAAGTGGGATCATAGAAAGTAGAGGGTAAATGAAGTAATTTTTACAAATTTTAAGTTTTTTTGGGTTAGAAGAGACCCACTCTGGCTTGTATTGTTCTAAACTTTAATTATATGCATTCCAAATTATTTGCAATTCCTAAATTTAACATGTTTTGATACCCGAGAAACCGAAATTCGGTTAGGCTTAAAAGCATCTGCTAAAAGTGTTAAGCATTATTTTGGCGATACGATACAGCTAATACTGCTATTGGCGATGTGAGACTAAAAAATTTTAATGTTAAGACTGTGTATTGACGGTTGCCGTACTGCCCAGCCTATCCGAGAACCCAAAATGCGCACCAAACCTTGTCTCGTGCTGGATGCATGGGACGTTGAAAGATCACTCTTGGAATATTAGCTCCCCAAATGCGACAATTCTGTTTGATGACATATCCATTAAGTTAGAAATGCGCCTCATCTGAAAAGACGGTTTTCTCCGAAAAACCAACATTCACTTGTTGTTTCAAAATATCGATTCTGTGAACGTTCGAAGCTGCGCATGGCCTGCTGGGTTTATAAGTTGTGTCACCTGAATCTTGTAAGCAAATGCAGGTCTTCTGTCAAAATTCGCTGTAAACTGCTTCGTCATTTCGGTAGTAGATTTTCAAAATTCCTATGCGTTTTGCGTTCGTGTAATTCTCCATGACTATATGTTCACAAATGATACTGCAAAAAAACGCTGTATTGCGTCAACACAATAAATAAATGTTTCTTGCTTTACCAACTGTCGTAAATAATTTCAAAAATAGTTCTCATCTCCCGTTAAAATACTACTCTTTATTTTTAAATTTTGAATTAAATGAATAAATCCGTGCATAAAACTAAACCAATCCCAAAACGAATAATTTTGATATAAATTCACTAATTTTAGTGATACAAGATACAATTAGACATTTCGACTTTATTATAAAACAATATAAAATTGCCCGACAAATTATTGTCAATAATTTGTCGACTATGATACATTACAGATTTTGGATTATAGGGTTAACTTACAAATTAAAATTTTACATAGTTTATAATCACATTGTGTTTAAAATTGTTGTTATCATACGATTTAAAATATTGGTTAATTGATGTAGGTACTTATTATTTAATTACCTGTTAACATTAAATTAAACTATTGTATTTATAAACATTGTAAATTGAACTTGATCATGAAGTTGTGTGACAGTTTTTAGCAACATTTTAGAGCATTGTCTAATTATAATGTCTAATTAAAAGCCATTTTATTTTATTGAAGGCCAATTAAAGTGCATACATTAATAATGATGAAATAATTGAAGCAAATTACAAGGTCACTCATAATAGTTATTTTGTATTTATGGCGAAAGTTTGCAAATACGTGGAGCATCTGTGGTATGAGATGCAAAACAACATTTTTATATACTACCTTCACTAAGAAAATTTTAGCTTGAATTTTTATTTTATTTAAGCAAACTTTGATGTTGTTAGCGCTAGAGCGTAAAGCACTTTTAAATACTTTGTCAATTGTAAACAATAGATAAAAATTTCTATGGAAATAGAAATTCTTCAGGCATTAGAGTCAGTTCAAAAACAGTGCCGTAATTACTAAATAGTATTGCATTTAATGACGTTTAAATATTTTTACTACATATGAATTAAAAATATTTTTGTTTTTATTTATTTCTAGTGGATCTCAAAATAATTTATGTAATGGCGGTATTAATGTGCAGTCACGGGAACTGGCTAGGAAAATTCATAATGGTAGCCCAAACGGACAAAAACAAAAACAATTGGTAAGTATTTCATTACGTCAATACTTATAAATAACAAGTAATTGATTTGTAAAATTCTACAAATAGAATAATAAGTTTTCCATGAACCATTTTATTTTTCAATAACAGTAAAATGTTTATTCAGATTCAGGACTTTATAGAGTTTTTCATATTTCATCTACTATAATACTAAATAAGAATCTGTTGTTTATAATAAAAAAAGACTAACAAGAGAAATACATAAGTACAATCGATTTTAAAGGCTATTATAGTCGTCATGTATTTGAGGAAACAGAAAAAACATGAAGCATAACAATAGATGCCGTATTGTCTCAATTGAAATCGATATCTTTAAAACTGATACAATAAATTCAAGGTTGCGCCTCTAAATCAACAACCTAACATTTAAATAAATAGTTTTGTCAAAGAGTACGCGACTTTTAATACACTATACATATTACTTCTAAAAGAAGATTTTTAGAAAGACTTCTAAAAATGACTACAAAGATTTCATTTTAATTGATTAAAGCATTTAAAAATCAGTTTAAAACCAGGTTCGGCAATTTGTTGTTTTAAGGCCAATATACGAAATAGCCCGAATTACACTCACTTATGAGGTTGGCTCCAAATGATTTGCTGCTACTACTAAGTACAAAAAATAGGAAAAAATCCATACCTCTGTATACCGACAATAAATAGTTCCTTAAAAAATCCACTCTAAAATCACTTAAACATCTCTACGATATACTTTTGTTAAGCTTGGAATAAATGACAGTCCAGTATGTACGTAGCAAGTTACATGTTGTAAAATAGAAAATTCAAGAGTTGGCTTTTCCGTTTCTTTGTGATTTTTTTCTAAAACGTTAAAACAACATCTGAATACGTTACCAAATAAATTGAACTTTTATAATATTCTGTATGAGAATTATGTGCTCGTATGGTATGACTGAATCAATCTGCTATAGTTGCGGTTAAAGTGAAAGATCAGTAAATGTTGCGTCCGTGATTTATTCCATAGGTATTTCCATTGATTCAAAAACTTATACGTATACAAATCCTATTCGAATTCTACTAATCCCAACTGTAATTTGATAGGTTTTCTATATATTCATCGAAATCGGCAATACTTAAAAAACATGCACATCAAGAAAAGTTTCACTGAATCAGGCAAATATTATCAATATATTTGTTACACGTACATGCATCAAATTGTCTTAATTAAAATGGCAAACAAATATTGTATTTTATTACTAACGTAAAAAATAAAATTTTAATTGATAAAACATGAAGGCAAAAAAATTATATTAACATAACCTTAAATTTTTAATGAAAATTTTGTACTAAAACAGTGGCGATGCAAACCAAATAACCTGAACCCAAACTATTTACGGATTTATCGTCCAACGGGCTCCACTCGGGCTATATAGTCCAACTAGAACACAATTCATGTGAGTTCACTTCCAGAGATTTAGAAATTATATCGAAACAAATATTATTTTTTTTCCGTTTACGTTGCATGTAAGATGCCCTTTTAATGATAACAATTGACAAAAAAAAACCGACAAATTATTACCAATAATTTGTCGAGTATGATACATTACAGATATTGAATTATAGGGTTAACTTACAAATTTTGGTTTATTGGGTATTAATTATTTTACATATCCACCTGTTCAAAGTAATTTGTAACCACTTTGTTTTATGCACCATTATTTAATTACCATAATCAATATTTAATTATGATAAATACATTAAATTAAACTATTATATTTATAAACATTGTAAATTGAACTTTATCACGAGTTAACAATGCCTGCAATACTTGCGTGGCACTTTTTAGCAACACTGTGGGGCTAAAAAGTGCCTGTCTAATTATAAAAAGAATTTTATATCGTAATGTATGAAATTGTCCGAATGTATCCGTAGCAGGTCAGGAAGATTGAAATCTCTTAGTACCAGAAGTTTATATTGGATGTTTATATATTATCAGACAAAAAGTTAATAGCATCAACGAGTATCTGGTAGGTCTCAATCGGGCTGCGCAAACGCAGGTATAGGCAGAAAGAACTGCAATGAGGACTCCTCATCCGTTTAGTTTCGAAACGGGAGTTTGAAGTACTCATTACTATGTTATTCGCCATTTAAATTAGTTTCCATTAAAACAAAAACATCAAAGAGAAGTATTTGGGATTTTAGAAACATCTCACGTAACCACAAATTCTTTAACAAAGGTAGAGTTAGGCCAAGAGTTCGGCGACATGAGTAATTCAAACATGAAGTCTGGAATCTTGATAATGAAAGATGCTACATTACCATTAAAACGTGACAGATTTCTGCATTTAATAAAATTCACAACATCATGGATATTGTATTATAAGTTTAAGGTTGAAATTTTATATGAGCAAGAGTACTCCTGTGAGTTGTAGTTAGTATTCACGAGCCTTGAAATAAACAGTGTTTTTTAGTATGAGCTGCTTTAACAAGGCTAGTCCACCTGACATATTTTATACCATTAACATTAAATTTGCTGCTAGAAAAAAAAATAAAAATGGCTTTCGGTGAGAAACACCTACAAGATTTTGACGTTTAAAATGTTACAACAAACACAAATTTTATTTAAGAATCGAATTAATTTTTAGCACACAAAAAAAGAGCGTCACAACAAACAAATTACACAAAATAATTGGTTCCGCCATTTTGAAAATTGACATAAATTGGTATAACTTGAAGTCTGGCAAGACATTAATATTTTGCGTCTCCACCTACAACTGGCAGAATTTTAATGGTATAACTTGCTGTTAATGGCAGGTAGAGAGCGTGTGTAAGAAAGAAAGGCTTGTGTAAGTTCGAGTTAACGTCATGTAAAACATTGTGATAATTTTTTTTTTACAGAATCAGTGGATGTAGTGGGTGATGGTAATATTGTGCTACTGTTTTGTAGTGAAGATGTAGAAGATGAACAGGCAGGTTCATGAAGTTGCTGGCGATTAGACATGATCGATGTTTTCCATTCCTCAAAATCCGATTAGATATCGTTTAATTTGCTATCACAGGTCGAATGAAGCGTGTCAAACTCCACTATTAGATTTGATATCGATTCAGAAATCCAATCCACTTTCGAGACCGATTCGCGAATCTTGCCTAGTTTGTTCAACGTCAAGCCAAATATTTCGATAAAGCTTAATTCGGAGTTATGTCCATAGTCTTAAGGATTTTAAGGAATTACTAGCAATACTTTCATCCACCTTATCAATATAACTAGCCATATCAACTAAACGAGCCGTTAAAAGCGATACCTTTGTTTTAATGTTATGTCATCTCTCGTAGTTGGACTCAATTTTGTTGGAGATTTCATTAAAGTCACGTAAGTTTCTTTCCACATATTCATTGCACCTCAAGAATTATGACGACCTCGTCTTTGTTTTTGCAAATTACAAATGAACGATTATTTTTTATAAAAATTGGAATCACCCTGCAATTTCAAGGTACGTTCTGACGGATTTTCAAATGATAAACTGCACAAGCAACACATAAGTTAACACATAACAGCGTCATTGAATACAAGGAATATTAATTTAATAAATAACGGAGAAGAATCCAGAAAGATTTGGAATTAATCGCTCTGCTGTCAGCTGTTACGGTTAAAGTGCAAAATCAGTAAAGGCGAAATAATTTTTTTTTTTTTTTTTTAATTATTTAAAACGACTAAATTTCAGAAGTAAAGGTGCCTATACTACCTAGGGAGGGTTAAGCAGGAGGAAGGAAACGCGGTAACTTCCCGCGTACTCGTGACAGTTGTAACAGTCAATAGTCAATACAATTTCTGTTGGCTAGGTAGTTGCATATAAAGTAGTTCGTCGGGTGAAATGTGAACCGTTTACCGAATATAGGACGCTCATTTCAAAGAATTCGGATCAGCGGTTTTTTCTAATTTTTACTTACACGTTGACCGGTTTAGCATTTAAACTATAACAGCGATTCTCTGCATGTTCAGTATGAAAAATTTCTGCTAAAATAAAAACGATAAAGTAGGCTTTTTAAAATCCCCTACTCGGCAGTAGCTAAATATAATTTGAGCGATCAGAATAATATTTTAATTGTTCAGTAATGGGATAAAACAATAGACAAAAATTTTGTTTAGTTTATTTTTGTTAAATTTCATCAAATCGCTATACTGGGGCCAACATGTAGTAACTATCATTTTTTTCGCTTCGACGAAAAAACCGAGCTACTTTGATGAAAATTTAAAAATTTACATAAAAGAAAAAATATTTTTATTTCTAAAATACCGTTTTTCTATCGAAAATGCATCGAAGCGAAAAAATTATTACTATTGGTTCTGATCTGGGCTGGGATGTTCTAACATCACCATTTACCGATATTTTATCGAAGTATACGTCTCTTTCATCTAGAATTAATTTGACTTCTGTTTCGTTTATCAATTATTTCTTCTCTATTGCTGTCACAACCTACTAGAATATATTTGAACAATATCTATTTCACTTATTTTCGTTCTACAATCGAAAAACAATTATTTGGTAATAGAAACACAGTAGAAACATCACAATGTTGCAATCTAGCAGGCTGGTAAATAATATAAAAATTGAAACAGAGATAAATTTTATTCTACAGAAACGAGAAAATAAACTTCGATAAATTATCGAAACATGGTGATGTTAGAACATCCCAGCCCTGAATGCATTGCAATTATTTGCAAAGGGAAATTTTTGTATCATTTACGGTGCGTTCTCAATTCTCATCTGAGCTTGCTTTGCAATTACACTTGAACCTCTATTATCCGGGATTTTTCGTACGCTACGCATCCGATTTTTTTGAGTCTTTTGGTTAACCGGGATTTCATCTGATTAACCGGGATTTTAAATTTTCCTTTCATCATTTTTCAGTAAAATTTAAATTTGTCAATGCCGAAGCTGATGAAAGCAAATTTTTTTGTGATAGTATTTTTATTTTTTTATCGTTTCAAAAAGAATTTAGAAATGAAATGGTATTTATATACATATGTGTATAAATTCGTAATTACATATTTTTATTTTATGTTACATATTTTTTATAATAATCTAATTAACGTGATTTTGATATTTATTATTAAAATATAAATAAGTGCAAAACTGCGATGAATTTCCTTGTGTTTTTAGTTTATAATAACGAATATTTCGATTAACCGGGATTTTTGATTATCCGGGAGGCCTCCGGTCCCGATCATCCCGGATAATCGAGATTCAAATGTAATTGCAATCGATTTTAAATTTCTCATTTTTATAGTACACATTCAATAAAAATTCGTACCGGTATATAAATTCTTATACACATACATAAAAAAATTACAAAGCGATTTGCAATCGAAAGTATAGTCGGGGATTCATTTCATTTTTATTTAATATAGGAAATTGTTTTAATTGGCTTAAATTGTTGCTCCCAGATAATAATGAATATTTTTAATAGCGAAACTCGTTGTGTCGTGCTTTTTCTTTTAGTTTTAGTTAGTTTTTTAGTTTTACCGTCGTTCTTAAATTGTATTGTGGTCATTATCCAAAAATGTAAATTGTAAAAAAATTGTAAATTAGTTTAATTTTCTTTTTTTTTTCTTTTTGAAATTTTTTCGCTAATTTTAATTTTTAATTTTTCTAAGTAATTTTCTTTTTCGCATTATCAGCACTAAACTAACAATATTTGTTATTGAACTGTTTTAATTTTTTTTAATTTATTTATTTTAATTTTCAAATATTTCGCCATATTAGGCATCATCAGTGAGAGACTGTTGTACATCATTATTTATTGTATACATTATTGTACATCGTTAAAAAATTTAAATAACTAAATTGTTGATAATGATTAAATTAAATAAATAAAACATAAGAAAAAATATATTAATTTTACACTCCATTTTTTTGTACTTGTTTTTGAACACGTGTTTTTGAATACCTGTGATAACATAGTACTAAGTACAAAAAAATGGAGTGTAAAATTAACCCATATTAGCCCAAATTAATTTTCTTTGTAAAAAAGATAAACTACTTAGTAAATATTTCGAATGATGAAGTTGGAAAACCAAAAATTGTTGGTAAAATAAAAAACAACAGTTAGGTAACTGGTGCGAAAAATGCAAAAAAATACCAACTTAACCTTCAACCCTACTGGAAGGGAATCGATGAACTCATCGATGAGTTCACCATGACTCATTCAATGAAGTCTCAAATGAACTTTATTCTGTGCCCGGGACTAAAGTCTTTTTTTATATTTAATGAAGTTTTACGTGATCTAATGAAGGATGTTCATAAGTAATTTGCCGTTATACAGCAAATCGATGAATTCATACACGATTTTTGTAAAGAACAAATTGAGATAGTAATAAGGCAGTTCTTACGGAAATTCATGTAAGTAGTGTGCTATAATATATTAAGGGGCATTTTGAATGGTTCTTTGTGATTTGTAATTAATATTTTATGTTTTAACTATAAAATAGAATACGTGTTCACTTTGTAAGTCACTTTTAGTTCAGGTACACATATTGAATTACTTTTATTTTCTTATGTTATTAAAATAACATCCCATATATAAACTAGAGAATTGCCCAAGTAAATTAAAATTGTGTGTTTAATCACTTCTACAATTTTTACTAGAGTAACATGTTTATACAAGCTAAAAAATTAAATGGTTTCTCTCAGTGAAACTGGATTTTACCGTTAGAAACGTAATAATAGCCTCTCCACTAATGACTTTTATTAACAAGTTCATTAGTTGATTCAGTAGAACGCCCAATACATAATTTTAATTTCTCACGGAGAGAAAAATAATCGCAACATATTTTTTGACCAGAATTTTATCGAGAAGTTCACTTATGTTGTCATCAATTGCTTGACTTACAAAAAATTCATTCACATACAATCAAATAAAATTTGAAGATTTTTTAATACTAAATCAAAAATTTATGTAATTCGTATGTTTGTGAGAGTTTTTGCGTTACAGTGTTTGAGGCTTGATGAACATTTTCCGGTAGGGAAAGTCCTTGAAATTGTGTAACAAAATATAATTGTATTTGAATAATTCACCTGTGCACCGCTGCGATTGCAAAACCATACTAAATATTTTTTCGAAAGGATTTTTATTTAAACAGAACATTGCAGTAAAAATATTCTGTTATAATTTCCCCAATTCTCTTTTTAAGAGTTTTTTTGTATTGATCTATAAATAGATCGCTGGGCTAATATGGGTTAATATATTTTTTTCTTATGTTTTATTTATTTAATTTAATCATTATCAACAATTTAGTTATTTAAAATTGTTTAACAATAATGAAAAGCATTAAATTAATATTATTTCAATAGCTCCTAATGATGTACAACAGTCTCTCACTGATGATGCCTAATATGGCGAAATATTTGAAAATTAAAATAAATAAATTTAAAAAAATCATAAAAAATTAAAACAGTTCAATAACAAATATTGTTCGTTTAGTGCTGATAATGCGAAAAAGAAAATTACTTACAAAAAGTAAATTAGTTTAATTTATGTCGTTATTAAAAGATTTGTTTTGGAAAACGTCACATACGCAAATGAAAATAACACACAAATACTACTAAATGATACAAAAATTTCCCATTGCAAATAATTGCAATGCATTCAGATGAGAACCAATAGTAGTTTTGTGTGTTATTTTCATTTGTATATGTGTCGTTTTCCAAAACAAATCTTTTAATAACAACATAAATTAAACTAATTTACAAGAGATTTTTGGTTAATGACCACAATACAATTTAAGAAAGACGGCAAAACTAAAATCTACAAAGAAAAAGCACGACGCAACGAATTTCGCTATTAAAAATATTCATTATGTTCTGGGAGCAACAATTTAAACCAATTAAAACAATTTCCTATATTAAATAAAAATGAATAATTGAAAAATGGCGATGTTTACTATTAAAATCATGCTACGGCTATTTATTAGCACAACATTCTGACATTACAAAGTAATGTTTTTTTTCAAAACAAACAAGTTGCTGTGCAAAACAAAAAAATGGCTGTTAATTTTACTGGGTTTTATGCAGGGTTGAAAATTTCCTTATATAAAATAAAAGATAATTTCCCCTTCTTGTGTGAATGCTAAATTTTCAATTCAAAAAGATGTATGCCCGACTACTTTCGATTGCAAATCGCTTTATAATTTTTATGTGTGTGTATATCTATATCTATATCTATATACCAATACGATTTTTTTTGAAAGTGTACTATAAAAATGAGAAATTTAAAACCGATTACAATTAATTGCAAAGCAAGCTCAGATGAGAACGCACAGTAACATAAAAAAATAATGTAGGTAAAATTGGAGAAACCGAAGGCTGCTAGATTTATTTTTGTTTCAAAGTGAAAAAAATTATTTATTTAGTTTCCTTTGTTGGACACCCATTAAAATCAATAGTCTGCTACAATTTTATTTGGGATTTTATCGATATTTTGTTTTATTTTTTTAACCGATAAAACTTGTGCTTGGTTCAGATTACCACCAGATAGTTGGATAAAAGTTACTTTATGAGGCTTTTTGATGGCAAATAAACGTTAGTCAGCCAATAAATTATTTATGTGCCAGATTCAACGTAATTAACACTTCAGTCTGTAAGGCGTCTAGACATTTCGATTTTGCCACCTGTAATAATTTATTACACCAAACCGCCAACAGATATTATTTTGCTCGAGTGTTGCTTTGTGAGCTTGGAAGAGCGTAGACCAATCTTGTTCAGCAGTGTAGTAAATTATTTCTCCTCAAAAAAATTAATAGAAAATGGCGGTTCAGAAATATCTATTTTCCACCTTTAATAATTTATTAGGCCAGACCGCCACCAGATATTTGGTCAAATGTTACTTTATGGGCCTTTTTATTTGCAGCTAAACCTTACTCAGCCGCGTGTAACAAATTATTTCTGCGCGAGGGCTGCTAGATTTATATTGGTATCAGAGTGAAAAATACTTATTTATTTTAGTTTTATTTGGTCACCCAGAAAAATCAACAGTCCGTTACAATTTTATTTTGGCTTTTATCGATGTTTTATTGTAATTTTAATCGATAAAATTTGAGTTTGGTTTCTACCCTGATTTAATTTTGTAAAACGTTTAGCGTATCCTTTATACCTTTTGACTGTTAAAACGATTTTTGTTAATTAAACGAAAGCTTCACACAAATATGATAGGCGTATGTTGGATGGAACATCGTTTCAAGGGCGATTATAAAATGAACTTATTCGTATGGGAAATTGGAACATATTTTATCTAGTTGAGCTTATGATGGCTGTCCTAAGGAAATGGCCTTGACGTTTACCGCACAGATGGTACAAAGCAAATGGTATACGGTTACCTTCTCCCTTGTTCTTCCGTATAAGACAGTGTCCTGTAATAGCACCAATAACTATGATGATATAAATTTAATGCCTTAGTCTCATAGCTTCCTTCATAAGCATTAGGTTGCTGTCTTTTAGACAGAGAGCTGATAGCTCCCAGAAGACCACCCTGCGCCAGTTCTGTAATCTTTTAGCTCATTCGAGCATTTCATTGTGCTTAGCATTTCTTCTCGCCACCACAATCTTATGAAACTTTCTTAGTGTTCTCCAGGGCCTCCTCCTCGTTTAGTTGTTGGGCGAATAAGGACTATGCGTGCTATTGTTCACAGTAGTAGTAGATCAGCAATGTATCTCGTTGCTTCTTCACGCCTTAGAAACCAGTCCTAAAAACCAAAATTCCCTCAGCTGTAGTTCCTGGACTTAAGTACACAAATAAGACTACGTGATCTAGAGAGTGTCAGCTACCCCTGGAACAAGCGAAAATTTCGCGATTTGTTTGAATTTTGGAATGAAACTCGGGTCTTTCTCAACAAATTATTTTCAAAATCGAGCTTTGAACCAACTATACCAACTACATATATGATATAAATTAATGGCTGGTTCAAAAGATTGTGTGCTACAAAATTTATGCTACCCCGATAATCTTTTAATATTTGTAGAATGGTTTATGGTAAACAAAAAATTTAGTTTGCCAGCGAAATATAAAAGAATACGCTACTCTCCACTAGTGGCGGCACTATCGCAGAAGAGAATGTGTGTAGGTATTTTATAGCAAGCGGAAATTTTGTATTCATTGTATACCCCTCCTCTCACAAAATAAAACATTCCACTGGTATAAGATCTTAAAAGTGTTCCTTAAATTGGCAAATTGGTTAACCTCCGAAGTGAGCAACTCGATATATAAAATTTTGAAATTTTACAATGTTAAATATTTCACCGCCATTTCTTGGCGAATTATGATGAAATTTTCTTATAGCAGTATTAATTAGGCGTTCTAAAGTGAGTTTTGGACAAAATTCTAAAAAAAATTGGTCATTTCATAACCAACATTTATAAAATTTTTTTTCTAAATTGATTTTTGAATGACACATAAATTTTAGATAAAGCCCCGACATCTGTCAATTTTACACGATTTTAAAGGATTTTGAGCTGGAGAGAACTTGGCTAATTCTTAATCAATAAAGTTGAAATTGCATCGTAGGTCTACATTTTAATTCTAATATGTATACTGAACAAGATTCTGAAAAGACTCAATAATGGGCGCTTCTCGTCCATTTCTTTACAAGTAAATAAAAAATATTTGTTCAGGGCTACATTTGAATTTTGAATTAGAAACTTTCAAATCTAATAAGAAAATTAAGGGAAATTATCGTTCAGAATTTTCACTATAATTTTTTGATTTTTTACGGCCAAATTATTTATTTTCAGATAATCGCTAATATCTCAAAAACTTCCGCACAAGTAACCACTACTTTCGGTTGTTTTTCTAATAGATAAGATCATATAGAGACAACATATTCCATAAATTTCCCATGTTATCAATGTAAGGCCCGTGCTATTAGAAAAACTACAGAAAGTATTGGTTACTTGTAGGAGATTTTGAGATATTGGCTAGAAACTGGAAAGAACTTTATGGTCACAGAAAATCATAAAATCATATTGTAAATTTTAGCCTCTTTTCTCCAAATTTCTCTTTTAGTCTCAGCATAACCTAAGCCCTTCCTTAATTTTTCTTCTCTTCAACCCTTCAAGAAAATTTTTTTATTTGATTTTTTAATTGTAAAATATAGGCATGCAATGCAAATTTCGCAATTATTGATTAAGAATTAGCCGAGTTCTCTCCAGCTCAAAATCCTTTCAAACCGTGTATAATGGACAGATTCCAATTTTCATAAGGGTTGGTTATAAAATGACCAAGTTTAGTCCGGCATGAAGAGTGCTTAGAATTTTGTCCAAAATTTACTTTAGAACGCCTTATTAATACTACTAAGAAATTTTCATCATAATTCATAAAATGGAACATTGTAAAATTTCATATACCGAGATTCTTTACTTCGCCGGTCAATAAATTTGTCAATTTAAGGAACATTTATTGCCGGAGTGTTTTATTTTGTGAGAAAGAGGTACAAAATGAATGTTAAATTTCCGCTGCTTATAAAATACCAACAGAAATTATCTTTTGTTATTTTGCTGCCACCAGTGGCGAGTAGCGTAATTTCTTATTTTCCAGCAAATTTTCACTGTCTTATACAGCGTATTGATTGTATCGATTGAGAGATGTTATCAAAAACAATATTAATAAAGAAATCACTCCTTCCACTATTAATGCATTTTATTTTTAGAATAAATGAAAATAGAAAATTATATAAAATACCGTCCTGCCTCAATCGAAATTTATTTATAACTATTGTAGTAGAAGCTTTTAACATGCGAGCTTAAAGCATTTTAATAATTTTTCCGTGATGGGTGGGGAGTGCATGTGTACCTATATAGTGTACGAAATAAAACATTGAAACATCCCAGTACGATTCATTATACAAAAGACAAAATTTAATCTAGTTAATTATATAGAATTATGTTATATAGAATTATGTATATATATCTATACCCAGAGCAACACACCACACCCACATCATCTGATTCAATGAGATCGGGAAAATTGTCATATGCACTTGTATATGTACTGGGGATAATAATAAATAATTGGACTTGAAAATGTTATGAACCACATTATCCTACATAAGCCTTTCAGCACTTTGATTTCATATAGTTGAATAGTGTGGGAAATTAATTTAAAAATTTGTCACCATCATTATTTCCAAAAGGAGAGGCCTTTAAAGGAACTAGTTATCTATATATGAACGGGGACCAGGAGCAAGGTATGCAAATTTTTCAGACAGACTGTACACAGCCAGTTATATAATTTTATTCATGCATAAAACAAAAAAAAAATTAAAACTAAATCCTCTGTAGTTTGTATTTATCACGAAATCATTTTCAAACCGTTTCAATGTCAAAAATGTATAGTGAAGTATTATAAAAGCATTATCATTAAAAATTCATAGAACGTGGATGAAATCCTGAGCGTGGGTAAATAATATAACAAACATTCGGATTTATTACGCTACTGTTTGATAAAATAACAAATTCATGTTATTAATATTTTGTGAGATGCGATATCGCAATGTGGTTGCAAATTTTGTTGGCAACCACATTTGGATGGTATAATCTCATTATCTGCGTGCAAAATCATACGAAATAAAACAGATTGCAGTTCCTCTACTAGTTTTTTAAATCCTAACTCAAAGAAATTATAGTGAGGTAAAATTTTAAAATGAGCTTAGTCAAGATACGCAAAAAGCTTTGTAAATAGATTACAAAATGTAGTCGAGGACATAGCAATAGCACCGGTAATACGCTTCATGCCTTATCCTGTAGACTGTTGAACTTTTGAGCGCTGTATTAAGTCAAACAGGGATTTAATAAATTACTTGAAAGTATAGCTCTAAGCAATGCGAGACCTACGTCTACGAGAACCGCCTTATTGTTAAGAGATAAGAGACGATATTGGTCTCTCGATAAACAAAACAAAAATTATATTTTTTACACTATTTGCCGTAGGCACTTGGCGAAACACACTTACACTTAATAATAGTATATTATACACCAAGGTTGAGAAGTATACCATTATAACCCGAGCGATAGTACGCGAGGGCTATAACAGAACTTCTCAAGAGTGGTTTATATATTATTTTACCCACTACTAGTCGTAGAAGGCACACCAGCCATTAAGGTTTTTTGTTGATATGAAAATTAATTTGATAAGGGAAACACTTGCTCCTTAATAATATTAACTATGTCGAAGTAGTCCAAATTTTTTTACTGAATTGTAGTAAACGTAAATTTAAAATGACACTGCATTTTGTTTTGTTATTTGAAGTTAAAATTTTGTTGAGTCAAATTGGCATTCAACTAAAAGAATGGAGAATGATGATTTAATCGGCACGCCACCTGAAATATGTGAGATAGTCGAAAATATAACAGACCAGCTGCTGCAAAAATCGATGGATATTTATATTAAAACGTATGAAAAAATTTAAAATTTGGTGTAATAATAATAAATATTTAATAAAGTGTGTTCGTTTTTGGTTAAAATATATTTGTCTTTATATTATTACACTAATTTATACGTTTATGTATTTTTATACGTGGTATCTTGTAAATTTTATTTGGATTTTTTTATTTTTATCAAAATCTACTTTATCAATATGGGGGATAATCATAATCTCCCTATCCATTTAATCGCATTACATCTAGTATTCATTTTTTATTATAATCTAGTAGTCAATAATAAAATATTATTAACCACTAGCCGAGAAATTTTGTTTCGCAGGCTACTAAAACACATAATAATGATGCCTTCTACGACTACAGTTTTCCCTCGAATAAAAGAACTAGTCCTTTTAAAGCAATAGAAAGACCACTGGCTTTTCTATTCTTTTAAAAGGACTAGACTAGTTTTATACGTTCGAGTGAAACGAACCATCATTGAAACAAAATGAAAACAATTTTTTTTAAGTTTTTTAACCTTTTCCACTCGTATGTCACGCTGTAAGTGACAATATGAATTTACTCTACAACTCGTATGTCACTCTGGAAGTGACAATACTAATTTACTCTAAACTCGCATACCGTAAAAAGGGGTGGAATTGATAGAAAAAATAAATTAAATGTGCTTGATTTTCGAACGTGTTATAATAATTCAACTTTAATCAATTAATAATGTCGATGCCATGTCAAAGATTGATATTGACGTATTTGTAATCAGGAAAAAGCAACCAGAAATTTATTAACGGTTGTTTAGATGGTGATCAAATTCAAACAATATTTGGGGCATCTTTGATCATCTCAATGTTTTATCATGTAAATACTCTTTGCATTATAAGCATATCAATGTCGGACCGATTTTGAAATCGATCAACAAACTTCTGAGATATTCCAAATTCTTTTATTAGGGGTGTCTTTGATCATCCATGTTAATGAAAGTAAAACACAGAAATTTCGATAAAAGTCATTAAACTAGGAAGGAAAAAAGATTTACAAACAACTCGTTTTATATGGAACATAAGATTTATTAAATTCAAAATTGTGCTTACCTACATACTTCATGCACAAAATTAAAAAAAAAATGTTAAATTTCAAGTAAAAATTAAACTAAAAGTAACTAAAAGTAAATATGAAATGATATAAGAGTTGCCCATCCTTTTCTATTATTTCTGGCATGGGTAGTACTGCAAGAATTTCATCAATTTCGACTGTTGATATATCGGATTCCACTGTTTTGAACATTGTTTTGTTTCCATTGAACAATTTAAGTCCAAGTACTTCATATTGCTTACTATCAATCACATCCTTAACTATACAAATATATTTGTACTGAACTGATTTTCGTCTTCCTGACATAAATTTGGCCAAAATAAAAGTACCAATCATAATATTTTCAGGGATCACTTCAATATATTCTGGGTCCATTTGAGAATCTACTTCTTCTGATACGTCCATATCTGGTCCGAAACCTGTTGATCTTGATCATTGCTGCTTTATGACTCACTGGTTAAACGGTGACGCTTTTGCCTGGAATAACAATAATTTTCTTTTTTCTGGTTGTAATGCGGGGATTTGATGCAAATCGTTGTGTTTTTAGAAATGACACCAACGATGTTTCTAGAACAGCGTCAGGGTTAACTGATGAACCACCTGGAATTTTATCCAATACTTTTTGAGCGTTATAAGGGTAAACTCCGGTGGCTCCAAATCCGCTTTTCAAAGTTTTAGAGATGGACCCTTCCATCTCATTGTCAATCATTTGTTTATTATTCATTATGTTTAATGTCTTACTCAATAGAGAAGGGAAAGCATCTTTTTGAAGTGTTGTTGATCTTCCATTGTTTAATTTCCATTCTGTTAATACTGTTCGCCATGCAATTTTGAACGGTCTAAAGAAAGCTACATCTAACGGTTGGCAAATGTGCGTAGGGTTTGGTGGTAAACATACAAACGCAATGTTGTGCTCTTGACATAGTTGAAGAACTCGGCTTGTGAAATGGGATGGATAATCTAGATCTCCAATTACTACCTTTCTATATTCCAGCATTTTCGCGTGTGGTAAAAGCTGACATTCGAACCAATCTGTGAAGCAGGAAGCTTCCATCCAACCATGTGAAGTCCTGTTATACCGCATTCCTTGGGCACAACACCGCGCTATGCAACGTGAATAACTCTTTAGGCCATTCTTGGTCCAAGTATCCCACATATTCTCGCTTCTATATATTACGTACGGTTGCAGCAACACACCAGATGCTGAACCACATATCATAATTGTTGTGGCTGATTTACTGTGGTTCATTATTTTTTCAGGATATTTAATTCCTCTCCTATATAATTGTAATTTCTTACCCGGGTCGTCCGCTACGTTCATCTCGTCGAATTAAAAATATGTGATGGGGGAACATCTATCGATATATTTTATATTAACATGATGTTATGAGTAATCGATATAAACATCAAACATTACCTTTAATTGTGTCTTCTAAATTACAAAAGAAGTTTGTGATGACCTGCTGCGATACTTCCGCTCTGGATCGAGAAATATTGGTTGCTAGTCGCTGTCCGATTAAAGATCTGTGACGCTTTAATAATGAATATGCCCATTCTTGTCCAGGCAAATTATTCTTAAATTTGGTAATATTGCGTCCAGCAGAATCCAAATATATTTTGGTGAACATCCTTAAATCAAGAATGGTTAAAGGAAATCCCCATTCCGCGCACGTTACGACATTTCTTATTATACCAATCTCTTCTTCTTTTCGTACTGCAGTTTGGCCTCCAATTGATAGAGTGTGCTTTTTTTTAATTTTGTTATGTATTGGCCAAAAGGTATTTTATAGTAAGTTGATGCTTGTCGAATTGATATTTCTTTAGCTAACACTTTTTCCACCGCTATATCTAATTTGTCCGTCGTGTAATCACGATATTTTCGTGCACCTAACTTACGAACACGTTTTCGTGACATTTTAAAATGAAAAACTGAAATAGAAAATTTATTTAGATATTTTATCTCTGGGGTGACTTTGATCCATGAGGTGTCATTGGTCATGCAATCAATCTCAACCCAAGTAGTTGATCAAAGTCACCCCCGAGTATAATTTTTAAATAACGGGAAACCGAATACGCGAATTTGATATATTATCACACTAATATTAATTTCATAATTCATACTAACGGTTTTAATTCGACTCACTTCTTTAACACTTTAGAAATTATACGAGAGCAAACAATTTTTTTTGTAACACAAAAAAAAAATTAAATATTTTTTTGACACATGTTACTTCATATCCACACACCACAAAGGATAAACGAAAACTGCGTGAAACAAAGCAACAAATAATATAGAACTACGAAATTGTAACGGGGGTTTCCATAATTATGAGATTTCTTTTTTATTTTAAATTATAAAATTTTGTAGCAAAGCAATCAATGTCACCTCGTCTGATCAATTTCACCCCATTTTACGGTATCAGTTTTTAGACGGTAACACCAAAAACTGTTACAAATTGTAGGCAGTTTGGTTTTCTTTTTTTTTTGAACCCTTGCCCGGCTCGTATACACAATTGTGTATGTCAATGTTGATTAAATAAAATGAAAACAAAAAATATTTCTTTAACTCGAAAGTGATAAATATTTTCTGTGTATGATTTATGTGAGATAATGCAGTAGCAAACATTTTATGAAATGCATATGTGCACTCAGTAGAGGGATTTTAAAAAAAAAGTGCGTACAATAGTAACACAGTAAGTAACAGCTAGTACTACGGCCGGAAAATAAACATAACGATTGTATGGAAGTCATCTGTTTATTTTTGAGAAACATGCGAAAGACATCCTTTTCTGCACTTTGGATATTGTTTTAAAAAGTACCACACTGTATAAGCTTACAAAAATTAAAACATTTTATACAAGTAATAAATGAAATAAATATAATATGTACGTTCAATTCTAACATTGTAAATTATTTTAATTCATTAAAAACAATACAAGTTGACACTCAACATTGTTGAAAATAAATCGAGTTTAAAAGGACGCCAAAAAGAACGTAAATTTATTTCGATTTGTTTACGCCGAAATGAACACAAATAAATGTACATGCTAATTTTAACGAAAAGTGGCGTACACAGCGAGCGGTATTAGAAATAAATTCTAAAATGGTGATATGTGTGATTTGTTGGTATTCCTGATTGGCGATGACATTTGATTTAAATACGACAGAACCCGCTAATGTAATCCAGAAATCTTTTAAAATATGCGGGTTCTAAGGAAAATTATAATTTTAATTTACTTCACGAGCCGTTAGGAGACCTTTGATCACCGCACTTCCTACGCGTTGAATGGAAAGAAGTGCGTCTAAAAAATGGATAAATAGTGTTCTCCCGAATAAAAGGACTTGTCTTTTTTTAAACAACATTTTAAACATCGAGATAAATAATGAAAAAATTCAATATTTTTTGCAATTTTGCAACGCGGCTCAGGCTTGCGAAATTTGTGCTGTTTATGGAGAAGGTGCTTTATCAAAATCCGCAGCAAAGAAATGGTTCGCGCGTTTTCGTTTTGGAAATATGGGTGTCAAAGGTGCACCTCACTCTGGACGACCAACCACTGGAAAAGTTGATGAAATCATGCAGAAAATTGAAGAAGACCGACATATAAGCAGTCATGCAATTGGTAAAGAACTAAATATTGATCACAAAACAGTTTTAAACCATTTGAAAAAGGTTGGATACAAAAAAAAAGCTTGACGTTTGGGTTTTACAGCGAATGATTACTGGTGATGAAAAGTGGATAAGGTACGACAACGTTGTGCGAAAAAGATCATGGACGAAACGAGGTGAAGCTTCCACAAAAAGGTATCAAAGCCAGGGGCTACTATTGCTTTCGAACATTTTCGATCATTTTCGTCTATCGTTTAACTATTTGCTACCGTATTTCGTTAGTTTCGGTACTACTGCTTTCGATTACCAAAATAATTTTAGTGCCAAAATTACTTAAGTGATGTCAGAGTAATATTTTCATATAGGGCTTTCATAACAAAGTACGAGCAATGTAAATGCAGGAAGTCTGACCATATTGCAAGAAAATTTATGTTCGGAATGGATTTAAATGTCAAATTTTCGTTAACGTTAACAGTATGCGAAAGTCATAGTACAAACAAATTGGTATAGTGAGTAACCAATGAAAACCATCGAAAGCAATAGTAGACTCTCAAGATTGACGCCAAGAAAGGTAATGCAGTGTTTTTTGTGGGGTTGGAAAGGAATCGTGCATTATGCGGTGCTGCCACCGGACCAAACGATTGATTCTAATATTTACTGTCAGCAACTAATGCGTTTAAGGCAAGCAATTCAGTTAAAACGTCTAGGATTGATCAACAGAAAGGGCGTTGTGTTCCATCATGATAACACTAGACCACACACATCATTGATGACTCGGCAGAACCTGAGATAGTTTGGCAGCTAAGTTTTGCTGCACTCACCATATAGTCCTGACCTTGCACCATCGGACTACCATTTTGTTCCGATGCAGAACCATTTTAATGGTTTTACATTAAATTCAAAAGAGGCCTGTGAAAATGAGTTGTCGATTTTTCTTTTAATAAAGTTCATTTGACATAAGAAAATTCTTCGTTTTAATGTCACCCAAAAAAGGCCACAAACTATTATCCATACCTATTATTTTATTATTGACCACTAGTTAATAATGAAAAATGAACACTAGATGTAATGCGATTAAATGGATAGGGAGATTATGATTATCCCCCATATTGATAAAGTAGATTTTGATAAAAATAAAAAAATCCAAATAAAATTTACAAGATACCACGTATAAAAATACATAAACGTATAAATTAGTGCAATAATACTAATAATATAAAGACAAATATATTTTTAACCAAAAACGAAAACACTTTATTAAATATTTATTATTACACCAAATTTTAAATTTTTTCATACGTTTTTATATAAATATCCATCGATTTTTGGAGCAGCAGCTGGTCTGTTATATTTTCGACTATCTCACATATTTCAGGTGGCGTGCCGATTAAATCATTATTCTCCATTTTTTTTAGTTGAATGCCAATTTGACTCAACAAAATTATAACTTCAAATAACAAAACAAAATAAAGTGCCATTTTAAATTTACGTTTACTACAATTCAGTAAAAAATTCGGGCTACTTCGACATAGTTAATATTATTAAGGAGCAAGTGTTTCCCTTATCAAATTAATTTTCATATCAACAAAAAAAAGTCACTTATAAAATAGGTTTTAAATCCTTTTTAAAGTAATATTTGATAACCCAAATTCAAACTTGTCTCTGATTTGGTTTAATTGTTTGGCCTTTTGGTTATCGGTTCTTTTTCGTCATAGATGGTATGGTGCTTGTCTAATTTAATCAAAATACTCTTCTAGGTCAAGCACACCGATGGCAGCAAAAATATTTGGCGGGTCAATACATACAAATAAATTTTTTCTGCGTTATTTACAGTGCTAATTTGATATTTAATGCAGTATTCACTGTAAGGTGGTCAACGGAGAATGTATTGGTGGTAAGGCAGATTGTGATCATAACACAAACCGTTTTCCTTAGCAATGTAAAGCAAAAATCTTCCTCGGTCGCTTTCAATACCGGACAAGCAGTGCAGTGGTCAAGCTTTGGCATTTGGACCGAGCGGTACTAGGTTCGAATCCCATTAGAGGCAGAATGCAAAGCGAATTTTCGTCATCGATTACGATTGGTGATGTTAATAAAAACCACTTAGACCCTCTGAGGGAACGCAAAGATCAGCGCCGACCCACCCCGCTCATGTTAGTGTACAGATTGATATGGATCTTGCGATGTGCGCGACTGTGCGGAGTTGTGTGAGCCGATGAAAGAACGGTGTGTGCGTGAAGGTTTTACATCAAACGAACATGCATTAAATATATTTGATAAACTTTTTATGATTCTAACGACAACTATTAAACATTGTGAATACACTAAATCTGTCAGAATTTTAAATTGAAAATAAAATCATTTAAGCGTTGCAACACAGTTTTGTCTATTATAAGTTCTATTTATTAACTTTTAATGGAACTAATAAATTTGTACATGTTGTATGAGCGAAAATTCGAAACAGGACTGTCTGATTCGATGTCAAACCTAATAACAGTTACGAGTATCCTACATTTTACAATAATCTCTAATAAATAACTAAAAAATTAAAACCTCTATTAACTTTGAATAGAAATTTTATCGAATGGAATGGTTAACATAATATAAAAAGCTGCTAATTATGGCTGAACATTGTTGTTAGTTAAATCCATAATTGCGTAAATCTAATGATATTCTATTGGCAAATATGTTCGCATAAAATAATAAAATTGACCAAATATGTGCATGTTATTATTTATCTGCCACAATTATTTGAATATTTTGACATGATTTAAAACTTGAGTTACCCGATGTACTCGTATTATAAGTGAAATTGCCTGCGGTGGTAACTTTAATTTTTTCAATACTCACATTATTTTTACTGATCTAGCACTTGTTTAATAAACTTTTGAGTTCGATAAGTTAATTCTTTATCGAAGTTTTTATAGACTATTAAATTCGCTAAAAAGTTCATAATTCGCATGGCTTTAAATTTATTTTTACTTTTAATAGCTTAAATAGATCAAAGTTTTAAAAATAATCTTTATGCATATAAAACAACTAAAAATATGGTTTTTCGGTAACAAAAATGTTTATCAAACAAAAAGTTTACCCGACGTAAAAGCCGCGAACCATTGCAAAATTAATCCATTAAAAAAAATACCAAACTGGAACCGCAAATCCCAACTGTGCCTGGCGTCACAATTTCCACAAATGTGGACCCATTAATTTCGTGCTCGTGATGTAATGGCTCCTCCTTCTGGTGAAATGATATTTATGTTTAATCGCAATTCATAATGTTTGGAGCAGCTATTCACTCTGTGAAGATTTACGACTTGGACTAATTTTACATAGTCTATGGTCTTAATAGGAATAAATATTTTCATATCGTCAGCATATATAACATTATAAAGAACCAAGGACCAAGACACATGACCGAAACCATTGCGGTACGTGTGCTGTAATAGTGTGCTTTTGAAACACCACCAATTTTGATATATTGCTATTTGTTACTTAAATATGAACAAATCCTCAAGTGACAGATTGAAACAAAGCATTGCTGAATTCAGTGCAAACTTGCGTTTGGATAGATTGCTCAACGGTTTTTTAAGGTTTCTTTGTAAATTCTACCAAATTTGTCGAAGTCGATTTGTCAGGGAGAAAACCGTGCTGTTTTACTGATATGTGTTTTGGTATTATTGTTTTGAGAGATTTGCGACCAGTTTGTTTCCGAACATCTTTAGAGCGGTGAATGGCATTTTATCAGGCCCGCAACCATCACTAAATGGCGGATTCTAATATTTCATTGCTTGATATTGGGTGATACTGGAGCATTTTCTTGATAGACACTTTAAAAATCCAGCAAACATATTTACAATACATTGGTTGTCGGTTAACTGGTTTTCTTGGATGTTGTTAAAATTTCAAGAAATATCATAGATCACTTTTTATGCTGTTCTGTTTATAAGTGAAGAATTATCACATAAACTTCTTGTAAAAACACTTGAAATCAGTCACTTCATCTATCACTTTGAAAATAGTTCCATTTGTCATTTGATGTCCTTTAGGGATCTTCTAATTAATTTTGGGTGGCCTTTAAGAAATTAAAAATTTCCGCTTCTGCTGATACTGCCAGAAGCTGCTTCTGAATTAAATCAAATTCCTTCGCTTTACGCGGTGTTCATCGTTTATGACGAATAGTATCAACGAAATGATACTCTTTCACCAGGAGTAAATGTATTGTTAAGGTCTATTCTACACAGATATACATAATACTTGGTAGTCGAATAGTTTAGGTGTACCCTAAGAAGTGTTACCATCCCAGAAGTAGCGGATTCAAGCATATAGTCGGAGTCAATAATTTTGTTGGGCGATGGGAAGTGGAGGGAAATACTGGAACAACGAAAGCAGTTATAAAAGGCAGCGATAGTCATCATGGAAAATACTGGAATTATTAACGGCATTAATCATCAAGATAAGGAAATGGCGTGGAGTGTTTGAAAAACAAATCATGCAAGTGATTTACAATAGTAACACGCAGCAAATTGCCGCGTAGGCACAGTTGTAATTTAACCAGTGAGCAAATTAGGAAGAAAAAAGTGGTGTCAGGAGTAAGATTATAGTAATTTCTAAAAAACCCAGAAACTAAGGGACATGTTGCTGAGTCATGGCCGAAGAAAGTAGACAAAAATTATTGTCCAAGCTGCAAAACGTTAGATGGAAGGAGGAAACCCGACAATATAGTTATGAATTTGGAGAGCAATCACATTAATCGCCGCCGCATCTAGAAACATCAGTAGCGACGCTTGTTGGATTATCAAAAGATCAAGATGTTCAGCCTAACCAAAAGTGAGGAAATCGAATCAATGCATGAACTAAAATCAGTAATCTGTGTGTAACATTTTCTGCCGAGCAAATCGGACCAGTGATCATCAGATGTTAGATGCAAATCGAATTTTCGCCATCGATTACGATCGGTGATGTTAAAGAAATACAACTATAAGACGCTCTGATGGAGTACAGAATTCAAGGCCGACCCACCGCCCACGTCAATGTACAGGTTGACAGGGAGCTTGCAATGTGCAGGTTGGTATACTTAGTTGTGTGAGTATAGGTAAATAGGTGAATGGGTTAATGATGTGGCGTGAATGAGTGGTATCACAATGGACCAAAATTGGCCTAAGTGTGTGGTAGCAATCACGGAAACCTAACCTCGAAACTCTAAAGATGATCTGTTTGGAGGATCAAGATGATCCGAGCTGGATAAACAATATAACGCTCGAGAAACTGGATCAACTTATATGAGCCCAAGCATAGCAAACTCAAGAACTCATGAAGACATCAGGCAGGAGCTCCAAAGTCAGATTAAAGAATTTCGAGCCCTCGCAAAAATCCAATCCACTTACACAACGATAAGGAAAGTCAACAGACTGACGGAAAAATCTGTCTGTCACAGAGCATATACGCCCAAAATTGAATTTTGAAACATTATAAGCGGTGCTAAGGAGAATATACTTCATCGTAACAGTTCGAGTCCCTAGCCTGTGGGTGAGGTTGCAATCAGGTGGATTGCCGTACCGTTTAATTGTACGAAATCAACAGACTCAGTGCTGATAACTTTGCGACCGGGAAAGTGAACAGTGAACTGTAAGTAGTAATACTACATACATTCTTCAAGAATTTTTCTTATAGCCTATACTAAATCTAGCGATGCCGCAAAAACTGTCAATTTCATCATATAGAAGGTAATCCAATAAGCTAGAAGAGCGAATCTTGACTTTTTTATAATCTCATCGTATCGTGCTGCTAAAAATATATCCCAGTTAAATATTTTGGCTTTATTCTTAAGTTTTCTGGCAATTTTACTTAGCTTTTTAAGATCAGAACATCAAAAAGGTCTGTGAGTTTTTTATTTCGTTATAAGTGAACTCAAATGATAAAATTTCCCAGTTAGTTAGCTTCTTATTACGGTAAGGGTTTAGAAATCGTCTTTTAAGATTTATTTTAAAAACGACACACCTGTAGTCCGAAAAACGAATATCTTTATAAGAATATCCAGATCTTTTCCTATTAAACATCAAATCAATGATCAAAATAGAGAACATTTGGATTACAGTCTTAATTGAGGATTTCAAGTTGAATTTTTTTTTTTAAATAGTTAGAGACAGAACCATATTGCCGTAAGGTGTATGAGTTTTAGAATAGCGGCCTTCAACCAGGGGCAACGTGGTACCAGGAAAGAGTCACACTAAAATTATCAAAAATAAAAATACAAGCACTAACCTTGACTTCAGAACTCTCGTAAAAGATCCGGGGAACGCTTTGGTCGAATGAGTTGAGAATTAAAATTCTTATAACATCGATGTTATTAGGAACACACACAACAACACACAATCATCAACTGACACTGCACTGATCAGCATCATTGAAATTATGTTGTTAGTTGTGTATAATTAATTCAATTTCTTCACTAAACTTAACTTAACTGAATTATATTAAGTATTCTAATTAGAAATTACCTGAGTTTTTGCATAGATATACTTACAACTTAATTGTAACGTGTGTAATGTTCAATTGCTATTTATTTTCTATTATGATGTCAAAATATGTAGTAGAATTCAAATACTGTTGTGCAAAATTCTTTCGTATGGAATGCCATCTATTATCTGGCACGAAAATTAAGGAGCATGCAAAATGTGAATATTTCTTGTTGTCATCCACCAGATGACAACAGCGTCGGGAAAGGATAGAAATTAGAATGCAATTTGACAAAAGATTTTTATGCTGAAGTGTATAGCGGGTTTTGTAAGGGTGATTTGTTTTAACTAGGTATTTAAACTACATATTTACGACTCACATCAACACGAACACAATGTAAAAAAGTTTACATGATATGCTGATCTTTCATAAGCGTAATGAAAATAATTAAGATCGTCAGTTTTTATTTCAAGTTTTTGACAGTTGCTAAACTTTGTACTTTGTGTGTGCACAATTAAAGCGAAACAATTGTTAAAACAGTTGTTATCATATAAATTATTTATTAATTGTTTGCTGAGAACAAAGTTTTTTTGCGGTTATGTATAAATTATCAAAATTTAAACAGATTATTGTGAGAAAGCAGAAATTTTATTATTTAAACCAGTTTAAAACTTTACATTTTACTTAAAACTACTGCCAGATTTTAGAAATACAACTAAAGAAATAATGTAAATTATAGAAATACTTATTCGTATTATTAATTTTTCCGTGTACTTTGGTGCCAAAATCGAATGTTCATCCTTGATACAAGGTAGCGTTGCTATAAAAATGCGGCGACTATTTTAACTATAATTGGCATTCAGCTGTGTTGCTTTCGCAAATCCCGCTGAGCTTAGCTTTTGAATCTGAAAGCAACAACTTTTTGCTTTAATTTTTTTTCTTCTACTTAATAAACACATTTTTATTAATCACTTGTTTTTTGTTTCGCAGAATATTTTGAATATTTTTCAAAAAGTTTAAAAAATCACTCGATCGATTTCGACTTGCTAGGTCATCATCAGGAGTATCTACTCGTATTAAACAAGTATAAATATTCTGCGAAACATAAAACCAGTGATTAATAAAAATGTGTTTATTAAGTATAAGTGTGTTTCGCCAAGTGCCTACGGCAAATAGCGTAAAAAGTATTTTTTTCTTCTATTTTAGATTCTTCTGTTTGGTTCATTTTATTTTTTATTATTTTACGAAATAGAATAAACTAAACTCGGTATTTTTCTGACAAAACAAACGCAAAATGTCTTTTTTACAACAAGATAACAAAAAAATTAGTAAAAATAACCGCCTTGTGGTAAACACCATAACCATAAAATGGTTTTATTTCCCCTAAACCTAAAAATTTTTTGGCAATTGTTGTTGTAATTTTGCGAAAGCAACACAGCTATTAGTGGCATTCAAAATAAGTGTATGCCATCGCTATCGGAAAAAGATACTCGCAAGATGTTGCTGCAGCTTGGGGCCAGTCATCATTAACTCATTTAACGAGGTTTGATTGTTGTCCCGGCTAATAATTGCTTTGTTTCGCTTTGATATCATCTTGCTCTACTCGGATTAACTCCATGTGCTTCAGGTCGATGTAATTCCGAATGAACTGGTGATATATCTGCTTGAATGATGCATTCATGTTGTAAACTTCCTTTCGAGCTGTAATAATCCGGACAGTAATCTTCTGTTATTTTATCGTTCGAAGGCTTCGTTGGTTTCTCATAACTGTTGTATGTGTATGTCGGTATTATTTGGATTCAATTAAAACCATATAATCAGTTGTTGATTGTATTTAATTCTGCTTTATTTTTATTTAAAAGATCTCATTTATACAAACAATTTCTGCTGTCTAAACAGTTTGAAATAGAGAAAAATATACAAAAAAGTAAAAAATAATCTTTACTGCTACAGTGTCGGGTTTCTGGAAATCTTTCAGACTGATAATTCTGCGTGAAGTATTCTCGACATGAACACCAAACATCAAAATACATCACTGTATGATGTATTCTCAACGATTTTATTACACATCACTAGTTAGTTGCGGACATTAGCCAGGTTCTATTGGCGTTAGCAAAGTACTCGCAAGTACTTCAAGCTACATACAACTTCTCAATGAAAAATTTCGTATTATTTCTAACAACAAAATTCCATTCCATTGAACATCTACTCACAAATACTTCCAATTGCTTTGCTAACGCCAATGGAACCCGGCTATCGTTGTCGCTACTTACAATAAATTTTTCATCTCATATTTTAATACAAATTTACCTAACATAAAGTCTAAAATAAGTAATAGAAAACTTAGTATACCGAACCGCCACCACCTATGCGTGCACTTCAAATTTCAACCTGCACATCAAGCAAGATTAAAACATAAAGTGTCTGATTGGTTTAACGATGCTTTACACGCGCTGAATATACTCATCTGGCTTTACATTCAAAAACAAGTTTCAATCAACAAAAGCCAACAAGAACAAACAAGAACCTTTTTTTATACCGTTAAAATTTTAAATTTTAGTATTACATACAACAACACAGTACGATTATACAGCAGGCCCAAAAGTCAAACTGACACTAAAAATATTTTTGTTTTCGTAAATTGAATTTGTCGGCACAGATTAAAATAACAGTAAAATGACTTCTCCCGAACTCGAGAATAGTGATCAAGATATCTCATTTTTTGATGTTAGAACTCTGTAGTATACGACACACATAATGCAGGCCAATTCTAATAAAATAAAATTTTATTATTACAGGTGAAATTAACGCATCTGCCGAAGAGGCCACCCGTCGATATTGAATTTATCGATATGTCGTACTCGGTGTCGGAGGGCCACAAACGCGGCTATAAAACAATACTGAAAGGTGTTAACGGAAAATTTAGATCTGGCGAGCTAACAGCAATTATGGGACCATCAGGTGCCGGCAAAAGTACACTAATGAATATTTTGGCCGGATATAAAACGTCACATTTAAGTGGGCAGGTCCAAATAAATGGAAAGGAACGTAATTTAAGGCGATTTCGGAAGCTATCGTGTTATATTATGCAAGATGATCGTTTAATGCCTTATGTAACCGTTAAAGAAGCGATGATGATATCGGCTAGTTTAAAATTGGGCCGAAATATGCAAATAGCTGATAAAAAAATTGTCGTCGAGGAAATTATCGATGCGATGGGTTTAACCGAGTGTAGCAAAACGATGACATTAAATTTATCCGGTGGCCAACGGAAACGTTTGAGTATAGCACTAGAATTGGTGAATAATCCACCAGTAATGTTTTTCGATGAACCGACCAGTGGACTAGATAGTTCGTCGTGTTTTCAATTGATTAAATTATTAAAAAGTTTAGCGCGCGGCGGTCGAACCGTTGTGTGCACAATACATCAGCCATCGGCGCGCTTATTCGAAATGTTCGATTATTTGTATATGCTGGCGGAGGGGCAATGTATCTACAAGGGTCGCGTTCAAGCACTAGTTCCATTTTTATCGTCAATAGGTTTCGAATGTCCCGGCTACCATAACCCGGCCGATTATGTTATGGAAGTGGCATGTGGGGAATTTGGTGAAGCGGTTGGTCGGCTCGTTACCGCCGTAAATAATGGCAAATGTGATAATTATCAAGCACTACCAAATGAGAATAGTACGTTAGGCGGTGTTACAAACGGTATTAGTACAATAGCGAACGTATACTCGAAACCAATTAGTCCCGCTAATGTTACCACAACGACAATATCGACAACAAATGATGACGATCAAATGTTAATGATAAAACCAAATAATACGAAAAGTGATTTTACTGTAATTAATTTAACCAATAACTGTGATGAAAATCAATTAAAGCAACAGCAACAGGCTGGCGCAACATGTACCACATCATTATTAGACTCGAACGAAAGTGTTATTGAAATGCCAACGAATATGAAGCCCGGTTTTCCAACATCGGGCCTAACACAATTTTGGGTCTTACTCAAACGTACATTTTTAACAATTGTGAGAGATCAGACTTTAACCCAGATGAGATTGTTATCGCATATAATTGTTGGTGCCATAATTGGAATGATTTATTATGATATCGGGCAGAATGCGTCCAAAGTGCAGAGTAACGCTGGTTGTATATTTTTTACAACATTATTTACAATGTTTACCGCAATGATGCCAACTATCTTGACATGTAAGTATTTTAATATTACGACCATGTAAATAAATTAATAAAATATACATTTTTCTTTTATTTTGCAGTTCCAACCGAAATGGCTGTATTTATACGGGAGCACTTAAACTATTGGTATTCGCTGAAGGCATTCTATTTTGCTAAAACGCTGGCGGACCTACCATTTCAAATACTATTCTCAAGTGTCTACGTAATCGTTGTATATTACTTGACGTCACAACCGATGGAACCAAAACGTGTACTAATGTTTGTTTGCATATGTATTCTGACATCGTTGGTGGCCCAAAGTTTAGGATTACTAATAGGGGCCGGTATGAGTGTTGAGACAGGCGTATTTTTGGGACCAGTTACCACAATACCAACGATACTATTCTCTGGTTTCTTTGTCACATTCGATACAATACCGAGTTATTTACATTGGGTTACGTATGTTAGTTACGTTAGATATGGTTTTGAAGGTAAGTTATCGATATACATATTAAATTGTGGTAGTTTGGTAATAAATTTTATTTATTTTTAAAACAGGTGCTATGTTATCAGTTTATGGTATGGATAGGGAGAAATTAGATTGTGACGAAATTTATTGTCATTTTCGTAATCCACAAAAATTTCTTAAGCAAATGTCCATGGAGAATGGAGAATATTGGATTGATGCAACCGCATTATTTGGAATATTTATTGCACTTAGGGTAATAGCTTATTTTGTATTACGTTGGAAAGTACATTCCATTCGATAAATAATAGGATTTAGAATTAAATAATTTTTAATTATAAACTTTTAAATTTTTTCGGTTTTTTATTTTCTCTAACGACTCAACATGATACACATTAATTTATTGTTTTGTAATACTCTCACCATATAGAAGAAATAGGGCAAAACTATAATGAAACCTAATCCGATGATCACTGGATCTGACACTAGAAAAGTATTATATAGTCGAATATATAAAAAAAAATTAGAATCCGTTGAAATTATCTGCATAATCTCAAAAAAAAAAAATAAGTCAAGAATGTACCACGTAGGTGAATGCAATAATTCTAGAACCGCGTTTCGTTAAAACTTGTAGAGTTACAAACTTTATTACACACAGACACACATACACATCATTAATTAAATAAAGAATATATTTTCTATACATAAAATTTTAATTTTTTTATTTAAATATAAAACATGGTTTGGAGGTTGTGGTATATACGAGAGATTCTTCCGTATAGATCAAAAATATTTTATAATTTTTTTATAAACGTTGCATTTCATATCACGTCGTCACGTCATATCACACACAAATCCTTTTAACATTTATAAAATCTTTATAAAAAAAAATAATTATTTCATCCTTTTTTATTGAATACAAAATTAAATTAAAAGCCTTTTAAAGTACAATAAGAAAAAATTTCATCCAATCCCACATAAACACACACGTCATATAAAAGCAAGCAAAATTTCCACCCTGTGTTATTTTATCACAATAAAATCGGAAAAAGAAACCAGTGCTAATTACCTAATTATTAATTAATAAAATAAAGACATTTTGCGTTTATAACGAAATTTAATTAATTTCGTCGACTCACCACCAATAACAAATTTACATAATGGGCTACGCAAAGGTTTTAATCATTTAATACTAATTATTATAGTAATAAAAATATAAATTAAATATGATTATTAATTTATATATATTTTTACATGACAAACAAAAATAATAATTAAATAATATCGCTAAATATTTAGATAACGTAATTAATTTAAAATATGAAAAGAAAATTATAAAAGTCCATCCCTTTATATAAAATATTTAATACAAATTGATTAATTATTGTTTTTAATATAAAATAACAAACAAACGTAAATAATTAAAAAAAACGAGATTACCACCATTTTGCAATATTTAATAAATATAATTAATAAAACAATACATAATATATTGATCGTGTAATACAATACAAATTAAAAATGTAATAATCAGTAGAACAAAACCATAATTTTTACGCAACATAAAAATTTTTAGTAAATTTTAATAAAATACTATTATACTCAAATACAATAATTAATTAATAATCGCAATTTATAATAAAAACAAAACAAAATGAAAAAAAATGCTCAATGTTTTTAGAAAATTTAATAAACTTGCTATTTTAATATATTATTTTATTATGTTATTTTAAATATTTATGATTTTAGTTTTGGGTCAATTAAATTATAATCTAAATATTTTTCTAAATCAATTAAAACCATATACTTTAGCAAAAAACAAAAATCAATTTATAATAAGTATTCGGTCTTGTAATTTATAATATATATTATTATTATTATTATTATGTAATTTTATAATGAAATAATAATATAGTTATATTATGTTTAATTATATTTTTAAGTTAAGAATTTTGTGATATGATTACTATTATTATTATTACATAAATAAATTAAAAATTATAATTGATATAAAATACATAAATTTGAATATTATTAAAATACTATAATAATTAATTTAATTACCAAACAAATACGATTATTATTAATTAAAATGGAAAACATTTTGAATAAAATTTTTAGTGGCATCGCGGAGAGATGGAAGGTAAGTCAGTTTTATCTATACATATTTTGGTAAGTAACTGGCATTTGCATAAATTCCCATGTTACGAATTTGCCCCGTCAAATCACTTTCGCGAAAATATCAGTGGTGACATGTTCTACCATCGCATTTTCGATACTTTATCGAAGTTTATTTCTCATTTTCCTAAACTAAAATGGACAACTGTTTCATTTATGAATTATTTTTTTTCTATTGCTATCACAACCTACTAGTACAAATGCGAACAAATTGTCTTTCTCTAATTTCGTTCAAGTATCGAAAACAAATTATTTCTTGATAGAAATGGAGTAGAATATCACAAATTTTCAATCTAGCAACCTGGTAAATGATATAAAATGTGAAATAGTGTCTCATTTTATTCTAAAGAAGCGAGACATAATCTACGAAATAAATAATGTCTGCAATACCTAGTTCAACTCATAATTGCGGAACAGAAACCAGACATCAAAACTACTCATTAAGAATAGCTATATGGAATGCAAACGGATTAACACAACACCTAGAAGAATTAGAACTATTTCTAAATACAGAGAAAATTGATATATGCTTAATATCAGAAACACATTTTACCAGCAGTTCCTATGTATCAATCCGGAGATATACTTGTTACCATACCACACACCCTGCAGAACGAGCAAGAGGAGGGTCAGCTATATTTATTAGGGATAATATCAAACATCATGAAGAATTAAAAATAGAAAAAGAATCCATGCAAGTAACCACCGTGACGGTTAAATTTGGTCATCACAACACCTGTAATATATCTGCAATATATTGCCCCCCACGGTATAACCTAAAAAAGAAGACTACATTAATCTGTTCCAGAAATTGGGAAGTAACTTCATTGTCGGAGGTGATTTTAATGCAAAAAATACCTTCTGGGGTTCAAGATTAACCTCTCAAAAAGGCAAGGAATTACTTGCAGCTGGCCAATACTCAAATTGTGAATTTTACTCAGGAGGGAAACCGACGTACTGGCCAACAGATCCTAACAAAATCCCAGATCTAATAGATTTCTACATCACTAAAGGCATATCGGAACGCTACATCTTCTTAGAAAATGATGAAAGTCTAATATCTGATCATTCTCCTGTTATTATGACGGTTAGTTAAAATGTAATAGAAAAAACAAATTCACCACAACTAACAAACAACAAAACAAATTGGGAATTGTTTAAGCAGTTAGTGGAGGAAAAAATAGAACTTCAAGTGCCAATCAAAAGTGAATATGAAATAGAAGAGGAACTAGACCGGCTCCTTGATGTCATACAATGGTCGGCTTGGGAATGCACCCCCAAATTATCATCCAGGAAAGAAAACGCCGTTATTTACCCAATAGAAGTAAGAGAATTAGTGCAGGAAAAACGAAAAGCCCGAAAGAAATGGCAGAATACACGTGCGCCGCAAGATAAAACCACCTTAAACAACTTGTGCATCAAACTTAAGGTACTCATAAAAGCAGTGAAAAATGAAACAATTGGAAAATATCTCTGTTCTCTAGCCCCAACTAAAGATACCGACTATTCCCTCTGGAAAGCAACAAAAGGGTTAAAACGACCAAAAACGCAGATCCCCCCAATCAAAACAAACGATGGGAACTGGGCTAGAAGTGCGAAAGATAAAGCTGACTTGTTTGCTGAACATCTTGAAGAAACATTTTAACCTCTAGGTCGGCAGACCAGTTACGAAAACACTGCTGATACGCCCAGAATATCTGCTTTCGAAGATATCAGGCCAGTAACATTGAAAGAACTAAAAACAGAAATTAAGAACATAAAAACAAAGAAAGCTCCTGGTTACGATCTGATAACAGGGCAAATAATAAAGGAGCTGCCTGAAAAAGGGACCCGTAAATTACTGCACATAATCAATGCGATCATCAGGAAAAAACATGTGCCAATGCAGTGGAAAGTAGCAGAAGTAATAATGATTCCGAAACCGGGCAAGCCACCGAATGATAGAAAATCTTATCGGCCAATTTCACTTCTACCAACACTAGCGAAATTGTTTGAGAGGCTGCTGCTCAAAAGATTGAAAATAACCATAGAACAACGAAACCTTATCCCAGAATATCAGTTTGGTTTCAGGGAGAAACACTCCACTATTGAGCAGGTTCACAGGCTTACAGATGTCATTGAGAATACATTAGAAAGGAAAAAGGTTTGCTCTGGTATCTTCTTAGATGTGGCACAGGCCTACGATAAGGTATGGCACAGAGGTTTACTCTTTAAACTACATAGAGATTTACCAAAACAATATTACATGATTTTAAAATCATACATAGAGAATCGCCACTTTCGGGTGAAATATGAAGATGAATACTCCGAGCTAAAAAAGATCTCGGCAGGAGTCCCACAGGGTAGTGTTTTGGGACCAATTCTTTACTTACTCTACACCAGAGATTTACCTCATTTAAACGATGTTACCGTTGCAACATTTGCTGATGACACTGCAGTTCTCTCAGTAGGAGACACTATCGAGGAATCGACAACGAAACTTCAAGAAGCATGTGACAAAATCATAAAATGGACAAAAAAGTGGCGAATCGGGCTCAATGAATCAAAATCCACGCATGTGAATTTTACTAATCTAAAAGTCAGTTACAAACCTGTAATCATTAACGGTCAGCAGATTCCGTATGCAAATAAGGCTAAATATCTAAGGATGACCTTAGATACCAGGCTCAGATGGAAAGAGCACGTTAAAAAGAAAAAAGAAGAACTTAATATCAAATATCGAAAAATGTATTGGCTGCTCGGGAAAAACTCGGAATTGTCAACCGAAAATAAATTGCTACTATATCAACAGGTGCTAAAGCCTGTATGGACTTACAGAATACAGCTCTGGGGCTGTACAAAGAAAACCAACACTTAAATAATACAAACTTTTCAAAACAAAGTGCTACGTGGTATAGTTAACGCTCCGTGGTACATTAGGACCTTCATCGGGATCTAAATATCCCGACGGTCCAAGAAGAAATAAAAAAACTTGCAGTAATACATGGACAACGTATTTATCAACACGTAAATGAAGAGCTTCGTGGTATGTTGGACACCTCCCATGCAGTAAGACGATTGCAGAGAACGAAACCAATTGATTTAATGGATTAAGGACAACAAAGCAAAGACTTCTTCAGTAAATAACCTATAAATGGAGCCGGCCAATGGGCGTCTTTTCATTCACAAGTGATTAAATTAAGAAAGAAAAATTACTAGATGAATTGTATTCAGTTGTAATAATTTAAATAAAAAAAAAAAAAATAATAATAATCTACGATAAAGTATGGAAAATGTGATGGTAGAACATGTCAGCACAGAAATAATTTTTCACAAACTCACACCACTAGTGTAATACTTACAACAATGGAATATTTCCGAAAATTCACTAACACTATAGCCGTATTTTTTATTAGCGCCCGATAAATGTATCCGGAGCACCCAATTTTCTATGTCATAACTTATACTTAGCTCGCTATTTTTGCATATAATTAATTTATCTAATTCCAAACTAATATTTTTCATTCAACTTTATTAGTTAAAAATCGATATAAAAATATTTTCTCGCTCTACTATTTATCGGGAGCGCTATCCATTTCAATGGGAAATTTGAAAAGGCCTTTATTTTGTAAGCCACTGAAACTATTAGAAAGTTAATCTTACAATAAAAATGTCAAACGCAGCAAGATGAATTCTTATTTATAACGTCATGTCAAAATAAATTAAAATTAGTATATTTCAAGTGATAAATGTTTGTTTAATGCATGTAATTATTTTTCATTTTTATGGTATAACGACACTGTGGCGGTTCTTTCCACTGCCGTGTTGTGTTGTAATGGGGCATTTAGTATTTGAATATAATCTGACTCCAATTGATAACGTACGGAAGATTAACGTATAAACCTCGATGCGGGTAAGGTGCAGTATGGGATGGTTACCGTACTTAATATTAATATGCAACTCCGATGTGGTCCGGTCTCACAATTTCGACAATGCTTACTGCTGGTCAAAAACATTAATTTAACACGAATTAAGTTTAATACATTTATTTTACACATATTTTGTTTTAGTTAATATTTATTAATTTTAAGTACAAAAAGAATTATAAGTTTCAACAACATCGACTTGCTATGGAGAGCATCGAAACAAGAAGAATGAAAAAGCGCATTTTTTACCTTTTTCTATTACACACCCTATTTAAGTCCATAGACATGCAAACTATGGAAGAGTGTTTCATTTTCATGACGCGTGTACATGCTATAGCAGAGACAAAATTACAAATTTACAACCCTTAATTCACACCCCGTGTTTTATTTTTCGAGCACTATCTGGAGCCGAATGGCAAATATCTACTAAAGCTGCAGCTATTATTCACTGGTGTCGCTACTAATCAAAAAAAAATTGTACTCGAACTGCAATCGAATGACAGTTCTACTTTTGTGTTTATTGTTGTTTGGCACTTGTTTATTTTCTTGGGTTTTCTTCAAAAATGTACAGAAACCACTTTTTACGAAAAAATAAACCGTTTCGTATAAAGTTTTCTTCAAAACGACAAGAAATAAAAAAAAAATTGACATTAATTCAAAATGTGTACACGAGAATGAAATTTGCTTTAGTTTAAGGGTTGTACAAAACAAAGGCCCTTTCAAATTCCCATTTGAAGTGGATAGCGGAAACCTATATAGCGGCGCCCGATAAATATGTAGAATACTTTTATATCGATTTTTAACTAAAAAGTTGAATCAAAAATCTTAGTTAAATAAATTAATTATACGCAAAAATAGCGCGCTAAATATAAGTTTTGACATAGAAAATTGGGTGCTCCGAATATATCTGTGTCGTTTTCACACCTTGTATATCGAAATTCATTATAAAAATTTATTTAAATTTTCTAGCACCCGAATGGTTAGTTGGGTATAAACCAACTTTTTGTTTAAAATTTTCTATTCTCCTAAAAAAAATAACAAAAAATAGTTTTCTGAGTTCAAGTGTTTCTTAAAAGAATAAACAATAAAAAAATATAAAATATAAAAACATAATTTGTATTAAATATTATTACTAAAAAATATTAGTGGTTCGTATTATTAATAATAAGCTTGGTGGAGCTATAAACTACCATAATTGATGAACCCGACGTGATAGTGGAGCAGTCAGCAAATTTGTCAACGTTCACAAATTTTAAATTACGGCTGCTTACATTTATTATCAAACTTATCAACGGCCACTAACTGTTTGAATGGAAATTACGGCCGCTTACAATTATTCTACAACGGCCACTAATAGCAATATTTTAATGCTGCTTTTAATGAAATAATCATCGGTTAGTATTCATCAATACTTGGTCAATTCGGAGCGCTGACAGCTAACTATATCATAATATTTATCAGCGAATGGTCATTATCACCTTAACTTCAAGCACGAACAGCTGTATATACCTGGACCTGGTTGTATTAAGGGTCAATTGTTCATCATTAATAAAAAAAAAACAAACTGTAAGTACCCAACGAACTATTTTTGGTGCTAAAGTTAATAAAAAAATTTTTCGTTTCAACAATAAGAATTTTTTTGTTTTTTCAATTTTGTCTTAATTAAAATGTATTTTACTTTTTCTCTATTCGGTTACGTGTTTTCGGTAATTTTTGTTATTTTCGCTTTTTTGTTTCGGCGTGTTGTGCAAGGTGTGAATGATCCACCGTTATCCCTACCAGCGACAAATGGTTCAGACTTGTCAGCAGCATCAAGCAGCGGTACGACACGGGAATCCAATATTTCGTTAACGCCTGCTCAGTTGGCTGGTCTTATTAATGATGCTGTTGTCAAGGCTGTCTCTCAATTAAATGTTAATACAAATGTGTTTCCGGAAACATCGCAGCCAAATATTAATTTGCCTTCCGGTGCTGGGCTTGTTGCTCGAGTGGCTTTCAAACCTCCACAGCCCAAATGTGTGGTTTGAGATACTCGAGCAGCAGTTCACTTTGGCAGATATCACGATTGAGGCTACTAAATATGCTCATGCGGTGGGAGCCCTGGATGCACGTCTCCATGATACATTCGCTTATGTTATCACTAGTCCGAAGGGTAATACTCCTTACACTTCATTCAAGGCGGAGGTGTTTCGGGTACTTGGCGAATCTGAAAAAACGAAGCTGAATAATCTTATGCATGGTTTGACACTTGGGGACAGGAGGCCGTCCCAGTTGTTGAGTATCATGAAATTGAACGCTGGTGACAATTTTAACGAAGCGACACTTCGTCAATTTTGGATGAAGAGATTGCATCAGTCAGTTCAAATGGTACTCACACTATTCGAAAACGACGTCTCCGTGTCAGTCCTTCCAGAACGGGCTGACAACGTGCATGAGACTATGGCTCAGGCACAAATATGTTTTATTGAGACTTCTGCATCTGGTTCTTCTAATCAAAATTCAACCTTTTCTCTAGATAATAAACTTTCGGAATTAAAAAAAACATTATTACCGGAGATTTCGGAAATTGTTAATCAAAATTATGGATCACGATCTAAATCAAATTCACGTGGTCGTAATTATTCGCGATCAAACTCTAGAAATAATTATTCTCGTAAAAACTCTCCAAATTCTTGAAATTCTTACAATCCATTTTACGGTGAACCTTCGGCTGAGAATAATTTTATTTGTTTTTATCATCATGATTTCGGCACAAAAGCATTAAAATGTAAATCAAATTGCAAATTTGTATCATATAGCTCCGATAATAATGTTTCAAAAAAATAAATAGTCATTCACAATTGCCGGTGTGTATTGACGATTCTAAAACTACACAGAAAAAACTAAAATAGAATAATAATTAAATGATAATATATTATATGATTTTATTTAATATTTTATTTCGTTTAACTATTCATTTAATAAAATACGAAATGCAAATTCAAGAATTCGCCGAAACTTAATTAGATGATTTTGCGCATTACAAATTATATAATTAATTAAATGAATTTATTAAATATTTGGGAATTTTAAATAATATGTTTCGCTAAAACATTAAAAATAATTGATAAACTTTTTCTTCCGGTAAATTTGTAAAAACATCTAAACATTGTCTGTTTTCTACTAAATTCATTAGCAATTGTTATTTGAATTTACTAAACAAATTTGCAAATCATTTAAATCAATAGCAAAATCATAGAATTAACAATTGTTAATTCATATAATTCAAATCAATGAATGCAGCATTAATTTGAGAGTTATTTCCCAAAATTATAATAATTCGCTAAGTCAACGTGTTTTTATTAAATATATATTGTTAAAGAATTTGCGATTTAATTACAGTTAGATCTTTGATCACACTGCTGTCCGAAGAGATGATCGAATATTTCAGCTAAAATATTTTAATATTTTTAGTCGAAAGCAAACTAACCTAACTGGTAAAGCCAAATGCTTGCCTTGATATTTTTTGACTGATTTAATTATCTAATATTTAATAAAAAAAAATATATTTGAGAAACTAGTAAACATTAAAAAATTTAATAAGATTATTAAATAATTGATCATTAATTCAAATTATATATAAATGTTTTATATAATTATTTAGTTAATTTAGCTAATTAATTTATTTAATCTAGTAACATTTTGTTTAGAAATCAAACAAATATATTATATGTTTTAGTTGAAACAATTATTTCAAGCTTGGTTAAAATCATTTAATTTAAATTAAATAAATCAACCAAACACATTCAATGGCTAAAAATCAATCCTCGACTTTAAATGAAATTGTTTAATCTTTATATGAAAATACTATTTTTTTCTTTCTGTGTAGCCGCCTTTTAATTTTCGAAATTTTTCTCCAGACTCATTTTTTAATTGATACAGGGGCAGATGTCTCAGTATTGCCAGTCCGTTTTGTTCGGAATCCAAGGGTCGACCCATCATTCACATTGTTCGCAGCGAACGGTTCTTCGGTAAATGCGTATGGAACCAAATTTTTAAGACTTGACATCGGACTGCGCCGCGAATTCTCCTGGGAATTTATAGTTGCTGACGTGTCGAAGCCTATCATCGGCGCGGATTTTTTGAGGAAACCTGGTTTGCTAGTGGATATTCAGAGACAGAGGCTCATAGATCCGTTAACCTCTCTGTATTCAAATGGATCTCCTTCCTCCTACGATGATACTACTGTTTCTAGGATCGACAAGTCAGCAAAGGACCCAGGAGTTTTCAACGTATTCACAAAATTTTTAACGGTCATTCACGGTAATATTAATATTGACAATACTAGACATAGTGTGACTCACAAAATTGAGACGAACGGACTACCGGTTGCATGCAAACCACGACGACTAGCACCGGACAAATTCATCATCGCGAAGATAGAATTCGAAAATATGATGAAACTCGGGATTTGCAGACCTAGTAGCAGTCCTTGGTACAGTCCGTTACATTTAGTACCTAAAAAGAATGGGTCTTGGAGACCTTGTGGAGACTTTCGGGCACTGAATAAAGTCACGATTCCTCACAGGTATCCGATTCCACATATCCAAGATTTTACACAACGACTCGAGGGCTGCACTATATTCACAACAATAGACCTTGTCCAGGCCTACCATCAAATTCCTATTGAACCAAGGGACATTCCAAAGACAGCAATTTCGACACTTTTCGGACTATTTGAATTTTGTAGAATGACTTTCGGCCTTAGGAATGCAGCACAATCGTTCCAACGTCTTATGCATTCAGTACTACGCGGACTTGACTTCTGCTTTGTATATTTGGACGATGTGCTCATTATGGCCTCTCGAAATTATGACGAACATCTAGGACATATTAAAATCATTTTTTCTAAATTAGAAGAACATGGACTTGTGGTTAATGTGAACAAATGCGTTTTCGCTAAAACTGAAATTATATTTTTAGGCCATTTGGTAACTGGACAAGGTATATTTCCGTCGCATGAACGGGTTCAAGTCATCAAAAATTTCGAACGACCACAGACTGTTAAACAACTGAAACGCTTTCTAGCTATGATTAACTTTTATCGACGCTTCATTCCAGGTGCCGCTGCTGACCAGGAATTGTTGAACGATTACCTAAAACGCTATACCAAAAACAGTCGAGTTCCAATTCAATGATCAACGGCGACTATCGAAGCGTTCGATAACTGCAAAATTAAACTTACGAACGCGACTTTACTTATTCATCCATCATCATCAGTACCTCTGGCCATCATGGTTGACGCTTCCGATAACGCGATCGGAGCGGTAGTTCAGCAGTTTGTATCCAATTCTTGGCAACCACTCGGTTACTTTTCAGTTCGTCTCAGTGATACCCAAAAAAGATACAGTGCTTATGATCGAGAACTTCTCGCGGCTTATTCGGGGATTAAACATTTTCGATATCTTCTCGAAGGTCGTTTATTCACGCTGTATACCGATCATAAGCCACTTGTCTACGCTTTTAATCAGAATCCGGGAAAAGCATCTCCTCGTCAATTTCGACACCTTGATTTCATCGGTCAATTCACAACCGATATCCAGCATATCTCTGGACTGGATAACGTTGTTGCAGATACTCTTTCACGCAATAATCAAATTTCTATTCCGGAAAGTATTGATTATGCTATCATCGCAGATGCTCAGACCAATGACGAGAAACTTCAAGAAATTTTAAGGAGTAACTCTGTTCTCAAATTTGAGAAATTTCCTGTTTTTTTCAATTCAAAAAATTAATTTATTGCGATATTTCTACTACTACACCTAGGCCATTCATTCCCTCTAATTTCCAAAAACAAGTTTTCGAGGCTATTCATAACCTTTCACATCCTGGCGTCAAAGCTTCCATCAAACTTTTGACTCAGAATATCATCTGGTCATCGATTAAAAAAGAAGTTCAGAAAATGGCTCAAAGTTGTGTAGCTTGCCAAAAGGCTAAAATCTCTCGACATACAAAATCTCCACTTGGTAACTATAAATTAACTTCTCAACGATTTTCGACTATTCACCTCGATATCATTGGTCCGTTACCAGTTTCTGATAATCAGCGGTATTGCGTCACATTGATTGATAGATACACTCGCTGGCCGTAGATAACTGCTGCAACCGTCGCTTTCGCTGTTTATTCTCATTGGATAGCTCGCTTTGGTGTGCCAGAGTCCATTGTCATGGACCAAGGCATGCAATTCGAATCACAACTTTTTCACGAACTGGCTAACTTACTTGGTTTTAAGCGCAGGAGAACAACTAGCTACAATCCCAAATGTGTGCATGATCGAGAGATGGCATCGAGTTATCAAATCTGCCATTATGTCATATGTGCAATAATCGTTCTGATTGGACTAGTGTTCTTCCTGCAATCTTACTTGGACTACGAAAGACTTACAGTGACGAACTAAAAGCTACTCCAGCTGAACTGGTTTACGGATGTACAACTCGAGTTCCTGGAACATTTTTAGATACTACGAACGACCTAATTTTACAATCAGACTTTATTACGAATTTAAGACGACACTTTGATGAAATTCGACCTGTACCGGCTTCTCGGCATACTACGGACAAAATTTTCATCAGTAAAGATCTGTTTACTTGCTCGCATGTTTTCTTACGGACGGACGCAGTACGCAGATCACTGCAACCACCATACACTGGACTGGTAATCGACCGTACCGACAAATTTTACACTTTGGATCTGAACGGACGACACGTCAAAATATCCATCAACCGACTCAAACCGTGTTCCAAGGACGCACCAACTATACAAACTGGATTACTTTTACCGACTCACGAACCAGAACTCATTATTTCGGATGACGGGCCTAAAATACCTAGCGAAGAACCGAAAATTCGCAAAAAAGTTCGATTTGATCTTTCGCCAAGTACTGGAACAACTACAAGATCGGGTCGTGTATCCAGGACTCCTACCAGATTCTTAAATTATCGATAGATCTTCGATCTCTCTGGGAGGGGAGTATTGTGGCGTTTTCACACCTTGTATATCGAAATTCATTGTAAAAATTTATTTAAATTTTCTAGCACCCGAATGGTTAGTTGGGTATAAACCAACTTTTTGTAAAAAATTTCTATTCTCAGAAGCCTAGAAAAAAATAACAAAAAATAGTTTTCTGAGTTCAAGTTTTTCTTAAAAGAATAAACAATAAAAAAATAGAAAATATAAAAACATAATTTGTATTAAATATTATTACTAAAAAATATTAATGGTTCGTATTATTAATAATAAGCTTGGTGGAGCTATAAACTACCATATATCTATCGGGCGCTAATAAAAAAATGGCGCTAATAAAAAAAATCTTACAATAAAAATTTAAAACGCAGCAAGATGAATTCTTGTGGTCATGTCAAAATAAAATTCAATTGGTATATTTCAGGTCGTTAAATGTTTGTTTTATGGATGAATTTATTTTTTTTAGCAAACTGTTTTCTCCTGTGTTTTTTTATTCGCATTCCGTGGTGGGGTACCTATTGAGTGCTGATAGGGAAATTACCTATCCGAACTTCTGCTACTACCCGCATTCTCGCTGTACCATAAAAATTAAAATTAAATTGTTCCATAAAACAAACATTTAACGACCTGAAATTCGAACGTGGATTGCAGGCGAATGAGGCGACATATTACAGCAAATTAAACGTTGATCTACTTAAAATATCCTAAATAATCCAAAATGCACAAAACATTCGGAATCGGCGACAATAAATTTTATCGGTTCAAAAAAAGTAAGGCTAACCATCATGGATTTTCGCAAAAAATTGAAAATTTTTTTTTGTTGAAATTCCGGTTCAAAATGATTATGGGTAATGTATATGATACGTTGGACATGAAAATACCGGTAGGACGCATAAAGAGAGTTCGGGTATTGGAATTTTCGTATTTTGAAATTCGATCACATTTGTAATCGAACGTGGATTGCAGGCGAATGAGGCGACATATTACAGCAAATTAAACGTTGATCTACTTAAAATATCCTAAATAATCCAAAATGCACAAAACATTCGGAATCGGCGACAGTAAATTTTATCGGTTCAAAAAAAGTAAGGTTAACCATCATGGATTTTCGCAAAAAATTGAAAATTTTTTTTGTTGAAATTCCGGTTCAAAATGATTATGGGTAATGTATATGATACGTTGGACATGAAAATACCGGTAGGACGCATAAAGAGAGTTCGGGTATTGGAATTTTCGTATTTTGAAATTCGATCACATTTGTAATCGAACGTGGATTGCAGGCGAATGAGGCGACATATTACAGCAAATTAAACGTTGATCTACTTAAAATATCCTAAATAATCCAAAATGCACAAAACATTCGGAATCGGCGACAGTAAATTTTATCGGTTCAAAAAAAGTAAGGCATCATGGATTTTCGCAAAAAATTGAAAATTTTGTTTTGTTGAAATTCCGGTTCAAAATGATTATGGGTAATGTATATGATACGTTGGACATGAAAATACCGGTAGGACGCATAAAGAGAGTTCGGGTATTGGAATTTTCGTATTATGAAATTCGATCACATTTGTAATCGAACGTGGATTGCAGGCGAATGAGGCGACATATTACAGCAAATTAAACGTTGATCTACTTAAAATATCCTAAATAATCCAAAATGCACAAAACATTCGGAATCGGCGACAATAAATTTTATCGGTTCAAAAAAAGTAAGGCTAACCATGGATTTTCGCAAAAAATTGAAAATTTTTTTTTGTTGAAATTCCGGTTCAAAATGATTATGGGTAATGTATATGATACGTTGGACATGAAAATACCGGTAGGACGCATAAAGAGAGTTCGGGTATTGGGATTTTCGTATTTTGAAATTCGATCACATTTGTAATCGAACGTGGATTGCAGGCGAATGAGGCGACATATTACAGCAAATTAAACGTTGATCTACTTAAAATATCCTAAATAATCCAAAATGCACAAAACATTCGGAATCGGCGACAATAAATTTTATCGGTTCAAAAAAAGTAAGGCTAACCATCATGGATTTTCGCAAAAAATTGAAAATTTTTTTTTGTTGAAATTCCGGTTCAAAATGATTATGGGTAATGTATATGATACGTTGGACATGAAAATACCGGTAGGACGCATAAAGAGAGTTCGGGTATTGGAATATTCGTATTTTGAAATTCGATCACATTTGTAATCGAACGTGGATTGCAGGCGAATGAGGCGACATATTACAGCAAATTAAACGTTGATCTACTTAAAATATCAAAATGCACAAAACATTCGGAATCGGCGACAATAAATTTTATCGGTTCAAAAAAAGTAAGGCTAACTAACCATCATGGATTTTCGCAAAAAATTGAAAATTTTTTTTTGTTGAAATTCCGGTTCAAAATGATTATGGGTAATGTATATGATACGTTGGACATGAAAATACCGGTAGGACGCATAAAGAGAGTTCGGGTATTGGAATTTTCGTATTTTGAAATTCGATCACATTTTTAATCGAACGTGGATTGCAGGCGAATGAGGCGACATATTACAGCAAATTAAACGTTGATCTACTTAAAATATCCTAAATAATCCAAAATGCACAAAACATTCGGAATCGGCGACAATAAATTTTATCGGTTCAAAAAAAGTAAGGCTAACCATCATGGATTTTCGCAAAAAATTGAAAATTTTTTTTTGTTGAAACTCCGGTTCAAAATGATTATGGGTAATGTATATGATACGTTGGACATGAAAATACCGGTAGGACGCATAAAGAGAGTTCGGGTATTGGAATTTTCGTATTTTGAAATTCGATCACATTTGTAATCGAACGTGGATTGCAGGCGAATGAGGCGACATATTACAGCAAATTAAACGTTGATCTACTTAAAATATCCTAAATAATCCAAAATGCACAAAACATTCGGAATCGGCGACAATAAATTTTATCGGTTCAAAAAAAGTAAGGCTAACCATCATGGATTTTCGCAAAAAATTGAAAATTTTTTTTGTTGAAATTCCGGTTCAAAATGATTATGGGTAATGTATATGATACGTTGGACATGAAAATACCGGTAGGACGCATAAAGAGAGTTCGGGTATTGGAATTTTCGTATTTTGAAATTCGATCACATTTGTAATCGAACGTGGATTGCAGGCGAATGAGGCGACATATTACAGCAAATTAAACGTTGATCTACCTAAAATATCCTAAATAATCCAAAATGCACAAAACATTCGGAATCGGCGACAATAAATTTTATCGGTTCAAAAAAAGTAAGGCTAACTAACCATCATGGATTTTCGCAAAAAATTGAAAATTTTTTTTTGTTGAAATTCCGGTTCAAAATGATTATGGGTAATGTATATGATACGTTGGACATGAAAATACCGGTAGGACGCATAAAGAGAGTTCGGGTATTGGAATTTTCGTATTTTGAAATTCGATCACATTTGTAATCGAACGTGGATTGCAGGCGAATGAGGCGACATATTACAGCAAATTAAACGTTGATCTACTTAAAATATCCTAAATAATCCAAAATGCACAAAACATTCGGAATCGGCGACAGTAAATTTTATCGGTTCAAAAAAAGTAAGGTTAACCATCATGGATTTTCGCAAAAAATTGAAAATTTTTTTTGTTGAAATTCCGGTTCAAAATGATTATGGGTAATGTATATGATACGTTGGACATGAAAATACCGGTAGGACGCATAAAGAGAGTTCGGGTATTGGAATTTTCGTATTTTGAAATTCGATCACATTTGTAATCGAACGTGGATTGCAGGCGAATGAGGCGACATATTACAGCAAATTAAACGTTGATCTACTTAAAATATCCTAAATAATCCAAAATGCACAAAACATTCGGAATCGGCGACAGTAAATTTTATCGGTTCAAAAAAAGTAAGGCATCATGGATTTTCGCAAAAAATTGAAAATTTTTTTTTGTTGAAATTCCGGTTCAAAATGATTATGGGTAATGTATATGATACGTTGGACATGAAAATACCGGTAGGACGCATAAAGAGAGTTCGGGTATTGGAATTTTCGTATTATGAAATTCGATCACATTTGTAATCGAACGTGGATTGCAGGCGAATGAGGCGACATATTACAGCAAATTAAACGTTGATCTACTTAAAATATCCTAAATAATCCAAAATGCACAAAACATTCGGAATCGGCGACAATAAATTTTATCGGTTCAAAAAAAGTAAGGCTAACCATGGATTTTCGCAAAAAATTGAAAATTTTTTTTTGTTGAAATTCCGGTTCAAAATGATTATGGGTAATGTATATGATACGTTGGACATGAAAATACCGGTAGGACGCATAAAGAGAGTTCGGGTATTGGGATTTTCGTATTTTGAAATTCGATCACATTTGTAATCGAACGTGGATTGCAGGCGAATGAGGCGACATATTACAGCAAATTAAACGTTGATCTACTTAAAATATCCTAAATAATCCAAAATGCACAAAACATTCGGAATCGGCGACAATAAATTTTATCGGTTCAAAAAAAGTAAGGCTAACCATCATGGATTTTCGCAAAAAATTGAAAATTTTTTTTTGTTGAAATTCCGGTTCAAAATGATTATGGGTAATGTATATGATACGTTGGACATGAAAATACCGGTAGGACGCATAAAGAGAGTTCGGGTATTGGAATATTCGTATTTTGAAATTCGATCACATTTGTAATCGAACGTGGATTGCAGGCGAATGAGGCGACATATTACAGCAAATTAAACGTTGATCTACTTAAAATATCCTAAATAATCCAAAATGCACAAAACATTCGGAATCGGCGACAATAAATTTTATCGGTTCAAAAAAAGTAAGGCTAACCATCATGGATTTTCGCAAAAAATTGAAAATTTTTTTTTGTTGAAATTCCGGTTCAAAATGATTATGGGTAATGTATATGATACGTTGGACATGAAAATACCGGTAGGACGCATAAAGAGAGTTCGGGTATTGGGATTTTCGTATTTTGAAATTCGATCACATTTTTAATCGAACGTGGATTGCAGGCGAATGAGGCGACATATTACAGCAAATTAAACGTTGATCTACTTAAAATATCCTAAATAATCCAAAATGCACAAAACATTCGGAATCGGCGACAATAAATTTTATCGGTTCAAAAAAAGTAAGGTTAACCATCATGGATTTTCGCAAAAAATTGAAAATTTTTTTTTGTTGAAATTCCGGTTCAAAATGATTATGGGTAATGTATATGATACGTTGGACATGAAAATACCGGTAGGACGCATAAAGAGAGTTCGGGTATTGGAATTTTCGTATTTTGAAATTCGATCACATTTGTAATCGAACGTGGATTGCAGGCGAATGAGGCGACATATTACAGCAAATTAAACGTTGATCTACCTAAAATATCCTAAATAATCCAAAATGCACAAAACATTCGGAATCGGCGACAATAAATTTTATCGGTTCAAAAAAAGTAAGGCTAACTAACCATCATGGATTTTCGCAAAAAATTGAAAATTTTTTTTTGTTGAAATTCCGGTTCAAAATGATTATGGGTAATGTATATGATACGTTGGACATGAAAATACCGGTAGGACGCATAAAGAGAGTTCGGGTATTGGAATTTTCGTATTTTGAAATTCGATCACATTTTTAATCGAACGTGGATTGCAGGCGAATGAGGCGACATATTACAGCAAATTAAACGTTGATCTACTTAAAATATCCTAAATAATCCAAAATGCACAAAACATTCGGAATCGGCGACAATAAATTTTATCGGTTCAAAAAAAGTAAGGCTAACCATCATGGATTTTCGCAAAAAATTGAAAATTTTTTTTTGTTGAAACTCCGGTTCAAAATGATTATGGGTAATGTATATGATACGTTGGACATGAAAATACCGGTAGGACGCATAAAGAGAGTTCGGGTATTGGAATTTTCGTATTTTGAAATTCGATCACATTTGTAATCGAACGTGGATTGCAGGCGAATGAGGCGACATATTACAGCAAATTAAACGTTGATCTACTTAAAATATCCTAAATAATCCAAAATGCACAAAACATTCGGAATCGGCGACAATAAATTTTATCGGTTCAAAAAAAGTAAGGCTAACACATCATGGATTTTCGCAAAAAATTGAAAATTTTTTTTGTTGAAATTCCGGTTCAAAATGATTATGGGTAATGTATATGATACGTTGGACATGAAAATACCGGTAGGACGCATAAAGAGAGTTCGGGTATTGGAATTTTCGTATTTTGAAATTCGATCACATTTGTAATCGAACGTGGATTGCAGGCGAATGAGGCGACATATTACAGCAAATTAAACGTTGATCTACTTAAAATATCCTAAATAATTCAAAATGCACAAAACATTCGGAATCGGCGACAATAAATTTTATCGGATCAAAAAAAGTAAGGCTAACCATCATGGATTTTCGCAAAAAATTGAAAAATTTTTTTTGTTGAAATTCCGGTTCAAAATGATTATGGGTAATGTATATGATACGTTGGACATGAAAATACCGGTAGGACGCATAAAGAGAGTTCGGGTATTGGAATTTTCGTATTTTGAAATTCGATCACATTTGTAATCGAACGTGGATTGCAGGCGAATGAGGCGACATATTACAGCAAATTAAACGTTGATCTACTTAAAATATCCTAAATAATCCAAAATGCACAAAACATTCGGAATCGGCGACAATAAATTTTATCGGTTCAAAAAAAGTAAGGTTAACCATCATGGATTTTCGCAAAAAATTGAAAATTTTTTTTGTTGAAATTCCGGTTCAAAATGATTATGGGTAATGTATATGATACGTTGGACATGAAAATACCGGTAGGACGCATAAAGAGAGTTCGGGTATTGGAATTTTCGTATTTTGAAATTCGATCACATTTGTAATCGAACGTGGATTGCAGGCGAATGAGGCGACATATTACAGCAAATTAAACGTTGATCTACTTAAAATATCCTAAATAATCCAAAATGCACAAAACATTCGGAATCGGCGACAATAAATTTTATCGGTTCAAAAAAAGTAAGGCTAACATCATGGATTTTCGCAAAAAATTGAAAATTTTTTTTTGTTGAAGTTCCGGTTCAAAATGATTATGGGTAATGTATATGATACGTTGGACATGAAAATACCGGTAGGACGCATAAAGAGAGTTCGGGTATTGGAATTTTCGTATTTTGAAATTCGATCACATTTGTAATCGAACGTGGATTGCAGGCGAATGAGGCGACATATTACAGCAAATTAAACGTTGATCTACCTAAAATATCCTAAATAATCCAAAATGCACAAAACATTCGGAATCGGTGACAATAAATTTTATCGGTTCAAAAAAAGTAAGGCTAACTAACTAACCATCATGGATTTTCGCAAAAAATTGAAAATTTTTTTTTGTTGAAATTCCGGTTCAAAATGATTATGGGTAATGTATATGATACGTTGGACATGAAAATACCGGTAGGACGCATAAAGAGAGTTCGGGTATTGGAATTTTCGTATTTTGAAATTCGATCACATTTGTAATCGAACGTGGATTGCAGGCGAATGAGGCGACATATTACAGCAAATTAAACGTTGATCTACTTAAAATATCCTAAATAATTCAAAATGCACAAAACATTCGGAATCGGCGACAATAAATTTTATCGGATCAAAAAAAGTAAGGCTAACCATCATGGATTTTCGCAAAAAATTGAAAAATTTTTTTTGTTGAAATTCCGGTTCAAAATGATTATGGGTAATGTATATGATACGTTGGACATGAAAATACCGGTAGGACGCATAAAGAGAGTTCGGGTATTGGAATTTTCGTATTTTGAAATTCGATCACATTTGTAATCGAACGTGGATTGCAGGCGAATGAGGCGACATATTACAGCAAATTAAACGTTGATCTACTTAAAATATCCTAAATAATCCAAAATGCACAAAACATTCGGAATCGGCGACAATAAATTTTATCGGTTCAAAAAAAGTAAGGTTAACCATCATGGATTTTCGCAAAAAATTGAAAATTTTTTTTGTTGAAATTCCGGTTCAAAATGATTATGGGTAATGTATATGATACGTTGGACATGAAAATACCGGTAGGACGCATAAAGAGAGTTCGGGTATTGGAATTTTCGTATTTTGAAATTCGATCACATTTGTAATCGAACGTGGATTGCAGGCGAATGAGGCGACATATTACAGCAAATTAAACGTTGATCTACTTAAAATATCCTAAATAATCCAAAATGCACAAAACATTCGGAATCGGCGACAATAAATTTTATCGGTTCAAAAAAAGTAAGGCTAACATCATGGATTTTCGCAAAAAATTGAAAATTTTTTTTTGTTGAAGTTCCGGTTCAAAATGATTATGGGTAATGTATATGATACGTTGGACATGAAAATACCGGTAGGACGCATAAAGAGAGTTCGGGTATTGGAATTTTCGTATTTTGAAATTCGATCACATTTGTAATCGAACGTGGATTGCAGGCGAATGAGGCGACATATTACAGCAAATTAAACGTTGATCTACCTAAAATATCCTAAATAATCCAAAATGCACAAAACATTCGGAATCGGTGACAATAAATTTTATCGGTTCAAAAAAAGTAAGGCTAACTAACTAACCATCATGGATTTTCGCAAAAAATTGAAAATTTTTTTTTGTTGAAATTCCGGTTCAAAATGATTATGGGTAATGTATATGATACGTTGGACATGAAAATACCGGTAGGACGCATAAAGAGAGTTCGGGTATTGGAATTTTCGTATTTTGAAATTCGATCACATTTTTAATCGAACGTGGATTGCAGGCGAATGAGGCGACATATTACAGCAAATTAAACGTTGATCTACTTAAAATATCCTAAATAATCCAAAATGCACAAAACATTCGGAATCGGCGACAATAAATTTTATCGGTTCAAAAAAAGTAAGGCTATAACCATCATAGATTTTCGCAAAAAATTGAAAATTTTTTTTTGTTGAAACTCCGGTTCAAAATGATTATGGGTAATGTATATGATACGTTGGACATGAAAATACCGGTAGGACGCATAAAGAGAGTTCGGGTATTGGAATTTTCGTATTTTGAAATTCGATCACATTTGTAATCGAACGTGGATTGCAGGCGAATGAGGCGACATATTACAGCAAATTAAACGTTGATCTACTTAAAATATCCTAAATAATCCAAAATGCACAAAACATTCGGAATCGGCGACAATAAATTTTATCGGTTCAAAAAAAGTAAGGCTAACTAACCATCATGGATTTTCGCAAAAAATTGAAAATTTTTTTTTGTTGAAATTCCGGTTCAAAATGATTATGGGTAATGTATATGATACGTTGGACATGAAAATACCGGTAGGACGCATAAAGAGAGTTCGGGTATTGGAATTTTCGTATTTTGAAATTCGATCACATTTGTAATCGAACGTGGATTGCAGGCGAATGAGGCGACATATTACAGCAAATTAAACGTTGATCTACTTAAAATATCCTAAATAATCCAAAATGCACAAAACATTCGGAATCGGCGACAATAAATTTTATCGGTTCAAAAAAAGTAAGGCTAACTAACCATCATGGATTTTCGCAAAAAATTGAAAATTTTTTTTTGTTGAAATTCCGGTTCAAAATGATTATGGGTAATGTATATGATACGTTGGACATGAAAATACCGGTAGGACGCATAAAGAGAGTTCGGGTATTGGAATTTTCGTATTTTGAAATTCGATCACATTTGTAATCGAACGTGGATTGCAGGCGAATGAGGCGACATATTACAGCAAATTAAACGTTGATCTACTTAAAATATCCTAAATAATCCAAAATGCACAAAACATTCGGAATCGGCGACAATAAATTTTATCGGATCAAAAAAAGTAAGGCTAACCATCATGGATTTTCGCAAAAAATTGAAAATTTTTTTTTGTTGAAATTCCGGTTCAAAATGATTATGGGTAATGTATATGATACGTTGGACATGAAAATACCGGTAGGACGCATAAAGAGAGTTCGGGTATTGGAATTTTCGTATTTTGAAATTCGATCACATTTTTAATCGAACGTGGATTGCAGGCGAATGAGGCGACATATTACAGCAAATTAAACGTTGATCTACTTAAAATATCCTAAATAATCCAAAATGCACAAAACATTCGGAATCGGCGACAATAAATTTTATCGGTTCAAAAAAAGTAAGGCTAACACCATCATGGATTTTCGCAAAAAATTGAAAAAAATTTTTTGTTGAAATTCCGGTTCAAAATGATTATGGGTAATGTATATGATACGTTGGACATGAAAATACCGGTAGGACGCATAAAGAGAGTTCGGGTATTGGAATTTTCGTATTTTGAAATTCGATCACATTTGTAATCGAACGTGGATTGCAGGCGAATGAGGCGACATATTACAGCAAATTAAGCGTTGATCTACTTAAAATAGTAAGTAAGGCTAACCATCATGGATTTTCGCAAAAAATTGAAAATTTTTTTTTGTTGAAATTCCGGTTCAAAATGATTATGGGTAATGTATATGATACGTTGGACATGAAAATACCGGTAGGACGCATAAAGAGAGTTCGGGTATTGGAATTTTCGTATTTTGAAATTCGATCACATTTGTAATCGAACGTGGATTGCAGGTGAATGAGGCGACATATTACAGCAAATTAAACGTTGATCTACCTAAAATATCCTAAATAATCCAAAATGCACAAAACATTCGGAATCGGCGACAATAAATTTTATCGGTTCAAAAAAAGTAAGGCTAACCATCATGGATTTTTGCAAAAAATTGAAAATTTTTTTTTGTTGAAATTCCGGTTCAAAATGATTATGGGTAATGTATATGATACGTTGGACATGAAAATACCGGTAGGACGCGTAAAGAGAGTTCGGGTATTGGAATTTTCGTATTTTGAAATTCGATCACATTTGTAATCGAACGTGGATTGCAGGCGAATGAGGCGACATATTACAGCAAATTAAACGTTGATCTACTTAAAATATCCTAAATAATCCAAAATGCACAAAACATTCGGAATCGGCGACAATAAATTTTATCGGTTCAAAAAAAGTAACGCTAACCATCATGGATTTTCGCAAAAAATTGAAAAATTTTTTTTGTTGCAATTCCGGTTCAAAATGATTATGGGTACTGTATATGATACGTTGGACATGAAAATACCGGTAGGACGCATAAAGAGAGTTCGGGTATTGGAATTTTCGTATTTTGAAATTCGATCACATTTGTAATCGAACGTGGATTGCAGGCGAATGAGGCGACATATTACAGCAAATTAAACGTTGATCTACTTAAAATATCCTAAATAATCCAAAATGCACAAAACATTCGGAATCGGCGACAATAAATTTTATCGGTTCAAAAAAAGTAAGGCTAACTAACCATCATGGATTTTCGCAAAAAATTGAAAATTTTTTTTTGTTGAAATTCCGGTTCAAAATGATTATGGGTAATGTATATGATACGTTGGACATGAAAATACCGGTAGGACGCATAAAGAGAGTTCGGGTATTGGAATTTTCGTATTTTGAAATTCGATCACATTTGTAATCGAACGTGGATTGCAGGCGAATGAGGCGACATATTACAGCAAATTAAACGTTGATCTACCTAAAATATCCTAAATCATCCAAAATGCACAAAACATTCGGAATCGGCGACAATAAATTTTATCGGTTCAAAAAAAGTAAGGCCCATCATGGATTTTCGCAAAAAATTGAAAATTTTTTTTTGTTGAAATTCCGGTTCAAAATGATTATGGGTAATGTATATGATACGTTGGACATGAAAATACCGGTAGGACGCATAAAGAGAGTTCGGGTATTGGAATTTTCGTATTTTGAAATTCGATCACATTTGCAATCGAACGTGGATTGCAGGCGAATGAGGCGACATATTACAGCAAATTAAACGTTGATCTACTTAAAATATCCTAAATAATCCAAAATGCACAAAACATTTGGAGTCGGCGACAATTAATTTTATCGGTTCAAAAAAAGTAATAACCATCATGGATTTTCGCAAAAAATTGAAAATTTTTTTTTGTTGAAATTCCGGTTCAAAATGATAATGGGTAATGTATATGATACGTTGGACATGAAAATACCGGTAGGACGCATAAAGAGAGTTCGGGTATTGGAATTTTCGTATTTTGAAATTCGATCACATTTGTAATCGAACGTGGATTGCAGGCGAATGAGGCGACATATTACAGCAAATTAAACGTTGATCTACTTAAAATATCCTAAATAATCCAAAATGCACAAAACATTCGGAATCGGCGACAATAAATTTTATCGGTTCAAAAAAAGTAAGGCTAACTAACAACCATCATGGATTTTCGCAAAAAATTGAAAATTTTTTTTTGTTGAAATTCCGGTTCAAAATGATTATGGGTAATGTATATGATACGTTGGACATGAAAATACCGGTAGGACGCATAAAGAGAGTTCGGGTATTGGAATTTTCGTATTTTGAAATTCGATCACATTTGTAATCGAACGTGGATTGCAGGCGAATGAGGCGACATATTACAGCAAATTAAACGTTGATCTACTTAAAATATCCTAAATAATCCAAAATGCACAAAACATTCGGAATCGGAGACAATAAATTTTATCGGTTCAAAAAAAGTAAGGTTAACCATCATGGATTTTCGCAAAAAATTGAAAATTTTTTTTTGTTGAAATTCCGGTTCAAAATGATAATGGGTAATGTATATGATACGTTGGACATGAAAATACCGGTAGGACGCATAAAGAGAGTTCGGGTATTGGAATTTTCGTATTTTGAAATTCGATCACATTTGTAATCGAACGTGGATTGCAGGCGAATGAGGCGACATATTACAGCAAATTAAACGTTGATCTACTTAAAATATCCTAAATAATCCAAAATGCACAAAACATTCGGAATCGGCGACAATAAATTTTATCGGTTCAAAAAAAGTAAGGCTAACCATCATGGATTTTCGCAAAAAATTTAAAATTTTTTTTTGTTGAAATTCCGGTTCAAAATGATTATGGGTAATGTATATGATACGTTGGACATGAAAATACCGGTAGGGCGCATAAAGAGAGTTCGGGTATTGGAATTTTCGTATTTTGAAATTCGATCACATTTGCAATCGAACGTGGATTGCAGGCGAATGAGGCGACATATTACAGCAAATTAAACGTTGATCTACTTAAAATATCCTAAATAATCCAAAATGCACAAAACATTCGGAATCGGCGACAATAAATTTTATCGGTTCAAAAAAAGTAAGGCTGACCATCATGGATTTTCGCAAAAAATTGAAAATTTTTTTTTGTTGAAACTCCGGTTCAAAATGATTATGGGTAATGTATATGATACGTTGGACATGAAAATACCGGTAGGACGCATAAAGAGAGTTCGGGTATTGGAATTTTCGTATTTTGAAATTCGATCACATTTGTAATCGAACGTGGATTGCAGGCGAATGAGGCGACATATTACAGCAAATTAAACGTTGATCTACTTAAAATATCCTAAATAATCCAAAATGCACAAAACATTCGGAATCGGCGACAATAAATTTTATCGGTTCAAAAAAAGTAAGGCTAACCATCATGGATTTTCGCAAAAAATTGAAAATTTTTTTTTGTTGAAATTCCGGTTCAAAATGATTATGGGTAATGTATATGATACGTTGGACATGAAAATACCGGTAGGACGCATAAAGAGAGTTCGGGTATTGGAATTTTCGTATTTTGAAATTCGATCACATTTGTAATCGAACGTGGATTGCAGGCGAATGAGGCGACATATTACAGCAAATTAAACGTTGATCTACTTAAAATATCCTAAATAATCCAAAATGCACAAAACATTCGGAATCGGCGACAATAAATTTTATCGGAACAAAAAAAGTAAGGCTAACCATCATGGATTTTCGCAAAAAATTGAAAAAAATTTTTTGTTGAAATTCCGGTTCAAAATGATTATGGGTAATGTATATGATACGTTGGACATGAAAATACCGGTAGGACGCATAAAGAGAGTTCGGGTATTGGAATTTTCGTATTTTGAAATTCGATCACATTTGTAATCGAACGTGGATTGCAGGCGAATGAGGCGACATATTACAGCAAATTAAACGTTGATCTACTTAAAATATCCTAAATAATCCAAAATGCACAAAACATTCGGAATCGGCGACAATAAATTTTATCGGTTCAAAAAAAGTAAGGTTAACCATCATGGATTTTCGCAAAAAATTGAAAATTTTTTTTGTGGAAATTCCGGTTCAAAATGATTATGGGTAATGTATATGATACGTTGGACATGAAAATACCGGTAGGACGCATAAAGAGAGTTCGGGTATTGGAATTTTCGTATTTTGAAATTCGACCACATTTGTAATCGAACGTGGATTGCAGGCGAATGAGGCGACATATTACAGCAAATTAAACGTTGATCTACCTAAAATATCCTAAATAATCCAAAATGCACAAAACATTCGGAATCGGTGACAATAAATTTTATCGGTTCAAAAAAAGTAAGGCTAACCATCATGGATTTTCGCAAAAAATTGAAAATTTTTTTTTGTTGAAATTCCGGTTCAAAATGATTATGGGTAATGTATATGATACGTTGGACATGAAAATACCGGTAGGACGCATAAAGAGAGTTCGGGTATTGGAATTTTCGTATTTTGAAATTCGATCACATTTGTAATCGAACGTGGATTGCAGGCGAATGAGGCGACATATTACAGCAAATTAAACGTTGATCTACTTAAAATATCCTAAATAATCCAAAATGCACAAAACATTCGGAATCGGCGACAATAAATTTTATCGGTTCAAAAAAAGTAAGGCTATAACCATCATAGATTTTCGCAAAAAATTGAAAATTTTTTTTTGTTGAAACTCCGGTTCAAAATGATTATGGGTAATGTATATGATACGTTGGACATGAAAATACCGGTAGGACGCATAAAGAGAGTTCGGGTATTGGAATTTTCGTATTTTGAAATTCGATCACATTTGTAATCGAACGTGGATTGCAGGCGAATGAGGCGACATATTACAGCAAATTAAACGTTGATCTACTTAAAATATCCTAAATAATCCAAAATGCACAAAACATTCGGAATCGGCGACAATAAATTTTATCGGTTCAAAAAAAGTAAGGCTAACCATCATGGATTTTCGCAAAAAATTGAAAATTTTTTTTTGTTGAAATTCCGGTTCAAAATGATTATGGGTAATGTATATGATACGTTGGACATGAAAATACCGGTAGGACGCATAAAGAGAGTTCGGGTATTGGAATTTTCGTATTTTGAAATTCGATCACATTTGTAATCGAACGTGGATTGCAGGCGAATGAGGCGACATATTACAGCAAATTAAACGTTGATCTACTTAAAATATCCTAAATAATCCAAAATGCACAAAACATTCGGAATCGGCGACAATAAATTTTATCGGTTCAAAAAAAGTAAGGCTAACCATCATGGATTTTCGCAAAAAATTGAAAATTTTTTTTTGTTGAAATTCCGGTTCAAAATGATTATGGGTAATGTATATGATACGTTGGACATGAAAATACCGGTAGGACGCGTAAAGAGAGTTCGGGTATTGGAATTTTCGTATTTTGAAATTCGATCACATTTGTAATCGAACGTGGATTGCAGGCGAATGAGGCGACATATTACAGCAAATTAAACGTTGATCTACTTAAAATATCCTAAATAATCCAAAATGCACAAAACATTCGGAATCGGCGACAATAAATTTTATCGGTTCAAAAAAAGTAACGCTAACTAACCATCATGGATTTTCGCAAAAAATTGAAAAATTTTTTTTGTTGCAATTCCGGTTCAAAATGATTATGGGTAATGTATATGATACGTTGGACATGAAAATACCGGTAGGACGCATAAAGAGAGTTCGGGTATTGGAATTTTCGTATTTTGAAATTCGATCACATTTGTAATCGAACGTGGATTGCAGGCGAATGAGGCGACATATTACAGCAAATTAAACGTTGATCTACTTAAAATATCCTAAATAATCCAAAATGCACAAAACATTCGGAATCGGAGACAATAAATTTTATCGGTTCAAAAAAAGTAAGGCTAACTAACCATCATGGATTTTCGCAAAAAATTGAAAATTTTTTTTTGTTGAAATTCCGGTTCAAAATGATTATGGGTAATGTATATGATACGTTGGACATGAAAATACCGGTAGGACGCATAAAGAGAGTTCGGGTATTGGAATTTTCGTATTTTGAAATTCGATCACATTTGTAATCGAACGTGGATTGCAGGCGAATGAGGCGACATATTACAGCAAATTAAACGTTGATCTACCTAAAATATCCTAAATCATCCAAAATGCACAAAACATTCGGAATCGGCGACAATAAATTTTATCGGTTCAAAAAAAGTAAGGCTAACTAACCATCATGGATTTTCGCAAAAAATTGAAAATTTTTTTTTGTTGAAATTCCGGTTCAAAATGATTATGGGTAATGTATATGATACGTTGGACATGAAAATACCGGTAGGACGCATAAAGAGAGTTCGGGTATTGGAATTTTCGTATTTTGAAATTCGATCACATTTGTAATCGAACGTGGATTGCAGGCGAATGAGGCGACATATTACAGCAAATTAAACGTTGATCTACCTAAAATATCCTAAATCATCCAAAATGCACAAAACATTCGGAATCGGCGACAATAAATTTTATCGGTTCAAAAAAAGTAAGGCCCATCATGGATTTTCGCAAAAAATTGAAAATTTTTTTTTGTTGAAATTCCGGTTCAAAATGATTATGGGTAATGTATATGATACGTTGGACATGAAAATACCGGTAGGACGCATAAAGAGAGTTCGGGTATTGGAATTTTCGTATTTTGAAATTCGATCACATTTGCAATCGAACGTGGATTGCAGGCGAATGAGGCGACATATTACAGCAAATTAAACGTTGATCTACTTAAAATATCCTAAATAATCCAAAATGCACAAAACATTTGGAGTCGGCGACAATTAATTTTATCGGTTCAAAAAAAGTAATAACCATCATGGATTTTTGCAAAAAATTGAAAATTTTTTTTTGTTGAAATTCCGGTTCAAAATGATAATGGGTAATGTATATGATACGTTGGACATGAAAATACCGGTAGGACGCATAAAGAGAGTTCGGGTATTGGAATTTTCGTATTTTGAAATTCGATCACATTTGTAATCGAACGTGGATTGCAGGCGAATGAGGCGACATATTACAGCAAATTAAACGTTGATCTACTTAAAATATCCTAAATAATCCAAAATGCACAAAACATTCGGAATCGGCGACAATAAATTTTATCGGTTCAAAAAAAGTAAGGCTAACCATCATGGATTTTCGCAAAAAATTGAAAATTTTTTTTTGTTGAAATTCCGGTTCAAAATGATTATGGGTAATGTATATGATACGTTGGACATGAAAATACCGGTAGGACGCATAAAGAGAGTTCGGGTATTGGAATTTTCGTATTTTGAAATTCGATCACATTTGCAATCGAACGTGGATTGCAGGCGAATGAGGCGACATATTACAGCAAATTAAACGTTGATCTACTTAAAATATCCTAAATAATCCAAAATGCACAAAACATTCGGAATCGGCGACAATAAATTTTATCGGTTCAAAAAAAGTAAGGCTAACTAACCATCATGGATTTTCGCAAAAAATTGAAATTTTTTTTTTGTTGAAATTCCGGTTCAAAATGATTATGGGTAATGTATATGATACGTTGGACATGAAAATACCGGTAGGACGCATAAAGAGAGTTCGGGTATTGGAATTTTCGTATTTTGAAATTCGATCACATTTGTAATCGAACGTGGATTGCAGGCGAATGAGGCGACATATTACAGCAAATTAAACGTTGATCTACCTAAAATATCCTAAATAATCCAAAATGCACAAAACATTCGGAATCGGCGACAATAAATTTTATCGGTTCAAAAAAAGTAAGGCTAACCATCATGGATTTTCGCAAAAAATTGAAAAATTTGTTTTGTTGAAATTCCGGTTCAAAATGATTATGGGTAATGTATATGATACGTTGGACATGAAAATACCGGTAGGACGCATAAAGAGAGTTCGGGTATTGGAATTTTCGTATTTTGAAATTCGATCACATTTGTAATCGAACGTGGATTGCAGGCGACATATTACAGCAAATTAAACGTTGATCTACTTAAAATATCCTAAATAATCCAAAATGCACAAAACATTCGGAATCGGCGACAATAAATTTTATCGGTTCAAAAAAAGTAAGGCTAACCATCATGGATTTTCGCAAAAAATTAAAAAATTTGTTTTGTTGAAATTCCGGTTCAAAATGATTATGGGTAATGTATATGATACGTTGGACATGAAAATACCGGTAGGACGCATAAAGAGAGTTCGGGTATTGGAATTTTCGTATTATGAAATTCGATCACATTTGTAATCGAACGTGGATTGCAGGCGAATGAGGCGACATATTACAGCAAATTAAACGTTGATCTACCTAAAATATCCTAAATAATCCAAAATGCACAAAACATTCGGAATCGGCGACAATAAATTTTATCGGTTCAAAAAAAGTAAGGCTAACCATCATGGATTTTCGCAAAAAATTGAAAATTTTTTTTTGTTGAAATTCCGGTTCAAAATGATTATGGGTAATGTATATGATACGTTGGACATGAAAATACCGGTAGGACGCGTAAAGAGAGTTCGGGTATTGGAATTTTCGTATTTTGAAATTCGATCACATTTGTAATCGAACGTGGATTGCAGGCGAATGAGGCGACATATTACAGCAAATTAAACGTTGATCTACCTAAAATATCCTAAATAATCCAAAATGCACAAAACATTCGGAATCGGCGACAATAAATTTTATCGGTTCAAAAAAAGTAAGGCTAACTAACCATCATGGATTTTCGCAAAAAATTGAAAATTTTTTTTTGTTGAAATTCCGGTTCAAAATGATTATGGGTAATGTATATGATACGTTGGACATGAAAATACCGGTAGGACGCATAAAGAGAGTTCGGGTATTGGAATTTTCGTATTTTGAAATTCGATCACATTTGTAATCGAACGTGGATTGCAGGCGACATATTACAGCAAATTAAACGTTGATCTACTTAAAATATCCTAAATAATCCAAAATGCACAAAACATTCGGAATCGGCGACAATAAATTTTATCGGTTCAAAAAAAGTAAGGCTAACCATCATGGATTTTCGCAAAAAATTAAAAAATTTGTTTTGTTGAAATTCCGGTTCAAAATGATTATGGGTAATGTATATGATACGTTGGACATGAAAATACCGGTAGGACGCATAAAGAGAGTTCGGGTATTGGAATTTTCGTATTATGAAATTCGATCACATTTGTAATCGAACGTGGATTGCAGGCGAATGAGGCGACATATTACAGCAAATTAAACGTTGATCTACCTAAAATATCCTAAATAATCCAAAATGCACAAAACATTCGGAATCGGCGACAATAAATTTTATCGGTTCAAAAAAAGTAAGGCTAACCATCATGGATTTTCGCAAAAAATTGAAAATTTTTTTTGTTGAAATTCCGGTTCAAAATGATTATGGGTAATGTATATGATACGTTGGACATGAAAATACCGGTAGGACGCGTAAAGAGAGTTCGGGTATTGGAATTTTCGTATTTTGAAATTCGATCACATTTGTAATCGAACGTGGATTGCAGGCGAATGAGGCGACATATTACAGCAAATTAAACGTTGATCTACCTAAAATATCCTAAATAATCCAAAATGCACAAAACATTCGGAATCGGCGACAATAAATTTTATCGGTTCAAAAAAAGTAAGGCTATAACTAACCATCATGGATTTTCGCAAAAAATTGAAAATTTTTTTTTGTTGAAATTCCGGTTCAAAATGATTATGGGTAATGTATATGATACGTTGGACATGAAAATACCGGTAGGACGCATAAAGAGAGTTCGGGTATTGGAATTTTCGTATTTTGAAATTCGATCACATTTGTAATCGAACGTGGATTGCAGGCGAATGAGGCGACATATTACAGCAAATTAAACGTTGATCTACCTTAAATATCCTAAATAATCCAAAATGCACAAAACATTCGGAATCGGCGACAATAAATTTTATCGGTTCAAAAAAAGTAAGGCTAACCATCATGGATTTTCGCAAAAAATTGAAAATTTTTTTTTGTTGAAATTCCGGTTCAAAATGATTATGGGTAATGTATATGATACGTTGGACATGAAAATACCGGTAGGACGCGTAAAGAGAGTTCGGGTATTGGAATTTTCGTATTTTGAAATTCGATCACATTTGTAATCGAACGTGGATTGCAGGCGAATGAGGCGACATATTACAGCAAATTAAACGTTGATCTACTTAAAATATCCTAAATAATCCAAAATGCACAAAACATTCGGAATCGGCGACAATAAATTTTATCGGTTCAAAAAAAGTAACGCTAACTAACCATCATGGATTTTCGCAAAAAATTGAAAAATTTTTTTTGTTGCAATTCCGGTTCAAAATGATTATGGGTAATGTATATGATACGTTGGACATGAAAATACCGGTAGGACGCATAAAGAGAGTTCGGGTATTGGAATTTTCGTATTTTGAAATTCGATCACATTTGTAATCGAACGTGGATTGCAGGCGAATGAGGCGACATATTACAGCAAATTAAACGTTGATCTACTTAAAATATCCTAAATAATCCAAAATGCACAAAACATTCGGAATCGGAGACAATAAATTTTATCGGTTCAAAAAAAGTAAGGCTAACTAACCATCATGGATTTTCGCAAAAAATTGAAAATTTTTTTTTGTTGAAATTCCGGTTCAAAATGATTATGGGTAATGTATATGATACGTTGGACATGAAAATACCGGTAGGACGCATAAAGAGAGTTCGGGTATTGGAATTTTCGTATTTTGAAATTCGATCACATTTGTAATCGAACGTGGATTGCAGGCGAATGAGGCGACATATTACAGCAAATTAAACGTTGATCTACCTAAAATATCCTAAATCATCCAAAATGCACAAAACATTCGGAATCGGCGACAATAAATTTTATCGGTTCAAAAAAAGTAAGGCCCATCATGGATTTTCGCAAAAAATTGAAAATTTTTTTTTGTTGAAATTCCGGTTCAAAATGATTATGGGTAATGTATATGATACGTTGGACATGAAAATACCGGTAGGACGCATAAAGAGAGTTCGGGTATTGGAATTTTCGTATTTTGAAATTCGATCACATTTGCAATCGAACGTGGATTGCAGGCGAATGAGGCGACATATTACAGCAAATTAAACGTTGATCTACTTAAAATATCCTAAATAATCCAAAATGCACAAAACATTTGGAGTCGGCGACAATTAATTTTATCGGTTCAAAAAAAGTAATAACCATCATGGATTTTTGCAAAAAATTGAAAATTTTTTTTTGTTGAAATTCCGGTTCAAAATGATAATGGGTAATGTATATGATACGTTGGACATGAAAATACCGGTAGGACGCATAAAGAGAGTTCGGGTATTGGAATTTTCGTATTTTGAAATTCGATCACATTTGTAATCGAACGTGGATTGCAGGCGAATGAGGCGACATATTACAGCAAATTAAACGTTGATCTACTTAAAATATCCTAAATAATCCAAAATGCACAAAACATTCGGAATCGGCGACAATAAATTTTATCGGTTCAAAAAAAGTAAGGCTAACCATCATGGATTTTCGCAAAAAATTGAAAATTTTTTTTTGTTGAAATTCCGGTTCAAAATGATTATGGGTAATGTATATGATACGTTGGACATGAAAATACCGGTAGGACGCATAAAGAGAGTTCGGGTATTGGAATTTTCGTATTTTGAAATTCGATCACATTTGCAATCGAACGTGGATTGCAGGCGAATGAGGCGACATATTACAGCAAATTAAACGTTGATCTACTTAAAATATCCTAAATAATCCAAAATGCACAAAACATTCGGAATCGGCGACAATAAATTTTATCGGTTCAAAAAAAGTAAGGTTAACCATCATGGATTTTCGCAAAAAATTGAAATTTTTTTTTTGTTGAAATTCCGGTTCAAAATGATTATGGGTAATGTATATGATACGTTGGACATGAAAATACCGGTAGGACGCATAAAGAGAGTTCGGGTATTGGAATTTTCGTATTTTGAAATTCGATCACATTTGTAATCGAACGTGGATTGCAGGCGAATGAGGCGACATATTACAGCAAATTAAACGTTGATCTACCTAAAATATCCTAAATAATCCAAAATGCACAAAACATTCGGAATCGGCGACAATAAATTTTATCGGTTCAAAAAAAGTAAGGCCCATCATGGATTTTCGCAAAAGAAATTTTTTTTTTGTTGAAATTCCGGTTCAAAATGATTATGGGTAATGTATATGATACGTTGGACATGAAAATACCGGTAGGACGCATAAAGAGAGTTCGGGTATTGGAATTTTCGTATTTTGAAATTCGATCACATTTGTAATCGAACGTGGATTGCAGGCGAATGAGGCGACATATTACAGCAAATTAAACGTTGATCTACTTAAAATATCCTAAATAATCCAAAATGCACAAAACTTTCGGAATCGGCGACAATAAATTTTATCGGTTCAAAAAAAGTAAGGCTAACCATCATGGATTTTCGCAAAAAATTGAAAAATTTGTTTTGTTGAAATTCCGGTTCAAAATGATTATGGGTAATGTATATGATACGTTGGACATGAAAATACCGGTAGGACGCATAAAGAGAGTTCGGGTATTGGAATTTTCGTATTTTGAAATTCGATCACATTTGTAATCGAACGTGGATTGCAGGCGACATATTACAGCAAATTAAACGTTGATCTACTTAAAATATCCTAAATAATCCAAAATGCACAAAACATTCGGAATCGGCGACAATAAATTTTATCGGTTCAAAAAAAGTAAGGCTAACCATCATAGATTTTCGCAAAAAATTAAAAAATTTGTTTTGTTGAAATTCCGGTTCAAAATGATTATGGGTAATGTATATGATACGTTGGACATGAAAATACCGGTAGGACGCATAAAGAGAGTTCGGGTATTGGAATTTTCGTATTATGAAATTCGATCACATTTGTAATCGAACGTGGATTGCAGGCGAATGAGGCGACATATTACAGCAAATTAAACGTTGATCTACCTAAAATATCCTAAATAATCCAAAATGCACAAAACATTCGGAATCGGCGACAATAAATTTTATCGGTTCAAAAAAAGTAAGGCTAACCATCATGGATTTTCGCAAAAAATTGAAAAATTTGTTTTGTTGAAATTCCGGTTCAAAATGATTATGGGTAATGTATATGATACGTTGGACATGAAAATACCGGTAGGACGCATAAAGAGAGTTCGGGTATTGGAATTTTCGTATTTTGAAATTCGATCACATTTGTAATCGAACGTGGATTGCAGGCGACATATTACAGCAAATTAAACGTTGATCTACTTAAAATATCCTAAATAATCCAAAATGCACAAAACATTCGGAATCGGCGACAATAAATTTTATCGGTTCAAAAAAAGTAAGGCTAACCATCATAGATTTTCGCAAAAAATTAAAAAATTTGTTTTGTTGAAATTCCGGTTCAAAATGATTATGGGTAATTTATATGATACGTTGGACATGAAAATACCGGTAGGACGCATAAAGAGAGTTCGGGTATTGGAATTTTCGTATTATGAAATTCGATCACATTTGTAATCGAACGTGGATTGCAGGCGAATGAGGCGACATATTACAGCAAATTAAACGTTGATCTACCTAAAATATCCTAAATAATCCAAAATGCACAAAACATTCGGAATCGGCGACAATAAATTTTATCGGTTCAAAAAAAGTAAGGCTAACCATCATGGATTTTCGCAAAAAATTGAAAATTTTTTTTTGTTGAAATTCCGGTTCAAAATGATTATGGGTAATGTATATGATACGTTGGACATGAAAATACCGGTAGGACGCGTAAAGAGAGTTCGGGTATTGGAATTTTCGTATTTTGAAATTCGATCACATTTGTAATCGAACGTGGATTGCAGGCGAATGAGGCGACATATTACAGCAAATTAAACGTTGATCTACCTAAAATATCCTAAATAATCCAAAATGCACAAAACATTCGGAATCGGCGACAATAAATTTTATCGGTTCAAAAAAAGTAAGGCTAACTAACCATCATGGATTTTCGCAAAAAATTGAAAATTTTTTTTTGTTGAAATTCCGGTTCAAAATGATTATGGGTAATGTATATGATACGTTGGACATGAAAATACCGGTAGGACGCATAAAGAGAGTTCGGGTATTGGAATTTTCGTATTTTGAAATTCGATCACATTTGTAATCGAACGTGGATTGCAGGCGAATGAGGCGACATATTACAGCAAATTAAACGTTGATCTACCTAAAATATCCTAAATAATCCAAAATGCACAAAACATTCGGAATCGGCGACAATAAATTTTATCGGTTCAAAAAAAGTAAGGCTAACCATCATGGATTTTCGCAAAAAATTGAAAATTTTTTTTTGTTGAAATTCCGGTTCAAAATGATTATGGGTAATGTATATGATACGTTGGACATGAAAATACCGGTAGGACGCGTAAAGAGAGTTCGGGTATTGGAATTTTCGTATTTTGAAATTCGATCACATTTGTAATCGAACGTGGATTGCAGGCGAATGAGGCGACATATTACAGCAAATTAAACGTTGATCTACTTAAAATATCCTAAATAATCCAAAATGCACAAAACATTCGGAATCGGCGACAATAAATTGTATCGGTTCAAAAAAAGTAACGCTAACTAACCATCATGGATTTTCGCAAAAAATTGAAAAATTTTTTTGTTGCAATTCCGGTTCAAAATGATTATGGGTAATGTATATGATACGTTGGACATGAAAATACCGGTAGGACGCATAAAGAGAGTTCGGGTATTGGAATTTTCGTATTTTGAAATTCGATCACATTTGTAATCGAACGTGGATTGCAGGCGAATGAGGCGACATATTACAGCAAATTAAACGTTGATCTACTTAAAATATCCTAAATAATCCAAAATGCACAAAACATTCGGAATCGGAGACAATAAATTTTATCGGTTCAAAAAAAGTAAGGCTAACTAACCATCATGGATTTTCGCAAAAAATTGAAAATTTTTTTTTGTTGAAATTCCGGTTCAAAATGATTATGGGTAATGTATATGATACGTTGGACATGAAAATACCGATAGGACGCATAAAGAGAGTTCGGGTATTGGAATTTTCGTATTTTGAAATTCGATCACATTTGCAATCGAACGTGGATTGCAGGCGAATGAGGCGACATATTACAGCAAATTAAACGTTGATCTACTTAAAATATCCTAAATAATCCAAAATGCACAAAACATTTGGAGTCGGCGACAATTAATTTTATCGGTTCAAAAAAAGTAATAACCATCATGGATTTTCGCAAAAAATTGAAAATTTTTTTTTGTTGAAATTCCGGTTCAAAATGATTATGGGTAATGTATATGATACGTTGGACATGAAAATACCGGTAGGACGCATAAAGAGAGTTCGGGTATTGGAATTTTCGTATTTTGAAATTCGATCACATTTGTAATCGAACGTGGATTGCAGGCGAATGAGGCGACATATTACAGCAAATTAAACGTTGATCTACTTAAAATATCCTAAATAATCCAAAATGCACAAAACATTCGGAATCGGCGACAATAAATTTTATCGGTTCAAAAAAAGTAAGGCTAACCATCATGGATTTTCGCAAAAAATTGAAAATTTTTTTTTGTTGAAATTCCGGTTCAAAATGATTATGGGTAATGTATATGATACGTTGGACATGAAAATACCGGTAGGACGCATAAAGAGAGTTCGGGTATTGGAATTTTCGTATTTTGAAATTCGATCACATTTGCAATCGAACGTGGATTGCAGGCGAATGAGGCGACATATTACAGCAAATTAAACGTTGATCTACTTAAAATATCCTAACTAATCCAAAATGCACAAAACATTCGGAATCGGCGACAATAAATTTTATCGGTTCAAAAAAAGTAAGGTTAACCATCATGGATTTTCGCAAAAAATTGAAATTTTTTTTTTGTTGAAATTCCGGTTCAAAATGATTATGGGTAATGTATATGATACGTTGGACATGAAAATACCGGTAGGACGCATAAAGAGAGTTCGGGTATTGGAATTTTCGTATTTTGAAATTCGATCACATTTGTAATCGAACGTGGATTGCAGGCGAATGAGGCGACATATTACAGCAAATTAAACGTTGATCTACCTAAAATATCCTAAATAATCCAAAATGCACAAAACATTCGGAATCGGCGACAATAAATTTTATCGGTTCAAAAAAAGTAAGGCCCATCATGGATTTTCGCAAAAGAAAATTTTTTTTTGTTGAAATTCCGGTTCAAAATGATTATGGGTAATGTATATGATACGTTGGACATGAAAATACCGGTAGGACGCATAAAGAGAGTTCCGGTATTGGAATTTTCGTATTTTGAAATTCGATCACATTTGCAATCGAACGTGGATTGCAGGCGAATGAGGCGACATATTACAGCAAATTAAACGTTGATCTACTTAAAATATCCTAAATAATCCAAAATGCACAAAACATTCGGAATCGGCGACAATAAATTTTATCGACTCAAAAAAAGTAAGGCTAACCATCATGGATTTTCGCAAAAAATTGAAAATTTTTTTTTGTTGAAATTCCGGTTCAAAATGATTATGGGTAATGTATATGATACGTTGGACATGAAAATACCGGTAGGACGCATAAAGAGAGTTCGGGTATTGGAATTTTCGTATTTTGAAATTCGATCACATTTGTAATCGAACGTGGATTGCAGGCGAATGAGGCGACATATTACAGCAAATTAAACGTTGATCTACCTAAAATATCCTAAATAATCCAAAATGCACAAAACATTCGGAATCGGCGACAATAAATTTTATCGGTTCAAAAAAAGTAAGGCTAACCATCATGGATTTTCGCAAAAAATTGAAAATTTTTTTTTGTTGAAATTCCGGTTCAAAATGATTATGGGTAATGTATATGATACGTTGGACATGAAAATACCGGTAGGACGCATAAAGAGAGTTCGGGTATTGGAATTTTCGTATTTTGAAATTCGATCACATTTGTAATCGAACGTGGATTGCAGGCGAATGAGGCGACATATTACAGCAAATTAAACGTTGATCTACTTAAAATATCCTAAATAATCCAAAATGCACAAAACATTTGGAATCGGCGACAATAAATTTTATCGGTTCAAAAAAAGTAAGGTTAACCATCATGGATTTTCGCAAAAAATTGAAAATTTTTTTTTGTTGAAATTCCGGTTCAAAATGATTATGGGTAATGTATATGATACGTTGGACATGAAAATACCGGTAGGACGCATAAAGAGAGTTCGGGTATTGGAATTTTCGTATTTTGAAATTCGATCACATTTGTAATCGAACGTGGATTGCAGGCGAATGAGGCGACATATTACAGCAAATTAAACGTTGATCTACCTAAAATATCCTAAATAATCCAAAATGCACAAAACATTCGGAATCGGCGACAATAAATTTTATCGGTTTAAAAAAAGTAAGGTTAACCATCATGGATTTTCGCAAAAAATTGAAAATTTTTTTTTGTTGAAATTCCGGTTCAAAATGATTATGGGTAATGTATATGATACGTTGGACATGAAAATACCGGTAGGACGCATAAAGAGAGTTCGGGTATTGGAATTTTCGTATTTTGAAATTCGATCACATTTGTAATCGAACGTGGATTGCAGGCGAATGAGGCGACATATTACAGCAAATTAAACGTTGATCTACTTAAAATATCCTAAATAATCCAAAATGCACAAAACATTCGGAATCGGCGACAATAAATTTTATCGGTTCAAAAAAAGTAAGGCTACATCATGGATTTTCGCAAAAAATTGAAAATTTTTTTTTGTTGAAATTCCGGTTCAAAATGATTATGGGTAATGTATATGATACGTTGGACATGAAAATACCGGTAGGACGCATAAAGAGAGTTCGGGTATTGGAATTTTCGTATTTTGAAATTCGATCACATTTGTAATCGAACGTGGATTGCAGGCGAATGAGGCGACATATTACAGCAAATTAAACGTTGATCTACCTAAAATATCCTAAATAATCCAAAATGCACAAAACATTCGGAATCGGCGACAATAAATTTTATCGGTTCAAAAAAAGTAAGGCTAACAACCATCATGGATTTTCGCAAAAAATTGAAAATTTTTTTTTGTTGAAATTCCGGTTCAAAATGATTATGGGTAATGTATATGATACGTTGGACATGAAAATACCGGTAGGACGCATAAAGAGAGTTCGGGTATTGGAATTTTCGTATTTTGAAATTCGATCACATTTGTAATCGAACGTGGATTGCAGGCGAATGAGGCGACATATTACAGCAAATTAAACGTTGATCTACTTAAAATATCCTAAATAATCCAAAATGCACAAAACATTCGGAATCGGCGACAATAAATTTTATCGGTTCAAAAAAAGTAAGGCTAACATCATGGATTTTCGCAAAAAATTGAAAATTTTTTTTTGTTGAAATTCCGGTTCAAAATGATTATGGGTAATGTATATGATACGTTGGACATGAAAATACCGGTAGGACGCATAAAGAGAGTTCGGGTATTGGAATTTTCGTATTTTGAAATTCGATCACATTTGCAATCGAACGTGGATTGCAGGCGAATGAGGCGACATATTACAGCAAATTAAACGTTGATCTACCTAAAATATCCTAAATAATCCAAAATGCACAAAACATTCGGAATCGGCGACAATAAATTTTATCGACTCAAAAAAAGTAAGGCTAACCATCATGGATTTTCGCAAAAAATTGAAAATTTGTTTTTGTTGAAATTCCGGTTCAAAATGATTATGGGTAATGTATATGATACGTTGGACATGAAAATACCGGTAGGACGCATAAAGAGAGTTCGGGTATTGGAATTTTCGTATTTTGAAATTCGATCACATTTGTAATCGAACGTGGATTGCAGGCGAATGAGGCGACATATTACAGCAAATTAAACGTTGATCTACTTAAAATATCCTAAATAATCCAAAATGCACAAAACATTTGGAATCGGCGACAATAAATTTTATCGGTTCAAAAAAAGTAAGGTTAACCATCATGGATTTTCGCAAAAAATTGAAAATTTTTTTTTGTTGAAATTCCGGTTCAAAATGATTATGGGTAATGTATATGATACGTTGGACATGAAAATACCGGTAGGACGCATAAAAAGAGTTCGGGTATTGGAATTTTCGTATTTTGAAATTCGATCACATTTGTAATCGAACGTGGATTGCAGGCGAATGAGGCGACATATTACAGCAAATTAAACGTTGATCTACCTAAAATATCCTAAATAATCCAAAATGCACAAAACATTCGGAATTGGCGACAATAAATTTTATCGGTTCAAAAAAAGTAAGGCACCATCATGGATTTTCGCAAAAAATTGAAAATTTTTTTTTGTTGAAATTCCGGTTCAAAATGATTATCGGTGATGTATATGATACGTTGGACATGAAAATACCGGTAGGACGCATAAAGAGAGTTCGGGTATTGGAATTTTCGTATTTTGAAATTCGATCACATTTGTAATCGAACGTGGATTGCAGGCGAATGAGGCGACATATTACAGCAAATTAAACGTTGATCTACTTAAAATATCCTAAATAATCCAAAATGCACAAAACATTCGGAATCGGCGACAATAAATTTTATCGGTTCAAAAAAAGTAAGGCTAACCATCATGGATTTTCGCAAAAAATTGAAAATTTTTTTTTGTTGAAATTCCGGTTCAAAATGATTATGAGTGGTGTATATGATACGTTGGACATGAAAATACCGGTAGGACGCATAAAGAGAGTTCGGGTATTGGAATTTTCGTATTTTGAAATTCGATCACATTTGTAATCGAACGTGGATTGCAGGCGAATGAGGCGACATATTACAGCAAATTAAACGTTGATCTACCTAAAATATCCTAAATAATCCAAAATGCACAAAACATTCGGAATCGGCGACAATAAATTTTATCGGTTCAAAAAAAGTAAGGCTACCATCATGGATTTTCGCAAAAAATTGAAAATTTTTTTTTGTTGAAATTCCGGTTCAAAATGATTATGGGTAATGTATATGAAACGTTGGATATGAAAATACCGGTAGGACGCATAAAGAGAGTTCGGGTATTGGAATTTTCGTATTTTGAAATTCGATCACATTTGTAATCGAGCGTGGATTGCAGGCGAATGAGGCGACATATTACAGCAAATTAAACGTTGATCTACTTAAAATATCCTAAATAATTCAAAATGCACAAAACATTCGGAATCGGCGACAATAAATTTTATCGGTTCAAAAAAAGTAAGGTTAATAACCATCATGGATTTTCGCAAAAAATTGAAATTTTTTTTTTGTTGAAATTCCGGTTCAAAATGATAATGGGTAATGTATATGATACGTTGGACATGAAAATACCGGTAGGACGCATAAAGAGAGTTCGGGTATTGGAATTTTCGTATTTTGAAATTCGATCACATTTGTAATCGAACGTGGATTGCAGGCGAATGAGGCGACATATTACAGCAAATTAAACGTTGATCTACCTAAAATATCCTAAATAATCCAAAATGCACAAAACATTCGGAATCGGCGACAATAAATTTTATCGGTTCAAAAAAAGTAAGGTTTAACCATCATGGATTTTCGCAAAAAATTGAAAATTTTTTTTTGTTGAAATTCCGGTTCAAAATGATTATGGGTAATGTATATGATACGTTGGACATGAAAATACCGGTAGGACGCATAAAGAGAGTTCGGGTATTGGAATTTTCGTATTTTGAAATTCGATCACATTTGTAATCGAACGTGGATTGCAGGCGAATGAGGCGACATATTACAGCAAATTAAACGTTGATCTACTTAAAATATCCTAAATAATCCAAAATGCACAAAACATTCGGAATCGGCGACAATAAATTTTATCGGTTCAAAAAAAGTAAGGCTACATCATGGATTTTCGCAAAAAATTGAAAATTTTTTTTTGTTGAAATTCCGGTTCAAAATGATTATGGGTAATGTATATGATACGTTGGACATGAAAATACCGGTAGGACGCATAAAGAGAGTTCGGGTATTGGAATTTTCGTATTTTGAAATTCGATCACATTTGTAATCGAACGTGGATTGCAGGCGAATGAGGCGACATATTACAGCAAATTAAACGTTGATCTACCTAAAATATCCTAAATAATCCAAAATGCACAAAACATTCGGAATCGGCGACAATAAATTTTATCGGTTCAAAAAAAGTAAGGCTAACAACCATCATGGATTTTCGCAAAAAATTGAAAATTTTTTTTTGTTGAAATTCCGGTTCAAAATGATTATGGGTAATGTATATGATACGTTGGACATGAAAATACCGGTAGGACGCATAAAGAGAGTTCGGGTATTGGAATTTTCGTATTTTGAAATTCGATCACATTTGTAATCGAACGTGGATTGCAGGCGACATATTACAGCAAATTAAACGTTGATCTACTTAAAATATCCTAAATAATCCAAAATGCACAAAACATTCGGAATCGGCGACAATAAATTTTATCGGTTCAAAAAAAGTAAGGCTAACCGTCATGGATTTTCGCAAAAAATTTAAAAATTTTGTTTTGTTGAAATTCCGGTTCAAAATGATTATGGGTAATGTATATGATACGTTGGACATGAAAATACCGGTAGGACGCATAAAGAGAGTTCGGGTATTGGAATTTTCGTATTATGAAATTCGATCACATTTGTAATCGAACGTGGATTGCAGGCGAATGAGGCGACATATTACAGCAAATTAAACGTTGATCTACCTAAAATATCCTAAATAATCCAAAATGCACAAAACATTCGGAATCGGCGACAATAAATTTTATCGGTTCAAAAAAAGTAAGGCTAACCATCATGGATTTTCGCAAAAAATTGAAAATTTTTTTTTGTTGAAATTCCGGTTCAAAATGATTATGGGTAATGTATATGATACGTTGGACATGAAAATACCGGTAGGACGCGTAAAGAGAGTTCGGGTATTGGAATTTTCGTATTTTGAAATTCGATCACATTTGTAATCGAACGTGGATTGCAGGCGAATGAGGCGACATATTACAGCAAATTAAACGTTGATCTACCTAAAATATCCTAAATAATCCAAAATGCACAAAACATTCGGAATCGGCGACAATAAATTTTATCGGTTCAAAAAAAGTAAGGCTAACTAACCATCATGGATTTTCGCAAAAAATTGAAAATTTTTTTTTGTTGAAATTCCGGTTCAAAATGATTATGGGTAATGTATATGATACGTTGGACATGAAAATACCGGTAGGACGCATAAAGAGAGTTCGGGTATTGGAATTTTCGTATTTTGAAATTCGATCACATTTGTAATCGAACGTGGATTGCAGGCGAATGAGGCGACATATTACAGCAAATTAAACGTTGATCTACCTTAAATATCCTAAATAATCCAAAATGCACAAAACATTCGGAATCGGCGACAATAAATTTTATCGGTTCAAAAAAAGTAAGGCTAACCATCATGGATTTTCGCAAAAAATTGAAAATTTTTTTTTGTTGAAATTCCGGTTCAAAATGATTATGGGTAATGTATATGATACGTTGGACATGAAAATACCGGTAGGACGCGTAAAGAGAGTTCGGGTATTGGAATTTTCGTATTTTGAAATTCGATCACATTTGTAATCGAACGTGGATTGCAGGCGAATGAGGCGACATATTACAGCAAATTAAACGTTGATCTACTTAAAATATCCTAAATAATCCAAAATACACAAAACATTCGGAATCGGCGACAATAAATTTTATCGGTTCAAAAAAAGTAACGCTAACTAACCATCATGGATTTTCGCAAAAAATTGAAAAATTTTTTTTGTTGCAATTCCGGTTCAAAATGATTATGGGTAATGTATATGATACGTTGGACATGAAAATACCGGTAGGACGCATAAAGAGAGTTCGGGTATTGGAATTTTCGTATTTTGAAATTCGATCACATTTGTAATCGAACGTGGATTGCAGGCGAATGAGGCGACATATTACAGCAAATTAAACGTTGATCTACTTAAAATATCCTAAATAATCCAAAATGCACAAAACATTCGGAATCGGCGACAATAAATTTTATCGGTTCAAAAAAAGTAAGGCTAACTAACCATCATGGATTTTCGCAAAAAATTGAAAATTTTTTTTTGTTGAAATTCCGGTTCAAAATGATTATGGGTAATGTATATGATACGTTGGACATGAAAATACCGGTAGGACGCATAAAGAGAGTTCGGGTATTGGAATTTTCGTATTTTGAAATTCGATCACATTTGTAATCGAACGTGGATTGCAGGCGAATGAGGCGACATATTACAGCAAATTAAACGTTGATCTACCTAAAATATCCTAAATCATCCAAAATGCACAAAACATTCGGAATCGGCGACAATAAATTTTATCGGTTCAAAAAAAGTAAGGCCCATCATGGATTTTCGCAAAAAATTGAAAATTTTTTTTTGTTGAAATTCCGGTTCAAAATGATTATGGGTAATGTATATGATACGTTGGACATGAAAATACCGGTAGGACGCATAAAGAGAGTTCGGGTATTGGAATTTTCGTATTTTGAAATTCGATCACATTTGCAATCGAACGTGGATTGCAGGCGAATGAGGCGACATATTACAGCAAATTAAACGTTGATCTACTTAAAATATCCTAAATAATCCAAAATGCACAAAACATTTGGAGTCGGCGACAATTAATTTTATCGGTTCAAAAAAAGTAGTAACCATCATGGATTTTCGCAAAAAATTGAAAATTTTTTTTTGTTGAAATTCCGGTTCAAAATGATTATGGGTAATGTATATGATACGTTGGACATGAAAATACCGGTAGGACGCATAAAGAGAGTTCGGGTATTGGAATTTTCGTATTTTGAAATTCGATCACATTTGCAATCGAACGTGGATTGCAGGCGAATGAGGCGACATATTACAGCAAATTAAACGTTGATCTACTTAAAATATCCTAAATAATCCAAAATGCACAAAACATTCGGAATCGGCGACAATAAATTTTATCGGTTCAAAAAAAGTAAGGTACCATCATGGATTTTCGCAAAAAATTGAAATTTTTTTTTTGTTGAAATTCCGGTTCAAAATGATTATGGGTAATGTATATGATACGTTGGACATGAAAATACCGGTAGGACGCATAAAGAGAGTTCGGGTATTGGAATTTTCGTATTTTGAAATTCGATCACATTTGTAATCGAACGTGGATTGCAGGCGAATGAGGCGACATATTACAGCAAATTAAACGTTGATCTACCTAAAATATCCTAAATAATCCAAAATGCACAAAACATTCGGAATCGGCGACAATAAATTTTATCGGTTCAAAAAAAGTAAGGCCCATCATGGATTTTCGCAAAAGAAATTTTTTTTTTGTTGAAATTCCGGTTCAAAATGATTATGGGTAATGTATATGATACGTTGGACATGAAAATACCGGTAGGACGCATAAAGAGAGTTCGGGTATTGGAATTTTCGTATTTTGAAATTCGATCACATTTGTAATCGAACGTGGATTGCAGGCGAATGAGGCGACATATTACAGCAAATTAAACGTTGATCTACTTAAAATATCCTAAATAATCCAAAATGCACAAAACTTTCGGAATCGGCGACAATAAATTTTATCGGTTCAAAAAAAGTAAGGCTAACCATCATGGATTTTCGCAAAAAATTGAAAAATTTGTTTTGTTGAAATTCCGGTTCAAAATGATTATGGGTAATGTATATGATACGTTGGACATGAAAATACCGGTAGGACGCATAAAGAGAGTTCGGGTATTGGAATTTTCGTATTTTGAAATTCGATCACATTTGTAATCGAACGTGGATTGCAGGCGACATATTACAGCAAATTAAACGTTGATCTACTTAAAATATCCTAAATAATCCAAAATGCACAAAACATTCGGAATCGGCGACAATAAATTTTATCGGTTCAAAAAAAGTAAGGCTAACCATCATGGATTTTCGCAAAAAATTAAAAAATTTGTTTTGTTGAAATTCCGGTTCAAAATGATTATGGGTAATGTATATGATACGTTGGACATGAAAATACCGGTAGGACGCATAAAGAGAGTTCGGGTATTGGAATTTTCGTATTATGAAATTCGATCACATTTGTAATCGAACGTGGATTGCAGGCGAATGAGGCGACATATTACAGCAAATTAAACGTTGATCTACCTAAAATATCCTAAATAATCCAAAATGCACAAAACATTCGGAATCGGCGACAATAAATTTTATCGGTTCAAAAAAAGTAAGGCTAACCATCATGGATTTTCGCAAAAAATTGAAAATTTTTTTTTGTTGAAATTCCGGTTCAAAATGATTATGGGTAATGTATATGATACGTTGGACATGAAAATACCGGTAGGACGCGTAAAGAGAGTTCGGGTATTGGAATTTTCGTATTTTGAAATTCGATCACATTTGTAATCGAACGTGGATTGCAGGCGAATGAGGCGACATATTACAGCAAATTAAACGTTGATCTACCTAAAATATCCTAAATAATCCAAAATGCACAAAACATTCGGAATCGGCGACAATAAATTTTATCGGTTCAAAAAAAGTAAGGCTAACTAACCATCATGGATTTTCGCAAAAAATTGAAAATTTTTTTTTGTTGAAATTCCGGTTCAAAATGATTATGGGTAATGTATATGATACGTTGGACATGAAAATACCGGTAGGACGCATAAAGAGAGTTCGGGTATTGGAATTTTCGTATTTTGAAATTCGATCACATTTGTAATCGAACGTGGATTGCAGGCGAATGAGGCGACATATTACAGCAAATTAAACGTTGATCTACCTAAAATATCCTAAATAATCCAAAATGCACAAAACATTCGGAATCGGCGACAATAAATTTTATCGGTTCAAAAAAAGTAAGGCTAACCATCATGGATTTTCGCAAAAAATTGAAAATTTTTTTTTGTTGAAATTCCGGTTCAAAATGATTATGGGTAATGTATATGATACGTTGGACATGAAAATACCGGTAGGACGCGTAAAGAGAGTTCGGGTATTGGAATTTTCGTATTTTGAAATTCGATCACATTTGTAATCGAACGTGGATTGCAGGCGAATGAGGCGACATATTACAGCAAATTAAACGTTGATCTACTTAAAATATCCTAAATAATCCAAAATGCACAAAACATTCGGAATCGGCGACAATAAATTTTATCGGTTCAAAAAAAGTAACGCTAACTAACCATCATGGATTTTCGCAAAAAATTGAAAAATTTTTTTGTTGCAATTCCGGTTCAAAATGATTATGGGTAATGTATATGATACGTTGGACATGAAAATACCGGTAGGACGCATAAAGAGAGTTCGGGTATTGGAATTTTCGTATTTTGAAATTCGATCACATTTGTAATCGAACGTGGATTGCAGGCGAATGAGGCGACATATTACAGCAAATTAAACGTTGATCTACTTAAAATATCCTAAATAATCCAAAATGCACAAAACATTCGGAATCGGAGACAATAAATTTTATCGGTTCAAAAAAAGTAAGGCTAACTAACCATCATGGATTTTCGCAAAAAATTGAAAATTTTTTTTTGTTGAAATTCCGGTTCAAAATGATTATGGGTAATGTATATGATACGTTGGACATGAAAATACCGGTAGGACGCATAAAGAGAGTTCGGGTATTGGAATTTTCGTATTTTGAAATTCGATCACATTTGTAATCGAACGTGGATTGCAGGCGAATGAGGCGACATATTACAGCAAATTAAACGTTGATCTACCTAAAATATCCTAAATAATCCAAAATGCACAAAACATTCGGAATCGGCGACAATAAATTTTATCGGTTCAAAAAAAGTAAGGCTAACCATCATGGATTTTCGCAAAAAATTGAAAATTTTTTTTTGTTGAAATTCCGGTTCAAAATGATTATGGGTAATGTATATGATACGTTGGACATGAAAATACCGGTAGGACGCGTAAAGAGAGTTCGGGTATTGGAATTTTCGTATTTTGAAATTCGATCACATTTGTAATCGAACGTGGATTGCAGGCGAATGAGGCGACATATTACAGCAAATTAAACGTTGATCTACTTAAAATATCCTAAATAATCCAAAATGCACAAAACATTCGGAATCGGCGACAATAAATTTTATCGGTTCAAAAAAAGTAACGCTAACTAACCATCATGGATTTTCGCAAAAAATTGAAAAATTTTTTTGTTGCAATTCCGGTTCAAAATGATTATGGGTAATGTATATGATACGTTGGACATGAAAATACCGGTAGGACGCATAAAGAGAGTTCGGGTATTGGAATTTTCGTATTTTGAAATTCGATCACATTTGTAATCGAACGTGGATTGCAGGCGAATGAGGCGACATATTACAGCAAATTAAACGTTGATCTACTTAAAATATCCTAAATAATCCAAAATGCACAAAACATTCGGAATCGGAGACAATAAATTTTATCGGTTCAAAAAAAGTAAGGCTAACTAACCATCATGGATTTTCGCAAAAAATTGAAAATTTTTTTTTGTTGAAATTCCGGTTCAAAATGATTATGGGTAATGTATATGATACGTTGGACATGAAAATACCGGTAGGACGCATAAAGAGAGTTCGGGTATTGGAATTTTCGTATTTTGAAATTCGATCACATTTGTAATCGAACGTGGATTGCAGGCGAATGAGGCGACATATTACAGCAAATTAAACGTTGATCTACTTAAAATATCCTAAATAATCCAAAATGCACAAAACATTCGGAATCGGAGACAATAAATTTTATCGGTTCAAAAAAAGTAAGGCTAACTAACCATCATGGATTTTCGCAAAAAATTGAAAATTTTTTTTTGTTGAAATTCCGGTTCAAAATGATTATGGGTAATGTATATGATACGTTGGACATGAAAATACCGGTAGGACGCATAAAGAGAGTTCGGGTATTGGAATTTTCGTATTTTGAAATTCGATCACATTTGTAATCGAACGTGGATTGCAGGCGAATGAGGCGACATATTACAGCAAATTAAACGTTGATCTACTTAAAATATCCTAAATAATCCAAAATGCACAAAACATTCGGAATCGGCGACAATAAATTTTATCGGTTCAAAAAAAGTAAGGCTAACCATCATGGATTTTCGCAAAAAATTGAAAATTTTTTTTTGTTGAAATTCCGGTTCAAAATGATTATGGGTAATGTATATGATACGTTGGACATGAAAATACCGGTAGGACGCATAAAGAGAGTTCGGGTATTGGAATTTTCGTATTTTGAAATTCGATCACATTTGCAATCGAACGTGGATTGCAGGCGAATGAGGCGACATATTACAGCAAATTAAACGTTGATCTACTTAAAATATCCTAAATAATCCAAAATGCACAAAACATTCGGAATCGGCGACAATAAATTTTATCGGTTCAAAAAAAGTAAGGTTAACCATCATGGATTTTCGCAAAAAATTGAAATTTTTTTTTTGTTGAAATTCCGGTTCAAAATGATTATGGGTAATGTATATGATACGTTGGACATGAAAATACCGGTAGGACGCATAAAGAGAGTTCGGGTATTGGAATTTTCGTATTTTGAAATTCGATCACATTTGTAATCGAACGTGGATTGCAGGCGAATGAGGCGACATATTACAGCAAATTAAACGTTGATCTACCTAAAATATCCTAAATAATCCAAAATGCACAAAACATTCGGAATCGGCGACAATAAATTTTATCGGTTCAAAAAAAGTAAGGCCCATCATGGATTTTCGCAAAAGAAAATTTTTTTTTGTTGAAATTCCGGTTCAAAATGATTATGGGTAATGTATATGATACGTTGGACATGAAAATACCGGTAGGACGCATAAAGAGAGTTCGGGTATTGGAATTTTCGTATTTTGAAATTCGATCACATTTGCAATCGAACGTGGATTGCAGGCGAATGAGGCGACATATTACAGCAAATTAAACGTTGATCTACTTAAAATATCCTAAATAATCCAAAATGCACAAAACATTCGGAATCGGCGACAATAAATTTTATCGACTCAAAAAAAGTAAGGCTAACCATCATGGATTTTCGCAAAAAATTGAAAATTTTTTTTTGTTGAAATTCCGGTTCAAAATGATTATGGGTAATGTATATGATACGTTGGACATGAAAATACCGGTAGGACGCATAAAGAGAGTTCGGGTATTGGAATTTTCGTATTTTGAAATTCGATCACATTTGTAATCGAACGTGGATTGCAGGCGAATGAGGCGACATATTACAGCAAATTAAACGTTGATCTACCTAAAATATCCTAAATAATCCAAAATGCACAAAACATTCGGAATCGGCGACAATAAATTTTATCGGTTCAAAAAAAGTAAGGCCCATCATGGATTTTCGCAAAAGAAAATTTTTTTTTGTTGAAATTCCGGTTCAAAATGATTATGGGTAATGTATATGATACGTTGGACATGAAAATACCGGTAGGACGCATAAAGAGAGTTCGGGTATTGGAATTTTCGTATTTTGAAATTCGATCACATTTGTAATCGAACGTGGATTGCAGGCGAATGAGGCGACATATTACAGCAAATTAAACGTTGATCTACTTAAAATATCCTAAATAATCCAAAATGCACAAAACATTTGGAATCGGCGACAATAAATTTTATCGGTTCAAAAAAAGTAAGGTTAACCATCATGGATTTTCGCAAAAAATTGAAAATTTTTTTTTGTTGAAATTCCGGTTCAAAATGATTATGGGTAATGTATATGATACGTTGGACATGAAAATACCGGTAGGACGCATAAAGAGAGTTCGGGTATTGGAATTTTCGTATTTTGAAATTCGATCACATTTGTAATCGAACGTGGATTGCAGGCGAATGAGGCGACATATTACAGCAAATTAAACGTTGATCTACCTAAAATATCCTAAATAATCCAAAATGCACAAAACATTCGGAATCGGCGACAATAAATTTTATCGGTTTAAAAAAAGTAAGGTTAACCATCATGGATTTTCGCAAAAAATTGAAAATTTTTTTTTGTTGAAATTCCGGTTCAAAATGATTATGGGTAATGTATATGATACGTTGGACATGAAAATACCGGTAGGACGCATAAAGAGAGTTCGGGTATTGGAATTTTCGTATTTTGAAATTCGATCACATTTGTAATCGAACGTGGATTGCAGGCGAATGAGGCGACATATTACAGCAAATTAAACGTTGATCTACTTAAAATATCCTAAATAATCCAAAATGCACAAAACATTCGGAATCGGCGACAATAAATTTTATCGGTTCAAAAAAAGTAAGGCTACATCATGGATTTTCGCAAAAAATTGAAAATTTTTTTTTGTTGAAATTCCGGTTCAAAATGATTATGGGTAATGTATATGATACGTTGGACATGAAAATACCGGTAGGACGCATAAAGAGAGTTCGGGTATTGGAATTTTCGTATTTTGAAATTCGATCACATTTGTAATCGAACGTGGATTGCAGGCGAATGAGGCGACATATTACAGCAAATTAAACGTTGATCTACCTAAAATATCCTAAATAATCCAAAATGCACAAAACATTCGGAATCGGCGACAATAAATTTTATCGGTTCAAAAAAAGTAAGGCTAACAACCATCATGGATTTTCGCAAAAAATTGAAAATTTTTTTTTGTTGAAATTCCGGTTCAAAATGATTATGGGTAATGTATATGATACGTTGGACATGAAAATACCGGTAGGACGCATAAAGAGAGTTCGGGTATTGGAATTTTCGTATTTTGAAATTCGATCACATTTGTAATCGAACGTGGATTGCAGGCGAATGAGGCGACATATTACAGCAAATTAAACGTTGATCTACTTAAAATATCCTAAATAATCCAAAATGCACAAAACATTCGGAATCGGCGACAATAAATTTTATCGGTTCAAAAAAAGTAAGGCTAACATCATGGATTTTCGCAAAAAATTGAAAATTTTTTTTTGTTGAAATTCCGGTTCAAAATGATTATGGGTAATGTATATGATACGTTGGACATGAAAATACCGGTAGGACGCATAAAGAGAGTTCGGGTATTGGAATTTTCGTATTTTGAAATTCGATCACATTTGCAATCGAACGTGGATTGCAGGCGAATGAGGCGACATATTACAGCAAATTAAACGTTGATCTACCTAAAATATCCTAAATAATCCAAAATGCACAAAACATTCGGAATCGGCGACAATAAATTTTATCGACTCAAAAAAAGTAAGGCTACCATCATGGATTTTCGCAAAAAATTGAAAATTTGTTTTTGTTGAAATTCCGGTTCAAAATGATTATGGGTAATGTATATGATACGTTGGACATGAAAATACCGGTAGGACGCATAAAGAGAGTTCGGGTATTGGAATTTTCGTATTTTGAAATTCGATCACATTTGTAATCGAACGTGGATTGCAGGCGAATGAGGCGACATATTACAGCAAATTAAACGTTGATCTACTTAAAATATCCTAAATAATCCAAAATGCACAAAACATTTGGAATCGGCGACAATAAATTTTATCGGTTCAAAAAAAGTAAGGTTAACCATCATGGATTTTCGCAAAAAATTGAAAATTTTTTTTTGTTGAAATTCCGGTTCAAAATGATTATGGGTAATGTATATGATACGTTGGACATGAAAATACCGGTAGGACGCATAAAAAGAGTTCGGGTATTGGAATTTTCGTATTTTGAAATTCGATCACATTTGTAATCGAACGTGGATTGCAGGCGAATGAGGCGACATATTACAGCAAATTAAACGTTGATCTACCTAAAATATCCTAAATAATCCAAAATGCACAAAACATTCGGAATTGGCGACAATAAATTTTATCGGTTCAAAAAAAGTAAGGCACCATCATGGATTTTCGCAAAAAATTGAAAATTTTTTTTTGTTGAAATTCCGGTTCAAAATGATTATGGGTGATGTATATGATACGTTGGACATGAAAATACCGGTAGGACGCATAAAGAGAGTTCGGGTATTGGAATTTTCGTATTTTGAAATTCGATCACATTTGTAATCGAACGTGGATTGCAGGCGAATGAGGCGACATATTACAGCAAATTAAACGTTGATCTACTTAAAATATCCTAAATAATCCAAAATGCACAAAACATTCGGAATCGGCGACAATAAATTTTATCGGTTCAAAAAAAGTAAGGCTAACCATCATGGATTTTCGCAAAAAATTGAAAATTTTTTTTTGTTGAAATTCCGGTTCAAAATGATTATGAGTGGTGTATATGATACGTTGGACATGAAAATACCGGTAGGACGCATAAAGAGAGTTCGGGTATTGGAATTTTCGTATTTTGAAATTCGATCACATTTGTAATCGAACGTGGATTGCAGGCGAATGAGGCGACATATTACAGCAAATTAAACGTTGATCTACTTAAAATATCCTAAATAATCCAAAATGCACAAAACATTCGGAATCGGCGACAATAAATTTTATCGGTTCAAAAAAAGTAAGGCTACCATCATGGATTTTCGCAAAAAATTGAAAATTTTTTTGTTGTTGAAATTCCGGTTCAAAATGATTATGGGTAATGTATATGAAACGTTGGATATGAAAATACCGGTAGGACGCATAAAGAGAGTTCGGGTATTGGAATTTTCGTATTTTGAAATTCGATCACATTTGTAATCGAGCGTGGATTGCAGGCGAATGAGGCGACATATTACAGCAAATTAAACGTTGATCTACTTAAAATATCCTAAATAATCCAAAATGCACAAAACATTCGGAATCGGCGACAATAAATTTTATCGGTTCAAAAAAAGTAAGGTTAATAACCATCATGGATTTTCGCAAAAAATTGAAAATTTTTTTTTGTTGAAATTCCGGTTCAAAATGATAATGGGTAATGTATATGATACGTTGGACATGAAAATACCGGTAGGACGCATAAAGAGAGTTCGGGTATTGGAATTTTCGTATTTTGAAATTCGATCACATTTGTAATCGAACGTGGATTGCAGGCGAATGAGGCGACATATTACAGCAAATTAAACGTTGATCTACCTAAAATATCCTAAATAATCCAAAATGCACAAAACATTCGGAATCGGCGACAATAAATTTTATCGGTTCAAAAAAAGTAAGGTTAACCATCATGGATTTTCGCAAAAAATTGAAAATTTTTTTTTGTTGAAATTCCGGTTCAAAATGATTATGGGTAATGTATATGATACGTTGGATATGAAAATACCGGTAGGACGCATAAAGAGAGTTCGGGTATTGGAATTTTCGTATTTTGAAATTCGATCACATTTGTAATCGAACGTGGATTGCAGGCGAATGAGGCGACATATTACAGCAAATTAAACGTTGATCTACTTAAAATATCCTAAATAATCCAAAATGCACAAAACATTCGGAATCGGCGACAATAAATTTTATCGGTTCAAAAAAAGTAAGGTTAATAACCATCATGGATTTTCGCAAAAAATTGAAAATTTTTTTTTGTTGAAATTCCGGTTCAAAATGATAATGGGTAATGTATATGATACGTTGGACATGAAAATACCGGTAGGACGCATAAAGAGAGTTCGGGTATTGGAATTTTCGTATTTTGAAATTCGATCACATTTGTAATCGAACGTGGATTGCAGGCGAATGAGGCGACATATTACAGCAAATTAAACGTTGATCTACCTAAAATATCCTAAATAATCCAAAATGCACAAAACATTCGGAATCGGCGACAATAAATTTTATCGGTTCAAAAAAAGTAAGGCTACCATCATGGATTTTCGCAAAAAATTGAAAATTTTTTTTTGTTGAAATTCCGGTTCAAAATGATTATGGGTAATGTATATGAAACGTTGGATATGAAAATACCGGGAGGACGCATAAAGAGAGTTCGGGTATTGGAATTTTCGTATTTTGAAATTCGATCACATTTGTAATCGAGCGTGGATTGCAGGCGAATGAGGCGACATATTACAGCAAATTAAACGTTGATCTACTTAAAATATCCTAAATAATCCAAAATGCACAAAACATTCGGAATCGGCGACAATAAATTTTATCGGTTCAAAAAAAGTAAGGTTAACCATCATGGATTTTCGCAAAAAATTGAAAATTTTTTTTTGTTGAAATTCCGGTTCAAAATGATTATGGGTAATGTATATGATACGTTGGATATGAAAATACCGGTAGGACGCATAAAGAGAGTTCGGGTATTGGAATTTTCGTATTTTGAAATTCGATCACATTTGTAATCGAACGTGGATTGCAGGCGAATGAGGCGACATATTACAGCAAATTAAACGTTGATCTACTTAAAATATCCTAAATAATCCAAAATGCACAAAACATTCGGAATCGGCGACAATAAATTTTATCGGTTCAAAAAAAGTAAGGTTAATAACCATCATGGATTTTCGCAAAAAATTGAAAATTTTTTTTTGTTGAAATTCCGGTTCAAAATGATAATGGGTAATGTATATGATACGTTGGACATGAAAATACCGGTAGGACGCATAAAGAGAGTTCGGGTATTGGAATTTTCGTATTTTGAAATTCGATCACATTTGTAATCGAACGTGGATTGCAGGCGAATGAGGCGACATATTACAGCAAATTAAACGTTGATCTACCTAAAATATCCTAAATAATCCAAAATGCACAAAACATTCGGAATCGGCGACAATAAATTTTATCGGTTCAAAAAAAGTAAGGCTAACATCATGGATTTTCGCAAAAAATTGAAAATTTTTTTTTGTTGAAATTCCGGTTCAAAATGATTATGGGTAATGTATATGATACGTTGGATATGAAAATACCGGTAGGACGCATAAAGAGAGTTCGGGTACTGGAATTTTCGTATTTTGAAATTCGATCACATTTGTAATCGAACGTGGATTGCAGGCGAATGAGGCGACATATTACAGCAAATTAAACGTTGATCTACTTAAAATATCCTAAATAATCCAAAATGCACAAAACATTCGGAATCGGCGACAATAAATTTTATCGGTTCAAAAAAAGTAAGGTTAATAACCATCATGGATTTTCGCAAAAAATTGAAAATTTTTTTTTGTTGAAATTCCGGTTCAAAATGATAATGGGTAATGTATATGATACGTTGGACATGAAAATACCGGTAGGACGCATAAAGAGAGTTCGGGTATTGGAATTTTCGTATTTTGAAATTCGATCACATTTGTAATCGAACGTGGATTGCAGGCGAATGAGGCGACATATTACAGCAAATTAAACGTTGATCTACCTAAAATATCCTAAATAATCCAAAATGCACAAAACATTCGGAATCGGCGACAATAAATTTTATCGGTTCAAAAAAAGTAAGGCTAACCATCATGGATTTTCGCAAAAAATTGAAAATTTTTTTTGTTGAAATTCCGGTTCAAAATGATTATGGGTAATGTATATGATACGTTGGATATGAAAATACCGGTAGGACGCATAAAGAGAGTTCGGGTATTGGAATTTTCGTATTTTGAAATTCGATCACATTTGTAATCGAACGTGGATTGCAGGCGAATGAGGCGACATATTACAGCAAATTAAACGTTGATCTACCTAAAATATCCTAAATAATCCAAAATGCACAAAACATTCGGAATCGGCGACAATAAATTTTATCGGTTCAAAAAAAGTAAGGCTAACTAACCATCATGGATTTTCGCAAAAAATTGAAAATTTTTTTTTGTTGAAATTCCGGTTCAAAATGATTATGAGTGGTGTATATGATACGTTGGACATGAAAATACCGGTAGGACGCATAAAGAGAGTTCGGGTATTGGAATTTTCGTATTTTGAAATTCGATCACATTTGTAATCGAACGTGGATTGCAGGCGAATGAGGCGACATATTACAGCAAATTAAACGTTGATCTACCTAAAATATCCTAAATAATCCAAAATGCACAAAACATTCGGAATCGGCGACAATAAATTTTATCGGTTCAAAAAAAGTAAGGCACCATCATGGATTTTCGCAAAAAATTGAAAATTTTTTTTTGTTGAAATTCCGGTTCAAAATGATTATGAGTGGTGTATATGATACGTTGGACATGAAAATACCGGTAGGACGCATAAAGAGAGTTCGGGTATTGGAATTTTCGTATTTTGAAATTCGATCACATTTGTAATCGAACGTGGATTGCAGGCGAATGAGGCGACATATTACAGCAAATTAAACGTTGATCTACTTAAAATATCCTAAATAATCCAAAATGCACAAAACATTCGGAATCGGCGACAATAAATTTTATCGGTTCAAAAAAAGTAAGGCTACCATCATGGATTTTCGCAATCCTATCGTGATCGTTGTGCAGTCAACACATAAAAATAATTTGTACTCTTAACATAATAAAATATTAAAATCAATAAAATGTAATAAAAACAGTTCAGTTATAAAAAAAAAAATATTTATAGAAAACATTTTATCTTAGCATGGGTTAATTAAGTCGGTATTTTGAATAATAGTTAAGTGTAATCATAAGTGAATATGGAATAGTGAAATCAAATTATATAGTTTAGTTAGTAATTATAACCGGCATACACAAACTTTCGTGGGTGTTGGTATTATTATTAAGTGAAAAAAAAAATAAAAGTGACACAGTTATATGGTTCGATAAACGAAAAACGTGGTGATAACAGTCAATTCTATGATAGGTCAAAAAGTGATATACAAAAAATTTTGTGAATTCAGAAAAATAAATTGCGGTTATGGGTTTACTAGTAAATAAGTAGTGTAATAATAGTTGTGCCTTAGATATAACATATAGATTTAAGTAGTGAATAGTGATGAAAAGTTAGTTACCACCATACATAGACATTCATGTATGAGAGGGTACTATAATTTAGTGAAAGTATAAAAGTGAATATCAGGTTCATACGAAAAACTATTCGATGAACAAATAGATAATATAGTGCAATAATTAATATTAACAGTGAAAATTACAAACACACACACATTAAGTGAAGTACAAATGCTGGAAAACAACGGTATATTTACTGGATAACAACATCAAATAAAATAAAAATTATCTAACGGTAAGAAGTACACAGGTTAGTGGGTTATTTATAAAAATCTTTTTATCACAAAACAATAAAAAGGGGAAGACAAGTAACAGTGAATAAGTGAACAATTATAAACATTTTAAAAGTGGCGAACTAACAATGGAGGGCGTGGACGATAACCTCCCCAGTACGAGCGGATTATCATCAAAACGCGCGCATGAAGCAGCCAACTCGGATGAAGATTTCAACATCGTTTCAAAAGTACTAGTAAAAACTACAGAAGAAACAAACACAAAGAAAGTAGACAAAAAGAAAAATACAGCTAAATCATCCTTGAACATGAGAACAAGATCAACTGAGGAGCTAGCAGCTGTGGGAATCGAATCACAGGTAAAACGACGTCAATCATTAACAACCTTGGCGAATGAAAAAGCAACACAAGCAATCGAGGAAAACAACGAATTAAAAAATAAACTCCAAAACATGATGACCGAAATAGCGGAACTCAAAAAGCTGATAAATCAACCGAAAGCTATACCGAGTACAAGCAGCGCTACAGGGGCGGTGAACAACCAACAAAATACAATACAAACAGTGAGCTGTCAACAACCAATACCGACACAAAATAGATTTACAAACCTCGAACAAGGAGACGCACATATAACAGACATAAATACGGAAGACGATGACGACCAACCAATATACGAAATGTTTAAAAGAGCAGTGAAAAAAAAAAACAAAACACAAACAGTAACAAATAAAAATATGTTACAAAAACAACAAGTACAACCAACACCAGTCACCCAAAACATACAGATTCATACACAAACCTTACCAAAAAAAAATATTCGACCACCACCAATACACATCCATAATCAACAAATAAGAGACACAATAAAATTAATTAAAGGGCTAAATATTGAAAACTTTCATATAAAACGAATCAATAATAATAAACATACACTACAAATTGAAAAAATTGAAAATTATAAGGAGGCCAAAAAGGTATTAACTGAAGTGAATACACCCTACTTCACATACACACCAAAGGACGAAAAGCCAAAGACAATAGTACTCAAGGGGTTAAATGAAAACGAAGATATGAACGAACTTAAAACACTAATCCAGCAACACAACATAATGGTGACAAACATCACGCAACTTAAAACAAAACAATCAACGGGAGCGGACAAAAAATTACCATTATACATAGTACAATGTGCACCCGACACTAATATGGGACAAATATATAATATTAAAACCTTAAATTACCAAAAAGAGACACAATAATGCAATGCCATCAATGCCAACGGTTCGGACATGCGGCTGCAAATTGCAATTTAAAATACAGATGCGTGAAATGCGAAGACCAACATGATCCAGGGAAATGCGCAATAAGCAGCAAAATCAATAAAGAAGATGTATATTGCACAAATTGCAACATGAAAGGACATCCAGCATCATACAAAGGTTGTCCAATATATCAAGCAACGCTAAACAGGGTGAAGGAAAGAATCAGCGAGAAACGGACAAAACAACCAGAATTGATCCCAATACATAAAAACACATATGTCAACCAGGAGAATGGCACTTTCGCAGATATGCTGAGGCAAGGAGGAAGAAAAGCAATAGAAACAACAAAAGATATGATAACCACAACAAACGATAATGCAAAGACAATACAACAACTCACAAATAAAATAGATAAAATGGCAGAAATTGTAGCGCAACAGGGTGAACAGATTTCTACATTATTATCATTGATACAACAACTTGTGAAATGAGCAGCAACTACAACAATAAATTAAAAATAATAGCGATCAACGTAAACTCAATAATAAGCATTCAAAGAAGACTGAACTTGTTGAATTTCATCAATCTACATAAACCAGATATTATGCTGTTGAGCGAGACGAAATTAAACCCTAAACATATAATAACATTTAAAAACTACAATATAATAAGGCAAGACCGTACACATAGTAAACGAGCAGGTGGCACAGCAATAATAATAAATGAAAAATATAATTACCAACAAATAAATATAAATAACGAAAACTATAGCTCAGGCATAGAACACACAACGATAAAAATAAAACTATCAACAAATAACGAATACCTTTATATATTCGCAATATACTGCACCAGCTGCAATCATACTATAACTGAATCGCACTTTCAAAACGAATGGCAACAGATATTCATAAAACACGACCTCAAAAATCCAAGTAACTATTACATAATAGCAGGAGACTTAAATGCTACGCACCCAAATTGGGGAAATACAGCAAGCAACATCAGGGGAGTAAAACTCAACGAATGGATGGAACAGAACGATATAGAGTACAAGGCGCGAATCTATAAACCGGATAGTCCAACATTCCTGAGATCCAACAACATATTAGACTTTGCTATAATAGACATGCGGCTAAATATCCAAACAAACGACTTGGGAGAAATACCAGCTCACACGTACGATAGCGACCACAAAGCTATAGAAATAATATGTAATAATTATAATAACGATAATAACATATTTAAATTAGACACAATTAACGTAGACTCAGCAACACAGGCGAAATTCAATTTCAATAAAGCAGATTGGCCACTATGGCAAACAAAATTACAAAAATCCTATCGCAAATATTTACAAGATAATAGTATAGCACAAATAATACCCATTGACCAAAATATTACAGACAACGAAATAGAAATGCACATAAATACAATAACACAATTAATCAATAACAATATAAAAGAAACGATACCGAAAATAATAAGGAGAAACAACATGGAATGCTACACAAATAATACAATACAAAGCTTATACAAGCAAAAATCAAAACGAATCACACAACTAAAAAACGGCAAAAGAACGGGCACAATAACAAGATTACAAATAACCACGATAAAGGCCGAAATAAAACGTATAAACGAGTTGATTACACAAAATGTACAAATGCAGGTAAATAAAAAATGGACAGAACATATGGCGAACCTAAAACAGGGTCCAAAAATGTTTAATCAGATAAAACGAATCACGGCCAGTGCAAAATCGAAACAAGAACTGAGCGTAAATAAACTGGAAATAGGCGAAAACGAAACCAATAACATGCAATCGCTAAACATTGACTGGACAAAAATGAAAAAGCAGGGTACATTATATAGCAGTCTCGAACAACCAGACAATCTAAACATACTCGGATACTATATACAAAAAAATACAATTTCCAAGCCGGCACTAGGAAAACAACACCACGAACAGATAATAAATCAAACAATACAACCACTAAAATTACAGTACGCACAAAATAAAATAAATCATATAACAAAAACACATTTCACTAATAGCAATACAGCACTAAATCCACAAACAAACAACAACAACACTAATAATAACAAATATTTTATAAACACTAAAGATTTAACCGCAATCATGAAATGTTTGAACACAAAAAAATCGTTTGGGTTAGACAATCTACCATGTGCCGTTCTAAAACACATACCGCTAGAAATAATTCAAGAAATATGTAGCCTCATAAATCATTGCCTAAATAACCATACCTTCCCGAAAGTATGGAAAACCGCGAAAATTTATCCGATACACAAAAAGGGTAAACCAGCTACAAATCCAAATAATTACAGACCAATAAGCCTATTATCAAATCTGGGAAAAATCTATGAAATTATAATATACCAGAAAATACAAGAGCACACCACGGAGAATAGACTAATACCAGACAATCAATTCGGATTTAGACATGGTCATTCCACAATACATGCCATAACCAAATTAACAGCAGACGTATGCAGAAACCTAAATCAGAGGAAAGCGACCGGGACAATATTGATTGATATAGAAAAAGCGTTCGAATCGGTGTGGCTCGATGGACTTTTATACAAAATGATCCAGATGAAATTCAGCCCCGAAATAATACACCTATTGCACGAATTACTATATAATAGACATTTCAAAACGACAAATGGCACAGAGATCTCAAATAACTTGTTTAAAATACATAATGGATTACAACAAGGGTCAATAACGGCCCCAATTTTATTTAACTTATATACAAAAGAATTAATTGAGCACGAACGATTAAATACGCATGCGATTCAAACAATAGCCTACGCAGACGATCTGGTGATATACGGCACACACGATAAAATATTAAATATCACACAAAACATACAACAGGCAGTAGAATTTACAGTGGATTACTTGCATACATGGAGGATAAAAATTAACCCCAACAAATGTGAAACGATACTATTTCGAAAACCTTACCAGCTAGCACGATGCGACACACAACTTCACTGGAAGAAATTCCAAATCAAAATAGTTGGTACGACCTGTGTGCAAAAGCCATCAGTTAAATATCTAGGAATAAACCTAGATAAACTACTGTATCTAGACAACCACATAAATCAACAAATAATAAAAGCAAAAAAGATATTCCACGCAAATCGAAGAATCTTCTGCACACCGATAATTGACACAAAAGTCAAACACATCTGCTACAAATCTTTGGTACGCCCAATATTAACTTACGGTTGTCCTATATGGTGGAACATCGGACCAAATACGATGGAAAAGATGAGAGTGTTCGAACGGAAATGCCTACGGTACTGCCACGGAGCATTCCGTAAAGCGAGTACCAACTATAAACACTATATATCGAACCAAGACCAGTATAACAAATTCGGAGAAGACAGGATTGATTTACATATCTTAACATTGGTCCGAAACCATATTAGGAGATCGACTGAGAACAGAGAAAACTCGTTAATATTCGCCCCCTACTATACCGAAGACGTCATCAACAAAATCAACTGCGAACGACAGAATCACCCAGGACCGGAGACGTTCACGTATCTGGACAAAATTGGCTACATTCAGCAAGAGTGTACGAGATATCCACCAATATATCATCTGGAGAGAAGGCAGAATGAGAAAGGATTCAACGTGGAGATATTCGCGAATCCAGCTGAGTATTCATTACATAATAGATTTAAATTTTCAAATATTATTATAGATACGCAGCAAGACGCCAAAAACCGGGCTAAATATTGGTGGCTGAACCAATCGCCACCCACTCGCCACAACCGCACAACCAGCGCTTCACAAACACCAGTATAACCAACATATACCACAAATCCCCATAAAGAATAATGAGCCGAAAGTGGGAGTGGCGGAGGGTTGCGAACACTGAAGCCAGCATCCCAAAGCCACTCCAATATCACTCTCAGACTTATTCCGTTAGAAAGTGGGTTGGCATTTTTTTGAACTTTTTAGCCAACACATGAATAAATAAATTTTGTATTAACACACAAAACTAGAGTAAACGTCCGATACAATTGTATAAAAAAATAACGAGCATGTGGCGAGACTCGAGGCGAGCATACCACATAAAATTTTGTAAATGTACAGGGCATTTTCCCAATCAGCTTTGGCCCAAGCATTGTATTAACTATAAATTGAACTGTAAATAAATAAAGCATTGATTTGGAAAAAAAAAAAAAAAAAAATGGATTTTCGCAAAAAATTGAAAATTTTTTTTTGTTGAAATTCCGGTTCAAAATGATTATGGGTAATGTATATGAAACGTTGGATATGAAAATACCGGTAGGACGCATAAAGAGAGTTCGGGTATTGGAATTTTCGTATTTTGAAATTCGATCACATTTGTAATCGAGCGTGGATTGCAGGCGAATGAGGCGACATATTACAGCAAATTAAACGTTGATCTACTTAAAATATCCTAAATAATCCAAAATGCACAAAACATTCGGAATCGGCGACAATAAATTTTATCGGTTCAAAAAAAGTAAGGTTAATAACCATCATGGATTTTCGCAAAAAATTGAAAATTTTTTTTTGTTGAAATTCCGGTTCAAAATGATAATGGGTAATGTATATGATACGTTGGACATGAAAATACCGGTAGGACGCATAAAGAGAGTTCGGGTATTGGAATTTTCGTATTTTGAAATTCGATCACATTTGTAATCGAACGTGGATTGCAGGCGAATGAGGCGACATATTACAGCAAATTAAACGTTGATCTACTTAAAATATCCTAAATAATCCAAAATGCACAAAACATTCGGAATCGGCGACAATAAATTTTATCGGTTCAAAAAAAGTAAGGCTAACCATCATGGATTTTCGCAAAAAATTGAAAATTTTTTTTTGTTGAAATTCCGGTTCAAAATGATTATGGGTAATGTATATGATACGTTGGACATGAAAATACCGGTAGGACGCATAAAGAGAGTTCGGGTATTGGAATTTTCGTATTTTGAAATTCGATCACATTTGCAATCGAACGTGGATTGCAGGCGAATGAGGCGACATATTACAGCAAATTAAACGTTGATCTACTTAAAATATCCTAAATAATCCAAAATGCACAAAACATTCGGAATCGGCGACAATAAATTTTATCGGTTCAAAAAAAGTAAGGTTAACCATCATGGATTTTCGCAAAAAATTGAAAATTTTTTTTTGTTGAAATTCCGGTTCAAAATGATTATGGGTAATGTATATGATACGTTGGACATGAAAATACCGGTAGGACGCATAAAGAGAGTTCGGGTATTGGAATTTTCGTATTTTGAAATTCGATCACATTTGTAATCGAACGTGGATTGCAGGCGAATGAGGCGACATATTACAGCAAATTAAACGTTGATCTACTTAAAATATCCTAAATAATCCAAAATGCACAAAACATTCGGAATCGGCGACAATAAATTTTATCGGTTCAAAAAAAGTAAGGCTAGCCATCATGGATTTTCGCAAAAAATTGAAAATTTTTTTTTGTTGAAATTCCGGTTCAAAATGATTATGGGTAATGTATATGATACGTTGGACATGAAAATACCGGTAGGACGCATAAAGAGAGTTCGGGTATTGGAATTTTCGTATTTTGAAATTCGATCACATTTGTAATCGAACGTGGATTGCAGGCGAATGAGGCGACATATTACAGCAAATTAAACGTTGATCTACCTAAAATATCCTAAATAATCTAAAATGCACAAAACATTCGGAATCGGCGACAATAAATTTTATCGGTTCAAAAAAAGTAAGGCTAACTAACCATCATGGATTTTCGCAAAAAATTGAAAATTTTTTTTTGTTGAAATTCCGGTTCAAAATGATTATGGGTAATGTATATGATACGTTGGACATGAAAATACCGGTAGGACGCATAAAGAGAGTTCGGGTATTGGAATTTTCGTATTTTGAAATTCGATCACATTTGTAATCGAACGTGGATTGCAGGCGAATGAGGCGACATATTACAGCAAATTAAACGTTGATCTACTTAAAATATCCTAAATAATCCAAAATGCACAAAACATTTGGAATCGGCGACAATAAATTTTATCGGTTCAAAAAAAGTAAGGTTAACCATCATGGATTTTCGCAAAAAATTGAAAATTTTTTTTTGTTGAAATTCCGGTTCAAAATGATTATGGGTAATGTATATGATACGTTGGACATGAAAATACCGGTAGGACGCATAAAGAGAGTTCGGGTATTGGAATTTTCGTATTTTGAAATTCGATCACATTTGTAATCGAACGTGGATTGCAGGCGAATGAGGCGACATATTACAGCAAATTAAACGTTGATCTACCTAAAATATCCTAAATAATCCAAAATGCACAAAACATTCGGAATCGGCGACAATAAATTTTATCGGTTTAAAAAAAGTAAGGTTAACCATCATGGATTTTCGCAAAAAATTGAAAATTTTTTTTTGTTGAAATTCCGGTTCAAAATGATTATGGGTAATGTATATGATACGTTGGACATGAAAATACCGGTAGGACGCATAAAGAGAGTTCGGGTATTGGAATTTTCGTATTTTGAAATTCGATCACATTTGTAATCGAACGTGGATTGCAGGCGAATGAGGCGACATATTACAGCAAATTAAACGTTGATCTACTTAAAATATCCTAAATAATCCAAAATGCACAAAACATTCGGAATCGGCGACAATAAATTTTATCGGTTCAAAAAAAGTAAGGCTAACATCATGGATTTTCGCAAAAAATTGAAAATTTTTTTTTGTTGAAATTCCGGTTCAAAATGATTATGGGTAATGTATATGATACGTTGGACATGAAAATACCGGTAGGACGCATAAAGAGAGTTCGGGTATTGGAATTTTCGTATTTTGAAATTCGATCACATTTGTAATCGAACGTGGATTGCAGGCGAATGAGGCGACATATTACAGCAAATTAAACGTTGATCTACCTAAAATATCCTAAATAATCCAAAATGCACAAAACATTCGGAATCGGCGACAATAAATTTTATCGGTTCAAAAAAAGTAAGGCTAACCATCATGGATTGAAATTCCGGTTCAAAATGATTATGGGTAATGTATATGATACGTTGGACATGAAAATACCGGTAGGACGCATAAAGAGAGTTCGGGTATTGGAATTTTCGTATTTTGAAATTCGATCACATTTTTAATCGAACGTGGATTGCAGGCGAATGAGGCGACATATTACAGCAAATTAAACGTTGATCTACTTAAAATATCCTAAATAATCCAAAATGCACAAAACATTCGGAATCGGCGACAATAAATTTTATCGGTTCAAAAAAAGTAAGGTTAACCATGGATTTTCGCAAAAAATTGAAAATTTTTTTTTGTTGAAATTCCGGTTCAAAATGATTATGGGTAATGTATATGATACGTTGGACATGAAAATACCGGTAGGACGCATAAAGAGAGTTCGGGTATTGGAATTTTCGTATTTTGAAATTCGATCACATTTGTAATCGAACGTGGATTGCAGGCGAATGAGGCGACATATTACAGCAAATTAAACGTTGATCTACTTAAAATATCCTAAATAATCCAAAATGCACAAAACATTCGGAATCGGCGACAATAAATTTTATCGGTTCAAAAAAAGTAAGGCTAACCATCATGGATTTTCGCAAAAAATTGAAAAATTTGTTTTGTTGAAATTCCGGTTCAAAATGATTATGGGTAATGTATATGATACGTTGGACATGAAAATACCGGTAGGACGCATAAAGAGAGTTCGGGTATTGGAATTTTCGTATTTTGAAATTCGATCACATTTGTAATCGAACGTGGATTGCAGGCGAATGAGGCGACATATTACAGCAAATTAAACGTTGATCTACTTAAAATATCCTAAATAATCCAAAATGCACAAAACATTCGGAATCGGCGACAATAAATTTTATCGGTTCAAAAAAAGTAAGGCTAGCCATCATGGATTTTCGCAAAAAATTGAAAATTTTTTTTTGTTGAAATTCCGGTTCAAAATGATTATGGGTAATGTATATGATACGTTGGACATGAAAATACCGGTAGGACGCATAAAGAGAGTTCGGGTATTGGAATTTTCGTATTTTGAAATTCGATCACATTTGTAATCGAACGTGGATTGCAGGCGAATGAGGCGACATATTACAGCAAATTAAACGTTGATCTACCTAAAATATCCTAAATAATCTAAAATGCACAAAACATTCGGAATCGGCGACAATAAATTTTATCGGTTCAAAAAAAGTAAGGCTAACTAACCATCATGGATTTTCGCAAAAAATTGAAAATTTTTTTTTGTTGAAATTCCGGTTCAAAATGATTATGGGTAATGTATATGATACGTTGGACATGAAAATACCGGTAGGACGCATAAAGAGAGTTCGGGTATTGGAATTTTCGTATTTTGAAATTCGATCACATTTGTAATCGAACGTGGATTGCAGGCGAATGAGGCGACATATTACAGCAAATTAAACGTTGATCTACTTAAAATATCCTAAATAATCCAAAATGCACAAAACATTTGGAATCGGCGACAATAAATTTTATCGGTTCAAAAAAAGTAAGGTTAACCATCATGGATTTTCGCAAAAAATTGAAAATTTTTTTTGTTGAAATTCCGGTTCAAAATGATTATGGGTAATGTATATGATACGTTGGACATGAAAATACCGGTAGGACGCATAAAGAGAGTTCGGGTATTGGAATTTTCGTATTTTGAAATTCGATCACATTTGTAATCGAACGTGGATTGCAGGCGAATGAGGCGACATATTACAGCAAATTAAACGTTGATCTACCTAAAATATCCTAAATAATCCAAAATGCACAAAACATTCGGAATCGGCGACAATAAATTTTATCGGTTTAAAAAAAGTAAGGTTAACAACCATCATGGATTTTCGCAAAAAATTGAAAATTTTTTTTTGTTGAAATTCCGGTTCAAAATGATTATGGGTAATGTATATGATACGTTGGACATGAAAATACCGGTAGGACGCATAAAGAGAGTTCGGGTATTGGAATTTTCGTATTTTGAAATTCGATCACATTTGTAATCGAACGTGGATTGCCGGCGAATGAGGCGACATATTACAGCAAATTAAACGTTGATCTACTTAAAATATCCTAAATAATCCAAAATGCACAAAACATTCGGAATCGGCGACAATAAATTTTATCGGTTCAAAAAAAGTAAGGCTAACATCATGGATTTTCGCAAAAAATTGAAAATTTTTTTTTGTTGAAATTCCGGTTCAAAATGATTATGGGTAATGTATATGATACGTTGGACATGAAAATACCGGTAGGACGCATAAAGAGAGTTCGGGTATTGGAATTTTCGTATTTTGAAATTCGATCACATTTGTAATCGAACGTGGATTGCAGGCGAATGAGGCGACATATTACAGCAAATTAAACGTTGATCTACCTAAAATATCCTAAATAATCCAAAATGCACAAAACATTTGGAATCGGCGACAATAAATTTTATCGGTTCAAAAAAAGTAAGGCTAACCATCATGGATTTTCGCAAAAAATTGAAAAATTTTTTTTGTTGAAATTCCGGTTCAAAATGATTATGGGTAATGTATATGATACGTTGGACATGAAAATACCGGTAAGAGTTCGGGTATTGGAATTTTCGTATTTTGAAATTCGATCACATTTGTAATCGAACGTGGATTGCAGGCGAATGAGGCGACATATTACAGCAAATTAAACGTTGATCTACTTAAAATATCCTAAATAATCCAAAATGCACAAAACACTCGGAATCGGCGACAATAAATTTTATCGGTTCAAAAAAAGTAAGGTTAACCATCATGGATTTTCGCAAAAAATTGAAAATTTTTTTTTGTTGAAATTCCGGTTCAAAATGATTATGGGTAATGTATATGATACGTTGGACATGAAAATACCGGTAGGACGCATAAAGAGAGTTCGGGTATTGGAATTTTCGTATTTTGAAATTCGATCACATTTGTAATCGAACGTGTATTGCAGGCGAATGAGGCGACATATTACAGCAAATTAAACGTTGATCTACTTAAAATATCCTAAATAATCCAAAATGCACAAAACACTCGGAATCGGCGACAATAAATTTTATCGGTTCAAAAAAAGTAAGGTTAACCATCATGGATTTTCGCAAAAAATTGAAAATTTTTTTTTGTTGAAATTCCGGTTCAAAATGATTATGGGTAATGTATATGATACGTTGGACATGAAAATACCGGTAGGACGCATAAAGAGAGTTCGGGTATTGGAATTTTCGTATTTTGAAATTCGATCACATTTGTAATCGAACGTGGATTGCAGGCGAATGAGGCGACATATTACAGCAAATTAAACGTTGATCTACTTAAAATATCCTAAATAATCCAAAATGCACAAAACATTCGGAATCGGCGACAATAAATTTTATCGGTTCAAAAAAAGTAAGGCTAACCATCATGGATTTTCGCAAAAAATTGAAAATTTTTTTTTGTTGAAATTCCGGTTCAAAATGATTATGGGTAATGTATATGATACGTTGGACATGAAAATACCGGTAGGACGCATAAAGAGAGTTCGGGTATTGGAATTTTCGTATTTTGAAATTCGATCACATTTGTAATCGAACGTGGATTGCAGGCGAATGAGGCGACATATTACAGCAAATTAAACGTTGATCTACTTAAAATATCCTAAATAATCCAAAATGCACAAAACATTCGGAATCGGCGACAATAAATTTTATCGGTTCAAAAAAAGTAAGGTTAACCATCATGGATTTTCGCAAAAAATTGAAAATTTTATTTTGTTGAAATTCCGGTTCAAAATGATTATGGGTAATGTATATGATACGTTGGACATGAAAATACCGGTAGGACGCATAAAGAGAGTTCGGGTATTGGAATTTTCGTATTTTGAAATTCGATCACATTTTTAATCGAACGTGGATTTCAGGCGAATGAGGCGACATATTACAGCAAATTAAACGTTGATCTACTTAAAATATCCTAAATAATCCAAAATGCACAAAACATTCGGAATCGGCGACAATAAATTTTATCGGTTCAAAAAAAGTAAGGCTAACCATCATGGATTTTCGCAAAAAATTGAAAATTTTTTTTTGTTGAAATTCCGGTTCAAAATGATTATGGGTAATGTATATGATACGTTGGACATGAAAATACCGGTAGGACGCATAAAGACAGTTCGGGTATTGGAATTTTCGTATTTTGAAATTCGATCACATTTGTAATCGAACGTGGATTGCAGGCGAATGAGGCGACATATTACAGCAAATTAAACGTTGATCTACCTAAAATATCCTAAATAATCCAAAATGCACAAAACATTCGGAATCGGCGACAATAAATTTTATCGGTTCAAAAAAAGTAAGGTTAACTAACCATCATGGATTTTCGCAAAAAATTGAAAATTTTTTTTTTTTGAAATTCCGGTTCAAAATGATTATGGGTAATGTATATGATACGTTGGACATGAAAATACCGGTAGGACGCATAAAGAGAGTTCGGGTATTGGAATTTTCGTATTTTGAAATTCGATCACATTTGTAATCGAACGTGGATTGCAGGCGAATGAGGCGACATATTACAGCAAATTAAACGTTGATCTACTTAAAATATCCTAAATTAACCAAAATGCACAAAACATTCGGAATCGGCGGAAATAAATTTTATCGGTTCAAAAAAAGTAAGGCTAATAACCATCATGGATTTTCGCAAATAATTGAAAATTTTTTTTTGTTGAAATTCCGGTTCAAAATGATTATGGGTAATGTATATGATACGTTGGACATGAAAATACCGGTAGGACGCATAAAGAGAGTTCGGGTATTGGAATTTTCGTATTTTGAAATTCGATCACATTTGTAATCGAACGTGGATTGCAGGCGAATGAGGCGACATATTACAGCAAATTAAACGTTGATCTACTTAAAATATCCTAAATAATCCAAAATGCACAAAACATTCGGAATCGGCGACAATAAATTTTATCGGTTCAAAAAAAGTAAGGCTAACCCATCATAGATTTTCGCAAAAAATTGAAAAAATTTTTTTGTTGAAATTCCGGTTCAAAATGATTATGGGTAATGTATATGATACGTTGGACATGAAAATACCGGTAGGACGCATAAAGAGAGTTCGGGTATTGGAATTTTCGTATTTTGAAATTCGATCACATTTGTAATCGAACGTGGATTGCAGGCGAATGAGGCGACATATTACAGCAAATTAAACGTTGATCTACTTAAAATATCCTAAATAATCCAAAATGCACAAAACATTCGGAATCGGCGACAATAAATTTTATCGGTTCAAAAAAAGTAAGGCTAACCATCATGGATTTTCGCAAAAAATTGAAAATTTTTTTTTGTTGAAATTCCGGTTCAAAATGATTATGGGTAATGTATATGATACGTTGGACATGAAAATACCGGTAGGACGCATAAAGACAGTTCGGGTATTGGAATTTTCGTATTTTGAAATTCGATCACATTTGTAATCGAACGTGGATTGCAGGCGAATGAGGCGACATATTACAGCAAATTAAACGTTGATCTACCTAAAATATCCTAAATAATCCAAAATGCACAAAACATTCGGAATCGGCGACAATAAATTTTATCGGTTCAAAAAAAGTAAGGTTAACTAACCATCATGGATTTTCGCAAAAAATTGAAAATTTTTTTTTTTTGAAATTCCGGTTCAAAATGATTATGGGTAATGTATATGATACGTTTGACATGAAAATACCGGTAGGACGCATAAAGAGAGTTCGGGTATTGGAATTTTCGTATTTTGAAATTCGATCACATTTGTAATCGAACGTGGATTGCAGGCGAATGAGGCGACATATTACAGCAAATTAAACGTTGATCTACTTAAAATATCCTAAATTAACCAAAATGCACAAAACATTCGGAATCGGCGGAAATAAATTTTATCGGTTCAAAAAAAGTAAGGCTAATAACCATCATGGATTTTCGCAAATAATTGAAAATTTTTTTTTGTTGAAATTCCGGTTCAAAATGATTATGGGTAATGTATATGATACGTTGGACATGAAAATACCGGTAGGACGCATAAAGAGAGTTCGGGTATTGGAATTTTCGTATTTTGAAATTCGATCACATTTGTAATCGAACGTGGATTGCAGGCGAATGAGGCGACATATTACAGCAAATTAAACGTTGATCTACTTAAAATATCCTAAATAATCCAAAATGCACAAAACATTCGGAATCGGCGACAATAAATTTTATCGGTTCAAAAAAAGTAAGGCTAACCCATCATAGATTTTCGCAAAAAATTGAAAAAATTTTTTTGTTGAAATTCCGGTTCAAAATGATTATGGGTAATGTATATGATACGTTGGACATGAAAATACCGGTAGGACGCATAAAGAGAGTTCGGGTATTGGAATTTTCGTATTTTGAAATTCGATCACATTTGTAATCGAACGTGGATTGCAGGCGAATGAGGCGACATATTACAGCAAATTAAACGTTGATCTACTTAAAATATCCTAAATAATCCAAAATGCACAAAACATTCGGAATCGGCGACAATAAATTTTATCGGTTCAAAAAAAGTAAGGTTAACCATCATGGATTTTCGCAAAAAATTGAAAATTTTTTTTTGTTGAAATTCCGGTTCAAAATGATTATGGGTAATGTATATGATACGTTGGACATGAAAATACCGGTAGGACGCATAAAGAGAGTTCGGGTATTGGAATTTTCGTATTTTGAAATTCGATCACATTTGTAATCGAACGTGGATTGCAGGCGAATGAGGCGACATATTACAGCAAATTAAACGTTGATCTACCTAAAATATCCTAAATAATCCAAAATGCACAAAACATTCGGAATCGGCGACAATAAATTTTATCGGTTCAAAAAAAGTAAGGCTAACCATCATGGATTTTCGCAAAAAATTGAAAATTTTTTTTTGTTGAAATTCCGGTTCAAAATGATTATGGGTAATGTATATGATACGTTGGACATGAAAATACCGGTAGGACGCATAAAAAGAGTTCGGGTATTGGAATTTTCGTATTTTGAAATTCGATCACATTTGTAATCGAACGTGGATTGCAGGCGAATGAGGCGACATATTACAGCAAATTAAACGTTGATCTACTTAAAATATCCTAAATAATCCAAAATGCACAAAACATTCGGAATCGGCGACAATAAATTTTATCGGTTCAAAAAAAGTAAGGCTAACCCATCATGGATTTTCGCAAAAAATTGAAAATTTTTTTTTGTTGAAATTCCGGTTCAAAATGATTATGGGTAATGTATATGATACGTTGGACATGAAAATACCGGTAGGACGCATAAAGAGAGTTCAGGTATTGGAATTTTCGTATTTTGAAATTCGATCACATTTGTAATCGAACGTGGATTGCAGGCGAATGAGGCGACATATTACAGCAAATTAAACGTTGATCTACTTAAAATATCCTAAATAATCCAAAATGCACAAAACATTCGGAATCGGCGACAATAAATTTTATCGGTTCAAAAAAAGTAAGGCTAACCATCATTAATTTTCGCAAAAAATTGAAATTTTTTTTTTGTTGAAATTCCGGTTCAAAATGATTATGGGTAATGTATTTGATACGTTGGACATGAAAATACCGGTAGGACGCATAAAGAGAGTTCGGGTATTGGAATTTTCGTATTTTGAAATTCGATCACATTTGTAATCGAACGTGGATTGCAGGCGAATGAGGCGACATATTACAGCAAATTAAACGTTGATCTACTTAAAATATCCTAAATAATCCAAAATGCACAAAACATTCGGAATCGGCGACAATAAATTTTATCGGTTCAAAAAAAGTAAGGTTCATCATGGATTTTCGCAAAAAATTGAAAATTTTTTTTTGTTGAAATTCCGGTTCAAAATGATTATGGGTAATGTATATGATACGTTGGACATGAAAATACCGGTAGGACGCATAAAGAGAGTTCGGGTATTGGAATTTTCGTATTTTGAAATTCGATCACATTTTTAATCGAACGTGGATTGCAGGCGAATGAGGCGACATATTACAGCAAATTAAACGTTGATCTACTTAAAATATCCTAAATAATCCAAAATGCACAAAACATTCGGAATCGGCGACAATAAATTTTATCGGTTCAAAAAAAGTAAGGCTAACCATCATGGATTTTCGCAAAAAATTGAAAATTTTTTTGTTGTTGAAATTCCGGTTCAAAATGATTATGGGTAATGTATATGATACGTTGGACATGAAAATACCGGTAGGACGCATAAAGAGAGTTCGGGTATTGGAATTTTCGTATTTTGAAATTCGATCACATTTGTAATCGAACGTGGATTGCAGGCGAATGAGGCGACATATTACAGCAAATTAAACGTTGATCTACCTAAAATATCCTAAATAATCCAAAATACACAAAACATTCGGAATCGGCGACAATAAATTTTATCGGTTCAAAAAAAGTAAGGCAAACAACCATCATAGATTTTCGCAAAAAATTGAAATTTTTTTTTGTTAAAATTCCGGTTCAAAATGATTATGGGTAATGTATATGATACGTTGGACATGAAAATACCGGTAGGACGCATAAAGAGAGTTCGGGTATTGGAATTTTCGTATTTTGAAATTCGATCACATTTGTAATCGAACGTGGATTGCAGGCGAATGAGGCGACATATTACAGCAAATTAAACGTTGATCTAATTAAAATATCCTAAATAATCCAAAATGCACAAAACATTCGGAATCGGCGACAATAAATTTTATCGGTTCAAAAAAAGTAAGGCAGGCGAATGAGGCGACCCATCATGGATTTTCGCAAAAAATTGAAAATTTTTTTTTGTTGAAATTCCGGTTCAAAATGATTATGGGTAATGTATATGATACGTTGAACATGAAAATACCGGTAGGACGCATAAAGAGAGTTCAGGTATTGGAATTTTCGTATTTTGAAATTCGATCACATTTGTAATCGAACGTGGATTGCAGGCGAATGAGGCGACATATTACAGCAAATTAAACGTTGATCTACTTAAAATATCCTAAATAATCCAAAATGCACAAAACATTCGGAATCGGCGGCAATAAATTTTATCGGTTCAAAAAAAGTAAGGCTAACCATCATGGATTTTCGCAAAAAATTGAAAATTTTTTTTTGTTGAAATTCCGGTTCAAAATGATTATGGGTAATGTATATGATACGTTGGACATGAAAATACCGGTAGGACGCATAAAGAGAGTTCGGGTATTGGAATTTTCGTATTTTGAAATTCGATCACATTTGTAATCGAACGTGGATTGCAGGCGAATGAGGCGACATATTACAGCAAATTAAACGTTGATCTACTTAAAATATCCTAAATAATCCAAAATGCACAAAACATTCGGAATCGGCGATAATAAATTTTATCGGTTCAAAAAAAGTAAGGTTAACAACCATCATGGATTTTCGCAAAAAATTGAAAAATTTTTTTTGTTGAAATTCCGGTTCAAAATGATTATGGCTAATGTATATGATACGTTGGACATGAAAATACCGGTAGGACGCATACAGAGAGTTCGGGTATTGGAATTCTCGTATTTTGAAATTCGATCACATTTGTAATCGAACGTGGATTGCAGGCGAATGAGGCGACATATTACAGCAAATTAAACGTTGATCTACCTAAAATATCCTAAATAATCCAAAATGCACAAAACATTCGGAATCGGCGACAATAAATTTTATCGGTTCAAAAAAAGTAAGGCTAACCATCATGGATTTTCGCAAAAAATTGAAAATTTGTTTTTGTTGAAATTCCGGTTCAAAATGATTATGGGTAATGTATATGATACGTTGGACATGAAAATACCGGTAGGACGCATAAAGAGAGTTCGGGTATTGGAATTTTCGTATTTTGAAATTCGATCACATTTGTAATCGAACGTGGATTGCAGGCGAATGAGGCGACATATTACAGCAAATTAAACGTTGATCTACTTAAAATATCCTAAATAATCCAAAATGCACAAAACATTCGGAATCGGCGACAATAAATTTTATCGGTTCAAAAAAAGTAAGGCTAACCCATCATGGATTTTCGCAAAAAATTGAAAATTGTTTTTTGTTGAAATTCCGGTTCAAAATGATTATGGGTAATGTATATGATACGTTGGACATGAAAATACCGGTAGGACGCATAAAGAGAGTTCAGGTATTGGAATTTTCGTATTTTGAAATTCGATCACATTTGTAATCGAACGTGGATTGCAGGCGAATGAGGCGACATATTACAGCAAATTAAACGTTGATCTACTTAAAATATCCTAAATAATCCAAAATGCACAAAACATTCGGAATCGGCGACAATAAATTTTATCGGTTCAAAAAAAGTAAGGCTAACTCATCATGGATTTTCGCAAAAAATTGAAAAAAAATTTTTGTTGAAATTCCGGTTCAAAATGATTATGGGTAATGTATATGATACGTTGGACATGAAAATACCGGTAGGACGTATAAAGAGAGTTCGGGTATTGGAATTTTCGTATTTTGAAATTCGATCACATTTGTAATCGAACGTGGATTGCAGGCGAATGAGGCGACATATTACAGCAAATTAAACGTTGATCTACTTAAAATATCCTAAATAATCCAAAATGCACAAAACCGAAATCGGCGACAATAAATTTTATCGGTTCAAAAAAAGTAAGGCTAACTAACCATTATGGATTTTCGCAAAAAATTGAAAATTTTTTTTTGTTGAAACTCCGGTTCAAAACGATTATGGGTAATGTATATGATACGTTGGACATGAAAATACCGGTAGGACGCATAAAGAGAGTTCGGGTATTGGAATTTTCGTATTTTGAAATTCGATCACATTTGTAATCGAACGTGGATTGCAGGCGAATGAGGCGACATATTACAGCAAATTAAACGTTGATCTACTTAAAATATCCTCAATAATCCAAAATGCACAAAACATTCGGAATCGGCGACAATAAATTTTATCGGTTCAAAAAAAGTAAGGCTAGCGCCATCATGGATTTTCGCAAAAAATTGAAAAATTTTTTTTGTTGAAATTCCGGTTCAAAATGATTATGGGTAATGTATATGATACGTTGGACATGAAAATACCGGTAGGACGCATAAAGAGAGTTCGGGTATTGGAATTTTCGTATTTTGAAATTCGATCACATTTGTAATCGAACGTGGATTGCAGGCGAATGAGGCGACATATTACAGCAAATTAAACGTTGATCTACTTAAAATATCCTAAATAATCCAAAATGCACAAAACATTCGGAATCGGCGACAATAAATTTTATCGGTTCAAAAAAAGTAAGGCTCATCATGGATTTTCGCAAAAAATGAAAATTTTTTTTTGTTGAAATTCCGGTTCAAAATGATTATGGGTAATGTATATGATACGTTGGACATGAAAATACCGGTAGGACGCATAAAGAGAGTTCGGGTATTGGAATTTTCGTATTTTGAAATTCGATCACATTTGTAATCGAACGTGGATTGCAGGCGAATGAGGCGACATATTACAGCAAATTAAACGTTGATCTACTTAAAATATCCTAAATAATCCAAAATGCACAAAACCGAAATCGGCGACAATAAATTTTATCGGTTCAAAAAAAGTAAGGCTAACTAACCATTATGGATTTTCGCAAAAAATTGAAAATTTTTTTTTGTTGAAATTCCGGTTCAAAATGATTATGGGTAATGTATATGATACGTTGGACATGAAAATACCGGTAGGACGCATAAAGAGAGTTCGGGTATTGGAATTTTCGTATTTTGAAATTCGATCACATTTGTAATCGAACGTGGATTGCAGGCGAATGAGGCGACATATTACAGCAAATTAAACGTTGATCTACTTAAAATATCCTAAATAATCCAAAATGCACAAAACATTCGGAATCGGCGACAGTAAATTTTATCGGTTCAAAAAAAGTAAGGTTAACTAACCATCATGGATTTTCGCAAAAAATTGAAAATTTTTTTTTGTTGAAATTCCGGTTCAAAATGATTATGGGTAATGTATATGATACGTTGGACATGAAAATACCGGTAGGACGCATAAAGAGAGTTCGGGTATTGGAATTTTCGTATTTTGAAATTCGATCACATTTGTAATCGAACGTGGATTGCAGGCGAATGAGGCGACATATTACAGCAAATTAAACGTTGATCTACTTAAAATATCCTAAATAATCCAAAATGCACAAAACATTCGGAATCGGCGACAATAAATTTTATCGGTTCAAAAAAAGTAAGGTTAACCATCATGGATTTTCGCAAAAAATTGAAAATTTTTTTTTGTTGAAATTCCGGTTCAAAATGATTATGGGTAATGTATATGATACGTTGGACATGAAAATACCGGTAGGACGCATAAAAAGAGTTCGGGTATTGGAGTTTTCGTATTTTGAAATTCGATCACATTTGTAATCGAACGTGGATTGCAGGCGAATGAGACGACATATTACAGTAAATTAAACGTTGATCTACTTAAAATATCCTAAATAATCCAAAATGCACAAAACATTCGGAATCGGCGACAATAAATTTTATCGGTTCAAAAAAAGTAAGGCACCATCATGGATTTTCGCAAAAAATTGAAAAATTTTTTTTGTTGAAATTCCGGTTCAAAATGATTATGGGTAATGTATATGATACGTTGGACATGAAAATACCGGTAGGACGCATAAAGAGAGTTCGGGTATTGGAATTTTCGTATTTTGAAATTCGATCACATTTGTAATCGAACGTGGATTGCAGGCGAATGAGGCGACATATTACAGCAAATTAAACGTTGATCTACTTAAAATATCCTAAATAATCCAAAATGCACAAAACATTCGGAATCGGCGACAATAAATTTTATCGGTTCAAAAAAAGTAAGGTTAACAACCATCATGGATTTTCGCAAAAAATTGAAAATTTTTTTTTGTTGAAATTCCGGTTCAAAATGATTATGGCTAATGTATATGATACGTTGGACATGAAAATACCGGTAGGACGCATAAAGAGAGTTCGGGTATTGGAATTTTCGTATTTTGAAATTCGATCACATTTGTAATCGAACGTGGATTGCAGGCGAATGAGGCGACATATTACAGCAAATTAAACGTTGATCTACCTAAAATATCCTAAATAATCCAAAATGCACAAAACATTCGGAATCGGCGACAATAAATTTTATCGGTTCAAAAAAAGTAAGGCTAACACCATCATGGATTTTCGCAAAAAATTGAAAATTTTTTTTTGTTGAAATTCCGGTTCAAAATGATTATGGGTAATGTATATGATACGTTGGACATGAAAATACCGGTAGGACGCATAAAGAGAGTTCGGGTATTGGAATTTTCGTATTTTGAAATTCGATCACATTTGTAATCGAACGTGGATTGCAGGCGAATGAGGCGACATATTACAGCAAATTAAACGTTGATCTACTTAAAATATCCTAAATAATCCAAAATGCACAAAACATTCGGAATCGGCGACAATAAATTTTATCGGTTCAAAAAAAGTAAGGTTAACAACCATCATGGATTTTCGCAAATGAAAATTTTTTTTTGTTGAAATTCCGGTTCAAAATGATTATGGCTAATGTATATGATACGTTGGACATGAAAATACCGGTAGGACGTATAAAGAGAGTTCGGGTATTGGAATTTTCGTATTTTGAAATTCGATCACATTTGTAATCGAACGTGGATTGCAGGCGAATGAGGCGACACATTACAGCAAATTAAACGTTGATCTACTTAAAATATCCTAAATAATCCAAAATGCACAAAACATTCGGAATCGGCGACAATAAATTTTATCGGTTCAAAAAAAGTAAGGCTAACCATCATGGATTTTCGCAAAAAATTGAAAATTTTTTTTTGTTGAAATTCCGGTTCAAAATGATTATGAGTAATGTATATGATACGTTGGACATGAAAATACCGGTAGGACGCATAAAGAGAGTTCGGGTATTGGAATTTTCGTATTTTGAAATTCGATCACATTTCTAATCGAACGTGGATTGCAGGCGAATGAGGCGACATATTACAGCAAATTAAACGTTGATCTACTTAAAATATCCTAAATAATCCAAAATGCACAAAACATTCGGAATCGGCGACAATAAATTTTATCGGTTCAAAAAAAGTAAGGCTAACCATCATGGATTTTCGCAAAAAATTGAAAATTTTTTTTTGTTGAAATTCCGGTTCAAAATGATTATGAGTAATGTATATGATACGTTGGACATGAAGATACCGGTAGGACGCATAAAGAGAGTTCGGGTATTGGAATTTTCGTGTTTTGAAATTCGATCACATTTGTAATCGAACGTGGATTGCAGGCGAATGAGGCGACATATTACAGCAAATTAAACGTTGATCTACTTAAAATATCCTAAATAATCCAAAATGCACAAAACATTCGGAATCGGCGACAATAAATTTTATCGGTTCAAAAAAAGTAAGATCATACCCAACATCTGGTGACCCCGACGACGGTTTTTACCGTATCAGGTGAGTGATTTTTTATTTATTAAACAAAAGAAAAATAAAGTTAATTTTATTAAAAAAAAGTGCATGTGTTTTTTATTTTTTTATTAAATTCAAAATATAAGACGAGTTTTGTGAGATAGCGGCCTATGCCCCGACCACTGGTAAGCGCGCTATATTTACAAATCGTCCCAACTCCCTGGTCGCTTTTTAGAAATCACGTGTCCATTCCGACACCAATTCTAAAAATTCATTCCTTTTTTTCTCTTGCTCTAACCAAAAACCGCGTGTTGCAAAATTTTTTTACGTGCAACATATTTTTTTAAGTGTGTGAATTTTTGTTAAATATTAAGTGTGTGCACCGTTAAACAATTGTCATCAAAAATATGGCAAATAACGGTAACAATAAAATCGTGGTAAATAATGACACAAATCGTCAACTAAATGTGCATGTCCAGTCTGAAATAGCCACATCAAAACATTTGATGCGGCTACCAGCATTTTGGGAAACTAACCCGAAGATTTGGTTCATATCAGCCGAAATATTGTTCGACGCCAACAACATCACCAGCGACAAACAGAAGTTTGCGCACACAGTGTTGTCCCTCTCGGCAGCACAGGTGGAGAAGGTCGCATACATTCTACAAGACCCTCCACCCAATAACAAATACGACAACCTTAAGAAAGTCCTAATCGACCGCTACTCCATCTCCGAGGAGCGTAGATTAGAGACGATTTTAAACAAAATCGATATTGGTGACCAAAAACCTTCGGACATGCTACACCGAATCAAATCGTTGGCCGGCAAAAGTTTCACGGCCAACGTCATCATAAAACTATGGATCAGGCAACTCCCTGATTACTTACAAGCGGCGCTGATCCCTCAACAAGACAAACCAGAAGAGGATCTTATTAAAATCGCCGACAAACTCCACGACATCATAGGCACGCGGACTCAGAGCTTGAGTTTAATTGATCGCGACACGCGGATACCAAGCTCAGAGATACACGCGCCAAGCTCTAGCAGTAGCCCTCATGAAACAATGCTAAAACAAATTAGCGACCGGCTACTGAGACTAGAGCATAATTCACACACACAGCGACAACATTCGCAATCGCCATGGAGACAAACTCCATCCCCTTCAACAAATCCACCATCGCATACAAACCAGGGAAGTTCATTTCCACAAAACAAACAACAAACGCCAAGATACCAAGTTCCACACAACTGGTGTTGGTATCACTCAAAATTTGGCAACACAGCATCAAAATGCTCACAACCATGCACTTTTGCTACACAACAAAAGGAATCCGCAAATCGGTTCCCTAAACCAACAAGTCTTAAGGTCGTAGCGGCAGACCTAAGACAACCGCAGTACAGCCGCCTATTTCTACGGGATTCGGTAAATCAAATCACATTTCTGATTGATACCGGTGCTGATTTAAGCGTAATTCCGTACAACAAATACTATCGCCTCGGAACAAATCGCAATCCCGATTTAGTTCTTTCTGCTGCAAACGGTACTACAATAAACACATATGGTACCAAACTACTCGACGTTGACATCGGACTAAGGCGTTCATTCAAACACGCCTTCATTCTCGCCAATGTCAACCGACCCATCATAGGCGCGGATTTTCTAAAGAAATTCGGTCTTTTAGTGGATTTGAAAAATCAGAAATTGATTGATCCATCCACTAAAATCTCAATCAACGCAACATCAGCACGCGTTGATACACCATCACCATTGCATTATACACTTAACAATGGCTATGGAGCACTGTTGAAGAAATTCCCTTCTTTAACAGCTCCACCAAACTACAATGCTCCTGTAATGCACAATGTAGTACACCACATTGTGACTACAGGGCATTTACCATTCTCAAGACCAAGACGGCTTGATCCAATACGTCACAAAGCAGCTTTCCTAGAATTCCAACATATGGTGGAACTAGGAATCTGCCGACCGTCTTCATCAGCAATTTCTTGTCCATTACACATGGTAAAAAAGAAGGACAACGACTGGAGACCATGTGGGGACTACAGAAGGCTTAACGCAGTCACAATTCCTGACCGTTACCCTATCCCCCACATACAAAATTTCTCCATGCAACTACATGGTTGCACAATTTTCACCAAAATCGATCTCGTCAGAGCATATCACCTCATCCCGATTGCTCCTGACGACATTTACAAAACCGCCATTACCACTCCATTTGGATTATTCGAATTCACCCGAATGCCATTTGGACTCAGAAATGCTGCACAAACATTCCAGCGTTTCATCAACGAAATCGTGAGAGATCTCGATTCCGTTTTTGTATATATTGACGATATTCTCGTAGCCTCAAAAGACGAGAAGCAACACCTACTTCATTTGGAAAAACTCTTCCAAAAATTATCAAAGTACGGTGTCAATATCAACACGGCAAAATGCGTGTTCGGGACAAATAATCTTGACTTTCTTAGTCACAAGATTACATCTAATGGCATTTTGCCGTCCGAAGGACGAATTAATGCAATTAGAGAATTCCCAGCACCTCAAAGCGTCAAGCAAATTCAACAATTCGTCGGCATGGTAAACTACTACCACCGATTTATACCAAAACTTGCAGAAGTACTTGCCCCAATACACGCGCATTTGGCAAGTCTCCTCAAAAAGCCCAAAACGCCTCAAAATTTTTCTTGGACTGAAGAATGTCATAAAGCATTCCTTCAGCTCAAGAACAGCTTAGAAAATATTGCCCTTTTAGCGCATCCGCTAAATGCAACCAAATATAGCATCACCACTGATGCTTCCAACACTGCAATAGGCGCGGTCTTACAACAACTAAATAATAAGACCTGGGAACCTCTTGGATTTTTCTCCAAGAAATTATCAGATGCCGAAAGAAAATATTCCGCATTTGATCGCGAATTGCTTGCAATCTTCCAAGCAATCAAACACTTTCGCTACTTTGTCGAAGGTCGGGAATTCACTATATTCACCGACCACAAACCGCTTACTAGAGCAATAACCTCTAAAGCAGAGCGAAACCCAAGGCAAGCACGCCACTTGGACTATGTCTCTCAATTTACGACAGACATACAACATATTCAAGGCAAGGACAATGTGGTCGCCGATACACTATCTCGGACTTCCGACCATGAACTTGCCCCCATAGCAACACGCTACGACATCACAACGATCGCAAAGGCACAAGCTGGCGATCAAGAACTACAAGACTTACTTTCTAGTTCCACAAATCGGCGCACTTCCAAATGGAAATTAGAAAAATTTCCATTAGCCGATTTAACAATATACTGTGAAATATCCACGGGTAACAATCGCCCGTACATTCCAGAGTCATTGCGTCGAACTATCTTCGACACTCTGCATAATATTTCACACCCAAGTGTACGAGCAACTCGCAAACTCGTCACTTTAAGGTATTTTTGGCCCAGCATGAACAAAGATTTAACCCTTTGGGCGAAATCTTGTTTATCCTGCCAAAAATGCAAGATACAAAGACACACCAAATCACCTCACGGGAATTTTCAAATTCCACCAGGTAGATTTGAACATATCCATTTAGATATTGTGGGACCACTTCCACCATCTAATGGATTCACTTATTTGTTAACATGCGTTGATCGTTTTACGCGTTGGCCAGAAGCCTACTGCATAAAAGACATCTCCGCACAAACCATTGCAAAAACGCTCGTCGAAAACTATATTGCTAGATTCGGCGTTCCGGTCAACATTACGACCGATCAAGGCACACAGTTTGAGTCCAAACTATTCGCTGAGCTTATGAACCTTTTAGGCTCACATCGAATACGGACAACTGCCTATCATCCACAAGCAAACGGTATGGTTGAGCGCTTTCACCGCCAACTTAAAACGGCTCTCAAAGCTCGTGCAAATGCCGTCAACTGGAGCTCAGAGATCCCAATCATATTGTTGGGAATCCGAGCGACAGTCAAAGATGACCTAAAATGTTCACCAGCAGAACTGGTGTACGGTCAAACCATTAAATTACCTGGGGAATTCTTTGTGGAACATCCACTTACACCCCAAGTTAACACTGACACAGTGATAAATCAATTGCGCTCCACGATGAACAAACTCATCCCAACGGACACGCGCAAATCTAATCAAACCGACATATTCGTACCCAAGTCACTGCAAACCTGTGACTACGTTTTCGTACGAATAGACAAAGTACGAACAGGCCTCACACCACCGTATGAAGGCCCATACAAAGTGATACGACGACTTCGTAAGCACTTTGTATTACAAATTAAAGACAAGCAACAATCTGTCTCTATCGATAGACTCAAACCAGTCTATGGAATTTTGAGTTCGCCCGATCAAATATCGGGAGTGAAGAAAACTGTCCGCATTTTCGGATAACACAAACTTCACCAAACTCAAATATTATCTTAAAACTCCAACACACGCTAGTGAAGACATTATATTTCTTATGACGATCATACATCGTCACAATGATACATTATCTATCATTAATAAAATTTTCGGTGATAAAACCATTTACATTATCACTACCATTACAATGATTATACATCATAATAATACAACTAAAATCCATCCACAAACGCCAGCGGACAAAGAACCCACGGTGGGGGAACTCACTGCGCGGTGGGTGATGTAGCGGCTAGTTTCTTCAACCATAAGAAACTCCGCACAATTAATTCTCAACGGACAATCCTCCGTTCACCTAATTCTTTATAAATCGACAATTATCCATCTAAAGAATTATTCTAAATTATATACAACAATCTTGTATATATAAATAATGTACATAACAACTTGTACATAGTAATCGTACAACAACACTTGTACATACGAAATTTGTGTAAGCAAAATAGAATTGAAAAATTATATTTTGGTTACACAACAATTTCATGATAATACCTCTACAATCAAATCATTGAGAGATGCATAAACATCGTATTGATTTTGCATAACCAAAATCACGTAAAACGCACATACACACTACCATGCCATTGCACAATAGATGGCATGGCAAACATTTATGTTTAATAAAACATAATTTGTATAGGGTGCACCCAAATAATTTGGTGCATGTAAACTGGAAGAGAAACCAGTTTTGTTATTTTTGCTGTATTTTGGTTTAAGAAGAAATAATTAAAAAGATAATTCTTTCTATTCAATTTTGGATTTTGCCGGAGCAACACACATCGCTGGAACGCGGAGCGGCTCATCACTCACCAGCAAACAGCAACAATATAAATAACAAAGTTTTTTTTATTTAAATAAATTTTTTTATTAATTTTAAAATTAAATTAAAGTTTGTTTTTTTATTTATTATTATTATAATTTACAAAGTGCTCCGCATCATCCCCAAAAGCACCATCATGGATTTTCGCAAAAAATTGAAAATTTTTTTTTGTTGAAATTCCGGTTCAAAATGATTATGGGTAATGTATATGATACGTTGGACATGAAAATACCGGTAGGACGCATAAAGAGAGTTCGGGTATTGGAATTTTCGTATTTTGAAATTCGATCACATTTGTAATCGAACGTGGATTGCAGGCGAATGAGGCGACATATTACAGCAAATTAAACGTTGATCTACTTAAAATATCCTAAATAATCCAAAATGCACAAAACATTCGGAATCGGCGACAATAAATTTTATCGGTTCAAAAAAAGTAAGGTTAACAACCATCATGGATTTCGCAAAAAATTGAAAAATTTTTTTTGTTGAAATTCCGGTTCAAAATGATTATGGCTAATGTATATGATACGTTGGACATGAAAATACCGGTAGGACGCATACAGAGAGTTCGGGTATTGGAATTTTCGTATTTTGAAATTCGATCACATTTGTAATCGAACGTGGATTGCAGGCGAATGAGGCGACATATTACAGCAAATTAAACGTTGATCTACTTAAAATATCCTAAATAATCCAAAATGCACAAAACATTCGGAATCGGCGACAATAAATTTTATCGGTTCAAAAAAAGTAAGGTAACCATCATGGATTTTTGCAAAAAATTGAAAATTTTTTTTTGTTGAAATTCCGGTTCAAAATGATTATGGGTAATGTATATGATACGTTGGACATGAAAATACCGGTAGGACGCATAAAGAGAGTTCGGGTATTGGAATTTTCGTATTTTGAAATTCGATCACATTTGTAATCGAACGTGGATTGCAGGCGAATGAGGCGACATATTACAGCAAATTAAACGTTGATCTACTTAAAATATCCTAAATAATCCAAAATGCACAAAACATTCGGAATCGGCGACAATAAATTTTATCGGTTCAAAAAAATCCATGATGGTGTTAGCCTTACTTTTTTTGAACCGATAAAATTTATTGTCGCCGATTCCGAATGTTTTGTGCATTTTGGATTATTTAGGATATTTTAGGTAGATCAACGTTTAATTTGCTGTAATATGTCGCCTCATTCGCCTGCAATCCACGTTCGATTACAAATGTGATCGAATTTCAAAATACGAAAATTCCAATACCCGAACTCTCTTTATGCGTCCTACCGGTATTTTCATGTCCAACGTATCATATACATTACCCATAATCATTTTGAACCGGAATTTCAACAAAAAAAAATTTTCAATTTTTTGCGAAAATCCATGATTACCTTACTCTCCAATGTACGAAAAATACGAAAATTAAAATGCCCGAACTCTCTTTATGCGTCCTACCGGTATTTTCATGTCCAACGTATCATATACATTACCCATAATCATTTTGAACCGGAATTTCAACAAAAAAAAATTTTCAATTTTTTGCGAAAATCCATGATGGTGCCTTACTTTTTTTGAACCGATTAAATTTATTGTCGCCGATTCCGAATGTTTTGTGCATTTTGGATTATTTAGGATATTTTAGGTAGATCAACGTTTAATTTGCTGTAATATGTCGCCTCATTCGCCTGCAATCCACGTTCGATTACAAATGTGATCGAATTTCAAAATACGAAAATTCCAATACCCGAACTCTCTTTATGCGTCCTACCGGTATTTTCATGTCCAACGTATCATATACATTAGCCATAATCATTTTGAACCGGAATTTCAACAAAAAAAAATTTTCAATTTTTTGCGAAAATCCATGATGGTTGTTAACCTTACTTTTTTTGAACCGATAAAATTTATTGTCGCCGATTCCGAATGTTTTGTGCATTTTGGATTATTTAGGATATTTTAAGTAGATCAACGTTTAATTTGCTTAATGTTGTGCTTAATGTGCTTAATGTTTAATTTGTAATCGAACGTGGATTGCAGGCGAATGAGGCGACATATTACAGCAAATTAAACGTTGATCTACTTAAAATATCCTAAATAATCCAAAATGCACAAAACATTCGGAATCGGCGACAATAAATTTTATCGGTTCAAAAAAAGTAAGGCTAACCATCATGGATTTTCGCAAAAAATTGAAAATTTTTTTTTGTTGAAATTCCGGTTCAAAATGATTATGGGTAATGTATATGATACGTTGGACATGAAAATACCGGTAGGACGCATAAAGAGAGTTCGGGTATTGGAATTTTCGTATTTTGAAATTCGATCACATTTGTAATCGAACGTGGATTGCAGGCGAATGAGGCGACATATTACAAAAATTCGGAATCAGCGACAATAAATTTTATCGGTTCAAAAAAAGTAAGGCTAACCATCATGGATTTTCGCAAAAAATTGAAAATTTTTTTTGTTGAAATTCCGGTTCAAAATGATTATGGGTAATGTATATGATACGTTGGACATGAAAATACCGGTAGGACGCATAAAGAGAGTTCGGGTATTGGAATTTTCGTATTTTGAAATTCGATCACATTTGTAATCGAACGTGGATTGCAGGCGAATGAGGCGACATATTACAGCAAATTAAACGTTGATCTACCTAAAATATCCTAAATAATCCAAAATGTACAAAACATTCGGAATCGGCGGCAATAAATTTTATCGGTTCAAAAAAAGTAAGGCTAACATCATGGATTTTCGCAAAAAATTGAAAATTTTTTTTTGTTGAAATTCCGGTTCAAAATGATTATGGGTAATGTATATGATACGTTGGACATGAAAATACCGGTAGGACGCATAAAGAGAGTTCGGGTATTGGAAATTTCGTATTTTGAAATTCGATCACATTTTTAATCGAACGTGGATTGCAGGCGAATGAGGCGACATATTACAGCAAATTAAACGTTGATCTACTTAAAATATCCTAAATAATCCAAAATGCACAAAACATTCGGAATCGGCGACAATAAATTTTATCGGTTCAAAAAAAGTAAGGTTAACCATCATGGATTTTCGCAAAAAATTGAAAATTTTTTTTTGTTGAAATTCCGGTTCAAAATGATTATGGGTAATGTATATGATACGTTGCACATGAAAATACCGGTAGGACGCATAAAGAGAGTTCGGGTATTGGAATTTTCGTATTTTGAAATTCGATCACATTTTTAATCGAACGTGGATTGCAGGCGAATGAGGCGACATATTACAGCAAATTAAACGTTGATCTACTTAAAATATCCTAAATAATCCAAAATGCACAAAACATTCGGAATCGGCGACAATAAATTTTATCGGTTCAAAAAAAGTAAGGTTAACCATCATGGATTTTCGCAAAAAATTGAAAATTTTTTTTTGTGGAAATTCCGGTTCAAAATGATTATGGGTAATGTATATGATACGTTGGACATGAAAATACCGGTAGGACGCATAAAGAGAGTTCGGGTATTGGAATTTTCGTATTTTGAAATTCGATCACATTTGTAATCGAACGTGGATTGCAGGCGAATGAGGCGACATATTACAGCAAATTAAACGTTGATCTACTTAAAATATCCTAAATAATCAAAAATGCACAAAACATTCGGCGACAATAAATTTTATCGGTTCAAAAAAAGTAAGGTTAACCATCATGGATTTTCGCAAAAAATTGAAAATTTTTTTTTTGTGGAAATTCCGGTTCAAAATGATTATGGGTAATGTATATGATACGTTGGACATGAAAATACCGGTAGGACGCATAAAGAGAGTTCGGGTATTGGAATTTTCGTATTTTGAAATTCGATCACATTTGTAATCGAACGTGGATTGCAGGCGAATGAGGCGACATATTACAGCAAATTAAACGTTGATCTACTTAAAATATCCTAAATAATCCAAAATGCACAAAACATTCGGAATCGGCGACAATAAATTTTATCGGTTCAAAAAAAGTAAGGCTAACGTTACATCATGGATTTTCGCAAAAAATTGAAAATTTTTTTTTGTTGAAATTCCGGTTCAAAATGATTATGGGTAATGTATATGATACGTTGGACATGAAAATACCGGTAGGACGCATAAAGAGAGTTCGGGTATTGGAATTTTCGTATTTTGAAATTAGATCACATTTTTAATCGAACGTGGATTGCAGGCGAATGAGGCGACATATTACAGCAAATTAAACGTTGATCTACTTAAAATATCCTAAATAATCCAAAATGCACAAAACATTCGGAATCGGCGACAATAAATTTTATCGGTTCAAAAAAAGTAAGGCTAACCATCATGGATTTTCGCAAAAAATTGAAAAATTTTTTTTGTTGAAATTCCGGTTCAAAATGATTATGGGTAATGTATATGATACGTTGGACATGAAAATACCGGTAGGACGCATAAAGAGAGTTCGGGTATTGGAATTTTCGTATTTTGAAATTCGATCACATTTGTAATCGAACGTGGATTGCAGGCGAATGAGGCGACATATTACAGCAAATTAAACGTTGATCTACTTAAAATATCCTAAATAATCCAAAATGCACAAAACATTCGGAATCGGCGACAATAAATTTTATCGGTTCAAAAAAAGTAAGGTTAACCATCATGGATTTTCGCAAAAAATTGAAAATTTTTTTTTGTTGAAATTCCGGTTCAAAATGATTATGGGTAATGTATATGATACGTTGGACATGAAAATACCGGTAGGACGCATAAAGAGAGTTCGGGTATTGGAATTTTCGTATTTTGAAATTCGATCACATTTGTAATCGAACGTGGATTGCAGGCGAATGAGGCGATATATTACAGCAAAGTAAACGTTGATCTACTTAAAATATCCTAAATAATCCAAAATGCACAAAACATTCGGAATCGGCGACAATAAATTTTATCGGTTCAAAAAAAGTAAGGCTAACTAACCATCATGGATTTTCGCAAAAAATTGAAAATTTTTTTTGTTGAAATTCCGGTTCAAAATGATTATGGGTAATGTATATGATACGTTGGACATGAAAATACCGGTAGGACGCATAAAGAGAGTTCTTCGGGTATTGGAATTTTCGTATTTTGAAATTCGATCACATTTGTAATCGAACGTGGATTGCAGGCGAATGAGGCGACATATTACAGCAAATTAAACGTTGATCTACCTAAAATATCCTAAATAATCCAAAATGCACAAAACATTCGGAATCGGCGACAATAAATTTTATCGGTTCAAAAAAAGTAAGGCTAACCTTACCCATGAAAAACCATCATGGATTTTCGCAAAAAATTTAAAATTTTTTTTTGTTGAAATTCCGGTTCAAAATGATTATGGGTAATGTATATGATACGTTGGACATGAAAATACCGGTAGGACGCATAAAGAGAGTTCGGGTATTGGAATTTTCGTATTTTGAAATTCGATCACATTTGTAATCGAACGTGGATTGCAGGCGAATGAGGCGACATATTACAGCAAATTAAACGTTGATCTACTTAAAATATCCTAAATAATCCAAAATGCACAAAACATTCAGAATCGGCGACAATAAATTTTATCGGTTCAAAAAAAGTAAGGCTCATCATGGATTTTCGCAAAAAATTGAAAAATTTTTTTTTGTTGAAATTCCGGTTCAAAATGATTATGGGTAATGTATATGATACGTTGGACATGAAAATACCGGTAGGACGCATAAAGAGAGTTCGGGTATTGGAATTTTCGTATTTTGAAATTCGATCACATTTGTAATCGAACGTGGATTGCAGGCGAATGAGGCGACATATTACAGCAAATTAAACGTTGATCTACTTAAAATATCCTAAATAATCCAAAATGCACAAAACATTCGGAATCGGCGACAATAAATTTTATCGGTTCAAAAAAAGTAAGGCTAACCATCATGGATTTTCGCAAAAAATTGAAATTTTTTTTTGTTAAAATTCCGGTTCAAAAGGATTATGGGTAATGTATATGATACGTTGGACATGAAAATACCGGTAGGACGCATAAAGAGAGTTCGGGTATTGGAATTTTCGTATTTTGAAATTCGATCACATTTGTAATCGAACGTGGATTGCAGGCGAATGAGGCGACATATTACAGCAAATTAAACGTTGATCTACTTAAAATATCCTAAATAATCCAAAATGCACAAAACATTCGGAATCGGCGACAATAAATTTTATCGGTTCAAAAAAAGTAAGGTTAACCATCATGGATTTTCGCAAAAAATTGAAAAAAAAATTTTGTTGAAATTCCGGTTCAAAATGATTATGGGTAATGTATATGATACGTTGGACATGAAAATACCGGTAGGACGCATAAAGAGAGTTCGGGTATTGGAATTTTCGTATTTTGAAATTCGATCACATTTTTAATCGAACGTGGATTGCAGGCGAATGAGGCGACATATTACAGCAAATTAAACGTTAATCTACTTAAAATATCCTAAATAATCCAAAATGCACAAAACATTCGGAATCGGCGACAATAAATTTTATCGGTTCAAAAAAAGTAAGGCTAACCATCATGGATTTTCGCAAAAAATTGAAAATTTTTTTTTGTTGAAATTCCGGTTCAAAATGATTATGGGTAATGTATATGATACGTTGGACATGAAAATACCGGTAGGACGCATAAAGAGAGTTCGGGTATTGGAATTTTCGTATTTTGAAATTCGATCACATTTGTAATCGAACGTGGATTGCAGGCGAATGAGGCGACATATTACAGCAAATTAAACGTTGATCTACTTAAAATATCCTAAATAATCCAAAATGCACAAAACATTCGCAATCGGCGACAATAAATTTTATCGGTTCAAAAAAAGTAAGGCTAACCATCATGGATTTTCGCAAAAAATTGAAAATTTTTTTTTGTTGAAATTCCGGTTCAAAATGATTATGGGTAATGTATATGATACGTTGGACATGAAAATACCGGTAGGACGCTTAAAGAGAGTTCGGGTATTGGAATTTTCGTATTTTGAAATTCGATCACATTTGTAATCGAACGTGGATTGCAGGCGAATGAGGCGACATATTACAGCAAATTAAACGTTGATCTACTTAAAATATCCTAAATAATCCAAAATGCACAAAACATTCGGAATCGGCGACAATAAATTTTATCGGTTCAAAAAAAGTAAGGCAACAACCATCATGGATTTTCGCAAAAAATTGAAAATTTTTTTTTGTTGAAATTCCGGTTCAAAATGATTATGGGTAATGTATATGATACGTTGGACATGAAAATACCGGTAGGACGCATAAAGAGAGTTCGGGTATTGGAATTTTCGTATTTTGAAATTCGATCACATTTGTAATCGAACGTGGATTGCAGGCGAATGAGGCGACATATTACAGCAAAGTAAACGTTGATCTACTTAAAATATCCTAAATAATCCAAAATGCACAAAACATTCGGAATCGGCGACAATAAATTTTATCGGTTCAAAAAAAGTAAGGCTAACCTTACCCATGAAAAACCATCATGGATTTTCGCAAAAAATTGAAAATTTTTTTTTGTTGAAATTCCGGTTCAAAATGATTATGGGTAATGTATATGATACGTTGGACATGAAAATACCGGTAGGACGCATAAAGATAGTTCGGGTATTGGAATTTTCGTATTTTGAAATTCGATCACATTTGTAATCGAACGTGGATTGCAGGCGAATGAGGCGACATATTACAGCAAATTAAACGTTGATCTACTTAAAATATCCTAAATAATCCAAAATGCACAAAACATTCGGAATCGGCGACAATAAATTTTATCGGTTCAAAAAAAGTAAGGCTAACGTTACATCATGGATTTTCGCAAAAAATTGAAAATTTTTTTTTGTTGAAATTCCGGTTCAAAATGATTATGGGTAATGTATATGATACGTTGGACATGAAAATACCGGTAGGACGCATAAAGAGAGTTCGGGTATTGGAATTTTCGTATTTTGAAATTCGATCACATTTGTAATCGAACGTGGATTGCAGGCGAATGAGGCGACATATTACAGCAAATTAAACGTTGATCTACTTAAAATATCCTAAATAATCCAAAATGCACAAAACATTCGGAATCGGCGACAATAAATTTTATCGGTTCAAAAAAAGTAAGGCTAACTAACCATCATGGATTTTCGCAAAAAATTGAAAATTTTTTTTTGTTGAAATTCCGGTTCAAAATGATTATGGGTAATGTATATGATACGTTGGACATGAAAATACCGGTAGGACGCATAAAGAGAGTTCGGGTATTGGAATTTTCGTATTTTGAAATTCGATCACATTTGTAATCGAACGTGGATTGCAGGCGAATGAGGCGACATATTACAGCAAATTAAACGTTGATCTACTTAAAATATCCTAAATAATCCAAAATGCACAAAACATTCGGAATCGGCGACAATAAATTTTATCGGTTCAAAAAAAGTAAGGTTAACCATCATGGATTTTCGCAAAAAATTGAAAAAAATTTTTTGTTGAAATTCCGGTTCAAAATGATTATGGGTAATGTATATGATACGTTGGACATGAAAATACCGGTAGGACGCATAAAGAGAGTTCGGGTATTGGAATTTTCGTATTTTGAAATTCGATCACATTTGTAATCGAACGTGGATTGCAGGCGAATGAGGCGACATATTACAGCAAATTAAACGTTGATCTACCTAAAATATCCTAAATAATCCAAAATGCACAAAACATTCGGAATCGGCGACAATAAATTTTATCAGTTCAAAAAAAGTAAGGCTAACCATCATGGATTTTCGCAAAAAATTGAAAATTTTTTTTTGTTGAAATTCCGGTTCAAAATGATTATGGGTAATGTATATGGGACGTTGGACATGAAAATACCGGTAGGACGCATAAAGAGAGTTCGAGTATTGGAATTTTCGTATTTTGAAATTCGATCACATTTGTAATCGAACGTGGATTGCAGGCGAATGAGGCGACATATTACAGCAAATTAAACGTTGATCTACTTAAAATATCCTAAATAATCCAAAATGCACAAAACATTCGGAATCGGCGACAATAAATTTTATCGGTTCAAAAAAAGTAAGGTCATCATGGATTTTCGCAAAAAATTGAAAATTTTTTTTGTTGAAATTCCGGTTCAAAATGATTATGGGTAATGTATATGATACGTTGGACATGAAAATACCGGTAGGACGCATAAAGAGAGTTCGGGTATTGGAATTTTCGTATTTTGAAATTCGATCACATTTTTAATCGAACGTGGGTTGCAGGCGAATGAGGCGACATATTACAGCAAATTAAACGTTGATCTACTTAAAATATCCTAAATAATCCAAAATGCACAAAACATTCGGAATTGGCGACAATAAATTTTATCGGTTCAAAAAAAGTAAGGCTCATGGATTTTCGCAAAAAATTGAAAATTTTTTTTTGTTGAAATTCCGGTTCAAAATAATTATGGGTAATGTATATGATACGTTGGACATGAAAATACCGGTAGGACGCATAAAGAGAGTTCGGGTATTGGAATTTTCGTATTTTGAAATTCGATCACATTTTTAATCGAACGTGGATTGCAGGCGAATGAGGCGACATATTACAGCAAATTAAACGTTGATCTACTTAAAATATCCTAAATAATCCAAAATGCACAAAACATTCGGAATTGGCGACAATAAATTTTATCGGTTCAAAAAAAGTAATCATGGATTTTCGCAAAAAATTGAAAATTTTTTTTTGTTGAAATTCCGGTTCAAAATAATTATGGGTAATGTATATGATACGTTGGACATGAAAATACCGGTAGGACGCATAAAGAGAGTTCGGGTATTGGAATTTTCGTATTTTGAAATTCGATCACATTTGTAATCGAACGTGGATTGCAGGCGAATGAGGCGACATATTACAGCAAATTAAACGTTGATCTACCTAAAATATCCTAAATAATCCAAAATGCACAAAACATTCGGAATCGGCGACAATAAATTTTATCGGTTCAAAAAAATTAAGGTTAACGTCATGGATTTTCGCAAAAAATTGAAAATTTTTTTTTGTTGAAATTCCGGTTCAAAATGATTATGGGTAATGTATATGATACGTTGGACATGAAAATACCGGTAGGACGCATAAAGAGAGTTCGGGTATTGGAATTTTCGTATTTTGAAATTCGATCACATTTGTAATCGAACGTGGATTGCAGGCGAATGAGGCGACATATTACAGCAAATTAAACGTTGATCTACCTAAAATATCCTAAATAATCCAAAATGCACAAAACATTCGGAATCGGCGACAATAAATTTTATCGGTTCAAAAAAAGTAAGGCTAACCATCATGGATTTTCGCAAAAAATTGAAAATTTTTTTGTTGTTGAAATTCCGGTTCAAAATGATTATGGGTAATGTATATGATATGTTGGACATGAAAATACCGGTAGGACGCATAAAGAGAGTTCGGGTATTGGAATTTTCGTATTTTGAAATTCGATCACATTTTTAATCGAACGTGGATTGCAGGCGAATGAGGCGACATATTACAGCAAATTAAACGTTGATCTACTTAAAATATCCTAAATAATCCAAAATGCACAAAACATTCGGAATCGGCGACAATAAATTTTATCGGTTCAAAAAAAGTAAGGTCATCATGGATTTTCGCAAAAAATTGTAAATTTTTTTTTGTTGAAATTCCGGTTCAAAATGATTATGGGTAATGTATATGATACGTTGGACATGAAAATACCGGTAGGACGCATAAAGAGAGTTCGGGTATTGGAATTTTCGTATTTTGAAATTCGATCACATTTGTAATCGAACGTGGATTGCAGGCGAATGAGGCGACATATTACAGCAAATTAAACGTTGATCTACTTAAAATATCCTAAATAATCCAAAATGCATAAAACATTCGGAATCGGCGACAATAAATTTTATCGGTTCAAAAAAAGTAAGGCTAACCATCATGGATTTTCGCAAAAAATTGAAATTTTTTTTTGTTGAAATTCCGGTTCAAAATGATTATGGGTAATGTATATGATACGTTGGACATGAAAATACCGGTAGGACGCATAAAGAGAGTTCGGGTATTGGAATTTTCGTATTTTGAAATTCGATCACATTTGTAATCGAACGTGGATTGCAGGCGAATGAGGCGACATATTACAGCAAATTAAACGTTGATCTACTTAAAATATCCTAAATAATCCAAAATGCACAAAACATTCGGAATCGGCGACAATAAATTTTATCGGTTCAAAAAAAGTAAGGCCAACCATCATGGATTTTCGCAAAAAATTGAAAATTTTATTTTGTTGAAATTCCGGTTCAAAATGATTATGGGTAATGTATATGATACGTTGGACATGAAAATACCGGTAGGACGCATAAAGAGAGTTCGGGTATTGGAATTTTCGTATTTTGAAATTCGATCACATTTGTAATCGAACGTGGATTGCAGGCGAATGAGGCGACATATTACAGCAAATTAAACGTTGATCTACTTAAAATATCCTAAATAATCCAAAATGCACAAAACATTCGGCGACAATAAATTTTATCGGTTCAAAAAAAGTAAGGTTAACCATCATGGATTTTCGCAAAAAATTGAAAATTTTTTTTTGTTGAAATTCCGGTTCAAAATGATTATGGGTAATGTATATGATACGTTGGACATGATAATACCGGTAGGACGCATAAAGAGAGTTCGGGTATTGGAATTTTCGTATTTTGAAATTCGATCACATTTGTAATCGAACGTGGATTGCAGGCGAATGAGGCGACATATTACAGCAAATTAAACGTTGATCTACTTAAAATATCCTAAATAATCCAAAATGCACAAAACATTCGGAATCGGCGACAATAAATTTTATCGGTTCAAAAAAAGTAAGGTTAACCATCATGGATTTTCGCAAAAAATTGAAAATTTTTTTTTGTTGAAATTCCGGTTCAAAATGATTATGGGTGATGTATATGATACGTTGGACATGAAAATACCGGTAGGACGCATAAAGAGAGTTCGGGTATTGGAATTTTCGTATTTTGAAATTCGATCACATTTGTAATCGAACGTGGATTGCAGGCGAATGAGGCGACATATTACAGCAAATTAAACGTTGATCTACTTAAAATATCCTAAATAATCCAAAATGCACAAAACATTCGGAATCGGCGACAATAAATTTTATCGGTTCAAAAAAAGTAAGGTTAACCATCATGGATTTTCGCAAAAAATTGATTTTTTTTTTTGTTGAAATTCCGGTTCAAAATGATTATGGGTAATGTATATGATACGTTGGATATGAAAATACCGGTAGGACGCATAAAGAGAGTTCGGGTATTTTAATTTTCGTATTTTGAAATTCGATCACATTTGTAATCGAACGTGGATTGCAGGCGAATGAGGCCACATATTACAGCAAATTAAACGTTGATCTACTTAAAATATCCTAAATAATCCAAAATGCACAAAACATTCGGAATCGGCGACAATAAATTTTATCGGTTCAAAAAAAGTAAGGCTAGCCATCATGGATTTTCGCAAAAAATTGAAAATTTTTTTTTGTTGAAATTCCGGTTCAAAATGATTATGGGTAATGTATATGATACGTTGGACATGAAAATACCAGTAGGACGCATAAAGAGAGTTCGGGTATTGGAATTTTCGTATTTTGAAATTCGATCACATTTGTAATCGAACGTGGATTGCACGCGAATGAGGCGACATATTACAGCAAATTAAACGTTGATCTACTTAAAATATCCTAAATAATCCAAAATGCACAAAACATTCGGAATCGGCGACAATAAATTTTATCGGTTCAAAAAAAGTAGGGCTAACCATCATGGATTTTCGCAAAAAATTGAAAATTTTTTTTTGTTGAAATTCCGGTTCAAAATGATTATGGGTAATGTATATGATACGTTGGCATAAAGAGAGTTCGGGTATTGGAATTTTCGTATTTTGAAATTCGATCACATTTGTAATCGAACGTGGATTGCAGGCGAATGAGGATACATATTACAGCAAATTAAACGTTGATCTACTTAAAATATCCTAAATAATCCAAAATGCACAAAACATTCGGAATCGACGACAATAAATTTTATCGGTTCAAAAAAAGTAAGGCACCATCATGGATTTTCGCAAAAAATTAAAAATTTTTTTTTGTTGAAATTCCGGTTCAAAATGATTATGGGTAATGTATATGATACGTTGGACATGAAAATACCGGTAGGACGCATAAAGAGAGTTCGGGTATTGGAATTTTCGTATTTTGAAATTCGATCACATTTGTAATCGAACGTGGATTGCAGGCGAATGAGGCGACATATTACAGCAAATTAAACGTTGATCTACCTAAAATATCCTAAATAATCCAAAATGCACAAAACATTCGGAATCGGCGACAATAAATTTTATCGGTTCAAAAAAAGTAAGGCTAACCTTACCCATGAAAAACCATCATGGATTTTCGCAAAAAATTGAAAATTTTTTTTTGTTGAAATTCCGGTTCAAAATGATTATGGGTAATGTATATGATACGTTGGACATGAAAATACCGGTAGGACGCATAAAGATAGTTCGGGTATTGGAATTTTCGTATTTTGAAATTCGATCACATTTGTAATCGAACGTGGATTGCAGGCGAATGAGGCGACATATTACAGCAAATTAAACGTTGATCTACTTAAAATATCCTAAATAATCCAAAATGCACAAAACATTCGGAATCGGCGACAATAAATTTTATCGGTTCAAAAAAAGTAAGGTTAACCATCATGGATTTTCGCAAAAAATTGATTTTTTTTTTTGTTGAAATTCCGGTTCAAAATGATTATGGGTAATGTATATGATACGTTGGACATGAAAATACCGGTAGGACGCATAAAGAGAGTTCGGGTATTGGAATTTTCGTATTTTGAAATTCGATCACATTTTTAATCGAACGTGGATTGCAGGCGAATGAGGCGACATATTACAGCAAATTAAACGTTGATCTACTTAAAATATCCTAAATAATCCAAAATGCACAAAACATTCGGAATCGGCGACAATAAATTTTATCGGTTCAGAAAAAGTAAGGTCATCATGGATTTTCGCAAAAAATTGAAAATTTTTTTTTGTTGAAATTCCGGTTCAAAATGATTATGGGTAATGTATATGATACGTTGGACATGAAAATACCGGTAGGACGCATAAAGAGAGTTCGGGTATTGGAATTTTCGTATTTTGAAATTCGATCACATTTTTAATCGAACGTGGATTGCAGGCGAATGAGGCGACATATTACAGCAAATTAAACGTTGATTTACTTAAAATATCCTAAATAATCCAAAATGCACAAAACATTCGGAATCGGCGACAATAAATTTTATCGGTTCAAAAAAAGTAAGGTTAACCATCATGGATTTTCGCAAAAAATTGATTTTTTTTTTGTTGAAATTCCGGTTCAAAATGATTATGGGTAATGTATATAATACGTTGGACATGAAAATACCGGTAGGACGCATAAAGAGAGTTCGGGTATTGGAATTTTCGTATTTTGAAATTCGATCACATTTGTAATCGAACGTGGATTGCAGGCGAATGAGGCGACATATTACAGCAAATTAAACGTTGATCTACTTAAAATATCCTAAATAATCCAAAATGCACAAAACATTCGGCGACAATAAATTTTATCGGTTCAAAAAAAGTAAGGTTAACCATCATGGATTTTCGCAAAAAATTGAAAATTTTTTTTTGTGGAAATTCCGGTTCAAAATGATTATGGGTAATGTATATGATACGTTGGACATGAAAATACCGGTAGGACGCATAAAGAGAGTTCGGGTATTGGAATTTTCGTATTTTGAAATTCGATCACATTTGTAATCGAACGTGGATTGCAGGCGAATGAGGCGACATATTACAGCAAATTAAACGTTGATCTACCTAAAATATCCTAAATAATCCAAAATGCACAAAACATTCGGAATCGGCGACAATAAATTTTATCGGTTCAAAAAAAGTAAGGCTAACCTTACCCATGAAAAACCATCATGGATTTTCGCAAAAAATTGAAAATTTTTTTTTGTTGAAATTCCGGTTCAAAATGATTATGGGTAATGTATATGATACGTTGGACATGAAAATACCGGTAGGACGCATAAAGATAGTTCGGGTATTGGAATTTTCGTATTTTGAAATTCGATCACATTTGTAATCGAACGTGGATTGCAGGCGAATGAGGCGACATATTACAGCAAATTAAACGTTGATCTACTTAAAATATCCTAAATAATCCAAAATGCACAAAACATTCGGAATCGGCGACAATAAATTTTATCGGTTCAAAAAAAGTAAGGTTAATCATCATGGATTTTCGCAAAAAATTGATTTTTTTTTTTGTTGAAATTCCGGTTCAAAATGATTATGGGTAATGTATATGATACGTTGGACATGAAAATACCGGTAGGACGCATAAAGAGAGTTCGGGTATTGGAATTTTCGTATTTTGAAATTCGATCACATTTGTAATCGAACGTGGATTGCAGGCGAATGAGGCGACATATTACAGCAAATTAAACGTTGATCTACCTAAAATATCCTAAATAATCCAAAATGCACAAAACATTCGGAATCGGCGACAATAAATTTTATCGGTTCAAAAAAAGTAAGGCTAACCTTACCCATGAAAAACCATCATGGATTTTCGCAAAAAATTGAAAATTTTTTTTTGTTGAAATTCCGGTTCAAAATGATTATGGGTAATGTATATGATACGTTGGACATGAAAATACCGGTAGGACGCATAAAGATAGTTCGGGTATTGGAATTTTCGTATTTTGAAATTCGATCACATTTGTAATCGAACGTGGATTGCAGGCGAATGAGGCGACATATTACAGCAAATTAAACGTTGATCTACTTAAAATATCCTAAATAATCCAAAATGCACAAAACATTCGGAATCGGCGACAATAAATTTTATCGGTTCAGAAAAAGTAAGGTCATCATGGATTTTCGCAAAAAATTGAAAATTTTTTTTTGTTGAAATTCCGGTTCAAAATGATTATGGGTAATGTATATGATACGTTGGACATGAAAATACCGGTAGGACGCATAAAGAGAGTTCGGGTATTGGAATTTTCGTATTTTGAAATTCGATCACATTTTTAATCGAACGTGGATTGCAGGCGAATGAGGCGACATATTACAGCAAATTAAACGTTGATCTACTTAAAATATCCTAAATAATCCAAAATGCACAAAACATTCGGAATCGGCGACAATAAATTTTATCGGTTCAAAAAAAGTAAGGTTAACCATCATGGATTTTCGCAAAAAATTGATTTTTTTTTTTGTTGAAATTCCGGTTCAAAATGATTATGGGTAATGTATATAATACGTTGGACATGAAAATACCGGTAGGACGCATAAAGAGAGTTCGGGTATTGGAATTTTCGTATTTTGAAATTCGATCACATTTGTAATCGAACGTGGATTGCAGGCGAATGAGGCGACATATTACAGCAAATTAAACGTTGATCTACTTAAAATATCCTAAATAATCCAAAATGCACAAAACATTCGGAATCGGCGACAATAAATTTTATCGGTTCAAAAAAAGTAAGGTTAACCATCATGGATTTTCGCAAAAAATTGATTTTTTTTTTTTGTTGAAATTCCGGTTCAAAATGATTATGGGTAATGTATATAATACGTTGGACATGAAAATACCGGTAGGACGCATAAAGAGAGTTCGGGTATTGGAATTTTCGTATTTTGAAATTCGATCACATTTGTAATCGAACGTGGATTGCAGGCGAATGAGGCGACATATTACAGCAAATTAAACGTTGATCTACCTAAAATATCCTAAATAATCCAAAATGCACAAAACATTCGGAATCGGCGACAATAAATTTTATCGGTTCAAAAAAAGTAAGGCTAACCTTACCCATGAAAAACCATCATGGATTTTCGCAAAAAATTGAAAATTTTTTTTTGTTGAAATTCCGGTTCAAAATGATTATGGGTAATGTATATGATACGTTGGACATGAAAATACCGGTAGGACGCATAAAGATAGTTCGGGTATTGGAATTTTCGTATTTTGAAATTCGATCACATTTGTAATCGAACGTGGATTGCAGGCGAATGAGGCGACATATTACAGCAAATTAAACGTTGATCTACTTAAAATATCCTAAATAATCCAAAATGCACAAAACATTCGGAATCGGCGACAATAAATTTTATCGGTTCAGAAAAAGTAAGGTCATCATGGATTTTCGCAAAAAATTGAAAATTTTTTTTTGTTGAAATTCCGGTTCAAAATGATTATGGGTAATGTATATGATACGTTGGACATGAAAATACCGGTAGGACGCATAAAGAGAGTTCGGGTATTGGAATTTTCGTATTTTGAAATTCGATCACATTTTTAATCGAACGTGGATTGCAGGCGAATGAGGCGACATATTACAGCAAATTAAACGTTGATCTACTTAAAATATCCTAAATAATCCAAAATGCACAAAACATTCGGAATCGGCGACAGTAAATTTTATCGGTTCAAAAAAAGTAAGGCTAACCCATCATGGATTTTCGCAAAAAATTGAAAAAAATTTTTTGTTGAAATTCCGGTTCAAAATGATTATGGGTAATGTATATGATACGTTGGACATGAAAATACCGGTAGGACGCATAAAGAGAGTTCGGGTATTGGAATTTTCGTATTTTGAAATTCGATCACATTTTTAATCGAACGTGGATTGCAGGCGAATGAGGCGACATATTACAGCAAATTAAACGTTGATCTACTTAAAATATCCTAAATAATCCAAAATGCACAAAACATTCGGAATCGGCGACAATAAATTTTATCGGTTCAGAAAAAGTAAGGTCATCATGGATTTTCGCAAAAAATTGAAAATTTTTTTTTGTTGAAATTCCGGTTCAAAATGATTATGGGTAATGTATATGATACGTTGGACATGAAAATACCGGTAGGACGCATAAAGAGAGTTCGGGTATTGGAATTTTCGTATTTTGAAATTCGATCACATTTTTAATCGAACGTGGATTGCAAATTAAACGTTGATCTACTTAAAATATCCTAAATAATCCAAAATGCACAAAACATTTGGAATCGGCGACAATAAATTTTATCGGTTCAAAAAAAGTAAGGTTAACCATCATGGATTTTCGCAAAAAATTGATTTTTTTTTTTTTGTTGAAATTCCGGTTCAAAATGATTATGGGTAATGTATATGATACGTTGGACATGAAAATACCGGTAGGACGCATAAAGAGAGTTCGGGTATTGGAATTTTCGTATTTTGAAATTCGATCACATTTTTAATCGAACGTGGATTGCAGGCGAATGAGGCGACATATTACAGCAAATTAAACGTTGATCTACTTAAAATATCCTAAATAATCCAAAATGCACAAAACATTCGGAATCGGCGACAATAAATTTTATCGGTTCAGAAAAAGTAAGGTCATCATGGATTTTCGCAAAAAATTGAAAATTTTTTTTTGTTGAAATTCCGGTTCAAAATGATTATGGGTAATGTATATGATACGTTGGACATGAAAATACCGGTAGGACGCATAAAGAGAGTTCGGGTATTGGAATTTTCGTATTTTGAAATTCGATCACATTTTTAATCGAACGTGGATTGCAGGCGAATGAGGCGACATATTACAGCAAATTAAACGTTGATCTACTTAAAATATCCTAAATAATCCAAAATGCACAAAACATTCGGAATCGGCGACAATAAATTTTATCGGTTCAAAAAAAGTAAGGTTAACCATCATGGATTTTCGCAAAAAATTGATTTTTTTTTTTGTTGAAATTCCGGTTCAAAATGATTATGGGTAATGTATATGATACGTTGGACATGAAAATACCGGTAGGACGCATAAAGAGAGTTCGGGTATTGGAATTTTCGTATTTTGAAATTCGATCACATTTGTAATCGAACGTGGATTGCAGGCGAATGAGGCGACATATTACAGCAAATTAAACGTTGATCTACTTAAAATATCCTAAATAATCCAAAATGCACAAAACATTCGGCGACAATAAATTTTATCGGTTCAAAAAAAGTAAGGTTAACCATCATGGATTTTCGCAAAAAATTGAAAATTTTTTTTTGTGGAAATTCCGGTTCAAAATGATTATGGGTAATGTATATGATACGTTGGACATGAAAATACCGGTAGGACGCATAAAGAGAGTTCGGGTATTGGAATTTTCGTATTTTGAAATTCGATCACATTTGTAATCGAACGTGGATTGCAGGCGAATGAGGCGACTTATTACAGCAAATTAAACGTTGATCTACTTAAAATATCCTAAATAATCCAAAATGCACAAAACATTCGGAATCGGCGACAATAAATTTTATCGGTTCAAAAAAAGTAAGGTTAACAATCCAAAATGCACAAAACATTCGGAATCGGCGACAATAAATTTTATCGGTTCAAAAAAAGTAAGGTTAACCATCATGGATTTTCGCAAAAAATTGAAAATTTTTTTTTGTTGAAATTCCGGTTCAAAATGATTATGGGTAATGTATATGATACGTTGGATATGAAAATACCGGTAGGACGCATAAAGAGAGTTCGGGTATTTTAATTTTCGTATTTTGAAATTCGATCACATTTGTAATCGAACGTGGATTGCAGGCGAATGAGGCCACATATTACAGCAAATTAAACGTTGATCTACTTAAAATATCCTAAATAATCCAAAATGCACAAAACATTCGGAATCGGCGACAATAAATTTTATCGGTTCAAAAAAAGTAAGGCTAACCATCATGGATTTTCGCAAAAAATTGAAAATTTTTTTTTGTTGAAATTCCGGTTCAAAATGATTATGGGTAATGTATATGATACGTTGGACATGAAAATACCAGTAGGACGCATAAAGAGAGTTCGGGTATTGGAATTTTCGTATTTTGAAATTCGATCACATTTGTAATCGAACGTGGATTGCAGGCGAATGAGGCGACATATTACAGCAAATTAAACGTTGATCTACTTAAAATATCCTAAATAATCCAAAATGCACAAAACATTCGGAATCGGCGACAATAAATTTTATCGGTTCAAAAAAAGTAGGGCTACCATCATGGATTTTCGCAAAAAATTGAAAATTTTTTTTTGTTGAAATTCCGGTGCAAAATGATTATGGGTAATGTATATGATACGTTGGACATGAAAATACCGGTAGGACGCATAAAGAGAGTTCGGGTATTGGAATTTTCGTATTTTGAAATTCGATCACATTTGTAATCGAACGTGGATTGCAGGCGAATGAGGATACATATTACAGCAAATTAAACGTTGATCTACTTAAAATATCCTAAATAATCCAAAATGCACAAAACATTCGGAATCGGCGACAATAAATTTTATCGGTTCAAAAAAAGTAAGGCACCATCATGGATTTTCGCAAAAAATTGAAAATTTTTTTTTGTTGAAATTCCGGTTCAAAATGATTATGGGTAATGTATATGATACGTTGGACATGAAAATACCGGTAGGACGCATAAAGAGAGTTCGGGTATTGGAATTTTCGTATTTTGAAATTCGATCACATTTGTAATCGAACGTGGATTGCAGGCGAATGAGGCGACATATTACAGCAAATTAAACGTTGATCTACCTAAAATATCCTAAATAATCCAAAATGCACAAAACATTCGGAATCGGCGACAATAAATTTTATCGGTTCAAAAAAAGAAAGGCTAACCTTACCCATGAAAAACCATCATGGATTTTCGCAAAAAATTGAAAATTTTTTTTTGTTGAAATTCCGGTTCAAAATGATTATGGGTAATGTATATGATACGTTGGACATGAAAATACCGGTAGGACGCATAAAGATAGTTCGGGTATTGGAATTTTCGTATTTTGAAATTCGATCACATTTGTAATCGAACGTGGATTGCAGGCGAATGAGGCGACATATTACAGCAAATTAAACGTTGATCTACCTAAAATATCCTAAATAATCCAAAATGCACAAAACATTCGGAATCGGCGACAATAAATTTTATCGGTTCAAAAAAAGTAAGGTTAACCATCATGGATTTTCGCAAAAAATTGATTTTTTTTTTTGTTGAAATTCCGGTTCAAAATGATTATGGGTAATGTATATGATACGTTGGACATGAAAATACCGGTAGGACGCATAAAGAGAGTTCGGGTATTGGAATTTTCGTATTTTGAAATTCGATCACATTTTTAATCGAACGTGGATTGCAGGCGAATGAGGCGACATATTACAGCAAATTAAACGTTGATCTACTTAAAATATCCTAAATAATCCAAAATGCACAAAACATTCGGAATCGGCGACAATAAATTTTATCGGTTCAGAAAAAGTAAGGTCATCATGGATTTTCGCAAAAAATTGAAAATTTTTTTTTGTTGAAATTCCGGTTCAAAATGATTATGGGTAATGTATATGATACGTTGGACATGAAAATACCGGTAGGACGCATAAAGAGAGTTCGGGTATTGGAATTTTCGTATTTTGAAATTCGATCACATTTTTAATCGAACGTGGATTGCAGGCGAATGAGGCGACATATTACAGCAAATTAAACGTTGATCTACTTAAAATATCCTAAATAATCCAAAATGCACAAAACATTCGGAATCGGCGACAATAAATTTTATCGGTTCAAAAAAAGTAAGGTTAACCATCATGGATTTTCGCAAAAAATTGATTTTTTTTTTTGTTGAAATTCCGGTTCAAAATGATTATGGGTAATGTATATGATACGTTGGACATGAAAATACCGGTAGGACGCATAAAGAGAGTTCGGGTATTGGAATTTTCGTATTTTGAAATTCGATCACATTTGTAATCGAACGTGGATTGCAGGCGAATGAGGCGACATATTACAGCAAATTAAACGTTGATCTACTTAAAATATCCTAAATAATCCAAAATGCACAAAACATTCGGCGACAATAAATTTTATCGGTTCAAAAAAAGTAAGGTTAACCATCATGGATTTTCGCAAAAAATTGAAAATTTTTTTTTGTGGAAATTCCGGTTCAAAATGATTATGGGTAATGTATATGATACGTTGGACATGAAAATACCGGTAGGACGCATAAAGAGAGTTCGGGTATTGGAATTTTCGTATTTTGAAATTCGATCACATTTGTAATCGAACGTGGATTGCAGGCGAATGAGGCGACATATTACAGCAAATTAAACGTTGATCTACTTAAAATATCCTAAATAATCCAAAATGCACAAAACATTCGGAATCGGCGACAATAAATTTTATCGGTTCAAAAAAAGTAAGGTTAACCATCATGGATTTTCGCAAAAAATTGAAAATTTTTTTTTGTTGAAATTCCGGTTCAAAATGATTATGGGTGATGTATATGATACGTTGGACATGAAAATACCGGTAGGACGCATAAAGAGAGTTCGGGTATTGGAATTTTCGTATTTTGAAATTCGATCACATTTGTAATCGAACGTGGATTGCAGGCGAATGAGGCGACATATTACAGCAAATTAAACGTTGATCTACTTAAAATATCCTAAATAATCCAAAATGCACAAAACATTCGGAATCGGCGACAATAAATTTTATCGGTTCAAAAAAAGTAAGGTTAACCATCATGGATTTTCGCAAAAAATTGAAAATTTTTTTTTGTTGAAATTCCGGTTCAAAATGATTATGGGTAATGTATATGATACGTTGGATATGAAAATACCGGTAGGACGCATAAAGAGAGTTCGGGTATTTTAATTTTCGTATTTTGAAATTCGATCACATTTGTAATCGAACGTGGATTGCAGGCGAATGAGGCCACATATTACAGCAAATTAAACGTTGATCTACTTAAAATATCCTAAATAATCCAAAATGCACAAAACATTCGGAATCGGCGACAATAAATTTTATCGGTTCAAAAAAAGTAAGGCTAACATCATGGATTTTCGCAAAAAATTGAAAATTTTTTTTTGTTGAAATTCCGGTTCAAAATGATTATGGGTAATGTATATGATACGTTGGACATGAAAATACCAGTAGGACGCATAAAGAGAGTTCGGGTATTGGAATTTTCGTATTTTGAAATTCGATCACATTTGTAATCGAACGTGGATTGCAGGCGAATGAGGCGACATATTACAGCAAATTAAACGTTGATCTACTTAAAATATCCTAAATAATCCAAAATGCACAAAACATTCGGAATCGGCGACAATAAATTTTATCGGTTCAAAAAAAGTAGGGCTAACCATCATGGATTTTCGCAAAAAATTGAAAATTTTTTTTTGTTGAAATTCCGGTTCAAAATGATTATGGGTAATGTATATGATACGTTGGACATGAAAATACCGGTAGGACGCATAAAGAGAGTTCGGGTATTGGAATTTTCGTATTTTGAAATTCGATCACATTTGTAATCGAACGTGGATTGCAGGCGAATGAGGATACATATTACAGCAAATTAAACGTTGATCTACTTAAAATATCCTAAATAATCCAAAATGCACAAAACATTCGGAATCGGCGACAATAAATTTTATCGGTTCAAAAAAAGTAAGGCACCATCATGGATTTTCGCAAAAAATTGAAAATTTTTTTTTGTTGAAATTCCGGTTCAAAATGATTATGGGTAATGTATATGATACGTTGGACATGAAAATACCGGTAGGACGCATAAAGAGAGTTCGGGTATTGGAATTTTCGTATTTTGAAATTCGATCACATTTGTAATCGAACGTGGATTGCAGGCGAATGAGGCGACATATTACAGCAAATTAAACGTTGATCTACCTAAAATATCCTAAATAATCCAAAATGCACAAAACATTCGGAATCGGCGACAATAAATTTTATCGGTTCAAAAAAAGTAAGGCTAACCTTACCCATGAAAAACCATCATGGATTTTCGCAAAAAATTGAAAATTTTTTTTTGTTGAAATTCCGGTTCAAAATGATTATGGGTAATGTATATGATACGTTGGACATGAAAATACCGGTAGGACGCATAAAGATAGTTCGGGTATTGGAATTTTCGTATTTTGAAATTCGATCACATTTGTAATCGAACGTGGATTGCAGGCGAATGAGGCGACATATTACAGCAAATTAAACGTTGATCTACTTAAAATATCCTAAATAATCCAAAATGCACAAAACATTCGGAATCGGCGACAATAAATTTTATCGGTTCAAAAAAAGTAAGGCACCATCATGGATTTTCGCAAAAAATTGAAATTTTTTTTTTGTTGAAATTCCGGTTCAAAATGATTATGGGTAATGTATATGATACGTTGGACATGAAAATACCGGTAGGACGCATAAAGAGAGTTCGGGTATTGGAATTTTCGTATTTTGAAATTCGATCACATTTGTAATCGAACGTGGATTGCAGGCGAATGAGGCGACATATTACAGCAAATTAAACGTTGATCTACCTAAAATATCCTAAATAATCCAAAATGCACAAAACATTCGGAATCGGCGACAATAAATTTTATCGGTTCAAAAAAAGTAAGGCTAACCATCATGGATTTTCGCAAAAAATTGAAAATTTTTTTATGTTGAAATTCCGGTTCAAAATGATTATGGGTAATGTATATGATACGTTGGACATGAAAATACCGGTAGGACGCATAAAGAGAGTTCGGGTATTGGAATTTTCGTATTTTGAAATTCGATCACATTTGTAATCGAACGTGGATTGCAGGCGAATGAGGCGACATATTACAGCAAATTAAACGTTGATCTACTTAAAATATCCTAAATAATCCAAAATGCACAAAACATTCGGAATCGGCGACAATAAATTTTATCGGTTCAAAAAAAGTAAGGCTAACTAAGCATCATGGATTTTCGCAAAAAATTGAAAATTTTTTTTTGTTGAAATTCCGGTTCAAAATGATTATGGGTAATGTATATGATACGTTGGACATGAAAATACCGGTAGGACGCATAAAGAGAGTTCGGGTATTGGAATTTTCGTATTTTGAAATTCGATCACATTTGTAATCGAACGTGGATTGCAGGCGAATGAGGCGACATATTACAGCAAATTAAACGTTGACCTACCTAAAATATCCTAAATAATCCAAAATGCACAAAACATTCGGAATCGGCGACAATAAATTTTATCGGTTCAAAAAAAGTAAGGTTAACCATCATGGATTTTCGCAAAAAATTGAAAATTTTTTTTTGTTGAAATTCCGGTTCAAAATGATTATGGGTAATGTATATGATACGTTGGATATGAAAATACCGGTAGGACGCATAAAGAGAGTTCGGGTATTGGAATTTTCGTATTTTGAAATTCGATCACATTTGTAATCGAACGTGGATTGCAGGCGAATGAGGCGACATATTACAGCAAATTAAACGTTGATCTACCTAAAATATCCTAAATAATCCAAAATGCACAAAACATTCGGAATCGGCGACAATAAATTTTATCGGTTCAAAAAAAGTAAGGCTAACCATCATGGATTTTCGCAAAAAATTGAAAATTTTTTTTTGTTGAAATTCCGGTTCAAAATGATTATGGGTAATGTATATGATACGTTGGACATGAAAATACCGGTAGGACGCATAAAGAGAGTTCGGGTATTGGAATTTTCGTATTTTGAAATTCGATCACATTTGTAATCGAACGCGGATTGCAGGCGAATGAGGCGACATATTACAGCAAATTAAACGTTGATCTACTTAAAATATCCTAAATAATCCAAAATGCACAAAACATTCGGAATCGGTGACAATAAATTTTATCGGTTCAAAAAAAGTAAGGACCATCATGAATTTTCGCAAAAAATTGAAATTTTTTTTTTGTTGAAATTCCGGTTCAAAATGATTATGGGTAATGTATATGATACGTTGGACATGAAAATACCGGTAGGACGCACAAAGAGAGTTCGGGTATTGGAATTTTCGTATTTTGAAATTCGATCACATTTGTAATCGAACGTGGATTGCAGGCGAATGAGGCGACATATTACAGCAAATTAAACGTTGATCTACTTAAAATATCCTAAATAATCCAAAATGCACAAAACATTCGGAATCGGCGACAATAAATTTTATCGGTTCAAAAAAAGTAAGGTTAACCATCATGGATTTTCGCAAAAAATTGAAAATTTTTTTTTGTTGAAATTCCGGTTCAAAATGATTATGGGTAATGTATATGATACGTTGGACATGAAAATACCGGTAGGACGCATAAAGAGAGTTCGGGTATTGGAATTTTCGTATTTTGAAATTCGATCACATTTGTAATCGAACGTGGATTGCAGGCGAATGAGGCGACATATTACAGCAAATTAAACGTTGATCTACTTAAAATATCCTAAATAATCCAAAATGCACAAAACATTCGGAATCGGCGACAATAAATTTTATCGGTTCAAAAAAAGTAAGGCTAACCATCATGATACGTTGGACATGAAAATACCGGTAGGACGCATAAAGAGAGTTCGGGTATTGGAATTTTCGTATTTTGAAATTCGATCACATTTTTAATCGAACGTGGATTGCAGGCGAATGAGGCGACATATTACAGCAAATTAAACGTTGATCTACTTAAAATATCCTAAATAATCCAAAATGCACAAAACATTTGGAATCGGCGACAATAAATTTTATCGGTTCAAAAAAAGTAAGGCACCATCATGGATTTTCGCAAAAAATTGAAAATTTTTTTTTGTTGAAATTCCGGTTCAAAATGATTATGGGTAATGCATATAATACGTTGGACATGAAAATACCGGTAGGACGCATAAAGAGAGTTCGGGTATTGGAATTTTCGTATTTTGAAATTCGATCACATTTGTAATCGAACGTGGATTGCAGGCGAATGAGGCGACATATTACAGCAAATTAAACGTTGATCTACCAAAAATATCCTAAATAATCCAAAATGCACAAAACATTCGGAATCGGCGACAATAAATTTTATCGGTTCAAAAAAAGTAAGGCTAACCATCATGGATTTTCGCAAAAAATTGAAATTTTTTTTTTGTTGAATTTCCGGTTCAAAACTATTATGGGTAATGTATATGATACGTTGGACATGAAAATACCGGTAGGACGCATAAAGAGAGTTCGGATATTGGAATTTTCGTATTTTGAAATTCGATCACATTTGTAATCGAACGTGGATTGCAGGCGAATGAGGCGACATATTACAGCAAATTAAACGTTGATCCACCTAAAATATCCTAAATAATCCAAAATGCACAAAACATTCGGAATCGGCGACAATAAATTTTATCGGTTCAAAAAAAGTAAGGCTAACCATCATGGATTTTCGCAAAAAATTGAAAATTTTTTTTTGTTGAAATTCCGGTTCAAAATGATTATGGGTAATGTATATGATACGTTGGACATGAAAATACCGGTAGGACGCATAAAGAGAGTTCGGGTATTGGAATTTTCGTATTTTGAAATTCGATCACATTTTTAATCGAACGTGGATTGCAGGCGAATGAGGCGACATATTACAGCAAATTAAACGTTGATCTACTTAAAATAATCGGTTCAAAAAAAGTAAGGCTAACCATCATGGATTTTCGCAAAAAATTGAAAAACTTGTTTTGTTGAAATTCCGGTTCAAAATGATTATGGGTAATGTATATGATACGTTGGACATGAAAATACTGGTAGGACGCATAAAGAGAGTTCGGGTATTGGAATTTTCGTATTTTGAAATTCGATCACATTTGTAATCGAACGTGGATTGCAGGCGAATGAGGCGACATATTACAGCAAATTAAACGTTGATCTACTTAAAATATCCTAAATAATTCAAAATGCACAAAACATTCGGAATCGGCGACAATAAATTTTATCGGTTCAAAAAAAGTGAGGCTGATTACATCATGGATTTTCGCAAAAAATTGAAAAAATTTTTTTGTTGAAATTCCGGTTCAAAATGATTATGGGTAATGTATATGATACGTTGGACATGAAAATACCGGTAGGACGCATAAAGAGAGTTCGTGTATTGGAATTTTCGTATTTTGAAATCCGATCACATTTGTAATCGAACGTGGATTGCAGGCGAATGAGGCGACATATTACAGCAAATTAAACGTTGATCTACTTAAAATATCCTAAATAATCCAAAATGCACAAAACATTCGGAATCGGCGACAATAAATTTTATCGGTTCAAAAAAAGTAAGGCTAACTAACCATCATGGATTTTCGCAAAAAATTGAAAATTTTTTTTTGTTGAAATTCCGGTTCAAAATGATTATGGGTAATGTATATGATACGTTGGACATGAAAATACCGGTAGGACGCATAAAGAGAGTTCGGGTATTGGAATTTTCGTATTTTGAAATTCGATCACATTTGTAATCGAACGTGGATTGCAGGCGAATGAGGCGACATATTACAGCAAATTAAACGTTGATCTACTTAAAATATCCTAAATAATCCAAAATGCACAAAACATTCGGAATCGGCGACAATAAAGTTTATCGGTTCAAAAAAAGTAAGGTTAACCATCATGGATTTTCGCAAAAAATTGAAATTTTTTTTTTGTTGAAATTCCTGTTCAAAATGATTATGGGTAATGTATATGATACGTTGGACATGAAAATACCGGTAGGACGCATAAAGAGAGTTCGGGTATTGGAATTTTCGTATTTTGAAATTCGATCACATTTGTAATCGAACGTGGATTGCAGGCGAATGAGGCGACATATTACAGCAAATTAAACGTTGATCTACTTAAAATATCCTAAATAATCCAAAATGCACAAAACATTCGGAATCGGCGACAATAAATTTTATCGGTTCAAAAAAAGTAAGGTCATCATGGATTTTCGCAAAAAATTGAAAATTTTTTTTGTTGAAATTCCGGTTCAAAATGATTATAGGTAATGTATATGATACGTTGGACATGAAAATACCGGTAGGACGCATAAAGAGAGTTCGGGTATTGGAATTTTCGTATTTTGAAATTCGATCACATTTGTAATCGAACGTGGATTGCAGGCGAATGAGGCGACATATTACAGCAAATTAAACGTTGATCTACTTAAAATATCCTAAATAATCCAAAATGCACAAAACATTCGGAATCGGCGACAATAAATTTTATCGGTTCAAAAAAAGTAAGGTCATCATGGATTTTCGCAAAAAATTGAAAATTTTTTTGTTGAAATTCCGGTTCAAAATGATTATAGGTAATGTATATGATACGTTGGACATGAAAATACCGGTAGGACGCATAAAGAGAGTTCGGGTATTGGAATTTTCGTATTTTGAAATTCGATCACATTTGTAATCGAACGTGGATTGCAGGCGAATGAGGCGACATATTACAGCAAATTAAACGTTGATCTACTTAAAATATCCTAAATAATCCAAAATGCACAAATTTACAGAAGAAGGGCTAACCATCATGGATTTTCGCAAAAAATTGAAAATTTTTTTTTGTTGAAATTCCGGTTCAAAATGATTATCGGTAATGTATATGATACGTTGGACATGAAAATACCGGTAGGACGCATAAAGAGAGTTCGGGTATTGGAATTTTCGTATTTTGAAATTCGATCACATTTGTAATCGAACGTGGATTGCAGGCGAATGAGGCGACATATTACAGCAAATTAAACGTTGATCTACTTAAAATATCCTAAATAATCCAAAATGCACAAAACATTCGGAATCGGCGACAATAAATTTTATCGGTTCAAAAAAAGTAAGGTCATCATGGATTTTCGCAAAAAATTGAAAATTTTTTTTTGTTGAAATTCCGGTTCAAAATGATTATGGGTAATGTATATGATACGTTGGATATGAAAATACCGGTAAGACGCATAAAGAGAGTTCGGGTATTGGAATTTTCGTATTTTGAAATTCGATCACATTTGTAATCGAACGTGGATTGCAGGCGAATGGATTTTCGCAAAAAATAGAAATTTTTTTTTTGTTGAAATTCCGGTTCAAAATGATTATGGGTAATGTATATGATACGTTGGACATGAAAATACCGGTAGGACGCATAAAGAGAGTTCGGGTATTGGAATTTTCGTATTTTGAAATTCGATCATATTTTTAATCGAACGTGGATTGCAGGCGAATGAGGCGACATATTACAGCAAATTAAACGTTGATCTACTTAAAATATCCTAAATAATCCAAAATGCACAAAACATTCGGAATCGGCGACAATAAATTTTATCGGTTCAAAAAAAGTAAGGTCATCATGGATTTTCGCAAAAAATTGAAAATTTTTTTTGTTGAAATTCCGGTTCAAAATGATTATAGGTAATGTATATGATACGTTGGACATGAAAATACCGGTAGGACGCATAAAGAGAGTTCGGGTATTGGAATTTTCGTATTTTGAAATTCGATCACATTTGTAATCGAACGTGGATTGCAGGCGAATGAGGCGACATATTACAGCAAATTAAACGTTGATCTACTTAAAATATCCTAAATAATCCAAAATGCACAAAACATTCGGAATCGGCGACAATAAATTTTATCGGTTCAAAAAAAGTAAGGCTAACCATCATGGATTTTCGCAAAAAATTGAAAATTTTTTTTTGTTGAAATTCCGGTTCAAAATGATTATGGGTAATGTATATGATACGTTGGATATGAAAATACCGGTAGGACGCATAAAGAGAGTTCGGGTATTGGAATTTTCGTATTTTGAAATTCGATCACATTTGTAATCGAACGTGGATTGCAGGCGAATGGATTTTCGCAAAAAATTGAAATTTTTTTTTTGTTGAAATTCCGGTTCAAAATGATTATGGGTAATGTATATGATACGTTGGACATGAAAATACCGGTAGGACGCATAAAGAGAGTTCGGGTATTGGAATTTTCGTATTTTGAAATTCGATCATATTTTTAATCGAACGTGGATTGCAGGCGAATGAGGCGACATATTACAGCAAATTAAACGTTGATCTACTTAAAATATCCTAAATAATCCAAAATGCACAAAACATTCGGAATCGGCGACAATAAATTTTATCGGTTCAAAAAAAGTAAGGTCATCATGGATTTTCGCAAAAAATTGAAAATTTTTTTTTGTTGAAATTCCGGTTCAAAATGATTATAGGTAATGTATATGATACGTTGGACATGAAAATACCGGTAGGACGCATAAAGAGAGTTCGGGTATTGGAATTTTCGTATTTTGAAATTCGATCACATTTGTAATCGAACGTGGATTGCAGGCGAATGAGGCGACATATTACAGCAAATTAAACGTTGATCTACTTAAAATATCCTGAATAATCCAAACTGCACAAAACATTCGGAATCGGCGACAATAAATTTTATCGGTTCAAAAAAAGTAAGGCTAACCATCATGGATTTTCGCAAAAAATTGAAAATTTTTTTTTGTTGAAATTCCGGTTCAAAATGATTATGGGTAATGTATATGATACGTTGGACATGAAAATACCGGTAGGACGCATAAAGAGAGTTCGGGTATTGGAATTTTCGTATTTTGAAATTCGATCACATTTGTAATCGAACGTGGATTGCAGGCGAATGAGGCGACATATTACAGCAAATTAAACGTTGATCTACTTAAAATATCCTAAATAATCCAAAATGCACAAAACATTCGGAATCGGCGACAATAAATTTTATCGGTTCAAAAAAAGTAAGGCTAACCATCATGGATTTTCGCAAAAAATTGAAAATTTTTTTTTGTTGAAATTCCGGTTCAAAATGATTATGGGTAATGTATATGATACGTTGGACATGAAAATACCGGTAGGACGCATAAAGAGAGTTCGGGTATTGGAATTTTCGTATTTTGAAATTCGATCACATTTGTAATCGAACGTGGATTGCAGGCGAATGAGGCGACATATTACAGCAAATTAAACGTTGATCTACTTAAAATATCCTAAATAATCCAAAATGCACAAAACATTCGGAATCGGCGACAATAAATTTTATCGGTTCAAAAAAAGTAAGGCTAACCATCATGGATTTTCGCAAAAAATTGAAATTTTTTTTTTGTTGAAATTCCGGTTCAAAATGATTATGGGTAATGTATATGATACGTTGGACATGAAAATACCGGTAGGACGCATAAAGAGAGTTCGGGTATTGGAATTTTCGTATTTTGAAATTCGATCATATTTTTAATCGAACGTGGATTGCAGGCGAATGAGGCGACATATTACAGCAAATTAAACGTTGATCTACTTAAAATATCCTAAATAATCCAAAATGCACAAAACATTCGGAATCGGCGACAATAAATTTTATCGGTTCAAAAAAAGTAAGGTCATCATGGATTTTCGCAAAAAATTGAAAATTTTTTTTTGTTGAAATTCCGGTTCAAAATGATTATAGGTAATGTATATGATACGTTGGACATGAAAATACCGGTAGGACGCATAAAGAGAGTTCGGGTATTGGAATTTTCGTATTTTGAAATTCGATCACATTTGTAATCGAACGTGGATTGCAGGCGAATGAGGCGACATATTACAGCAAATTAAACGTTGATCTACTTAAAATATCCTGAATAATCCAAACTGCACAAAACATTCGGAATCGGCGACAATAAATTTTATCGGTTCAAAAAAAGTAAGGCTAACCATCATGGATTTTCGCAAAAAATTGAAAATTTTTTTTTGTTGAAATTCCGGTTCAAAATGATTATGGGTAATGTATATGATACGTTGGACATGAAAATACCGGTAGGACGCATAAAGAGAGTTCGGGTATTGGAATTTTCGTATTTTGAAATTCGATCACATTTGTAATCGAACGTGGATTGCAGGCGAATGAGGCGACATATTACAGCAAATTAAACGTTGATCTACTTAAAATATCCTAAATAATCCAAAATGCACAAAACATTCGGAATCGGCGACAATAAATTTTATCGGTTCAAAAAAAGTAAGGCTAACCATCATGGATTTTCGCAAAAAATTGAAATTTTTTTTTTGTTGAAATTCCGGTTCAAAATGATTATGGGTAATGTATATGATACGTTGGACATGAAAATACCGGTAGGACGCATAAAGAGAGTTCGGGTATTGGAATTTTCGTATTTTGAAATTCGATCATATTTTTAATCGAACGTGGATTGCAGGCGAATGAGGCGACATATTACAGCAAATTAAACGTTGATCTACTTAAAATATCCTAAATAATCCAAAATGCACAAAACATTCGGAATCGGCGACAATAAATTTTATCGGTTCAAAAAAAGTGAGGTTAACTAACCATCATGGATTTTCGCAAAAAATTGAAAATTTTTTTTTGTTGAAATTCCGGTTCAAAATGATTATGGGTAATGTATATGATACGTTGGACATGAAAATACCGGTAGGACGCATAAAGAGAGTTCCCGTATTGGAATTTTCGTATTTTGAAATTCGATCACATTTGTAATCGAACGTGGATTGCAGGCGAATGAGGCGACATATTACAGCAAATTAAACGTTGATCTACTTAAAATATCCTAAATAATCCAAAATGCACAAAACATTCGGAATCGGCGACAATAAATTTTATCGGTTCAAAAAAAGTAAGGTCATCATGGATTTTCGCAAAAAATTGAAAATTTTTTTTGTTGAAATTCCGGTTCAAAATGATTATAGGTAATGTATATGATACGTTGGACATGAAAATACCGGTAGGACGCATAAAGAGAGTTCGGGTATTGGAATTTTCGTATTTTGAAATTCGATCACATTTGTAATCGAACGTGGATTGCAGGCGAATGAGGCGACATATTACAGCAAATTAAACGTTGATCTACTTAAAATATCCTAAATAATCCAAAATGCACAAATTTACAGAAGAAGGGCTAACCATCATGGATTTTCGCAAAAAATTGAAAATTTTTTTTTGTTGAAATTCCGGTTCAAAATGATTATGGGTAATGTATATGATACGTTGGACATGAAAATACCGGTAGGACGCATAAAGAGAGTTCGGGTATTGGAATTTTCGTATTTTGAAATTCGATCACATTTGTAATCGAACGTGGATTGCAGGCGAATGAGGCGACATATTACAGCAAATTAAACGTTGATCTACTTAAAATATCCTAAATAATCCAAAATGCACAAAACATTCGGAATCGGCGACAATAAATTTTATCGGTTCAAAAAAAGTAAGGTTAACCATCATGGAATTTCGCAAAAAATTGAAAATTTTTTTTTGTTGAAATTCCGGTTCAAAATGATTATGGGTAATGTATATGATACGTTGGACATGAAAATACCGGTAGGACGCATAAAGAGAGTTCGGGTATTGGAATTTTCGTATTTTGAAATTCGATCACATTTGTAATCGAACGTGGATTGCAGGCGAATGAGGCGACATATTACAGCAAATTAAACGTTGATCTACTTAAAATATCCTAAATAATCCAAAATGCACAAATTTACAGAAGAAGGGCTAACCATCATGGATTTTCGCAAAAAATTGAAAATTTTTTTTTGTTGAAATTCCGGTTCAAAATGATTATGGGTAATGTATATGATACGTTGGACATGAAAATACCGGTAGGACGCATAAAGAGAGTTCGGGTATTGGAATTTTCGTATTTTGAAATTCGATCACATTTGTAATCGAACGTGGATTGCAGGCGAATGAGGCGACATATTACAGCAAATTAAACGTTGATCTACTTAAAATATCCTAAATAATCCAAAATGCACAAAACATTCGGAATCGGCGACAATAAATTTTATCGGTTCAAAAAAAGTAAGGTTAACCATCATGGATTTTCGCAAAAAATTGAAAATTTTTTTTTGTTGAAATTCCGGTTCAAAATGATTATGGGTAATGTATATGATACGTTGGACATGAAAATACCGGTAGGACGCATAAAGAGAGTTCGGGTATTGGAATTTTCGTATTTTGAAATTCGATCACATTTGTAATCGAACGTGGATTGCAGGCGAATGAGGCGACATATTACAGCAAATTAAACGTTGATCTACTTAAAATATCCTAAATAATCCAAAATGCACAAAACATTCGGAATCGGCGACAATAAATTTTATCGGTTCAAAAAAAGTAAGGCTAACCATCATGGATTTTCGCAAAAAATTGAAAAAATTTTTTTGTTGAAATTCCGGTTCAAAATGATTATGGGTAATGTATATGATACGTTGGATATGAAAATACCGGTAGGACGCATAAAGAGAGTTCGGGTATTGGAATTTTCGTATTTTGAAATTCGATCACATTTGTAATCGAACGTGGATTGCAGGCGAATGGATTTTCGCAAAAAATTGAAATTTTTTTTTGTTGAAATTCCGGTTCAAAATGATTATGGGTAATGTATATGATACGTTGGACATGAAAATACCGGTAGGACGCATAAAGAGAGTTCCCGTATTGGAATTTTCGTATTTTGAAATTCGATCACATTTGTAATCGAACGTGGATTGCAGGCGAATGAGGCGACATATTACAGCAAATTAAACGTTGATCTACTTAAAATATCCTAAATAATCCAAAATGCACAAAACATTCGGAATCGGCGACAATAAATTTTATCGGTTCAAAAAAAGTAAGGTCATCATGGATTTTCGCAAAAAATTGAAAATTTTTTTTGTTGAAATTCCGGTTCAAAATGATTATAGGTAATGTATATGATACGTTGGACATGAAAATACCGGTAGGACGCATAAAGAGAGTTCGGGTATTGGAATTTTCGTATTTTGAAATTCGATCACATTTGTAATCGAACGTGGATTGCAGGCGAATGAGGCGACATATTACAGCAAATTAAACGTTGATCTACTTAAAATATCCTAAATAATCCAAAATGCACAAATTTACAGAAGAAGGGCTAACCATCATGGATTTTCGCAAAAAATTGAAAATTTTTTTTTGTTGAAATTCCGGTTCAAAATGATTATGGGTAATGTATATGATACGTTGGACATGAAAATACCGGTAGGACGCATAAAGAGAGTTCGGGTATTGGAATTTTCGTATTTTGAAATTCGATCACATTTGTAATCGAACGTGGATTGCAGGCGAATGAGGCGACATATTACAGCAAATTAAACGTTGATCTACTTAAAATATCCTAAATAATCCAAAATGCACAAAACATTCGGAATCGGCGACAATAAATTTTATCGGTTCAAAAAAAGTAAGGTTAACCATCATGGATTTTCGCAAAAAATTGAAAATTTTTTTTTGTTGAAATTCCGGTTCAAAATGATTATGGGTAATGTATATGATACGTTGGACATGAAAATACCGGTAGGACGCATAAAGAGAGTTCGGGTATTGGAATTTTCGTATTTTGAAATTCGATCACATTTGTAATCGAACGTGGATTGCAGGCGAATGAGGCGACATATTACAGCAAATTAAACGTTGATCTACTTAAAATATCCTAAATAATCCAAAATGCACAAAACATTCGGAATCGGCGACAATAAATTTTATCGGTTCAAAAAAAGTAAGGCTAACCATCATGGATTTTCGCAAAAAATTGAAAAAATTTTTTTGTTGAAATTCCGGTTCAAAATGATTATGGGTAATGTATATGATACGTTGGATATGAAAATACCGGTAGGACGCATAAAGAGAGTTCGGGTATTGGAATTTTCGTATTTTGAAATTCGATCACATTTGTAATCGAACGTGGATTGCAGGCGAATGGATTTTCGCAAAAAATTGAATTTTTTTTTTGTTGAAATTCCGGTTCAAAATGATTATGGGTAATGTATATGATACGTTGGACATGAAAATACCGGTAGGACGCATAAAGAGAGTTCCCGTATTGGAATTTTCGTATTTTGAAATTCGATCACATTTTTAATCGAACGTGGATTGCAGGCGAATGAGGCGACATATTACAGCAAATTAAACGTTGATCTACTTAAAATATCCCAAATAATCCAAAATGCACAAAACATTCGGAATCGGCGACAATAAATTTTATCGGTTCAAAAAAAGTGAGGCTAACCATCATGGATTTTCGCAAAAAATTGAAAATTTTTTTTTGTTGAAATTCCGGTTCAAAATGATTATGGGTAATGTATATGATACGTTGGACATGAAAATACCGGTAGGACGCATAAAGAGAGTTCGTGTATTGGAATTTTCGTATTTTGAAATCCGATCACATTTGTAATCGAACGTGGATTGCAGGCGAATGAGGCGACATATTACAGCAAATTAAACGTTGATCTACTTAAAATATCCTAAATAATCCAAAATGCACAAAACATTCGAATCGGCGACAATAAATTTTATCGGTTCAAAAAAGTAATTTTAACCATCATGGATTTTCGCAAAAAATTGAATATTTTTTTTTGTTGAAATTCCGGTTCAAAATGATTATGGGTAATGTATATGATACGTTGGACATGAAAATACCGGTAGGACGCATAAAGAGAGTTCGGGTATTGGAATTTTCGTATTTTGAAATTCGATCACATTTGTAATCGAACGTGGATTGCAGGCGAATGAGGTGACATATTACAGCAAATTAAACGTTGATCTACTTAAAATATCCTAAATAATCCAAAATGCACAAAACATTCGGAATCGGCGACAATAAATTTTATCGGTTCAAAAAAAGTAAGGCTAACCATCATGGATTTTCGCAAAAAATTGAAAATTTTTTTTTGTTGAAATTCCGGTTCAAAATGATTATGGGTAATGTATATGATACGTTGGATATGAAAATACCGGTAGGACGCATAAAGAGAGTTCGGGTATTGGAATTTTCGTATTTTGAAATTCGATCACATTTGTAATCGAACGTGGATTGCAGGCGAATGAGGCGACATATTACAGCAAATTAAACGTTGATCTACTTAAAATATCCTAAATAATCCAAAATGCACAAAACATTCGGAATCGGCGACAATAAATTTTATCGGTTCAAAAAAAGTAAGGCTAACTAACCATCATGGATTTTCGCAAAAAATTGTAAATTTTTTTTTGTTGAAATTCCGGTTCAAAATGATTATGGGTAATGTATATGATACGTTGGACATGAAAATACCGGTAGGACGCATAAAGAGAGTTCGGGTATTGGAATTTTCGTATTTTTAAATTCGATCACATTTGTAATCGAACGTGGATTGCAGGCGAATGAGGCGACATATTACAGCAAATTAAACGTTGATCTACTTAAAATATCCTAAATAATCCAAAATGCACAAAACATTCGGAATCGGCGACAATAAATTTTATCGGTTCAAAAAAAGTAAGGCTAACTAACCATCATGGATTTTCGCAAAAAATTGAAAATTTTTTTTTGTTGAAATTCCGGTTCAAAATGATTATGGGTAATGTATATGATACGTTGGACATGAAAATACCGGTAGGACGCATAAAGAGAGTTCGGGTATTGGAATTTTCGTATTTTGAAATTCGATCACATTTGTAATCGAACGTGGATTGCAGGCGAATGAGGCGACATATTACAGCAAATTAAACGTTGATCTACTTAAAATATCCTAAATAATCCAAAATGCACAAAACATTCGGAATCGGCGACAATAAATTTTATCGGTTCAAAAAAAGTAAGGCTAACCATCATGGATTTTCGCAAAAAATTGAAAATTTTTTTTTGTTGAAATTCCGGTTCAAAATGATTATGGGTAATGTATATGATACGTTGGACATGAAAATACCAGTAGGACGCATAAAGAGAGTTCGGGTATTGGAATTTTCGTATTTTGAAATTCGATCACATTTTTAATCGAACGTGGATTGCAGGCGAATGAGGCAACATATTACAGCAAATTAAACGTTGATCTACTTAAAATATCCTAAATAATCCAAAATGCACAAAACATTCGGAATCGGCGACAATAAATTTTATCGGTTCAAAAAAAGTAAGGTTAACCATCCATGGATTTTCGCAAAAAATTGAAAATTTTTTTTTGTTGAAATTCCGGTTCAAAATGATTATGGGTAATGTATATGATACGTTGGACATGAAAATACCGGTAGGACGCATAAAGAGAGTTCGGGTATTGGAATTTTCGTATTTTGAAATTCGATCACATTTGTAATCGAACGTGGATTGCAGGCGAATGAGGCGACATATTACAGCAAATTAAACGTTGATCTACTTAAAATATCCTAAATAATCCAAAATGCACAAAACATTCGGAATCGGCGACAATAAATTTTATCGGTTCAAAAAAAGTAAGGCTAACCATCATGGATTTTCGCAAAAAATTGAATTTTTTTTTTTGTTGAAATTCCGGTTCAAAATGATTATGGGTAATGTATATGATACGTTGGACATGAAAATACCGGTAGGACGCATAAAGAGAGTTCGGGTATTGGAATTTTCGTATTTTGAAATTCGATCACATTTGTAATCGAACGTGGATTGCAGGCGAATGAGGCGACATATTACAGCAAATTAAACGTTGATCTACTTAAAATATCCTAAATAATCCAAAATGCACAAAACATTCGGAATCGGCGACAATAAATTTTATCGGTTCAAAAAAAGTAAGGCTAACTAACCATCATGGATTTTCGCAAAAAATTGAAAATTTTTTTTTGTTGAATTTCCGGTTCAAAATGATTATGGGTAATGTATATGATACGTTGGACATGAAAATACCGGTAGGACGCATAAAGAGAGTTCGGGTATTGGAATTTTCGTATTTTGAAATTCGATCACATTTTTAATCGAACGTGGATTGCAGGCGAATGAGGCGACATATTACAGCAAATTAAACGTTGATCTACTTAAAATATCCTAAATAATCCAAAATGCACAAAACATTCGGAATCGGCGACAATAAATTTTATCGGTTCAAAAAAAGTAAGGTTAACCATCATGGATTTTCGCAAAAAATTGAAAATTTTTTTTTGTTGAAATTCCGGTTCAAAATGATTATGGGTAATGTATATGATACGTTGGACATGAAAATACCGGTAGGACGCATAAAGAGAGTTCGGGTATTTTAATTTTCGTATTTTGAAATTCGATCACATTTGTAATCGAACGTGGATTGCAGGCGAATGAGGCGACATATTACAGCAAACTAAACGTTGATCTACCTAAAATATCCTAAATAATCCAAAATGCACAAAACATTCGGAATCGGCGACAATAAATTTTATCGGTTCAAAAAAAGTAAGGCTAGCCATCATGGATTTTCGCAAAAAATTGAAAATTTTTTTTTGTTGAAATTCCGGTTCAAAATGATTATGGGTAATGTATATGATACGTTGGACATGAAAATACCGGTAGGACGCATAAAGAGAGTTCGGGTATTGGAATTTTCGTATTTTGAAATTCGATCACATTTGTAATCGAACGTGGATTGCAGGCGAATGAGGCGACATATTACAGCAAATTAAACGTTGATCTACTTAAAATATCCTAAATAATCCAAAATGCACAAAACATTCGGAATCGGCGACAATAAATTTTATCGGTTCAAAAAAAGTAAGGTTAACCATCATGGATTTTCGCAAAAAATTGAAAATTTTTTTTTGTTGAAATTCCGGTTCAAAATGATTATGGGTAATGTATATGATACGTTGGACATGAAAATACCGGTAGGACGCATAAAGAGAGTTCGGGTATTGGAATTTTCGTATTTTGAAATTCGATCACATTTGTAATCGAACGTGGATTGCAGGCGAATGAGGCGACATATTACAGCAAATTAAACGTTGATCTACTTAAAATATCCTAAATAATCCAAAATGCACAAAACATTCGGATTCGGCGACAATAAATTTTATCGGTTCAAAAAAAGTAAGGCTCATCATGGATTTTCGCAAAAAATTGAAAATTTTTTTTGTTGAAATTCCGGTTCAAATGATTATGGGTAATGTATATGATACGTTGGACATGAAAATACCGGTAGGACGCATAAAGAGAGTTCGGGTATTGGAATTTTCGTATTTTGAAATTCGATCACATTTGTAATCGAACGTGGATTGCAGGCGAATGAGGCGACATATTACAGCAAATTAAACGTTGATCTACTTAAAATATCCTAAATAATCCAAAATGCACAAAACATTCGGAATCGGCGACAATAAATTTTATCGGTTCAAAAAAAGTAAGGCATCATGGATTTTCGCAAAAAATTGAAAATTTTTTTTTGTTGAAATTCCGGTTCAAAATGATTATGGGTAATGTATATGATACGTTGGACATGAAAATACCGGTAGGACGCATAAAGAGAGTTCGGGTATTGGAATTTTCGTATTTTGAAATTCGATCACATTTGTAATCGAACGTGGATTGCAGGCGAATGAGGCGACATATTACAGCAAATTAAACGTTGATCTACTTAAAATATCCTAAATAATCCAAAATGCACAAAACATTCGGAATCGGCGACAATAAATTTTATCGGTTCAAAAAAAGTAAGGCTAACCATCATGGATTTTCGCAAAAAATTGAAAATTTTTTTTTGTTGAAATTCCGGTTCAAAATGATTATGGGTAATGTATATGATACGTTGGACATGAAAATACCGGTAGGACGCATAAAGAGAGTTCGGGTATTGGAATTTTCGTATTTTGAAATTCGATCACATTTGTAATCGAACGTGAATTGCAGGCGAATGAGGCGACATATTACAGCAAATTAAACGTTGATCTACTTAAAATATCCTAAATAATCCAAAATGCACAAAACATTCGGAATCGGCGACAATAAATTTTATCGGTTCAAAAAAAGTAAGGCTAACCATCATGGATTTTCGCAAAAAATTGAAAATTTTTTTTTGTTGAAATTCCGGTTCAAAATGATTATGGGTAATGTATATGATACGTTGGACATGAAAATACCGGTAGGACGCATAAAGAGAGTTCGGGTATTGGAATTTTCGTATTTTGAAATTCGATCACATTTGTAATCGAACGTGGATTGCAGGCGAATGAGGCGACATATTACAGCAAATTAAACGTTGATCTACTTAAAATATCCTAAATAATCCAAAATGCACAAAACATTCGGAATCGGCGACAATAAATTTTATCGGTTCAAAAAAAGTAAGGATCATGGATTTTCGCAAAAAATTGAAAATTTTTTTTTGTTGAAATTCCGGTTCAAAATGATTATGGGTAATGTATATGATACGTTGGACATGAAAATACCGGTAGGACGCATAAAGAGAGTTCGGGTATTGGAATTTTCGTATTTTGAAATTCGATCACATTTGTAATCGAACGTGGATTGCAGGCGAATGAGGCGACATATTACAGCAAATTAAACGTTGATCTACTTAAAATATCCTAAATAATCCAGAATGCACAAAACATTCGGAATCGGCGACAATAAATTTTATCGGTTCAAAAAAAGTAAGGTTAACCATCATGGATTTTCGCAAAAAATTGAAAAAATTTTTTTGTTGAAATTCCGGTTCGAAATGATTATGGGTAATGTATATGATACGTTGGACATGAAAATACCGGTAGGACGCATAAAGAGAGTTCGGGTATTGGAATTTTCGTATTTTGAAATTCGATCACATTTGTAATCGAACGTGGATTGCAGGCGAATGAGGCGACATATTACAGCAAATTAAACGTTGATCTACTTAAAATATCCTAAATAATCCAAAATGCACAAAACATTCGGAATCGGCGACAATAAATTTTATCGGTTCAAAAAAAGTAAGATTAACAACCATCATGGATTTTCGCAAAAAATTGAAAATTTTTTTTTGTTGAAATTCCGGTTCAAAATGATTATGGGTAATGTATATGATACGTTGGACATGAAAATACCGGTAGGACGCATAAAGAGAGTTCGGGTATTGGAATTTTCGTATTTTGAAATTCGATCACATTTGTAATCGAACGTGGATTGCAGGCGAATGAGGCGACATATTACAGCAAATTAAACGTTGATCTACTTAAAATATCCTAAATAATCCAAAATGCACAAAACATTCGGAATCGGCGACAATAAATTTTATCGGTTCAAAAAAAGTAAGGCTAACAACCATCATGGATTTTCGCAAAAAATTGAAAAAATTTTTTGTTGAAATTCCGGTTCAAAATGATTATGGGTAATGTATATGATACGTTGGACATGAAAATACCGGTAGGACGCATAAAGAGAGTTCGGGTATTGGAATTTTCGTATTTTGAAATTCGATCACATTTTTAATCGAACGTGGATTGCAGGCGAATGAGGCGACATATTACAGCAAATTAAACGTTGATCTACTTAAAATATCCTAAATAATCCAAAATGCACAAAACATTCGGAATCGGCGACAATAAATTTTATCGGTTCAAAAAAAGTAAGGTCATCATGGATTTTCGCAAAAAATTGAAAATTTTTTTTTGTTGAAATTCCGGTTCAAAATGATTATGGGTAATGTATATGATACGTTGGACATGAAAATACCGGTAGGACGCATAAAGAGAGTTCGGGTATTGGAATTTTCGTATTTTGAAATTCGATCACATTTGTAATCGAACGTGGATTGCAGGCGAATGAGGCGACATATTACAGCAAATTAAACGTTGATCTACTTAAAATATCCTAAATAATCCAAAATGCACAAAACATTCGGAATCGGCGACAATAAATTTTATCGGTTCAAAAAAAGTAAGGTTAACCATCATGGATTTTCGCAAAAAATTGAAATTTTTTTTTTGTTGAAATTCCGGTTCAAAATGATTATGGGTAATGTATATGATACGTTGGACATCATATTACAGCAAATTAAACGTTGATCTACTTAAAATATCCTAAATAATCCAAAATGCACAAAACATTCGGAATCGGCGACAATAAATTTTATCGGTTCAAAAAAAGTAAGGCTAACCATCATGGATTTTCGCAAAAAATTGAAAATTTTTTTTTGTTGAAATTCCGGATCAAAATGATTATGGGTAATGTATATGATACGTTGGACATGAAAATACCGGTAGGACGCATAAAGAGAGTTCGGGTATTGGAATTTTCGTATTATGAAATTCGATCACATTTTTAATCGAACATGGATTGCAGGCGAATGAGGCGACATATTACAGCAAATTAAACGTTGATCTACTTAAAATATCCTAAATAATCCAAAATACACAAAACATTCGGAATCGGCGACAATAAATTTTATCGGTTCAAAAAAAGTAAGGCTAACCATCATGGATTTTCGCAAAAAATTGAAAATTTTTTTTTGTTGAAATTCCGGTTCAAAATGATTATGGGTAATGTATATGATACGTTGGACATGAAAATACCGGTAGGACGCATAAAGAGAGTTCGGGTATTGGAATTTTCGTATTTTGAAATTCGATCACATTTTTAATCGAACGTGGATTGCAGGCGAATGAGGCGACATATTACAGCAAATTAAACGTTGATCTACTTAAAATATCCTAAATAATCCAAAATGCACAAAACATTCGGAATCGGCGACAATAAATTTTATCGGTTCAAAAAAAGTAAGGCTAACCATCATGGATTTTCGCAAAAAATTGAAAATTTTTTTTTGTTGAAATTCCGGATCAAAATGATCATGGGTAATGTATATGATACGTTGGACATGAAAATACCGGTAGGACGCATAAAGAGAGTTCGGGTATTGGAATTTTCGTATTTTGAAATTCGATCACATTTTTAATCGAACGTGGATTGCAGGCGAATGAGGCGACATATTACAGCAAATTAAACGTTGATCTACTTAAAATATCCTAAATAATCCAAAATGCACAAAACATTCGGAATCGGCGACAATAAATTTTATCGGTTCAAAAAAAGTAAGGCTAACATCATGGATTTTCGCAAAAAATTGAAAATTTTTTTTTGTTGAAATTCCGGATCAAAATGATTATGGGTAATGTATATGATACGTTGGACATGAAAATACCGGTAGGACGCATAAAGAGAGTTCGGGTATTGGAATTTTCGTATTATGAAATTCGATCACATTTTTAATCGAACATGGATTGCAGGCGAATGAGGCGACATATTACAGCAAATTAAACGTTGATCTACTTAAAATATCCTAAATAATCCAAAATGCACAAAACATTCGGAATCGGCGACAATAAATTTTATCGGTTCAAAAAAAGTAAGATTAACAACCATCATGGATTTTCGCAAAAAATTGAAAATTTTTTTTTGTTGAAATTCCGGTTCAAAATGATTATGGGTAATGTATATGATACGTTGGACATGAAAATACCGGTAGGACGCATAAAGAGAGTTCGGGTATTGGAATTTTCGTATTTTGAAATTCGATCACATTTGTAATCGAACGTGGATTGCAGGCGAATGAGGCGACATATTACAGCAAATTAAACGTTGATCTACTTAAAATATCCTGAATAATCCAAAATGCACAAAACATTCGGAATCGGCGACAATAAATTTTATCGGTTCAAAAAAAGTAAGGCTAACCATCATGGATTTTCGCAAAAAATTGAAAATTTTTTTTTGTTGTAATTCCGGTTCAAAATGATTATGGGTAATGTATATGATACGTTGGACATGAAAATACCGGTAGGACGCATAAAGAGAGTTCGGGTATTGGAATTTTCGTATTTTGAAATTCGATCACATTTGTAATCGAACGTGGATTGCAGGCGAATGAGGCGACATATTACAGCAAATTAAACGTTGATCTACTTAAAATATCCTAAATAATCCAAAATGCACAAAACATTCGGAATCGGCGACAATAAATTTTATCGGTTCAAAAAAAGTAAGGCTAACAACCATCATGGATTTTCGCAAAAAATTGAAAAAAAATTTTTGTTGAAATTCCGGTTCAAAATGATTATGGGTAATGTATATGATACGTTGGACATGAAAATACCGGTAGGACGCATAAAGAGAGTTCGGGTATTGGAATTTTCGTATTTTGAAATTCGATCACATTTTTAATCGAACGTGGATTGCAGGCGAATGAGGCGACATATTACAGCAAATTAAACGTTGATCTACTTAAAATATCCTAAATAATCCAAAATGCACAAAACATTCGGAATCGGCGACAATAAATTTTATCGGTTCAAAAAAAGTAAGGCTAACCATCATGGATTTTCGCAAAAAATTGAAAAAAATTTTTTGTTGAAATTCCGGTTCAAAATGATTATGGGTAATGTATATGATACGTTGGACATGAAAATACCGGTAGGACGCATAAAGAGAGTTCGGGTATTGGAATTTTCGTATTTTGAAATTCGATCACATTTTTAATCGAACGTGGATTGCAGGCGAATGAGGCGACATATACAGCAAATTAAACGTTGATCTACTTAAAATATCCTAAATAATCCAAAATGCACAAAACATTCGGAATCGGCGACAATAAATTTTATCGGTTCAAAAAAAGTAAGGCTAACCATCATGGATTTTCGCAAAAAATTGAAAATTTTTTTTTGTTGAAATTCCGGTTCAAAATGATTATGGGTAATGTATATGATACGTTGGACATGAAAATACCAGTAGGACGCATAAAGAGAGTTCGGGTATTGGAATTTTCGTATTTTGAAATTCGATCACATTTGTAATCGAACGTGGATTGCAGGCGAATGAGGCGACATATTACAGCAAATTAAACGTTGATCTACTTAAAATATCCTAAATAATCCAAAATGCACAAAACATTCGGAATCGGCGACAATAAATTTTATCGGTTCAAAAAAAGTAAGGCTAACCATCATGGATTTTCGCAAAAAATTGAAAATTTTTTTTGTTGAAATTCCGGTTCAAAATGATTATGGGTAATGTATATGATACGTTGGACATGAAAATACCGGTAGGACGCATAAAGAGAGTTCAGGTATTGGAATTTTCGTATTTTGAAATTCGATCACATTTGTAATCGAACGTGGATTGCAGGCGAATGAGGCGACATATTACAGCAAATTAAACGTTGATCTACTTAAAATATCCTAAATAATCCAAAATGCACAAAACATTCGGAATCGGCGACAATAAATTTTATCGGTTCAAAAAAAGTAAGGTTAACCATCATGGATTTTCGCAAAAAATTGAAATTTTTTTTTTTGTTGAAATTCCGGTTCAAAATGATTATGGGTAATGTATATGATACGTTGGACATGAAAATACCGGTAGGACGCATAAAGAGAGTTCGGGTATTGGAATTTTCGTATTTTGAAATTCGATCACATTTGTAATCGAACGTGGATTGCAGGCGAATGAGGCGACATATTACAGCAAATTAAACGTTGATCTACTTAAAATATCCTAAATAATCCAAAATGCACAAAACATTCGGAATCGGCGACAATAAATTTTATCGGTTCAAAAAAAGTAAGGCTAACCATCATGGATTTTCGCAAAAAATTGAAAATTTTTTTTGTTGAAATTCCGGTTCAAAATGATTATGTGTAATGTATATGATACGTTGGACATGAAAATACCGGTAGGACGCATAAAGAGAGTTCGGGTATTGGAATTTTCGTATTTTGAAATTCGATCACATTTTTAATCGAACGTGGATTGCAGGCGAATGAGGCGACATATTACAGCAAATTAAACGTTGATCTACTTAAAATATCCTAAATAATCCAAAATGCACAAAACATTCGGAATCGGCGACAATAAATTTTATCGGTTCAAAAAAAGTAAGATTAACAACCATCATGGATTTTCGCAAAAAATTGAAAATTTTTTTTTGTTGAAATTCCGGTTCAAAATGATTATGGGTAATGTATATGATACGTTGGACATGAAAATACCAGTAGGACGCATAAAGAGAGTTCGGGTATTGGAATTTTCGTATTTTGAAATTCGATCACATTTGTAATCGAACGTGGATTGCAGGCGAATGAGGCGACATATTACAGCAAATTAAACGTTGATCTACTTAAAATATCCTGAATAATCCAAACTGCACAAAACATTCGGAATCGGCGACAATAAATTTTATCGGTTCAAAAAAAGTAAGGCTAACAACCATCATGGATTTTCGCAAAAAATTGAAAAAAAATTTTGTTGAAATTCCGGTTCAAAATGATTATGGGTAATGTATATGATACGTTGGACATGAAAATACCGGTAGGACGCATAAAGAGAGTTCGGGTATTGGAATTTTCGTATTTTGAAATTCGATCACATTTGTAATCGAACGTGGATTGCAGGCGAATGAGGCGACATATTACAGCAAATTAAACGTTGATCTACTTAAAATATCCTAAATAATCCAAAATGCACAAAACATTCGGAATCGGCGACAATAAATTTTATCGGTTCAAAAAAAGTAAGATTAACAACCATCATGGATTTTCGCAAAAAATTGAAAATTTTTTTTTGTTGAAATTCCGGTTCAAAATGATTATGGGTAATGTATATGATACGTTGGACATGAAAATACCGGTAGGACGCATAAAGAGAGTTCGGGTATTGGAATTTTCGTATTTTGAAATTCGATCACATTTGTAATCGAACGTGGATTGCAGGCGAATGAGGCGACATATTACAGCAAATTAAACGTTGATCTACTTAAAATATCCTGAATAATCCAAAATGCACAAAACATTCGGAATCGGCGACAATAAATTTTATCGGTTCAAAAAAAGTAAGGCTAACCATCATGGATTTTCGCAAAAAATTGAAAATTTTTTTTTGTTGTAATTCCGGTTCAAAATGATTATGGGTAATGTATATGATACGTTGGACATGAAAATACCGGTAGGACGCATAAAGAGAGTTCGGGTATTGGAATTTTCGTATTTTGAAATTCGATCACATTTGTAATCGAACGTGGATTGCAGGCGAATGAGGCGACATATTACAGCAAATTAAACGTTGATCTACTTAAAATATCCTAAATAATCCAAAATGCACAAAACATTCGGAATCGGCGACAATAAATTTTATCGGTTCAAAAAAAGTAAGGCTAACAACCATCATGGATTTTCGCAAAAAATTGAAAAAAAATTTTTGTTGAAATTCCGGTTCAAAATGATTATGGGTAATGTATATGATACGTTGGACATGAAAATACCGGTAGGACGCATAAAGAGAGTTCGGGTATTGGAATTTTCGTATTTTGAAATTCGATCACATTTTTAATCGAACGTGGATTGCAGGCGAATGAGGCGACATATTACAGCAAATTAAACGTTGATCTACTTAAAATATCCTAAATAATCCAAAATGCACAAAACATTCGGAATCGGCGACAATAAATTTTATCGGTTCAAAAAAAGTAAGGCTAACCATCATGGATTTTCGCAAAAAATTGAAAATTTTTTTTTGTTGAAATTCCGGTTCAAAATGATTATGGGTAATGTATATGATACGTTGGACATGAAAATACCGGTAGGACGCATAAAGAGAGTTCAGGTATTGGAATTTTCGTATTTTGAAATTCGATCACATTTGTAATCGAACGTGGATTGCAGGCGAATGAGGCGACATATTACAGCAAATTAAACGTTGATCTACTTAAAATATCCTAAATAATCCAAAATGCACAAAACATTCGGAATCGGCGACAATAAATTTTATCGGTTCAAAAAAAGTAAGGTTAACCATCATGGATTTTCGCAAAAAATTGAAATTTTTTTTTTTGTTGAAATTCCGGTTCAAAATGATTATGGGTAATGTATATGATACGTTGGACATGAAAATACCGGTAGGACGCATAAAGAGAGTTCGGGTATTGGAATTTTCGTATTTTGAAATTCGATCACATTTGTAATCGAACGTGGATTGCAGGCGAATGAGGCGACATATTACAGCAAATTAAACGTTGATCTACTTAAAATATCCTAAATAATCCAAAATGCACAAAACATTCGGAATCGGCGACAATAAATTTTATCGGTTCAAAAAAAGTAAGGCTAACCATCATGGATTTTCGCAAAAAATTGAAAATTTTTTTTGTTGAAATTCCGGTTCAAAATGATTATGTGTAATGTATATGATACGTTGGACATGAAAATACCGGTAGGACGCATAAAGAGAGTTCGGGTATTGGAATTTTCGTATTTTGAAATTCGATCACATTTTTAATCGAACGTGGATTGCAGGCGAATGAGGCGACATATTACAGCAAATTAAACGTTGATCTACTTAAAATATCCTAAATAATCCAAAATGCACAAAACATTCGGAATCGGCGACAATAAATTTTATCGGTTCAAAAAAAGTAAGATTAACAACCATCATGGATTTTCGCAAAAAATTGAAAATTTTTTTTTGTTGAAATTCCGGTTCAAAATGATTATGGGTAATGTATATGATACGTTGGACATGAAAATACCAGTAGGACGCATAAAGAGAGTTCGGGTATTGGAATTTTCGTATTTTGAAATTCGATCACATTTGTAATCGAACGTGGATTGCAGGCGAATGAGGCGACATATTACAGCAAATTAAACGTTGATCTACTTAAAATATCCTGAATAATCCAAACTGCACAAAACATTCGGAATCGGCGACAATAAATTTTATCGGTTCAAAAAAAGTAAGGCTAACCACCACCATCATGGATTTTCGCAAAAAATTGAAAAAAAATTTTGTTGAAATTCCGGTTCAAAATGATTATGGGTAATGTATATGATACGTTGGACATGAAAATACCGGTAGGACGCATAAAGAGAGTTCGGGTATTGGAATTTTCGTATTTTGAAATTCGATCACATTTTTAATCGAACGTGGATTGCAGGCGAATGAGGCGACATATTACAGCAAATTAAACGTTGATCTACTTAAAATATCCTAAATAATCCAAAATGCACAAAACATTCGGAATCGGCGACAATAAATTTTATCGGTTCAAAAAAAGTAAGGTTAACCATCATGGATTTTCGCAAAAAATTGAAAATTTTTTTTTGTTGAAATTCCGGTTCAAAATGATTATGGGTAATGTATATGATACGTTGGACATCATATTACAGCAAATTAAACGTTGATCTACTTAAAATATCCTAAATAATCCAAAATGCACAAAACATTCGGAATCGGCGACAATAAATTTTATCGGTTCAAAAAAAGTAAGGCTAACCATCATGGATTTTCGCAAAAAATTGAAAATTTTTTTTTGTTGAAATTCCGGATCAAAATGATTATGGGTAATGTATATAATACGTTGGACATGAAAATACCGGTAGGACGCATAAAGAGAGTTCGGGTATTGGAATTTTCGTATTATGAAATTCGATCACATTTTTAATCGAACATGGATTGCAGGCGAATGAGGCGACATATTACAGCAAATTAAACGTTGATCTACTTAAAATATCCTAAATAATCCAAAATACACAAAACATTCGGAATCGGCGACAATAAATTTTATCGGTTCAAAAAAAGTAAGGCTAACCATCATGGATTTTCGCAAAAAATTGAAAATTTTTTTTTGTTGAAATTCCGGATCAAAATGATCATGGGTAATGTATATGATACGTTGGACATGAAAATACCGGTAGGACGCATAAAGAGAGTTCGGGTATTGGAATTTTCGTATTATGAAATTCGATCACATTTTTAATCGAACATGGATTGCAGGCGAATGAGGCGACATATTACAGCAAATTAAACGTTGATCTACTTAAAATATCCTAAATAATCCAAAATGCACAAAACATTCGGAATCGGCGACAATAAATTTTATCGGTTCAAAAAAAGTAAGATTAACAACCATCATGGATTTTCGCAAAAAATTGAAAATTTTTTTTTGTTGAAATTCCGGTTCAAAATGATTATGGGTAATGTATATGATACGTTGGACATGAAAATACCAGTAGGACGCATAAAGAGAGTTCGGGTATTGGAATTTTCGTATTTTGAAATTCGATCACATTTGTAATCGAACGTGGATTGCAGGCGAATGAGGCGACATATTACAGCAAATTAAACGTTGATCTACTTAAAATATCCTGAATAATCCAAAATGCACAAAACATTCGGAATCGGCGACAATAAATTTTATCGGTTCAAAAAAAGTAAGGCTAACCATCATGGATTTTCGCAAAAAATTGAAAATTTTTTTTTGTTGAAATTCCGGTTCAAAATGATTATGGGTAATGTATATGATACGTTGGACATGAAAATACCGGTAGGACGCATAAAGAGAGTTCGGGTATTGGAATTTTCGTATTTTGAAATTCGATCACATTTTTAATCGAACGTGGATTGCAGGCGAATGAGGCGACATATTACAGCAAATTAAACGTTGATCTACTTAAAATATCCTAAATAATCCAAAATGCACAAAACATTCGGAATCGGCGACAATAAATTTTATCGGTTCAAAAAAAGTAAGGCTCATCATGGATTTTCGCAAAAAATTGAAAATTTTTTTTTGTTGAAATTCCGGATCAAAATGATTATGGGTAATGTATATGATACGTTGGACATGAAAATACCGGTAGGACGCATAAAGAGAGTTCGGGTATTGGAATTTTCGTATTATGAAATTCGATCACATTTTTAATCGAACATGGATTGCAGGCGAATGAGGCGACATATTACAGCAAATTAAACGTTGATCTACTTAAAATATCCTAAATAATCCAAAATGCACAAAACATTCGGAATCGGCGACAATAAATTTTATCGGTTCAAAAAAAGTAAGATTAACAACCATCATGGATTTTCGCAAAAAATTGAAAATTTTTTTTTGTTGAAATTCCGGTTCAAAATGATTATGGGTAATGTATATGATACGTTGGACATGAAAATACCAGTAGGACGCATAAAGAGAGTTCGGGTATTGGAATTTTCGTATTTTGAAATTCGATCACATTTGTAATCGAACGTGGATTGCAGGCGAATGAGGCGACATATTACAGCAAATTAAACGTTGATCTACTTAAAATATCCTGAATAATCCAAAATGCACAAAACATTCGGAATCGGCGACAATAAATTTTATCGGTTCAAAAAAAGTAAGGCTAACCATCATGGATTTTCGCAAAAAATTGAAAATTTTTTTTTGTTGAAATTCTGGTTCAAAATGATTATGGGTAATGTATATGATACGTTGGACATGAAAATACCGGTAGGACGCATAAAGAGAGTTCGGGTATTGGAATTTTCGTATTTTGAAATTCGATCACATTTGTAATCGAACGTGGATTGCAGGCGAATGAGGCGACATATTACAGCAAATTAAACGTTGATCTACTTAAAATATCCTAAATAATCCAAAATGCACAAAACATTCGGAATCGGCGAAAATAAATTTTATCGGTTCAAAAAAAGTAAGGCTAACAACCATCATGGATTTTCGCAAAAAATTGAAAAAAATTTTTTGTTGAAATTCCGGATCAAAATGATTATGGGTAATGTATATGATACGTTGGACATGAAAATACCGGTAGGACGCATAAAGAGAGTTCGGGTATTGGAATTTTCGTATTTTGAAATTCGATCACATTTTTAATCGAACGTGGATTGCAGGCGAATGAGGCGACATATTACAGCAAATTAAACGTTGATCTACTTAAAATATCCTAAATAATCCAAAATGCACAAAACATTCGGAATCGGCGACAATAAATTTTATCGGTTCAAAAAAAGTAAGGCTAACCATCATGGATTTTCGCAAAAAATTGAAAAAATTTTTTTGTTGAAATTCCGGTTCAAAATGATTATGGGTAATGTATATGATACGTTGGACATGAAAATACCAGTAGGACGCATAAAGAGAGTTCGGGTATTGGAATTTTCGTATTTTGAAATTCGATCACATTTTTAATCGAACGTGGATTGCAGGCGAATGAGGCGACATATACAGCAAATTAAACGTTGATCTACTTAAAATATCCTAAATAATCCAAAATGCACAAAACATTCGGAATCGGCGACAATAAATTTTATCGGTTCAAAAAAAGTAAGGCTAACCATCATGGATTTTCGCAAAAAATTGAAAATTTTTTTTTGTTGAAATTCCGGTTCAAAATGATTATGGGTAATGTATATGATACGTTGGACATGAAAATACCGGTAGGACGCATAAAGAGAGTTCGGGTATTGGAATTTTCGTATTTTGAAATTCGATCACATTTGTAATCGAACGTGGATTGCAGGCGAATGAGGCGACATATTACAGCAAATTAAACGTTGATCTACTTAAAATATCCTAAATAATCCAAAATGCACAAAACATTCGGAATCGGCGACAATAAATTTTATCGGTTCAAAAAAAGTAAGGTTAACCATCATGGATTTTCGCAAAAAATTGAAAATTTTTTTTTGTTGAAATTCCGGTTCAAAATGATTATGGGTAATGTATATGATACGTTGGACATGAAAATACCGGTAGGACGCATAAAGAGAGTTCGGGTATTGGAATTTTCGTATTTTGAAATTCGATCACATTTGTAATCGAACGTGGATTGCAGGCGAATGAGGCGACATATTACAGCAAATTAAACGTTGATCTACTTAAAATATCCTAAATAATCCAAAATGCACAAAACATTCGGAATCGGCGACAATAAATTTTATCGGTTCAAAAAAAGTAAGGCTAACTAACCATCATGGATTTTCGCAAAAAATTGAAAATTTTTTTTTGTTGAAATTCCGGTTCAAAATGATTATGGGTAATGTATATGATACGTTGGACATGAAAATACCGGTAGGACGCATAAAGAGAGTTCGGGTATTGGAATTTTCGTATTATGAAATTCGATCACATTTTTAATCGAACATGGATTGCAGGCGAATGAGGCGACATATTACAGCAAATTAAACGTTGATCTACTTAAAATATCCTAAATAATCCAAAATGCACAAAACATTCGGAATCGGCGACAATAAATTTTATCGGTTCAAAAAAAGTAAGATTAACAACCATCATGGATTTTCGCAAAAAAATGAAAATTTTTTTTTGTTGAAATTCCGGTTCAAAATGATTATGGGTAATGTATATGATACGTTGGACATGAAAATACCAGTAGGACGCATAAAGAGAGTTCGGGTATTGGAATTTTCGTATTTTGAAATTCGATCACATTTGTAATCGAACGTGGATTGCAGGCGAATGAGGCGACATATTACAGCAAATTAAACGTTGATCTACTTAAAATATCCTGAATAATCCAAAATGCACAAAACATTCGGAATCGGCGACAATAAATTTTATCGGTTCAAAAAAAGTAAGGCTAACCATCATGGATTTTCGCAAAAAATTGAAAATTTTTTTTTGTTGAAATTCTGGTTCAAAATGATTATGGGTAATGTATATGATACGTTGGACATGAAAATACCGGTAGGACGCATAAAGAGAGTTCGGGTATTGGAATTTTCGTATTTTGAAATTCGATCACATTTGTAATCGAACGTGGATTGCAGGCGAATGAGGCGACATATTACAGCAAATTAAACGTTGATCTACTTAAAATATCCTAAATAATCCAAAATGCACAAAACATTCGGAATCGGCGAAAATAAATTTTATCGGTTCAAAAAAAGTAAGGCTAACAACCATCATGGATTTTCGCAAAAAATTGAAAAAAATTTTTTGTTGAAATTCCGGATCAAAATGATTATGGGTAATGTATATGATACGTTGGACATGAAAATACCGGTAGGACGCATAAAGAGAGTTCGGGTATTGGAATTTTCGTATTTTGAAATTCGATCACATTTTTAATCGAACGTGGATTGCAGGCGAATGAGGCGACATATTACAGCAAATTAAACGTTGATCTACTTAAAATATCCTAAATAATCCAAAATGCACAAAACATTCGGAATCGGCGACAATAAATTTTATCGGTTCAAAAAAAGTAAGGCTAACCATCATGGATTTTCGCAAAAAATTGAAAAAATTTTTTTGTTGAAATTCCGGTTCAAAATGATTATGGGTAATGTATATGATACGTTGGACATGAAAATACCAGTAGGACGCATAAAGAGAGTTCGGGTATTGGAATTTTCGTATTTTGAAATTCGATCACATTTTTAATCGAACGTGGATTGCAGGCGAATGAGGCGACATATACAGCAAATTAAACGTTGATCTACTTAAAATATCCTAAATAATCCAAAATGCACAAAACATTCGGAATCGGCGACAATAAATTTTATCGGTTCAAAAAAAGTAAGGCTAACCATCATGGATTTTCGCAAAAAATTGAAAATTTTTTTTTGTTGAAATTCCGGTTCAAAATGATTATGGGTAATGTATATGATACGTTGGACATGAAAATACCGGTAGGACGCATAAAGAGAGTTCGGGTATTGGAATTTTCGTATTTTGAAATTCGATCACATTTGTAATCGAACGTGGATTGCAGGCGAATGAGGCGACATATTACAGCAAATTAAACGTTGATCTACTTAAAATATCCTAAATAATCCAAAATGCACAAAACATTCGGAATCGGCGACAATAAATTTTATCGGTTCAAAAAAAGTAAGGTTAACCATCATGGATTTTCGCAAAAAATTGAAAATTTTTTTTTGTTGAAATTCCGGTTCAAAATGATTATGGGTAATGTATATGATACGTTGGACATGAAAATACCGGTAGGACGCATAAAGAGAGTTCGGGTATTGGAATTTTCGTATTTTGAAATTCGATCACATTTGTAATCGAACGTGGATTGCAGGCGAATGAGGCGACATATTACAGCAAATTAAACGTTGATCTACTTAAAATATCCTAAATAATCCAAAATGCACAAAACATTCGGAATCGGCGACAATAAATTTTATCGGTTCAAAAAAAGTAAGGCTAACTAACCATCATGGATTTTCGCAAAAAATTGAAAATTTTTTTTTGTTGAAATTCCGGTTCAAAATGATTATGGGTAATGTATATGATACGTTGGACATGAAAATACCGGTAGGACGCATAAAGAGAGTTCGGGTATTGGAATTTTCGTATTATGAAATTCGATCACATTTTTAATCGAACATGGATTGCAGGCGAATGAGGCGACATATTACAGCAAATTAAACGTTGATCTACTTAAAATATCCTAAATAATCCAAAATGCACAAAACATTCGGAATCGGCGACAATAAATTTTATCGGTTCAAAAAAAGTAAGATTAACAACCATCATGGATTTTCGCAAAAAATTGAAAATTTTTTTTTGTTGAAATTCCGGTTCAAAATGATTATGGGTAATGTATATGATACGTTGGACATGAAAATACCAGTAGGACGCATAAAGAGAGTTCGGGTATTGGAATTTTCGTATTTTGAAATTCGATCACATTTGTAATCGAACGTGGATTGCAGGCGAATGAGGCGACATATTACAGCAAATTAAACGTTGATCTACTTAAAATATCCTGAATAATCCAAAATGCACAAAACATTCGGAATCGGCGACAATAAATTTTATCGGTTCAAAAAAAGTAAGGCTAACCATCATGGATTTTCGCAAAAAATTGAAAATTTTTTTTTGTTGAAATTCTGGTTCAAAATGATTATGGGTAATGTATATGATACGTTGGACATGAAAATACCGGTAGGACGCATAAAGAGAGTTCGGGTATTGGAATTTTCGTATTTTGAAATTCGATCACATTTGTAATCGAACGTGGATTGCAGGCGAATGAGGCGACATATTACAGCAAATTAAACGTTGATCTACTTAAAATATCCTAAATAATCCAAAATGCACAAAACATTCGGAATCGGCGAAAATAAATTTTATCGGTTCAAAAAAAGTAAGGCTAACAACCATCATGGATTTTCGCAAAAAATTGAAAAAAATTTTTTGTTGAAATTCCGGATCAAAATGATTATGGGTAATGTATATGATACGTTGGACATGAAAATACCGGTAGGACGCATAAAGAGAGTTCGGGTATTGGAATTTTCGTATTTTGAAATTCGATCACATTTTTAATCGAACGTGGATTGCAGGCGAATGAGGCGACATATTACAGCAAATTAAACGTTGATCTACTTAAAATATCCTAAATAATCCAAAATGCACAAAACATTCGGAATCGGCGACAATAAATTTTATCGGTTCAAAAAAAGTAAGGCTAACCATCATGGATTTTCGCAAAAAATTGAAAATTTTTTTTTGTTGAAATTCCGGTTCAAAATGATTATGGGTAATGTATATGATACGTTGGACATGAAAATACCGGTAGGACGCATAAAGAGAGTTCGGGTATTGGAATTTTCGTATTTTGAAATTCGATCACATTTGTAATCGAACGTGGATTGCAGGCGAATGAGGCGACATATTACAGCAAATTAAACGTTGATCTACTTAAAATATCCTAAATAATCCAAAATGCACAAAACATTCGGAATCGGCGAAAATAAATTTTATCGGTTCAAAAAAAGTAAGGCTAACAACCATCATGGATTTTCGCAAAAAATTGAAAAAAATTTTTTGTTGAAATTCCGGATCAAAATGATTATGGGTAATGTATATGATACGTTGGACATGAAAATACCGGTAGGACGCATAAAGAGAGTTCGGGTATTGGAATTTTCGTATTTTGAAATTCGATCACATTTTTAATCGAACGTGGATTGCAGGCGAATGAGGCGACATATTACAGCAAATTAAACGTTGATCTACTTAAAATATCCTAAATAATCCAAAATGCACAAAACATTCGGAATCGGCGACAATAAATTTTATCGGTTCAAAAAAAGTAAGGCTAACCATCATGGATTTTCGCAAAAAATTGAAAATTTTTTTTTGTTGAAATTCCGGTTCAAAATGATTATGGGTAATGTATATGATACGTTGGACATGAAAATACCGGTAGGACGCATAAAGAGAGTTCGGGTATTGGAATTTTCGTATTTTGAAATTCGATCACATTTTTAATCGAACGTGGATTGCAGGCGAATGAGGCGACATATTACAGCAAATTAAACGTTGATCTACTTAAAATATCCTAAATAATCCAAAATGCACAAAACATTCGGAATCGGCGACAATAAATTTTATCGGTTCAAAAAAAGTAAGGTTAACCATCATGGATTTTCGCAAAAAATTGAAAATTTTTTTTTGTTGAAATTCCGGTTCAAAATGATTATGGGTAATGTATATGATACGTTGGACATGAAAATACCGGTAGGACGCATAAAGAGAGTTCGGGTATTGGAATTTTCGTATTTTGAAATTCGATCACATTTGTAATCGAACGTGGATTGCAGGCGAATGAGGCGACATATTACAGCAAATTAAACGTTGATCTACTTAAAATATCCTAAATAATTCAAAATGCACAAAACATTCGGAATCGGCGACAATAAATTTTATCGGTTCAAAAAAAGTAAGATTAACAACCATCATGGATTTTCGCAAAAAATTGAAAATTTTTTTTTGTTGAAATTCCGGTTCAAAATGATTATGGGTAATGTATATGATACGTTGGACATGAAAATACCAGTAGGACGCATAAAGAGAGTTCGGGTATTGGAATTTTCGTATTTTGAAATTCGATCACATTTGTAATCGAACGTGGATTGCAGGCGAATGAGGCGACATATTACAGCAAATTAAACGTTGATCTACTTAAAATATCCTGAATAATCCAAAATGCACAAAACATTCGGAATCGGCGACAATAAATTTTATCGGTTCAAAAAAAGTAAGGCTAACCATCATGGATTTTCGCAAAAAATTGAAAATTTTTTTTTGTTGAAATTCTGGTTCAAAATGATTATGGGTAATGTATATGATACGTTGGACATGAAAATACCGGTAGGACGCATAAAGAGAGTTCGGGTATTGGAATTTTCGTATTTTGAAATTCGATCACATTTGTAATCGAACGTGGATTGCAGGCGAATGAGGCGACATATTACAGCAAATTAAACGTTGATCTACTTAAAATATCCTAAATAATCCAAAATGCACAAAACATTCGGAATCGGCGAAAATAAATTTTATCGGTTCAAAAAAAGTAAGGCTAACAACCATCATGGATTTTCGCAAAAAATTGAAAAAAATTTTTTGTTGAAATTCCGGATCAAAATGATTATGGGTAATGTATATGATACGTTGGACATGAAAATACCGGTAGGACGCATAAAGAGAGTTCGGGTATTGGAATTTTCGTATTTTGAAATTCGATCACATTTTTAATCGAACGTGGATTGCAGGCGAATGAGGCGACATATTACAGCAAATTAAACGTTGATCTACTTAAAATATCCTAAATAATCCAAAATGCACAAAACATTCGGAATCGGCGACAATAAATTTTATCGGTTCAAAAAAAGTAAGGCTAACCATCATGGATTTTCGCAAAAAATTGAAAATTTTTTTTTGTTGAAATTCCGGTTCAAAATGATTATGGGTAATGTATATGATACGTTGGACATGAAAATACCGGTAGGACGCATAAAGAGAGTTCGGGTATTGGAATTTTCGTATTTTGAAATTCGATCACATTTGTAATCGAACGTGGATTGCAGGCGAATGAGGCGACATATTACAGCAAATTAAACGTTGATCTACTTAAAATATCCTAAATAATCCAAAATGCACAAAACATTCGGAATCGGCGAAAATAAATTTTATCGGTTCAAAAAAAGTAAGGCTAACAACCATCATGGATTTTCGCAAAAAATTGAAAAAAATTTTTTGTTGAAATTCCGGATCAAAATGATTATGGGTAATGTATATGATACGTTGGACATGAAAATACCGGTAGGACGCATAAAGAGAGTTCGGGTATTGGAATTTTCGTATTTTGAAATTCGATCACATTTTTAATCGAACGTGGATTGCAGGCGAATGAGGCGACATATTACAGCAAATTAAACGTTGATCTACTTAAAATATCCTAAATAATCCAAAATGCACAAAACATTCGGAATCGGCGACAATAAATTTTATCGGTTCAAAAAAAGTAAGGCTAACCATCATGGATTTTCGCAAAAAATTGAAAATTTTTTTTTGTTGAAATTCCGGTTCAAAATGATTATGGGTAATGTATATGATACGTTGGACATGAAAATACCGGTAGGACGCATAAAGAGAGTTCGGGTATTGGAATTTTCGTATTTTGAAATTCGATCACATTTTTAATCGAACGTGGATTGCAGGCGAATGAGGCGACATATTACAGCAAATTAAACGTTGATCTACTTAAAATATCCTAAATAATCCAAAATGCACAAAACATTCGGAATCGGCGACAATAAATTTTATCGGTTCAAAAAAAGTAAGGTTAACCATCATGGATTTTCGCAAAAAATTGAAAATTTTTTTTTGTTGAAATTCCGGTTCAAAATGATTATGGGTAATGTATATGATACGTTGGACATGAAAATACCGGTAGGACGCATAAAGAGAGTTCGGGTATTGGAATTTTCGTATTTTGAAATTCGATCACATTTGTAATCGAACGTGGATTGCAGGCGAATGAGGCGACATATTACAGCAAATTAAACGTTGATCTACTTAAAATATCCTAAATAATTCAAAATGCACAAAACATTCGGAATCGGCGACAATAAATTTTATCGGTTCAAAAAAAGTAAGGCTAACTAACCATCATGGATTTTCGCAAAAAATTGAAAATTTTTTTTTGTTGAAATTCCGGTTCAAAATGATTATGGGTAATGTATATGATACGTTGGACATGAAAATACCGGTAGGACGCATAAAGAGAGTTCGGGTATTGGAATTTTCGTATTTTGAAATTCGATCACATTTGTAATCGAACGTGGATTGCAGGCGAATGAGGCGACATATTACAGCAAATTAAACGTTGATCTACTTAAAATATCCTAAATAATTCAAAATGCACAAAACATTCGGAATCGGCGACAATAAATTTTATCGGTTCAAAAAAAGTAAGGCTAACTAACCATCATGGATTTTCGCAAAAAATTGAAAATTTTTTTTTGTTGAAATTCCGGTTCAAAATGATTATGGGTAATGTATATGATACGTTGGACATGAAAATACCGGTAGGACGCATAAAGAGAGTTCGGGTATTGGAATTTTCGTATTTTGAAATTCGATCACATTTGTAATCGAACGTGGATTGCAGGCGAATGAGGCGACATATTACAGCAAATTAAACGTTGATCTACTTAAAATATCCTAAATAATTCAAAATGCACAAAACATTCGGAATCGGCGACAATAAATTTTATCGGTTCAAAAAAAGTAAGGCTAACTAACCATCATGGATTTTCGCAAAAAATTGAAAATTTTTTTTTGTTGAAATTCCGGTTCAAAATGATTATGGGTAATGTATATGATACGTTGGACATGAAAATACCGGTAGGACGCATAAAGAGAGTTCGGGTATTGGAATTTTCGTATTTTGAAATTCGATCACATTTGTAATCGAACGTGGATTGCAGGCGAATGAGGCGACATATTACAGCAAATTAAACGTTGATCTACTTAAAATATCCTAAATAATTCAAAATGCACAAAACATTCGGAATCGGCGACAATAAATTTTATCGGTTCAAAAAAAGTAAGGCTAACTAACCATCATGGATTTTCGCAAAAAATTGAAAATTTTTTTTTGTTGAAATTCCGGTTCAAAATGATTATGGGTAATGTATATGATACGTTGGACATGAAAATACCGGTAGGACGCATAAAGAGAGTTCGGGTATTGGAATTTTCGTATTTTGAAATTCGATCACATTTTTAATCGAACGTGGATTGCAGGCGAATGAGGCGACATATTACAGCAAATTAAACGTTGATCTACTTAAAATATCCTAAATAATTCAAAATGCACAAAACATTCGGAATCGGCGACAATAAATTTTATCGGTTCAAAAAAAGTAAGGCTAACTAACCATCATGGATTTTCGCAAAAAATTGAAAATTTTTTTTTGTTGAAATTCCGGTTCAAAATGATTATGGGTAATGTATATGATACGTTGGACATGAAAATACCGGTAGGACGCATAAAGAGAGTTCGGGTATTGGAATTTTCGTATTTTGAAATTCGATCACATTTGTAATCGAACGTGGATTGCAGGCGAATGAGGCGACATATTACAGCAAATTAAACGTTGATCTACTTAAAATATCCTAAATAATTCAAAATGCACAAAACATTCGGAATCGGCGACAATAAATTTTATCGGTTCAAAAAAAGTAAGGCTAACTAACCATCATGGATTTTCGCAAAAAATTGAAAATTTTTTTTTGTTGAAATTCCGGTTCAAAATGATTATGGGTAATGTATATGATACGTTGGACATGAAAATACCGGTAGGACGCATAAAGAGAGTTCGGGTATTGGAATTTTCGTATTTTGAAATTCGATCACATTTTTAATCGAACGTGATCCTAAAAACATCCTAAATAATCCAAAATGCACAAAACATTCGGAATCGGCGACAATAAATTTTATCGGTTCAAAAAAGTAAGGTTAACCATCATGGATTTTCGCAAAAAATTGAAAATTTTTTTTTGTTGAAATTCCGGTTCAAAATGATTATGGGTAATGTATATGATACGTTGGACATGAAAATACCGGTAGGACGCATAAAGAGAGTTCGGGTATTGGAATTTTCGTATTTTGAAATTCGATCACATTTGTAATCGAACGTGGATTGCAGGCGAATGAGGCGACATATTACAGCAAATTAAACGTTGATCTACTTAAAATATCCTAAATAATTCAAAATGCACAAAACATTCGGAATCGGCGACAGTAAATTTTATCGGTTCAAAAAAAGTAAGGCTAACTAACCATCATGGATTTTCGCAAAAAATTTAAAATTTTTTTATGTTGAAATTCCGGTTCAAAATGATTATGGGTAATGTATATGATACGTTGGACATGAAAATACCGGTAGGACGCATAAAGAGAGTTCGGGTATTGGAATTTTCGTATTTTGAAATTCGATCACATTTTTAATCGAACGTGATCCTAAAAACATCCTAAATAATCCAAAATGCACAAAACATTCGGAATCGGCGACAATAAATTTTATCGGTTCAAAAAAAGTAAGGTTAACCATCATGGATTTTCGCAAAAAATTGAAAATTTTTTTTTGTTGAAATTCCGGTTCAAAATGATTATGGGTAATGTATATGATACGTTGGACATGAAAATACCGGTAGGACGCATAAAGAGAGTTCGGGTATTGGAATTTTCGTATTTTGAAATTCGATCACATTTGTAATCGAACGTGGATTGCAGGCGAATGAGGCGACATATTACAGCAAATTAAACGTTGATCTACTTAAAATATCCTAAATAATCCAAAATGCACAAAACATTCGGAATCGGCGACAATAAATTTTATCGGTTCAAAAAAAGTAAGGTTAACCATCATGGATTTTCGCAAAAAATTGAAAATTTTTTTTTGTTGAAATTCCGGTTCAAAATGATTATGGGTAATGTATATGATACGTTGGACATGAAAATACCGGTAGGACGCATCAAGAGAGTTCGGGTATTGGAATTTTCGTATTTTGAAATTCGATCACATTTGTAATCGAACGTGGATTGCAGGCGAATGAGGCGACATATTACAGCAAATTAAACGTTGATCTACTTAAAATATCCTAAATAATCCAAAATGCACAAAACATTCGGAATCGGCGACAATAAATTTTATCGGTTCAAAAAAAGTAAGGCTAACCATCATGGATTTTCGCAAAAAATTGAAAATTTTTTTTTGTTGAAATTCCGGTTCAAAATGATTATGGGTAATGTATATGATACGTTGGACATGAAAATACCGGTAGGACGCATAAAGAGAGTTCGGGTATTGGAATTTTCGTATTTTGAAATTCGATCACATTTGTAATCGAACGTGGATTGCAGGCGAATGAGGCGACATATTACAGCAAATTAAACGTTGATCTACTTAAAATATCCTAAATAATTCAAAATGCACAAAACATTCGGAATCGGCGACAATAAATTTTATCGGTTCAAAAAAAGTAAGGCTAACCATCATGGATTTTCGCACAAAATTGAAAATTTTTTTTGTTGAAATTCCGGTTCAAAATGATTATGGGTAATGTATATGATACGTTGGACATGAAAATACCGGTAGGACGCATCAAGAGAGTTCGGGTATTGGAATTTTAAGCATGTGAAGTTAGCCCAGTTTTTCATCCCAGAAAAAAAAAATTTTCCTCAAACAATACTATTTTATCTCATCCCAGTTTTTTCAATTTAAACTTGTTTGTTAACAGATTTGTTAATTTAATTGTTGTTTTTGTACTCTGCGTATGAATAAATGAAAATAATTTTTCGAAGTGAAATGATAATGATTGTATGTTTTGATTAGAGATAAGAACAATATCAGTCAATATATTAAGGACTTACAATGACTAATAGGGCAGTACCAGCCGTATGGTAGTATTGGCGCAAATGGCCAACTTCCATATGGCCCCATATAAGAATAACAGAAAATCAAGCCATTCTCCTAGAAATATGATTTGCCGGAAATGATTATTTTTGTTTCGAATAAGCCATGGTACGGACTAACTGTGGCCATTCGGACAGTACCAGCCGTATGGTAGGATTCGCGCAATTGGCCAGCTTCCATATGGCCCAATACAAAAATTAATTATTGCCATCCTCCTAGAAATATAATTTGCCGGAAACGATTGATACAGTTTTGAGTTGGTAACGGTAAGGGCTTACAATGACTAATAGGGCAGTACCAGCCGTATGTTAGTATTGGCGCAAATGGCTAACTTCCATATGGCCCCATATAAGAATAACAGAAAATCAAGCCATTCTCCTAGAAATATGGTTTGCCGGAAATGATTATTTATGTTTCGAATAAACCATGGTACGGACTAACTGTGGCCAATCGAACAGTACCAGCCGTATGGTGGGATTCGCGCAATTGGCCAGCTTCCATATGGCCCAATACAAAAATTAATTATTGCCATCCTCCTAGAAATATAATTTGCCGGAAACGATTTATACAGTTTTGAGTTGGTTACAGTAAGGGCTTACAATGACTAATAGGGCAGTACCAGCCGTATGTTAGTATTGGCGCAAATGGCCAACTTCCATATGGCCCCATATAAGAATAACAGAAAATCAAGCCATTCTCCTAGAAATATGATTTGCCGGAAATGATTATTTATGTTTCGAATAAACCATGGTACGGACTAACTGTGGCCAATCGAACAGTACCAGCCGTATGGTGGGATTCGCGCAATTGGCCAGCTTCCATATGGCCCAATACAAAAATTATTTATTGCCATCCTCCTAGAAATATAATTTGCCAGAAACGATTTATACAGTTTTGAGTTGGTAACAGTAAGTACTTTCAATGACTAATAGGGCAGTACCAGCCGTATGGTAGTATTGGCGCAAATGGCCAACTTCCATATGGCCCCATATAAGAATAACAGAAAATCAAGCCATTCTCCTAGAAATATGATTTGCCGGAAATGATTATTTATGTTTCGAATAAACCATGGTACGGACTAACTGTGGCCAATCGAACAGTACCAGCCGTATGGTGGGATTCGCGCAATTGGCCAGCTTCCATATGGCCCAATACTAAAATTAATTATTGCCATCCTCCTAGAAATATAATTTGCCAGAAACGATTTATACAGTTTTGAGTTGGTAACAGTAAGGGCTTACAATGACTAATAGGGCAGTACCAGCCGTATGGTAGTATTGGCGCAAATGGCCAACTTCCATATGGCCCCATATAAGAATAACAGAAAATCAAGCCATTCTCCTAGAAATATGATTTGCCGGAAATGATTATTTATGTTTCGAATAAACCATGGTACGGACTAACTGTGGCCAATCGAACAGTACCAGCCGTATGGTGGGATTCGCGCAATTGGCCAGCTTCCATATGGCCCAATACTAAAATTAATTATTGCCATCCTCCTAGAAATATAATTTGCCAGAAACGATTTATACAGTTTTAAGTTGGTAACAGTAAGGGCTTACAATGACTAATAGGGCAGTACCAGCCGTATGGTAGTATTGGCGCAAATGGCCAACTTCCATATGGCCCCATATAAGAATAACAGAAAATCAAGCCATCCTCCTAGAAATATAATTTGCCGGAAACGATTGATACAGTTTTGAGTTGGTAACAGTAAGAGCTTACAATGACTAAGAGGGCAGTATCAGCCGTATGGTAGTATTGGCGCAAATGGCCAACTTCCATATGGCCCCATATAAGAATAACAGAAAATCAAGCCATTCTTCTAGAAATATGATTTGCCGGAAATGATTATTTATGTTTCGAATAAGCCATGGTACGGACTAACTGTGGCCAATCGGACAATACCAGCCGTATGGTGGAATTCGCGCAATTGACCAGCTTCCACATGGCCCAATACAAAAATTAATTATTGCCATCCTCCTAGAAATATAATTTGCCGGAAACGATTTATACAGTTTTGAGTTGGTAACAGTAAGGGCTTACAATGACTAATAGGGCAGTACCAGCCGTATGGTAGTATTGGCGCAAATGGCCAACTTCCATATGGCCCCATATAAGAATAACAGAAAATCAAGCCATTCTCCTAGAAATATGATTTGCCGGAAATGATTATTTATGTTTCGAATAAACCATGGTACGGACTAACTGTGGCCAATCGAACAGTACCAGCCGTATGGTGGGATTCGCGCAATTGGTCAGCTTCCATATGGCCCAATACAAAAATTAATTATTGCCATCCTCCTAGGAATATAATTTGCCGGAAACGATTGATACAGTTTTGAGTTGGTAACAGTAAGGGCTTACAATGACTAATAGGGCAGTACCAGCCGTATGGTAGTATTGGCGCAAATGGCCAACTTCCATATGGCACCATAGAAGAATAACAGAAAATCAAGCCATTCTCCTAGAAATATAATTTGCCGGAAATGATTGATACAGTTTTGAGTTGGTAACAGTAAGGGCTTACAATGACTAATAGGGCAGTACCAGCCGTATGGTAGTATTGGCGCAAATGGCCAACTTCCATATGGCCCCATATAAGAATAACAGAAAATCAAGCCATTCTCCTAGAAATATGATTTGCCGGAAATGATTGTTTATGTTTCGAATAAACCATGGTACGGACTAACTGTGGCCAATCGAACAGTACCAGCCGTATGGTGGGATTCGCGCAATTGGCCAGCTTCCATATGGCCCAATACAAAAATTAATTATTGCCATTCTCCTAGAAATATAATTTGCCAGAAACGATTGATACAGTTTTGAGTTGGTAACAGTAAGAGCTTACAATGACTAAGAGGGCAGTATCAGCCGTATGGTAGTATTGGCGCAAATGGCCAACTTCCATATGGCCCCATATAAGAATAACAGAAAATCAAGCCATTCTTCTAGAAATATGATTTGCCGGAAATGATTATTTATGTTTCGAATAAGCCATGGTACGGACTAACTGTGGCCAATCGGACAGTACCAGCCGTATGGTGGGATTCACGCAATTGGCAAGCATCCATATGGCCAAATACAAAAATTAATTATTGCCATCCTCCTAGAAATATAAATTGCCGGAAACGGTTGATACAGTTTTGAGTTGGTAACAGTAAGGGCTTACAATGACTAATAGGGCAGTACCAGCCGTATGGTAGTATTGGCGCAAATGGCCAACTTCCATATGGCCCAATATAAGAATAACAGAAAATCAAGCCATTCTCCTAGAAATATGATTTGCCGGAAATGATTATTTATGTTTCGAATAAACCATGGTACGGACTAACTGTGGCCAATCGAACAGTACCAGCCGTATGGTGGGATTCGCGCAATTGGCCAGCTTCCATATGGCCCAATACAAAAATTAATTATTGCCATCCTCCTAGAAATATAATTTGCCGGAAACGATTTATACAGTTTTGAGTTGGTAACAGTAAGGGCTTACAATGACTAATAGGGCAGTACCAGCCGTATGGTAGTATTGGCGCAAATGGCCAACTTCCATATGGCCCCATATAAGAATAACAGAAAATCAAGCCATTCTCCTAGAAATATGATTTGCCGGAAATGATTATTTATGTTTCGAATAAACCATGGTACGGACTAACTGTGGCCAATCGAACAGTACCAGCCGTATGGTGGGATTCGCGCAATTGGCCAGCTTCCATATGGCCCAATACAAAAATTAATTATTGCCATCCTCCTAGAAATATAATTTGCCGGAAACGATTTATACAGTTTTGAGTTGGTAACAGTAAGGGCTTACAATGACTAATAGGGCAGTACCAGCCGTATGGTAGTATTGGCGCAAATGGCCAACTTCCATATGGTCCCATATAAGAATAACAGAAAATCAAGCCATTCTCCTAGAAATATGATTTGATGGAAATGATTATTTTTGTTTCGAATAAGCCATGGTACGGACTAACTGTGGCCAATCGGACAGTACCAGCCGTATGGTGGGATTCACGCAATTGGTCAGCTTCCATATGGCCCAATACAAAAATTAATTATTGCCATCCTCCTAGGAATATAATTTGCCGGAAACGATTGATACAGTTTTGAGTTGGTAACAGTAAGGGCTTACAATGACTAATAGGGCAGTACCAGCCGTATGGTAGTATTGGCGCAAATGGCCAACTTCCATATGGCCCCATATAAGAATAACAGAAAATCAAGCCATTCTCCTAGAAATATGATTTGCCGGAAATGATTATTTATGTTTCGAATAAACCATGGTACGGACTAACTGTGGCCAATCGAACAGTACCAGCCGTATGGTGGGATTCGCGCAATTGGCCAGCTTCCATATGGCCCAATACAAAAATTAATTATTGCCATTCTCCTAGAAATATAATTTGCCAGTAAAGATTGATACAGTTTTGAGTTGGTAACAGTAAGAGCTTACAATGACTAAGAGGGCAGTATCAGCCGTATGGTAGTATTGGCGCAAATGGCCAACTTCCATATGGCCCCATATAAGAATAACAGAAAATCAAGCCATTCTTCTAGAAATATGATTTGCCGGAAATGATTATTTATGTTTCGAATAAGCCATGGTACGGACTAACTGTGGCCAATCGGACAGTACCAGCCGTATGGTGGGATTCACGCAATTGGCCAGCATCCATATGGCCAAATACAAAAATTAATTATTGCCATCCTCCTAGAAATATAAATTGCCGGAAACGGTTGATACAGTTTTGAGTTGGTAACAGTAAGGGCTTACAATGACTAATAGGGCAGTACCAGCCGTATGGTAGTATTGGCGCAAATGGCCAACTTCCATATGGCCCCATATAAGAATAACAGAAAATCAAGCCATTCTCCTAGAAATATGATTTGCCGGAAATGATTATTTATGTTTCGAATAAACCATGGTACGGACTAACTGTGGCCAATCGGACAGTACCAGCCGTATGGTGGGATTCGCGCAATTGGCCAGCTTCCATATGGCCCAATACAGAAATTAATTATTGCCATCCTCCTAGAAATATAATTTGCCGGAAATGATTGATACAGTTTTGAGTTGGTAACAGTAAGGGCTTACAATGACTAATAGGGCAGTACCAGCCGTATGTTAGTATTGGCGCAAATGGCTAACTTCCATATGGCCCCATATAAGAATAACAGAAAATCAAGCCATTCTCCTAGAAATATGGTTTGCCGGAAATGATTATTTATGTTTCGAATAAGCCATGGTACGGACTAACTGTGGCCAATCGGACAGTACCAGCCGTATGGTGGGATTCGCGCAATTGGCCAGCTTCCATATGGCCCAATACAAAAATTAATTATTGCTTATTGTTTATGTGTATGGTTTATGCTTATGGTTTATGTGTATTTTAATCTGATAGACGTTGTATCTTGTAGGTGTTCTGTTTATGCCTTAATTTTATTTACAATTTTCGAATATATAGTAGCACAGAAGTAATATTTCAGAACTAGAAGTTTTCCCTTTTTAATTTCGCACAGTTAAATACAAAGTTGTATAATATTTATTGAGTACTCGGAGCAATCGAATCTTGGTCATATATTTTGGCAACATAAAATATTTTATCATCTTTTCCAATGTTTAGATACGTATAAGTATAACGTATATCCCTACTTCAACCAACAAAAAATGGCCTTATTAAAGTCCAAACCAAATGTGTGAGTAAAAAATCATAGTACGTAATGGCGTTTTTGATAAAACAATTGTCGCTTCATTCACAACAAACACAATTGTATGTATGGTGGTAGTGTTTTTTTTCGGACGAAAGTTTGAAAGGAAAACACAAATGTGTAAGTTTGTTGAAAACACATTCAAAAATAAATTTTTCACATGGTACTTTTGCCATACCCGCACAATTGTGTTAGTGGGCAGCAAAAGGGATATAATCATTTCAACCAAATACAACAGTACAATTTTTTTATTTTTTTTTGGATTGTCTGTGCATTTGACCGGACTGTACTATTGGATATAATAATAAAAATATTTCTTATGTACATATATGTCCAAAAAGTTTTTTTTTGCTTTTATTTACGTCCACCACACACAAATGTGTGTATAAATAACTATAATTTGTAATGGTTTTTGTATTTTTTCATAATTCTCTTTCGCACACGATCTATACGTACACAATTGTGATCGCTGGTCGGAAAAAGATATATAAGTTTTGAAATGTACTAATTTCATTACCAATGTTTGTTTGCTTTTCATACGCGTAAGAGTAGCAAATCTCAAACAAAATAATGTTTTATACACATACACATACGAACCAGTTAAAGCGATGTTTATAATTTTCTAACACAAACACATGCTATGAAAGGGCTAAAAAATCTAAATTAAAACAATTTTCCCATATACATATACAAAATTTATGAAGATTTTCACGAGAACTGTATGTAATTGTATTTTTCATATTGATTTGGAGTATGTGTTGCTTGTAGTTTTTGCTATGTTGCTTGAAAAGGGAAAAAAATATATTTTCATTTCATGTTTAGTTATCGTTGAAAATGTTTTTTGGTGAAGCTGTACTTAAATTTGTTATAGGTATATGATATGTATGTACATGCCTATATTTGTGCAGTGCACGTGCGCAAAACGTTTTTTACCAAAAGAGAAAAATTGATGGACGATAACGATCAACAATTGAAAATATGGGTTAGTTGAAAATCAACAAATTGTCAATAAAACCTATCTTAAGAATGAAAAACAATGATAAATAAACTAATTTTTTAATTGATTTAATCAGAAATATAGATTTTCTAAGTTTCATGAACATTATTAAATTAAAAAATAAATTTTACTAAACACAGTTCTGCATCCATATGGAAATTTTTTGTTGTTTTTATTATTTGGTGTCGCTTGTTTGTATTGTTTCCTTCATTCAAATTTTGTTTTAATACAAAATCGAGTACAAAGGTACGATCGTGTTTTATGTTTTTAAATAATGCGAGACAAAGAAAGACAGTCAACTAAAAACTATCAACAGAGAAAACCGAAATCAGTTATCTCTGCTATCGAATACTTATTTTTATTTCATCCAATCTATGCGTGTATGAAATAGATATTAGCCTTGTTTTTTTATTAGCGCCCGATAGATTTATCCGGAGCACCTAATTCGCTATGTCAAAATTTAGCGCGCTATTTTAGCATATACAGGAAACCCTCCAAGAACACGTTTAATTCGTTCCGTGTTCTTTAAAACCGTATTGTTCGAGAGTACACAAAATAAAATAAAAAAAAACGTTTTTTTTGGTTTTTGTTATGATATACAAAAACAAAATAAAGAGAAAACCGAAAATCGTGTTATTTGAAACCGTGTAAGTTGCGTACCCGTGTTCTTCGAAACCGTGTTCTTCGAATGCCGTGTTCTTGGAAGGTTACCTGTAATTAATTTATTTAATTCTAAACTAAGATTTTTCATTCAACTTTTTAGTTAAAAATCGATATAAAAATATTTTGCTCTACCTATTTATAGCGAGCCGCTTTCGGGAGCGCTATATATTTCAATGGGAGATTTGAAAAGGCTTTTATTTGGTAAACCCCTGAAATCAAACTAAAAAGGCTTTTATTTGGTAAACCCCTGAAACTAAATCTTAGAATAAAAACTTAAAATGCAGCAAGATGAATTCTTGTTTATAACTTCATGTCAAAATAAATACCAATTAGTATATTTCAGGTGATAAATGTTTGTTTTATGGATGCATTTAGTTTTTATTTTTATGGTATAGCGATTACCAGTGAATAATAGCTGCTAATAGAGCTATAAAAAGACGGTAAGTTCCCATTTGTTATTGAGGTCAAACACAATCTGTTTACGCAATTTTTCAATTCTAGTGGTTTACTCTATTAAAAATTGGCCAAATCACAGAGTTATTCCCAGCTCGTGACATATATCAAAAGTTAGTTTGAGAGATCGTCTCTCAAAAAAAAATTAGCCACTTTAAAAAAATACGGTAAGGAAATACAAACTCTATCGTTGAATTAATAAGGTTTATCTGAAGCGTAATTTATAAATAAACATGACTTATTATTGAACATGATTTCCGGCAAAACATATTGCTAGGAGAATGGCTTGATTTTCTGTTATTCTTATATGGGGCCATATGGAAGTTGGCCATTTGCGCCAATACTACCATACGGCTGATACTGCCCTCTTAGTCATTGTTAGCCCTTACTGTTACCAACTCAAAACTGTATAAATCGTTTCCGGCAAATTATATTTCTAGGAGGATGGCAATAATTAATTTTTGTATTGGGCCATATGGAAGCTGGCCAATTGCGCGAATCCCACCATACGGCTGGTACTGTTCGATTGGCCACAGTTAGTCCGTACCATGGTTTATTCGAAACATAAATAATCATTTCCGGCAAATCATATTTCTAGGAGAATGGCTTGATTTTCTGTTATTCTTATATGGGGCCATATGGAAGTTGGCCATTTGCGCCAATACTACCATACGGCTGGTACTGCCCTATTAGTCATTGTAAGCCCTTACTGTTACCAACTCAAAACTGTATCAACCGTTTCCGGCAAATTATATTTCTAGGAGGATGGCAATAATTAATTTTTGTATTGGGCCATATGGAAGCTGGCCAATTGCGTGAATCCCACCATACGGCTGGTACTGTCCGATTGGCCACAGTTAGTCCGTACCATGGCTTATTCGAAACATAAATAATCATTTCCGGCAAATCATATTTCTAGGAGAATGGCTTGATTTTCTGTTATTCTTATATGGGGCCATATGGAAGTTGGCCATTTGCGCCAATACTACCATACGGCTGGTACTGCCCTATTAGTCATTGTAAGCCCTTACTGTTACCAACTCAAAACTGTATCAATCGTTTCCGGCAAATTATATTTCTAGGAGGATGGCAATAATTAATTTTTGTATTGGGCCATATGGAAGCTGGCCAATTGCGCGAATCCCACCATACGGCTGGTACTGTTCGATTGGCCACAGTTAGTCCGTACCATGGTTTATTCGAAACATAAATAATCATTTCCGGCAAATCATATTTCTAGGAGAATGGCTTGATTTTCTGTTATTCTTCTATGGTGCCATATGGAAGTTGGCCATTTGCGCCAATACTACCATACGGCTGGTACTGCCCTATTAGTCATTGTAAGCACTTACTGTTACCAACTCAAAACTGTATAAATCGTTTCCGGCAAATTATATTTCTAGGAGAATGGCAATAATTAATTTTTGTATTGGGCCATATGGAAGCTGGCCAATTGCGCGAATCCCGCCATACGGCTGGTACTGTTCGATTGGCCACAGTTAGTCCGTACCATGGTTTATTCGAAACATAAATAATCATTTCCGGCAAATCATATTTCTAGGAGAATGGCTTGATTTTCTGTTATTCTTATATGGGGCCATATGGAAGTTGGCCATTTGCGCCAATACTACCATACGGCTGGTACTGCCCTATTAGTCATTGTAAGCCCTTACTGTTACCAACTCAAAACTGTATTAATCGTTTCCGGCAAATTATATTTCTAGGAGGATGGCAATAATTAATTTTTGTATTGGGCCATGTGGAAGCTGGTCAATTGCGCGAATTCCACCATACGGCTGGTATTGTCCGATTGGCCACAGTTAGTCCGTACCATGGCTTATTCGAAACAAAAATAATCATTTCCGGCAAACCATATTTCTAGGAGAATGGCTTGATTTTCTGTTATTCTTATATGGGGCCATATGGAAGTTGGCCATTTGCGCCAATACTACCATACGGCTGGTACTGCCCTATTAGTCATTGTAAGCCCTTACTGTTACCAACTCAAAACTGTATCAATCGTTTCCGGCAAATTATATTTCTAGGAGGATGGCAATAATTAATTTTTGTATTGGGCCATATGCTGGGCTTGGAATTTTTGTATTTTGAAATTCGATCACATTTGTAATCGAACGTGGATTGCAGGCGAATGAGGCGACATATTACAGCAAATTAAACGTTGATCTACTTAAAATATCCTAAATAATCCAAAATGCACAAAACATTCGGAATCGGCGACAATAAATTTTATCGGTTCAAAAAAAGTAAGGCTAACTAACCATCATGGATTTTCGCAAAAAATTTAAAATTTTTTTTTGTTGAAATTCCGGTTCAAAATGATTTTGGGTAATGTATATGATACGTTGGACATGAAAATACCGGTAGGACGCATAAAGAGAGTTCGGGTATTGGAATTTTCGTATTTTGAAATTCGATCACATTTTTAATCGAACGTGGATTGCAGGCGAATGAGGCGACATATTACAGCAAATTAAACGTTGATCTACTTAAAATATCCTAAATAATCCAAAATGCACAAAACATTCGGAATCGGCGACAATAAATTTTATCGGTTCAAAAAAAGTAAGGCTAACCATCATGGATTTTCGCAAAAAATTGAAAATTTTTTTTTGTTGAAATTCCGGATCAAAATGATTATGGGTAATGTATATGATACGTTGGACATGAAAATACCGGTAGGACGCATAAAGAGAGTTCGGGTATTGGAATTTTCGTATTTTGAAATTCGATCACATTTGTAATCGAACGTGGATTGCAGGCGAATGAGGCGACATATTACAGCAAATTAAACGTTGATCTACTTAAAATATCCTAAATAATTCAAAATGCACAAAACATTCGGAATCGGCGACAATAAATTTTATCGGTTCAAAAAAAGTAAGGCTAACTAACCATCATGGATTTTCGCAAAAAATTTAAAATTTTTTTTTGTTGAAATTCCGGTTCAAAATGATTTTGGGTAATGTATATGATACGTTGGACATGAAAATACCGGTAGGACGCATAAAGAGAGTTCGGGTATTGGAATTTTCGTATTTTGAAATTCGATCACATTTTTAATCGAACGTGGATTGCAGGCGAATGAGGCGACATATTACAGCAAATTAAACGTTGATCTACTTAAAATATCCTAAATAATCCAAAATGCACAAAACATTCGGAATCGGCGACAATAAATTTTATCGGTTCAAAAAAAGTAAGGCTAACCATCATGGATTTTCGCAAAAAATTGAAAATTTTTTTTTGTTGAAATTCCGGATCAAAATGATTATGGGTAATGTATATGATACGTTGGACATGAAAATACCGGTAGGACGCATAAAGAGAGTTCGGGTATTGGAATTTTCGTATTTTGAAATTCGATCACATTTGTAATCGAACGTGGATTGCAGGCGAATGAGGCGACATATTACAGCAAATTAAACGTTGATCTACCTAAAATATCCTAAATAATCCAAAATGCACAAAACATTCGGAATCGGCGACAATAAATTTTATCGGTTCAAAAAAAGTAAGGTGTTAGCCTTACTTTTTTTGAACGGATAAAATTTATAGTCACGGATTCCGAATGTTTCATTTATTTTTGATTATCAATGTAATTATAAGTTGATCAACGTTTAATTCGCTGCAATATGTCGCCTCAATCGCCTGCAATCCAGTTTCGAAACACAATGTCACCGAATCTCAAAATACGAAACTTCCAATAACCGAGCTTTCATTATGCATTCTACAGGTAGTTTCATGCTCAACATATCACATACATTACCTATACTCGTTTTGAACCGGAATTTCAACAAAAAAAAATTTCAATTTTTTGCGAAAAAACGTGATGGTGCCTTACTTTTTTTGAACGGATAAAATTTATAGTCACGGATTCCGAATGTTTCGTTTATTTTTGATTATCAATGTAATTATAAGTTGATCAACGTTTAATTCGCTGCAATATGTCGCCTCAATCGCCTGCAATCAAGTTTCGAAACTTTCCTTAACTTTCCTTAACTTTATGCATTATGCATTCTAGCGGTAGTTTCATGCTCAACATATCACATACATTACTTATACTCGTTTTGAACCGGAATTTCAACAAAAAAAAGTTTTCAATTTTTTGCGAAAAAACGTGATGGTTAGCCTTACTTTTTTTGAACGGATAAAATTTATAGTCACGGATTCCGAATGTTTCATTTATTTTTGATTATCAATGTAATTATAAGTTGATCAACGTTTAATTCGCTGCAATATGTCGCCTCAATCGCCTGCAATCCAGTTTCGAAACACAATGTGACCGAATCTCAAAATACGAAACTTCCAATAACCGAGCTTTCATTATGCATTCTACCGGTAGTTTCATGCTCAACATATCACATACATTACCTATACTCGTTTTGAACCGGAATTTCAACAAAAAAAAATTTCAATTTTTTGCGAAAAAACGTGATGGTGCCTTACTTTTTTTGAACGGATAAAATTTATAGTCACGGATTCCGAATGTTTCGTTTATTTTTGATTATCAATGTAATTATAAGTTGATCAACGTTTAATTCGCTGCAATATGTCGCCTCAATCGCCTGCAATCAAGTTTCGAAACTTTCCTTAACTTTCCTTAACTTTATGCATTATGCATTCTAGCGGTAGTTTCATGCTCAACATATCACATACATTACTTATACTCGTTTTGAACCGGAATTTCAACAAAAAAAAGTTTTCAATTTTTTGCGAAAAAACGTGATGGTTAGCCTTACTTTTTTTGAACGGATAAAATTTATAGTCACGGATTCCGAATGTTTCATTTATTTTTGATTATCAATGTAATTATAAGTTGATCAACGTTTAATTCGCTGCAATATGTCGCCTCAATCGCCTGCAATCCAGTTTCGAAACACAATGTCACCGAATCTCAAAATACGAAACTTTCAATAACCGAGCTTTCATTATGCATTCTACCGGTAGTTTCATGCTCAACATATCACATACATTACCTATACTCGTTTTGAACCGGAATTTCAACAAAAATTTTTTTTCAATTTTTTGAGAAAAAACGTGATGGTTAGCCTTACTTTTTTTGAACGGATAAAATTTATAGTCACGGATTCCGAATGTTTCGTTTATTTTTGATTATCAATGTAATTATAAGTTGATCAACGTTTAATTCGCTGCAATATGTCGCCTCAATCGCCTGCAATCCAGTTTCGAAACACAATGTGACCGAATCTCAAAATACGAAACTTCCAATAACCGAGCTTTCATTATGCATTCTACCGGTAGTTTCATGCTCAACATATCACATACATTACCTATACTCGTTTTGAACCGGAATTTCAACAAAAAAAATTTCAATTTTTTGCGAAAAAACGTGATGGTTAGCCTTACTTTTTTTGAACGGATAAAATTTATAGTCACGGATTCCGAATGTTTCATTTATTTTTGATTATCAATGTAATTATAAGTTGATCAACGTTTAATTCGCTGCAATATGTCGCCTCAATCGCCTGCAATCCAGTTTCGAAACACAATGTGACCGAATCTCAAAATACGAAACTTCCAATAACCGAGCTTTCATTATGCATTCTACCGGTAGTTTCATGCTCAACATATCACATACATTACCTATACTCGTTTTGAACCGGAATTTCAACAAAAAAAATTTTCAATTTTTTGCGAAAAAACGTGATGGTTAGCCTTACTTTTTTTGAACGGATACAATTTATAGTCACGGATTCCGAATGTTTCGTTTATTTTTGATTATCAATGTAATTATAAGTTGATCAACGTTTAATTCGCTGCAATATGTCGCCTCAATCGCCTGCAATCCAGTTTCGAAACACAATGTGACCGAATCTCAAAATACGAAACTTCCAATAACCGAGCTTTCCTTATGCATTCTACCGGTAGTTTCATGCTCAACATATCACATACATTACCTATACTCGTTTTGAACCGGAATTTCAACAAAAAAAAATTTTCAATTTTTTGCGAAAAAACGTGATGGTTAGCCTTACTTTTTTTGAACGGATAAAATTTATAGTCACGGATTCCGAATGTTTCGTTTATTTTTGATTATCAATGTAATTATAAGTTGATCAACGTTTAATTCGCTGCAATATGTCGCCTCAATCGCCTGCAATCCAGTTTCGAAACACAATGTGACCGAATCTCAAAATACGAAACTTCCAATAACCGAGCTTTCCTTATGCATTCTACCGGTAGTTTCATGCTCAACATATCACATACATTACCTATACTCGTTTTGAACCGGAATTTCAACAAAAAAAAAATTTCAATTTTTTGCGAAAAAACGTGATGGTGCCTTACTTTTTTTGAACGGATAAAATTTATAGTCACGGATTCCGAATGTTTCATTTATTTTTGATTATCAATGTAATTATAAGTTGATCAACGTTTAATTCGCTGCAATATGTCGCCTCAATCGCCTGCAATCCAGTTTCGAAACACAATGTGACCGAATCTCAAAATACGAAACTTCCAATAACCGAGCTTTCATTATGCATTCTACCGGTAGTTTCATGCTCAACATATCACATACATTACCTATACTCGTTTTGAACCGGAATTTCAACAAAAAAAAATTTTCAATTTTTTGCGAAAAAACGTGATGTTAGCCTTACTTTTTTTGAACGGATAAAATTTATAGTCACGGATTCCGAATGTTTCGTTTATTTTTGATTATCAATGTAATTATAAGTTGATCAACGTTTAATTCGCTGCAATATGTCGCCTCAATCGCCTGCAATCCAGTTTCGAAACACAATGTCACCGAATCTCAAAATACGAAACTTCCAATAACCGAGCTTTCATTATGCATTCTACCGGTAGTTTCATGCTCAACATATCACATACATTACCTATACTCGTTTTGAACCGGAATTTCAACAAAAAAAAATTTTCAATTTTTTGCGAAAAAACGTGATGGCTAGCCTTACTTTTTTTGAACGGATAAAATTTATAGTCACGGATTCCGAATGTTTCATTTATTTTTGATTATCAATGTAATTATAAGTTGATCAACGTTTAATTCGCTGCAATATGTCGCCTCAATCGCCTGCAATCCAGTTTCGAAACACAATGTCACCGAATCTCAAAATACGAAACTTCCAATAACCGAGCTTTCATTATGCATTCTACCGGTAGTTTCATGCTCAACATATCACATACATTACCTATACTCGTTTTGAACCGGAATTTCAACAAAAAAAAATTTTCAATTTTTTGCGAAAAAACGTGATGGTTAGCCTTACTTTTTTTGAACGGATAAAATTTATAGTCACGGATTCCGAATGTTTCGTTTATTTTTGATTATCAATGTAATTATAAGTTGATCAACGTTTAATTCGCTGCAATATGTCGCCTCAATCGCCTGCAATCCAGTTTCGAAACACAATGTCACCGAATCTCAAAATACGAAACTTCCAATAACCGAGCTTTCATTATGCATTCTACCGGTAGTTTCATGCTCAACATATCACATACATTACCTATACTCGTTTTGAACCGGAATTTCAACAAAAAAAAATTTTCAATTTTTTGCGAAAAAACGTGATGGCTAGCCTTACTTTTTTTGAACGGATAAAATTTATAGTCACGGATTCCGAATGTTTCATTTATTTTTGATTATCAATGTAATTATAAGTTGATCAACGTTTAATTCGCTGCAATATGTCGCCTCAATCGCCTGCAATCCAGTTTCGAAACACAATGTGACCGAATCTCAAAATACGAAACTTCCAATAACCGAGCTTTCATTATGCATTCTACCGGTAGTTTCATGCTCAACATATCACATACATTACCTATACTCGTTTTGAACCGGAATTTCAACAAAAAAAAATTTTCAATTTTTTGCGAAAAAACGTGATGGCTAGCCTTACTTTTTTTGAACGGATAAAATTTATAGTCACGGATTCCGAATGTTTCGTTTATTTTTGATTATCAATGTAATTATAAGTTGATCAACGTTTAATTCGCTGCAATATGTCGCCTCAATCGCCTGCAATCCAGTTTCGAAACACAATGTCACCGAATCTCAAAATACGAAACTTCCAATAACCGAGCTTTCATTATGCATTCTACCGGTAGTTTCATGCTCAACATATCACATACATTACCTATACTCGTTTTGAACCGGAATTTCAACAAAAAAAAATTTTCAATTTTTTGCGAAAAAACGTGATGGTTAGCCTTACTTTTTTTGAACGGATAAAATTTATAGTCACGGATTCCGAATGTTTCGTTTATTTTTGATTATCAATGTAATTATAAGTTGATCAACGTTTAATTCGCTGCAATATGTCGCCTCAATCGCCTGCAATCCAGTTTCGAAACACAATGTGACCGAATCTCAAAATACGAAACTTCCAATAACCGAGCTTTCATTATGCATTCTACCGGTAGTTTCATGCTCAACATATCACATACATTACTTATACTCGTTTTGAACCGGAATTTCAACAAAAAAAAATTTCAATTTTTTGCGAAAAACGTGAAACGCCTTACTTTTTTTGAACGGATAAAATTTATAGTCACGGATTCCGAATGTTTCGTTTATTTTTGATTATCAATGTAATTATAAGTTGATCAACGTTTAATTCGCTGCAATATGTCGCCTCAATCGCCTGCAATCCAGTTTCGAAACACAATTTGGCCGAATCTCAAAATACGAAACTTCCAACAACCGAGCTTTCCTTATGCATTCTACCGGTAGTTTCATGCTCAACATATCACATACATTACTTATACTCGTTTTGAACCGGAATTTCAACAAAAAAAAAATTTCAATTTTTTGCGAAAAAACGTGATGGTTAGCCTTACTTTTTTAGAACGGATAAAATTTATAGTCACGGATTCCGAATGTTTCGTTTATTTTTGATTATCAATGTAATTATAAGTTGATCAACGTTTAATTCGCTGCAATATGTCGCCTCAATCGCCTGCAATCCAGTTTCGAAACACAATGTCACCGAATCTCAAAATACGAAACTTCCAATAACCGAGCTTTCATTATGCATTCTACCGGTAGTTTCATGCTCAACATATCACATACATTACCTATACTCGTTTTGAACCGGAATTTCAACAAAAAAAAATTTTCAATTTTTTGCGAAAAAACGTGATGGCTAGCCTTACTTTTTTTGAACGGATAAAATTTATAGTCACGGATTCCGAATGTTTCATTTATTTTTGATTATCAATGTAATTATAAGTTGATCAACGTTTAATTCGCTGCAATATGTCGCCTCAATCGCCTGCAATCCAGTTTCGAAACACAATGTCACCGAATCTCAAAATACGAAACTTCCAATAACCGAGCTTTCATTATGCATTCTACCGGTAGTTTCATGCTCAACATATCACATACATTACCTATACTCGTTTTGAACCGGAATTTCAACAAAAAAAAATTTTCAATTTTTTGCGAAAAAACGTGATGGTTAGCCTTACTTTTTTTGAACGGATAAAATTTATAGTCACGGATTCCGAATGTTTCGTTTATTTTTGATTATCAATGTAATTATAAGTTGATCAACGTTTAATTCGCTGCAATATGTCGCCTCAATCGCCTGCAATCCAGTTTCGAAACACAATGTGACCGAATCTCAAAATACGAAACTTCCAATAACCGAGCTTTCATTATGCATTCTACCGGTAGTTTCATGCTCAACATATCACATACATTACTTATACTCGTTTTGAACCGGAATTTCAACAAAAAAAAATTTCAATTTTTTGCGAAAAACGTGAAACGCCTTACTTTTTTTGAACGGATAAAATTTATAGTCGCACGGATTCCGAATGTTTCGTTTATTTTTGATTATCAATGTAATTATAAGTTGATCAACGTTTAATTCGCTGCAATATGTCGCCTCAATCGCCTGCAATCCAGTTTCGAAACACAATTTGGCCGAATCTCAAAATACGAAACTTCCAACAACCGAGCTTTCCTTATGCATTCTACCGGTAGTTTCATGCTCAACATATCACATACATTACTTATACTCGTTTTGAACCGGAATTTCAACAAAAAAAAAATTTCAATTTTTTGCGAAAAAACGTGATGGTTAGCCTTACTTTTTTAGAACGGATAAAATTTATAGTCACGGATTCCGAATGTTTCGTTTATTTTTGATTATCAATGTAATTATAAGTTGATCAACGTTTAATTCGCTGCAATATGTCGCCTCAATCGCCTGCAATCCAGTTTCGAAACACAATGTCACCGAATCTCAAAATACGAAACTTCCAATAACCGAGCTTTCATTATGCATTCTACCGGTAGTTTCATGCTCAACATATCACATACATTACCTATACTCGTTTTGAACCGGAATTTCAACAAAAAAAAAATTTCAATTTTTTGCGAAAAAACGTGATGAGCCTTACTTTTTTTGAACGGATAAAATTTATAGTCACGGATTCCGAATGTTTCATTTATTTTTGATTATCAATGTAATTATAAGTTGATCAACGTTTAATTCGCTGCAATATGTCGCCTCAATCGCCTGCAATCCAGTTTCGAAACACAATGTGACCGAATCTCAAAATACGAAACTTCCAATAACCGAGCTTTCATTATGCATTCTACCGGTAGTTTCATGCTCAACATATCACATACATTACCTATACTCGTTTTGAACCGGAATTTCAACAAAAAAAAATTTTCAATTTTTTGCGAAAAAACGTGATGGTTAGCCTTACTTTTTTTGAACGGATAAAATTTATAGTCACGGATTCCGAATGTTTCATTTATTTTTGATTATCAATGTAATTATAAGTTGATCAACGTTTAATTCGCTGCATATGTCGCCTCAATCGCCTGCAATCCAGTTTCGAAACACAATGTGGCCGAATCTCAAAATACGAAACTTCCAACAACCGAGCTTTCCTTATGCATTCTACCGTTAGTTTCATGCTCAACATATCACATACATTACTTATACTCGTTTTGAACCGGAATTTCCACAAAAAAAAAATTTTCAATTTTTTGTGAAAAAACGTGATGGGTTAGCCTTACTTTTTTAGAACGGATAAAATTTATAGTCACGGATTCCGAATGTTTCGTGTATTTTTGATTATCAATGTAATTATAAGTTGATCAACGTTTAATTCGCTGCAATATGTCGCCTCAATCGCCTGCAATCCAGTTTCGAAACACAATGTGACCGAATCTCAAAATACGAACCTTCCAATAACCGAGCTTTCATTATGCATTCTACCGGTAGTTTCATGCTCAACATATCACATACATTACTTATACTCGTTTTGAACCGGAATTTCAACAAAAAAAAATTTCAATTTTTTGCGAAAAACGTGAAACGCCTTACTTTTTTTGAACGGATAAAATTTATAGTCACGGATTCCGAATGTTTCGTTTATTTTTGATTATCAATGTAATTATAAGTTGATCAACGTTTAATTCGCTGCAATATGTCGCCTCAATCGCCTGCAATCCAGTTTCGAAACACAATGTGACCGAATCTCAAAATACGAAACTTCCAATAACCGAGCTTTCCTTATGTATTCTACCGGTAGTTTCATGCTCAACATATCATATACATTACCTATACTCGTTTTGAACCGGAATTTCAACAAAAAAAAATTTCAATTTTTTGCGAAAAACGTGAAACGCCTTACTTTTTTTGAACGGATAAAATTTATAGTCACGGATTCCGAATGTTTCGTTTATTTTTGATTATCAATGTAATTATAAGTTGATCAACGTTTAATTCGCTGCAATATGTCGCCTCAATCGCCTGCAATCCAGTTTCGAAACACAATGTGACCGAATCTCAAAATACGAAACTTCCAATAACCGAGCTTTCCTTATGCATTCTACCGGTAGTTTCATGCTCAACATATCACATACATTACCTATACTCGTTTTGAACCGGAATTTCAACAAAAAAAAAATTTCAATTTTTTGCGAAAAAACGTGATGTTAGCCTTACTTTTTTTGAACGGATAAAATTTATAGTCACGGATTCCGAATGTTTCATTTATTTTTGATTATCAATGTAATTATAAGTTGATCAACGTTTAATTCGCTGCAATATGTCGCCTCAATCGCCTGCAATCCAGTTTCGAAACACAATGTGACCGAATCTTAAAATACGAAACTTCCAATAACCGAGCTTTCCTTATGCATTCTACCGGTAGTTTCATGCTCAACATATCATATACATTACCTATACTCGTTTTGAACCGGAATTTCAACAAAAAAAAATTTCAATTTTTTGCGAAAAACGTGAAACGCCTTACTTTTTTTGAACGGATAAAATTTATAGTCACGGATTCCGAATGTTTCGTTTATTTTTGATTATCAATGTAATTATAAGTTGATCAACGTTTAATTCGCTGCAATATGTCGCCTCAATCGCCTGCAATCCAGTTTCGAAACACAATGTGACCGAATCTCAAAATACGAAACTTCCAATAACCGAGCTTTCCTTATGCATTCTACCGGTAGTTTCATGCTCAACATATCACATACATTACCTATACTCGTTTTGAACCGGAATTTCAACAAAAAAAAAATTTCAATTTTTTGCGAAAAACGTAATGGTTAGCCTTACTTTTTTTGAACGGATAAAATTTATAGTCACGGATTCCGAATGTTTCATTTATTTTTGATTATCAATGTAATTATAAGTTGATCAACGTTTAATTCGCTGCAATATGTCGCCTCAATCGCCTGCAATCCAGTTTCGAAACACAATGTGACCGAATCTCAAAATACGAAACTTCCAATAACCGAGCTTTCATTATGCATTCTACCGGTAGTTTCATGCTCAACATATCACATACATTACCTATACTCGTTTTGAACCGGAATTTCAACAAAAAAAAAATTTCAATTTTTTGCGAAAAAACGTGATGTTAGCCTTACTTTTTTTGAACGGATAAAATTTATAGTCACGGATTCCGAATGTTTCATTTATTTTTGATTATCAATGTAATTATAAGTTGATCAACGTTTAATTCGCTGCAATATGTCGCCTCAATCGCCTGCAATCCAGTTTCGAAACACAATGTGACCGAATCTCAAAATACGAAACTTCCAATAACCGAGCTTTCATTATGCATTCTACCGGTAGTTTCATGCTCAACATATCACATACATTACCTATACTCGTTTTGAACCGGAATTTCAACAAAAAAAAAATTTCAATTTTTTGCGAAAAAACGTGATGTTAGCCTTACTTTTTTTGAACGGATAAAATTTATAGTCACGGATTCCGAATGTTTCATTTATTTTTGATTATCAATGTAATTATAAGTTGATCAACGTTTAATTCGCTGCAATATGTCGCCTCAATCGCCTGCAATCCAGTTTCGAAACACAATGTGACCGAATCTCAAAATACGAAACTTCCAATAACCGAGCTTTCCTTATGTATTCTACCGGTAGTTTCATGCTCAACATATCATATACATTACCTATACTCGTTTTGAACCGGAATTTCAACAAAAAAAAATTTCAATTTTTTGCGAAAAACGTGAAACGCCTTACTTTTTTTGAACGGATAAAATTTATAGTCACGGATTCCGAATGTTTCGTTTATTTTTGATTATCAATGTAATTATAAGTTGATCAACGTTTAATTCGCTGCAATATGTCGCCTCAATCGCCTGCAATCCAGTTTCGAAACACAATGTGACCGAATCTCAAAATACGAAACTTCCAATAACCGAGCTTTCCTTATGCATTCTACCGGTAGTTTCATGCTCAACATATCACATACATTACCTATACTCGTTTTGAACCGGAATTTCAACAAAAAAAAAATTTCAATTTTTTGCGAAAAAACGTGATGTTAGCCTTACTTTTTTTGAACGGATAAAATTTATAGTCACGGATTCCGAATGTTTCATTTATTTTTGATTATCAATGTAATTATAAGTTGATCAACGTTTAATTCGCTGCAATATGTCGCCTCAATCGCCTGCAATCCAGTTTCGAAACACAATGTGACCGAATCTTAAAATACGAAACTTCCAATAACCGAGCTTTCCTTATGCATTCTACCGGTAGTTTCATGCTCAACATATCATATACATTACCTATACTCGTTTTGAACCGGAATTTCAACAAAAAAAAATTTCAATTTTTTGCGAAAAACGTGAAACGCCTTACTTTTTTTGAACGGATAAAATTTATAGTCACGGATTCCGAATGTTTCGTTTATTTTTGATTATCAATGTAATTATAAGTTGATCAACGTTTAATTCGCTGCAATATGTCGCCTCAATCGCCTGCAATCCAGTTTCGAAACACAATGTGACCGAATCTCAAAATACGAAACTTCCAATAACCGAGCTTTCCTTATGCATTCTACCGGTAGTTTCATGCTCAACATATCACATACATTACCTATACTCGTTTTGAACCGGAATTTCAACAAAAAAAAAATTTCAATTTTTTGCGAAAAACGTAATGGTTAGCCTTACTTTTTTTGAACGGATAAAATTTATAGTCACGGATTCCGAATGTTTCATTTATTTTTGATTATCAATGTAATTATAAGTTGATCAACGTTTAATTCGCTGCAATATGTCGCCTCAATCGCCTGCAATCCAGTTTCGAAACACAATGTGACCGAATCTCAAAATACGAAACTTCCAATAACCGAGCTTTCATTATGCATTCTACCGGTAGTTTCATGCTCAACATATCACATACATTACCTATACTCGTTTTGAACCGGAATTTCAACAAAAAAAAAATTTCAATTTTTTGCGAAAAAACGTGATGTTAGCCTTACTTTTTTTGAACGGATAAAATTTATAGTCACGGATTCCGAATGTTTCATTTATTTTTGATTATCAATGTAATTATAAGTTGATCAACGTTTAATTCGCTGCAATATGTCGCCTCAATCGCCTGCAATCCAGTTTCGAAACACAATGTGACCGAATCTCAAAATACGAAACTTCCAATAACCGAGCTTTCATTATGCATTCTACCGGTAGTTTCATGCTCAACATATCACATACATTACCTATACTCGTTTTGAACCGGAATTTCAACAAAAAAAAAATTTCAATTTTTTGCGAAAAAACGTGATGTTAGCCTTACTTTTTTTGAACGGATAAAATTTATAGTCACGGATTCCGAATGTTTCATTTATTTTTGATTATCAATGTAATTATAAGTTGATCAACGTTTAATTCGCTGCAATATGTCGCCTCAATCGCCTGCAATCCAGTTTCGAAACACAATGTGACCGAATCTCAAAATACGAAACTTCCAACAACCGAGCTTTCCTTATGCATTCTACCGGTAGTTTCATGCTCAACATATCACATACATTACCTATACTCGTTTTGAACCGGAATTTCAACAAAAAAAAGTTTTCAATTTTTTGCGAAAAAACGTGATGGTTTAGCCTTACTTTTTTTGAACGGATAAAATTTATAGTCACGGATTCCGAATGTTTCATTTATTTTTGATTATCAATGTAATTATAAGTTGATCAACGTTTAATTCGCTGCAATATGTCGCCTCAATCGCCTGCAATCCAGTTTCGAAACACAATGTGACCGAATCTCAAAATACGAACCTTCCAATAACCGAGCTTTCATTATGCATTCTACCGGTAGTTTCATGCTCAACATATCACATACATTACTTATACTCGTTTTGAACCGGAATTTCAACAAAAAAAAATTTCAATTTTTTGCGAAAAACGTGAAACGCCTTACTTTTTTTGAACGGATAAAATTTATAGTCACGGATTCCGAATGTTTCGTTTATTTTTGATTATCAATGTAATTATAAGTTGATCAACGTTTAATTCGCTGCAATATGTCGCCTCAATCGCCTGCAATCCAGTTTCGAAACACAATGTGACCGAATCTCAAAATACGAAACTTCCAATAACCGAGCTTTCCTTATGCATTCTACCGGTAGTTTCATGCTCAACATATCACATACATTACCTATACTCGTTTTGAACCGGAATTTCAACAAAAAAAAAATTTCAATTTTTTGCGAAAAAACGTGATGTTAGCCTTACTTTTTTTGAACGGATAAAATTTATAGTCACGGATTCCGAATGTTTCATTTATTTTTGATTATCAATGTAATTATAAGTTGATCAACGTTTAATTCGCTGCAATATGTCACCTCAATCGCCTGCAATCCAGTTTCGAAACACAATGTGACCGAATCTTAAAATACGAAACTTCCAATAACCGAGCTTTCCTTATGCATTCTACCGGTAGTTTCATGCTCAACATATCATATACATTACCTATACTCGTTTTGATCCGGAATTTCAACAAAAAAAAAATTTCAATTTTTTGCGAAAAAACGTGATGGTTAGCCTTTTTTTTTTTTGAACGGATAAAATTTATAGTCACGGATTCCGAATGTTTCATTTATTTTTGATTATCAATGTAATTATAAGTTGATCAACGTTTAATTCGCTGCAATATGTCGCCTTAATCGCCTGCAATCCAGTTTCGAAACACAATGTGACCGAATCTTAAAATACGAAACTTCCAATAACCGAGCTTTCCTTATGCATTCTACCGGTAGTTTCATGCTCAACATATCATATACATTACCTATACTCGTTTTGAACCGGAATTTCAACAAAAAAAAAATTTCAATTTTTTGCGAAAAAACGTGATGGTTAGCCTTTTTTTTTTTTTGAACGGATAAAATTTATAGTCACGGATTCCGAATGTTTCATTTATTTTTGATTATCAATGTAATTATAAGTTGATCAACGTTTAATTCGCTGCAATATGTCGCCTCAATCGCCTGCAATCCAGTTTCGAAACACAATGTGACCGAATCTTAAAATACGAAACTTCCAATAACCGAGCTTTCATTATGCATTCTACCGGTAGTTTCATGCTCAACATATCATATACATTACCTATACTCGTTTTGAACCGGAATTTCAACAAAAAAAAGTTTTCAATTTTTTGCGAAAAAACGTGATGGTTTAGCCTTACTTTTTTTGAACGGATAAAATTTATAGTCACGGATTCCGAATGTTTCATTTATTTTTGATTATCAATGTAATTATAAGTTGATCAACGTTTAATTCGCTGCAATATGTCGCCTCAATCGCCTGCAATCCAGTTTCGAAACACAATGTGACCGAATCTCAAAATACGAACCTTCCAATAACCGAGCTTTCATTATGCATTCTACCGGTAGTTTCATGCTCAACATATCACATACATTACTTATACTCGTTTTGAACCGGAATTTCAACAAAAAAAAATTTCAATTTTTTGCGAAAAACGTGAAACGCCTTACTTTTTTTGAACGGATAAAATTTATAGTCACGGATTCCGAATGTTTCGTTTATTTTTGATTATCAATGTAATTATAAGTTGATCAACGTTTAATTCGCTGCAATATGTCGCCTCAATCGCCTGCAATCCAGTTTCGAAACACAATGTGACCGAATCTCAAAATACGAAACTTCCAATAACCGAGCTTTCCTTATGCATTCTACCGGTAGTTTCATGCTCAACATATCACATACATTACCTATACTCGTTTTGAACCGGAATTTCAACAAAAAAAAATTTCAATTTTTTGCGAAAAAACGTGATGTTAGCCTTACTTTTTTTGAACGGATAAAATTTATAGTCACGGATTCCGAATGTTTAATTTATTTTTGATTATCAATGTAATTATAAGTTGATCAACGTTTAATTCGCTGCAATATGTCGCCTCAATCGCCCGCAATCCACTTTCGTTTACTTATTTTGAACGGATAAAATTCATTGTCACAGATTCCGTATGTTTCGTTTATTTTCGGTTACAAATGTTATTATGAGTAGATCAACGTTTAATTTGCTGCAATATGTCACCTCATTCACCTGCAATCCAGGTTCGAAGCACAATATGGGTCCGAATTCCAAAATACGAAACTTTCAATAACCACACGTTCCTTATGCATCGAACCGGTAATTTCGAGCTCAACTTGTCTTAAACATTACCTTTAATCATTTTCAATCGGAATTTCAACAAAAAAAAGTTTTCAATTTTTTGCGAAAATCCCTGATGGTTAGCCTTACTTATTTTGAACGGATAAAATTCATTGTCACAGATTCCGTATGTTTCGTTTATTTTCGGTTACAAATGTTATTATGAGTAGATCAACGTTTAATTTGCTGCAATATGTCACCTCATTCGCCTGCAATCCAGGTTCGAAGCACAATATGGGTCCGAATTTCAAAATACGAAACTTCCAATAACCACACGTTCCTTATGCAAACAACCGGTAATTTCGAGTTCAACTTGTCTTAAACATTACCTATAATCATTTCCAATCGGAATTTCAACAAAAAAAAGTTTTCAATTTTTTGCGAAAATCCCTGATGGTTAGCTTTACTTATTTTGAACGGATAAAATTCATTGCCACAGATTCCGTATGTTATCCGTATGTTATCCTGTTATTCCGTATGTTATTATAAATAATAATAAAGATCATAAACAAACATATATTGAACTATTAATTCTCAATTTAAAATTTTGTATTTGATGGTGATAGATAAAATTCATAGTAGTTAATCCGCCAGTTTACACGAGTTGTGAAAATTTAGTTTATAAGCAGGGGAGAAAGAAGAGAAGAAATTTTTAGTTCAATTACAACTCGTGTAAACTGGCGGAATGGATGAGTTCATTGTTTGATTACGCCGAATACCCACAACCAAGAGAAATCACGATAATCGGGAACACAAATTTTTTTTCGGCAGACTTCTTCCTGATTATCACCAAAACGTTTACAGCAAAATATTTGAAGTGTGCAAAGCATTGCATGTTATTAGATTGGTAATTATTGCATAACTATTGCTGCAAGTCGAAATGGCCACCTTGGTGTGCCAACAATTACGGATATAAACACCTCAACGGTGGCAGCTCCATATTGGAAATATCGACAAAGCGATGGTCCCTCGATTTGACGATTTATCGACGGATAAATAATTAGGCGTAAGTGGTAACAACCGTTCGGTGCAGGCAGAAATTAATCGACGTTTTATTATCGTATAACTAAGTTTTTTTCTGTATACTGTAATATTTATACATGATGCACTAGCAGGAAAATATTTTCAAATTTAGAATCTTGCGTTGCTAAAATATTTAATTGAGAATGAACACCGCAGACAACGATCAAAGTTTGGCCTGGTCAAGGTTTGGCAGGATGTTTAATAGAATGTGGGTCATAAAACCATTAAATCATTTTAGCCTGGCCTCCGAAACCAGTACGCGCGCGTTACAAGGTAGGACGTGTAAACAAATAAAAAAAAAAAAAAAAACAAATTCTATTGTGATATGAGATTGTATATTTCATCTGTTAATAAATAAATTATTATAATAAATCGATTACAACATTTATAATATTTTTGTTATAATATAATTTAATTTATAAATATAATAATGAAGATATTATACATATTAAGGTTTTTTTTACATTATACACTTGTTGTTTGGTTTTTCTTTATAATTATTGTGATCATTTTTACTGTTTAAAATAATTATTACATAAATCCAAATTCAAAAATAAAATATAAATAATTAAAAATTTACTGTAAACTATTTATTTAAGTACAAAAACGAGCTTTTATTTGTTTCATAAATTTTTATTATAATATTACATTGTTATTTATGTATGATGCAATTAAGTTAATTTAATGATTTAAAAAAAAGAAAGGAACAATTTACCAGTTTAACTTTTAATTAATTAATGGGATTTAATTTATTATAAAAAAAATAAAATATTTTCGATCGTATATAATTTATATTCGGTTTGAGCTTTTTAAGTTCGTTATGATGAAGAATAAAAGGCACATAATTTCAATTCTTCATTGAAGTTTTATTCAAGAGTGTAGATTGGCTCCGAGATGTGTTTTTTGTTTTAAATATAAATTATACAAGTCAGTTGAAGAAGCAAATTCTCTTATATGGAAAAGATTTTATAGTGTCCTTTATCTAGAGATTCCAGAAGTTACGATCTTAAATTCCAATACTAAAATTTTACGATGGTAAATGTTCATGAGAATTCATGTTCCCTTTTCAAGCGGACGTAAACAGCAGAAAGTCTTAAATATTTTGTGATTTAGCTAAGCTTAAGTTCGTTTATGAGAAATATTGGAAATTTCGTATCTCTAGATACCCATTCCCCAAGGTTAAGCGTCAATTAGCTTTAGTAAATTATAAATGTCTGACTTTTTGTTTGATGTCATAAAATCTTAGTCTAAAGTATTTATCTTTAAATAAAAAAACATCAAAACTACCACCAATTCCAGCGTTATCTATAATTTCTACTCTGTAAACTCTCGACGAACGAACCAGATCTACACTTCCTACAGGTTTCATGTCAGAAGATTTATTGGAAAAAACGGCTCCGATCACGAGTAATGTCAGATAACTTATCAGCTGATGATGTGGCTAATCAAGCTGTAAGGCATACTGAACAACTCATCCATCCATTCAGCACTAATGCTAAATTTGAACTAACTCCATCTTCCATTATGTGGAAAAATTAACAAGCGAAAAATGTAAATCGACATTTACCAAACGTAATTCTACTAAATTGAGTGTTTGTTGATCGGCGCACATCTCAGATGCTATATCTCAACCAAATAATCAACAATCTTCACTAAAGAACTAAATACCTTTAGCATATCTCAAGCATTTTACGCTATAAGCCAATAGATATATCAATTCGACATCTAGGAACTAACAAGGAATAAAAAACAGTTGCACAAAAACTCTGTGACTAATTCTTATCAAGATTGATAAATTTGCGGGTTTGAAAGAACTGTTAAGATAAAAAGCGTTATCCCAACAATGACAAACCTTGGATCGCCTAATAAATAAAAAAAAATCAAAATGTAAGGCCTTTTAATCCTAAAGAAATCAAGTACATTTTTCTCAGATTTTTAAATTAGTCTATAAATCTAAAGAAATTGGGAATGGTTGCTGACCAGATGGACCTTGATCTCATCAATATCTAATAGCGTGAAGTATTTTTTACCAGCAGATTGAAGACCTCGAAAATTACATCGATTTTTAAATCAGGGAAAAGAAACAATATTTAAATCAACAGAGGAATAGTCACTACATCAAAAACACCGAAGTTATTCGAACTACTTTTATGTAAAAAAAATTGAAAAACCTTTTTCTACGGCAAAAGTCGAATTGCAAACATGGGGTTCTGTCAGGTAAATCTACAACAATAAATTTTTTCCAGTATTCAAACGCCATTGAATAAGATTAACAAGTGGGCATAATTTATACGGGCCTTAGTTAAATGGTCATATCTGCCGCATAAATTATACAACATATTTGAAATTTTAGAATTAGGATCAAATATAATAAAATCTCCTGTGGTGTTTCATAACGCTTTCATGGATTCAATGGACATTTCTCATACTTATCGAATATCTAATGCCATTCCTATGTCTTTTTCCGGGTGATTTAAAATTTTTCAGAAGTATTGCAAACTCATAAGATGCCTAATTACTAAACAAACCGAAATAGATAGAATCAGCGAGTGGTGTGTAGTCAACCAAACATCAACATCGAAAAATGTAAAATTATGTCCTTTCTCTGGAAAACACACAAGTAATTAATGACTATATCCACGGTATAAATTAAAAGAATAAATGAGACAAAAGATTAGACATTGTCCAATTTTATTAATTTCGTTAAGGTGAGTTCTTTGTTTGATTTTATCGGGAGATGTTGTCTTTTATATCAATCTTACATTGCGCAAGTGTTGCGGTTTATATTGAAAAGAACTGATTGAGATTACGAACAACCTTTCTTGCTATTTAAACGTTCCTCGTCTTCCAGCATACACTATATCAGTTATGAAAATTATAATATCTTAACTCTGAATAATTGTCGATGTACTCCTGGGGGAAAACTCATTCATATTACATTCTGAAAAATCTAAATTTTTGTGTTACTAGGAACCAAGAATCTAAGAACACAGGATGGTTTACAAGCCTTATTTTATTTCTCTATAGATCTAGCGACATACGCTATAAGGCTAATTTTCCTTGATCGCCATGCCCGATTGCTAGCTTATATGGTTTTAACATGGAAGATCGGTCCGTTAGTCCTGCACTAAAAATTAAGCTCGTGTCCAGTTGCCTGGTAGAAGTGTCCATTACTATAGAGTTTATAGATCTTCGATTTAATGTATTCATCCATCAAATTTAGATGTCTTCTCTCTCAAACAGAGCATCATTAATTTTTCATTTTGTTTCAACGAAACGTAGTTTCTAGCGCCTCTATTATTCGTATTCATACGACGGATAAAAATCCGGGATTTTTCTATCCCATCGTTTTAACCAATTACATCATGTAAATTATATAACAGACACGCCTCTTTTCATACAAAAGAGTTGAAAAAAATTGAAAAGAGGTCTGGGATAGAAAAATCCGAGATTTTTATCCGTCTTATGAATACGACTTTTTTATTATACATCTCCCGATAAAATCAAACAAAGAACTCACCTTAACGAAATTAATAAAATTGGACAATGTCTAATCTTTTGTCTCATTTATTCTTTTAATCTATACCGTGGACCGTGGATATACTGCGAGTTCATACGACGGATAAAAATCTCGGATTTTTCTATCTCAGAACGCGTATTTTGATCCTAAAATAATAACAGTGGCACTATTCTGGTTTTCCCTGTGAATAGGGAATTGGGAAAAATATTTTCATAGTATTTTTGTCTGAATTGTGTTTTTTTGGCCTACTGAGAAAATAAGTTTGGTGCAAAAAATTTCAAAACAAAGTGTATTGGGAAACTTTTGTTCCACAAAATCTTTATAGGGAAAAATATTTTCCCATTTAACTTTGTTTCGAAAATATTTACACCAAACTTATTTCCTCAGTAGGCGAGAAAAATACAATTTAGACAAAAATACTATGAAAATATTTTTCCCAATTCCCTATTCCCAGAGAAAACCAGAATAGTGCCACAGGAGAGAAGAATTACCGAAACGCAATAGTGTAGAATATATGTGTTTTTGTATTAGTAACAAACAAATTTGTTCGGACGTAACGCCACACCATTCGCAATGTTTTTATTTTAGGTTAATAATTTTATATTTTGTAAATTTACAAATTTTATAATTTATAAAAAAAATAACAATTGTAAAACATTTCGTGTTCAATAAAACGACACGTAAAAAATAAATAAACACGAAATGTTTTACAATTGCTTTTTTTTTATAAAATATAAAATTTGTTAATTTACAAAATATAAAATTATTAACCTAAAATAAAAATATTGCGAATGGTGTGGCGTTACGTCCGAACAAATTTGTTCCCCATCTAGATACCATGGGAAAATGTCACAAAACAGGAGTGGAAGCACCAAAAATTTGAACCGATTCCACCCGGTTCGATAAATTTTGATGCATATGGTCACAAAAACAACACACATATATGCGTAACAAATGACAGCACACTTATTCAAAATTGTGTATTATACGTCGTATATGTATACACAAAATTGTGGTTTCGTCTCTCAATTCTGGATCAAAATAGGCGTTCAGATTTGTTTTTCAATATTTTCAAATTTTTTATATGAAAAGAGGCGTGCCCGTTGTATAATTTACGTGATGTAATTGGTTAAAACGATGGGATAGTAAAATCCGAGATTTTTATCCGTCGTATGAACTCGCAGTTAGTCGTATCACTTCATGCGACGTAACTATAGACTTTCTTGGTGTCTAGATTATAAAATCAAAATTTACTAAATAATTTTGTACGGAACACGACGTGAAATTTTTTAAATCTTAGTGTGTCTTAGTGTATCTTAAATCTTAGTCTATCACTTGAAACGACAAGAATTTTTTTCAAACTAAAGCAGCCATCTAAGATTTAAAATAGTAACACTGCGTGTTTTGTACAAAATTATTTAGCAAATTTTGATTTTATAATCTAGACACCAAGAAAATATATTGTCACGTCGCATGAAGTGATACGAGTAAGGGAATTGAGGCCTAGATAAATTAACCAAATTAGAAGTTTCAACGCTCGATTACAACTCTTGCAAATGCTACCCGCATGTCGATTTTTATAAATTTGTGAATAAATTTTCTTTGTCAAGACTAAATTTATTTCTGATTGAGTATATAGGTTAAGGATATGACCTCCTCGGGAAATGGTTGATAAAGTCTATGTGGGCTGGGCTTAAAATATTTATAAATATATTTTTTTTATTGCCAAAATCTCCGTAAGAAAAATCCTCAAATTTGAAGTTCAAATTTCAGGAATTTCAAAAATCTGATTTCATTAAAATTTTTAAAAATTGTATTTAAATCTCTTGTGCAAATTATCACTGTAATCTTTAAATGTAAAATTAACAAATTTTTCAATAACATAGCTTGGTAACATCGCTATTTCTCTTATTTTTCTGAATGCGTGATTTATTACGAGAAATAATTTCTCCAGGGATTATTTTATCAAGTGTTGTTTTAACCAAAAATATCCCTTTGCTCATTTTTTAAATTATAGCATGGATGCTATGGAAAGTATAGAAAACGCTACCAGTGGAAAAAAATGAAGCTTGCTTCAGATACACCCGAGACACTTTTTCGATTTTTAAATTGATATTTTTAATATTATTTGTAAATAAATTTATAGTTTTTATATTTTAATGCAAAATACAAATAATATTATACTTTCCAAGATCACTTTTCATAGACAATTGATAGAAAAACATGACTAAACTCTTTTTCGTAGTAATAAATTTTTCCGCGAGAGCACAGGGTACAAGTCTCAATTGAGACTAGGGAAAGTATAGAAAACGCTACCAGTGGCAAAAAAATGAAGCTTGCTTCAGATGCACCCGAGACACTTTTTCCATTTTTAAATCGATAATTTTAATATTAATTTCAAATAAATTTATAGTTTTTGTATTTTAATGCAATATACAAATAATATTAAACTTTCCAAGATCACTTTTAATAGATAATTCATAGAAAACCCTGACTAAACTCTTTTTCGTAGTAATAAATTTTTCCGCGAGAGCACAGGGTACAAGTCTCAATTGAGACTAGGGAAAGTATAGAAAACGCTACCAGTGGCAAAAAAATGAAGCTTGCTTCAGATGCACCCGAGACACTTTTTCCATTTTTAAATCGATAATTTTAATATTAATTTCAAATAAATTTATAGTTTTTGTATTTTAATGCAATATACAAATAATATTAAACTTTCCAAGATCACTTTTAATAGATAATTCATAGAAAACCCTGACTAAACTCTTTTTCGTAGTAATAAATTTTTCCGCGAGAGCACAGGGGTACAAGTCTCAATAGAAGTAGGCTAAGTTTTTTCAAAAACAACTTTCAAGCGACGATGTCAAGTTCCAACTGAATATTGAGTTCTTGGATAATTTTCTTTAACAAAATCCACATCGTATTTTGATTTCTGCTGATGCGTTTCACATGATATGTACGTTTGTTTAAATCCAAAATCCAAATAAGGTGTTTTTGGTCTTGCTTAATTCTGAGTATACTTTGGAATTTTGGCGGATCAAATGCTAACTTTTTAATACTTTGGATTTTAAAGTATAAATTTTCGTTGTTCTCATATTATAAGCCTTTCTTTTGAACACGTCTCAATATAATTTGTCCATAATGGCCACTAAATAATGTAATTCATAGAAATACTCCGAATATGAATTTCAAACACATAAGGCAAAATATAAGACGAATAATGTTATCGCCTACTTTGCCATGCATGCTAAATAATTGCCGCATGATTCCGCATGATGGTACAATGTAAAATGTTTCATACTGATTTTTCTAGAGCAGTTAACTTTTCGGGCCCTTTGCATTTTTTTTGCATTTACTTTTTTCACACTAACATGTAATAATGTAAAATTATAACGATTGTTAAAAAAAATCCAGGACTATTTTTTTGATGTTTTCAAGATAAACGAAACTGAACGAAAAAATGTTGTTTTTTTATTTCTTTTAGAAAACAATGGAAGTTTCTCAGCATATCTAAGATTTGAAATTGTGTATTAACATTTTCAGTTTCAAATTTCTTCTTTGTAATTGGATTAAATGGTTTGAATCTAAGTTTTTTTGGCCTAATGATTTGACCTTAATAATGATCCTTTAATTTTTTGTGTGTCACTATATCCTGTTTTGCGCGTTCTAAGTGGATTTCCGATCCGTATCTTTTTTTGGATTCTGCTGGCTTTAAATTGGAAAAGCTGTTTTCCAAAAAACGAGTATTTCCTAACATTTTAAATTGGTCTCAAATAAAGCCTTTCATATTTCAGATAAAACTAGCTCATGTTTTGCGCTCTAAATTCGAATTTAATCCGATTTTTGATTTTGGTTTTGATCTCTAAATGCAAACATCCAATGCAACAAAACGAGTGGAATTAAAAATTATTTTGCAGTTTAATATATCTTGTTTCGCGTTCTAAAAAAAACAAAACAATTTTTAAATTCAAATTAGCCTTCGAACTAAATAATTTTATCTAAAGGATCGCCTTAGTTGGCAAAAAAGCTGAAAAAGCTACACATGTCGGCAAAAACGCTGAAATACCTACACATTAATATACAATTGAAAAGCGATCTCAACACGATGTACGAGTCAGTAATTAACGGTTCAATCAAGTGCCAAAGGACAGGAGAAACCACGACAAATGATTGGTCATTGAAAGGCTGGAGCAACCAACAATCCAAAGGTAATTATGGCACCCTTACACTGAAGCTTACTCCACTGATGGCCCAAGATGTCAGGGATTGGTTCCACAATGTCGAAACGCAATTTTCCCTTGAGAAAATCAATACAGAATCCACTCGGTATAATCATCTTCTCTGCACATTAGGCGACCAAGTATTTAATGAGGTAAGCGATATCATTATAGGTCCCAGGTCCAACAACAACATCAGAAATTCGGACATTAAGGGTAATAACGCTAGCACTATTCATCTCAGAGTGCTACCATTAAGAATTTTAAGGGTAAAATTGCAATAACAACACTGTTCAAACTATTTGAATTACAATTGGTCTGAGAAATGCAGGTAAAACACTCCAGAGATTCATCGATTTAATATTTAATAAATCTGGATTTCTGTTTTTCTTACCTGTTGGACTTGCAAATTGCTTCATTTTCAAACACAATTACACAACATTTGCAGCATTTAATAGTTGTGTTCGAGAGATTAAGAGATCAGGTCAGATTCAATGTTTGGGTCATGAAATCAATGCAACAGGAATCAAACCTTCACTGAGCGTATCAACGATGTACTCAAATTCAATAGTCCAGAAAGTGTTGCTTATACGATTTATGGGACTGTTGAATTTCGCCAAAAACAACTAAGTGAATGTTTTTTGTTAGCACACCCGTCACACGAGGTTGCAGTAATGGTAGATGCATCCGACAAGGCCATTGGAGCAGTTATTCAACAAAAAATGAACGATACATATCAACCGCTACAGTTCTGTTCATCGAGGTTAACGGAAACTGAACAACGGCATTGCACTTATGATAGAGGATTATTTGCTGCTTATTCCGCAATCAAAGGATTTCGTTATATGATTGAATGTCGTAAATGCACATTGATCAGCGACAGTATAAACCATTGATCTACACATTTCAGCAGAACCCTGGTTAGTTTACAACAGATATCTCCCACATATCTGCCATAAACTACCAAAATATAGCAGAAGCATAACAATCAGCTGAGGAATTAAGAAACCTCTAGGAGACCAACGTTCTTGGTCTTAGAAATTGAAATTCGTGAAATTTATAAATTGGTATTTTAATTTATATATACGTAATCTATCCTATCCAGGTATTCAAACGACCGTTAAAATTACGCCCTGTTATGAGAAGATTCAACGAATTACATCTAGATATCATCATCGGTCCAATTCCAGAGTCCGAGGGACAGCATTACTGTGTAACCATTATAGATCGGTTTACGAGGTCGGCAGAAGCTACACCTGTTCCAGACATCAAAGCAGAAACTTAGCAGCGGCAGTATTTAATACATGGATCTCACGTTTTACCGGAGTTATTCAACTAATTAACCAATTCTCAAAAATGTTGGGGTTCGAACGCAAGTGTGAACATCCAGTTATAACCTCAAATGCAATAGATTCATCGAGAGATGGCACCGTACTCTCAAAGCTCCAGACATCATGTCCCATCAAACTTCCCGTATTCTACAAGTAGTGTATTATTAGGTCTTCGCACTACGTATCGCGAACATTTTGAAACCATTTAACCTTATCCTATACCAATTTATGAAACAAGCCCCTTCCATCCGAAATATCAATTAATGAATGAAAATCTGGTGTAGCCTTACTCGTTGACATTGACCATATTGGCAATATTTATCAAACATAAAATAGGTTCTAAAATTTTTTAATTAATGTTAAGGACTATTTAAAACCATAAAATTAGTATTAAAAAAAAATTGTAACAATTTTGTTTCATTACTCTTATCATCAGCAATCACGTTATATCTATATTGAAATTTCATGTAGCGCGTTATTTATTTTTATTGGAAGAACTGTAATTTGATTTAAAAAACAAGAATCGTATAATTACCAAATTATATAATAATATTGTACAACCTTATAATTTTTTGTATTATAAAAGAAATTAAATTGTTTATTAATTTAATTAATAATAATAATTTTATTTTCTCATCAATATAATCAGTCTATTGTTTTCATATTTTTTTTTCTTTAAATATTTATTTATTTATAAATATAATTTATTTTTTAGATTTTTATTTTTTTAAATAGAAAAATTGCTGTTTTTTGTTTTATTTTAAATTATAATAAATTAAACTAAAATAAATAATTTGTTAAAATAAAAACGTATACGGAGATAATTTTTATTTATTTATTTATTTTATTATTATTATTATTATTAATATTATTAATAACTGTTATATTTTTTTAAAATTAATACTAAAATGAATATCAAATATTTTATTTAATTAGTTATAAATATTTTTTTGTTTATATAAATACTTCTCTTTTAATATTTAATATATATATTTTTTATATTATAAAACTTAATTAATTATTTGACAGAGATATGAGTGAAATTATAAAATGAAATAATTATTTGTCTTTGCCACTTTTATAATTTTTATATAATTTTGTTATTATTTTTTATTTATTTTTGTTATAATATATAATTACCATTATTTTATATTTTTATAAAATATTTTATTTTTATTATAAATAATCACAATTTATTGTTATAATTTTGTTTTTTTTTTCATTCGTGACTAGTTTTATTGCAATGGGTTCTATACAATTTTAAAACAAATTTTTTTGTTTTAATATTTTTGAATATTTAAACTTTTCATTTAGCCTTTTCATGTACTAGCCTTTTTTTTATATATGTAAGTTCTAGTACTGTTGAGCCATCCAAGAAATTTCAATAGGAATTGGTTTACAACAACATTTTAGAAGAACTGAATTATTATGATGAAACCAATAGACTGGACGTTCAACATTTATGACTTAAAGCTTACTGATTTTTTCGGTTTTAGATGGTGGGTCTAAAATTTTAACTATAGTTAGTTAAAATTATTAATCTAATAATATAATTTTAGTTAGTTACGGCAAATTTACTTCTCTAGTGGATCAATTAAATACTCGTAATGATTATGAAAGCGTTGGGGGTAAGTAAATGGAATTTTATGTGACTCCTCGATAAGTTTAATCCCATTGAAGCTTAAACTACGGGACGACATTTACTGAGACGTTGCAAACAAAGTTTATCTAGCTCATTTAAACAGAATTGTTTATTTTTCTAATTCTTTATTTAATCTTTTTTACGGGTTTATATATAAATTTTGTATACCCGTAGAAAAGATTATAAAAAGACATGAAAACTCGAGGAAAATCATAAAATATCTTAAGGCCAAGATAGCAGCAGTAAAAGCTATTTATACCTCGAGTACGTAAATAATTAACCTGAAAACTGCGAGATGGACAAATACCATACCTGAATCACAACTTGACGTTCATGGCTCCAGTGATGCTACTATAAGTAACGAACAAAGGTTGTTAGGTTAATCAAAGGCCAAAACAAGAGTCGCGTCGACAAAATTAAAAGTAACATTATCAAGGTTAGAACTAAACTATACTCTTCTGTTACCCGCAAGTTACTTAAAGAAGTAAAATAAACATTAAAAATACAGCAAGTAACAACTAGAGTTATCATGGATACAAGAAATGGATATCCAGAAATATGAAGCTTACATTGCCAACAGAATATCAGAAATTAGGAATTGTGGCGGTTGGTAATTCATTTGCATAATTTTGATTTTTAGTTTCTTTTTTTTATGTACTTATATTTTTGTTTATTGGGTATTCTAAAATATCACATATCCAAAGTTTTAAGAAAATTTTGTTTTAGTTAGTAAAAAAACTTTTTCATTTCAAGTCACATAAAACACACATAATTTAATCAATGTAAAATAATTTATTGTATAAAATTAATTAATAATTTAATTGTTGTGAATGATATTTAATAAAAAATAATTAAACAAATTAACTAAAAAATATGTAGAGTTATTGCGTTTAACAGTGAAAAATATAAATAAATTTTACGTGTGTAATGTATACGTAGTAATTCATCTATAAAAATACGCAAAATCGATCAATACACCTACATAATTGGTGACCCCGACGTGATCATAATTGTAATAACAGAAATATAACAATAATTAAAATAGTGATTGTTAAATTGTAACAAAAAAATCGCCATTTTTTGCAACAACAAAAAAACCAAGAAAATTTAAAAAAAAAAAAAACTAAAAATATAGTGAAAAGTACATCATATAACACGTATTTCCGGCATTTTTAACATAACATCCTACAGTCATGTCAAGGAAATTTAAATCAACAACCGACAGCTAAGAAAATTAAAATCAACATTTTGCAGTGCTGGAAATCATCAGCAGAAAAATCCAGAAATTTCAAGTATATTTTTATTTTTATTAAATCCATTTTTTAAATTTATTTATGTGTCTTCTTGTATTAAATCATTGATTAGGGCTCTATATTTTGTAAAAGTCGATTTATAGTAACTTAACTTGATTAAAAAGTTAATAGTTTTTCTTCAATTATAAAATTTATTACTCGTAGTGCAAAATGTTTGGTTCTTCAGAGGTTCCTAAAGGTGATGATTCTGATGACAATATTTCAATACCACCCGTATCTCAGCTACAGCTAAACCTTTTTCAAGTCATTTTGATTTAAATAAAATGTTACACAATCCATGATCGTCAAACGATAATTAGGTTTTTATTATGCAAGAGCAGTTATCTAATTTATTGTTTCAATATAATGACTTGAAAACAACATTTGAATCTGTAGATAAGGAGACGTTTAAAGTCGCGACGAAAGTGCCACCTTTTTATACTGGTAAACCGGATCTTTGGTTTTTGCAAATCGAGGCCCAATTTCGTAATAATAAAATTTCTCAAGACCAAACAAAATATGACATTGTTATTTCAAGACTCGATCCAACGTATCTTGACGTAGTGGTTGACATTATTCGAAACCCACCACGAGAAAATAAATATGAGGCTGTAAAAACCGCACTCGTGAATGAATTTGATCAATCTCAAGAAAAACTCCTCACCAGTTTACTAAAGGGAATTGATTTGGGTGATAGGAAACCTTCCACCCTTCTACGAGAAATGACCGAAACTTCCAACGGCATGTTAAGTAACGCAGTCTTGGAATCACTTTGGCTTTCTAAATTGCCGGAGCCGCAACGTTCAATTATAGTATCATTAAATATAGATCTTCGAGAGAGAGCTGAGGTAGCAGACAAAATTTTAAATATGGCAAAATTTGAAACCAACGCAGTTGCCAATATCCCTATTAACAATACGAATTGTAGTTTAGAAAAAACGTTATTCGCTCAAATAGAATCTTTGACTAATGTATTTAAAGACATGTCAAGAAAATTCAATCAATGCTGGTATCATTTTAAATACGTCGATAATGCTCGAAAGTGCACAAGTTGGTGCAAATTTAATAAAAACGAAAATTTAAATTCAAAAAACTAATTTCCCCGTCTTATATGGCAGGCAATTCGGCACAACCTAATAACTGCCGATTATTCATTTTAGACTAGTTATTTTAACCGTTTTTTAGTCGATACGGGCTCAGACTTATTTATCGTTCCACCTACTTCTAAAGGCAAACCTAATGCGAATATTGGCATTAATTTGTTTGCCGCCAATGGTTCAAAAATAAAAACATATGGGCAAAAAATAATTACAGTTGCACTAGGTTTACGTAGAAGTTTTGATTGGTTTTTTACAGTTGCTGACGTCACCAAACCAATTATCGGCGTAGATTTTTTAAATAATTTTAATATACTTGTTGATCTAAAGAATAAAAAATTAATAGATTCAGAAACGAAACTTAAAAATTCCTGTTCTATTAAACGCGTCACAGTCAACGAAGTCAATATAGCCACTTTAACGAATGATATAGTTCTATCGTAAACGATAACTACCTTCATTTGATTGATTGATTGATTGGACTGTAGAACCAAGTACTTGACGAGTGTCCCGGTTAACGCCGGGCCTATTCCTACAGCCTTTTTACACATAACAATAGGAGGGATAGGAAAGGTTTTTTTTTTTTTTTTGGGACAGAACGACCCGGTTTCAGACACCTAGCGATCGTACGGCACAACACAATTCTAATCTACTTCTAATCTACGGAGGGGGGATAAAGGTTTAATAGGTTCAATGGATAACGATGATATTGGTCTTCAAAAATTGCTTCTTTAAATCAGCAACCTGATAAAAAAATAATATTATTTCACGAGCATCTGGAAATTCCCTGAAATATAATTCAACATTAATAATTTCCAGCTACCTAAAATAAAATTGATTGATTAATCCACTCCGAATACAGTCACCTAGGTAAATCCGATAGTGAGTAATACAAACAACACAATTCTAAACTACACAATCATCAATTAATATTTTAAAGAAGTATTAGTCCACAAACATCTTAAGACTCCTGAAATTTAATTCTTCATTAATGTTTTTCGGCTTCCTAAATAATACAAACATTTATTGATTAATCCTCCTAAAACTCAACAACTTACAAAAGAATTTCCTGAAATCATAGTTATTAGAATTATATTAATAATAAAACTAAACTGAAATCCAGTAGCATTAAAAAATTATACTGTAAACATGGTTGGGCTGTATAGTACTTAAATTGTCAGACTAATATTTTGAAACTTACAACCAATTTCTCAGAATTCCATCGTCAAACAGCGAAACACTTAACATCAAATTGGTAAGAAACACAAATCGAAATATACAAAATTTTCAAGATCAGTCTCGAAATAACACCAACGATAAATTTTGTTTTACGCCGCAATGATTTCATTGGGTAATTTAACTATATCCCGCGAATCTCTTTTTAATTAATTTGTCCAAGATAAAAAGGTAATTCAATTATTACAACAATAATGTTAGTTCCGAATAATGAAAATTAACAGAATTATTCATTAATTTTACAAGTATGAGCACTTTAAGTAAGAACTAACAAGCAATTTATTCAAGATTTCAATATTCTTAGCTTATTAAGGAATCAAATCAATTGCATACATTAAAGGGGCAATTAAATATCTATACTTAAAAGATTTTTTCTCAGTACAATACAGCCATATCCTTCATAATAAGCCAAGCTTAATAGTGAAATTTTATTTGCACGTAACAGTACATAATAACAATCTTAAGAGTTTATACAAAATAATAAGAAATCATATAGTGATTTAAACAAATAATTAATCGTTCGTTAAGAGTTAAACTTAATAACATCACAATACTGTTAGTAAGATAAAAATTAATTTACATTTAGCGTTCATCTTCTGAGTATATTTCATTTGTAACTTATTTATTAATACTTTAACTTATGGAAGTTTATAAAATTCCAGGAGATGGTAATTGCCTTTTTAATTCTCCATCAGCTACAAATGAAAGAAAGAAAGAACGAAAGAACCCCAGAAACCATCCTGCAGTGTTAATCAGTTACGGACTATCGTAACTGAGTACCTCAGGAATAATCTTAATGATTACATTCCAACGTTCTATATATTCATCTAACCTTAATTTGTCTGAAAGTGATTTAATAACAAAATATTTAACTAATTTACAACAAGATGGTTTCTAGGTTGGTGCTGAATGTCTATCAGCAATTTCAAAATTAAAAAAAAAATCATAAAAATTAATGTGCATTACCCAAATTCCCAACACCAAGTCAATTTTGTTCCTGAAACTCCAGAATAAAATTTTGAAATTAATTTATTATACACCGGAAACCATTATGACAGTTTAGTTCCACCATGTAATTCATCTATCTGCACATTCTCTGAAATTTAATAATGAATTAATATTTTCCTGCTACATGTTACGACATGCTACACAACTACTATATCATCAAATTACAATGTTTTAAAATAATTAATAATAGTTTGTAGATAACAAACATATGATTTCGGTTTTTTTATCGTTTTCTTAAACAAATGGACAATAAACGCACTTCTATTTTAAATAAAAAACTTATTTGAGTTTGATAAGTATAGTTAAAGAATTTTTAATTATTTTCTTATTTTCAGTTAAAATCAAACATTGTTTACCTAAATAAATCATTTAACAATCTCAAAACGAACATCAACTTTGTAATTGGGGCCTTCTTTAATTTGTAGCCAAACCCATCACCTACATAAACCTGATAAGATTAGAGATATTAACACTTCGTTGTTTAACAAGCGGAAATCATAAAATAACAATGAAATAAAATCGAGATTTAATTTTAATTTATAATTTAAAGTACATAATCTATTTAAATTAATGAATTCTTAAGACCACGAATATTTTGAAAATTGTAAATCGAGAAACATAGCTATGGACAATAATTTGTGAGCTGAATATCTTTATATACATACATATATACAGATATTCAGACGTGACAATTATTTCATAATAGTACAGACAGATACATAATATTTTGTTAGTAAACATATGTATTAACAAAAAAACGATAACTACCTTCATTTGTTAAAAAAATTTCATGATATCACAATTCCTAATTTCAAAAATTCAATTTCACATGCTAACGTTTTCCATTTCATTGAAACGAAAGGTCCTCCAGTTTTCGCAAAAGCTCGTCGTTTAAATCCGGAAAAATTTAATGTAGCAAAAAAAAAATTTGAATACATGTTAAAGGAAGGGATATGTCGACCATCAAAGTCACCTTGGCCAAGTCCTTTGCATATGGTGCCTAAAAATAATGGTGATTGGCGACCTTGTAACCGTAACCATACCTGATCGATATCCCGTACCTAATATTCAAGATTTTACTATGTACCTTGAAAATTGTAAGGTATTTTCCAAAATTGATCTCACTCGAGCATACCATCAAATACCGGTTCATGATTCCGACATACCAAAAACAGCAATTATTACACCTTTCGGTCTTTATGAAATTACAGTTATGACTTTTAGACTCAGAAATGCTGGTCAAACTTTTCAAAGGTATATCGACCAAGTTAATTAATTGAGTTACCTTTTGTTTTTAAATATATTGATGATGTTCAGATTGCGTCAGAAACTCACGAAGAGCATTACAAGCACCTTAAAATAGTTTTTGAACGTTTTCGTCAATTCGGTCTTGAAATTAATTTAATAAAATGTGAATTTGGAGATTGGTTTTAAAATAAACGAATTTGGAATTAAACCCAATCCAAAAAAAGTAGAGATTATTTCACAATTTCCATTACCACAAGTAGCGAAAGATTTAAAACGATTCATAGCTTCAATAAATTTTTATCGTCGTTGAATTCCTTATGCTGTCGAATCTCAAGGCATATTACAAAAATTAATCAAGGGAAATATAAAAAACGACAAAACACCAGTTATTTGGGACGAACATTCTATTAACGCTTTCGAAAGGTGCAAACACGAATTAAAAAATCCAGTTTTCAAATTCAAAAATTTGTTTACATGTTGATGCGTCCAATGATCTAGTTGGTGCAACATTGCACCAAAGTAAAAACGGTTTTCTAAAACCACTAGGTTTCTATTCAAAACGCTTAACTACAGCACAACAAAAATACAGTACTTATGATCGTGAACTTTTAGCTATTTATCAATCCGTAAAACATTTCCGAATTTCAGTCGAAGGTCGAAATTTCAAAACTTTCAAGCCATTGGTTTTCATGTTTAACAAAGACATGAACCAATCTTCACGTATAATAAAACTCGCCCATATATTCCATCTACATTAAGAAAAACATATTTCAAATTAATTCATAATTTAACACATCCAGGGATAAAATCTTCAGTAAAATTAATAACAGATAGATTTGTTTGGCCTAAGATTAAGGTTGATTGTAAAATCATGCCAGAACAATGTATGCTTTGTCAAAGAGGTAAAATTACTCGCCATAACAAGCATCCCTTGCCTAAATTTTTAACACCTGGTGAACGTTTTAGTCATATTAACATCGATCTTGTTGGTCCTTTACCACCCTCAAGCGGTTTCACTTATTGTTTAACTTGTATTGATAGATTCACGCGATGGCCAGAAATAATTCCGATATCCGATATCTCAGCCGAAACTGTAGCTCGAGCATTAATGTTCGGATGGATATCACGTTTTGGTACGCCTCGAAATATAACAACTGACAGAGGTCGTCAATTCGAATCATCATTATTTAAAGAATTAGCAAAGTTTTTAGGTGCTCAACATTATCGCACAACGTCATATCACCCACAATCCAACGGGATGATAGAAATGTTACATAGAACCATTAAATCTGATTGGGTACATTGTATTCCTATGATTTTATTAGGACATCGGTCGATTTTTAAGGAAGATATTAAAGCGACACCAAGTGAATTAGTTTACAGTACTACTTTACGTTTGCCTGGTGAATTTTTTGGTAATTCAGTTTCTCATATTCCGCAATCAGAATATATTAACAAATTAAGAACTACTTTTAATAATTTAAAACCAGTTGAAGCTTCAAATCACAATACTTGTCGCAGTTCGTTTATTCAAAAGGATCTGAAATCGTGTAGTCATGTTTTTATTCGAGTCGACGCGGTATCACCTCCATTGTAATGTATACGTAGTAATTCATCAATAAAAATACGCAAAATCGATCAATACACCTACAATACTAGACAGAAAACTACGATACGACGAGAAGCTTTTATTTTTCCCCGATCTTCCCGGGTGAATAATATTCAATTATCAATTCGCTTAAAAATAAATCATCGCCTGGATAGATGGTGTTTCGAATATTTTAGTTAACAAGATGGCTTGTTATCTTGTGGATGTCTTAAGTTTCATCATGAATTTAAGTGTCAATACCGCGAATTTTCGAGAGCTGTAGTCATCCCAATTTTTAAAACAAATGATAAATCGAGTTTAGACATCTACCGACCAATATCGCTTCTTTCCATTTTTTCCAAAATCTTTGAAAAGGCCATGAAAAGCCACGGAACAAGCTTTTTTAACAGTTCTGGAACAAATAAGTGGGAGTATTGATTTAGGAGTGAAGTCATCTGTTGTCGATAGGACTAAAGCTTTTGATAGAGTAGACCATGCGATTTTCTTAAAGAAACTTTATTGTTGTGGTTTCCGTGGAATGACTTATAGCTGGCTTTGCAGCTACCTATCTGATCGATCACAAGTAGTGCATGTTAATCACCAACTAAGCGGAGAACTGGTAATTACGGCAAGAGTTCCTCAGGGATCGGTGTTGGATCCCCTGTTATTCCTTGTTTACGTGAATGGAATTTTCCGACGTCCTTTTGCAGGCTCCCTCATCGCTTTAGGTAGTTTTGGTTTGTGAAGTTTCTAGTGGGAATTTAACTCTTGGATACTTGGATTTTGTAGGGCAATAAATTCATTTTAATGTTACTCGCAAAAATTCTTGCCAAAACGGTCCTTATGATAAAACCGCAATTAGAACGCTCACACGTAGCTAGATTCTATTTAAACATACAACTGTTTAAATTCTAATATTTCACATTTGTATACTTATTTCAGGTCCAGTTTACTGTTGACATCATGATTAGTGAAATTTGCCAATTTATTTGAAAATTGCATACAGTTCAAAATATTTATAATGTTGACTGTGATTATAATTAACATGTTTGTTGTCAACTTTTGGTTGGCCTGAAAGCGCCCAATATCATTCCTATGCCAAACTGACTCGTTGCCTTAAGCAGGATTCCAATTGTTTTAGAACAGTAACTTCCAATACCGTATGCCGGATACCGATTTTTTCGACTATATTGCCAACTTTTTTAAATTGTCTGTTGATAAACACCAGCCGTTAATAGATGGCAGCTGTAACAATAGTACAAGCTGTGTCATGCTCTTTGTGTTTATTATATATTGGAATTTACTCAAACGTCAAACTGACGTAACTAAAAATAACAATGAAACCGCAGGAGCCAGCGAGAGGTTTCATAAACAACTAAAGGCGGATTCAGTATTGCGTTCGTTCGTTTCTTCCTTCTGATTTTTTTTTAAATCAATCCAATTTGCTGAAAAAATCACAAGAAAAAAATGTCATTTGTAACCAATGAAATTGGTTTAAAAAAATTTCAGAAGGAACGAAAGAACGCAACTATGAAATCGCATTAAACGTTTTTTGTAGGTGTTATTTCGAATCGAGAGTTCTTTTTGTGTTAGACTTCGCCTCATTTGTGTTTTTCACAGACAGCCGCAAAATTTCAAGTACACCCTTTAAGCGACAACAGAAACCCTGGCGGTAAATATATCAAATAACAGAATAAAAACTGGATTTACTAATATTAGGTTTGCAAAAGGGGAAGAGATGTTTTTTGTATTTATCTGTTCATTAACCTGTTGTGGGGCCTAGGTACTTCCAACTCTTCCATGGTTCGCTTTTCCCACTGTTAAACCACTTTACCTTTTGGTCGGTGCGAAGTGATTTTAAGGAAAATGAATAAGTCATTAATGTATTTGAAATAAAGTAAGTGGTTATCCCAAGCCGTAGGACCACCCGAGTTGAAAGAAATACCAGCAGATGTCTTTAGGGATGATTTTGCCCAAAATTACAACATACAATTATTGGGGCCACACAGTGCGACAGTACGATTAGTTTTTCCTCGTATCTTAGCTTTTCGCCTACAAACAAAATTTTAAAGTTTAGTTTTTGCAGAACGTTTGCAGCCATGATTTTATGAGGGGCCGTATTGCATGGATCAGATTTTGTTTTTTGTTTTTACGCGTAATATCTATCTATTAGATTTTTTTAATTTTGATTTTTTTATCCATTTCGGTCAAGCATCTAATATAAAATTAAAATAATTTTATACATACAATACATAGAAAAGTGCAGTACTTCTAATATATGAACGAAGATAGAATCATCGAATACTGCAAGAGGTTTATTGTCTCGAGTAGACTAATTATACAAATATTTGAATTATTTAGTAAGGTTTCTCTTCTAGAAGCTCTTTGTTGTTAAATGGATCGAGAGGAAACTAATTGTACGCTTTCATAGGTTAGTCTTCACACAATAAATGACGAAGGTGAGTTTCACCTTTAGTAAACGCATATTGAACCAAATTAAACCAATTTAAATTAAATAATCATTCTCAATTGGCTACATATTCCAAGAATTGGGGCAATAATTTTGTTTTGCATATTCCAGTGAAACCCCCTTGCTTAATTTATGAAAATAAATTTAATTTTTTTCAAGCGAAATTAGACGGCATATGGTTTCCTGTATTCAGATCGGTTGCGTTACTGATTTTGTTTTAGCCATTGTCTATGATCTACGGCTTTAACCATACGAAAGGCGCAGTCCTGTGGTAGATAATTTTGCAGTAAGGGAGTAGTATTTGGTCATTGCAATTTATTAGTATTATTTGCTAAGCATATAAAAATAATAAATACTTGAAAAAAACTCACCGATCAGCATTACAAGCAGATTACTCCTTGTATTAAATGTTCGTTGTGTATACCGCCATCACATGGGAAAATATAGAGGTAAGCATTTTTAAAATTAAATTGTATACGTCATACAACTGTTTTGCAAAGTTGAACAAAAAATTAATCAATACCGAATTTTCAAATAAATATTCAAAAATATTTAACATAAAAATATACTTGGAATAATTACAAATTAAAAAAAAAATTGTTTGATATAATTATTTTCTTATTTATTGATATATATTGTTTGTTTATTTATATAATAATAAATAATAATATATTTATGTATTTATATTTTATATATATACTAATTTTATTTATATATAGTTTTTTTATATATTGTTTTAAATAAATTACAAATCACAATTCTAAATAATAATAAATATATATAAACGTTTTTTGTCTTCTTTTAAATAATAACTTATTATTTATGTTATTATTTATAATTTAATATTTGCTATTTTTTTTGCTTATAATTAAGATTTTTGTTTTTTTTTGTAAGTATGACTTCGATTATGTTTTTAATTTTTATATAAATTAGTTTCATTTTTTAAAAAACTAAAAAGAAATAAAAAAGAAAACAAATGATAAAAATAAATAAATAATTTTAAAAAATTAATTTTGGGTTTTTTATTAGAGGTTAGTTTTATATATCAAATTGTGTTTTGTATTAAATGTTATAAAAAATGTATTTTTGTGGTCAAAATTTTTAAAATATTAATAAATATTTAGTTTAGTGTGTTAGTTTAGTTTAGTAGTTTGTATAATGTGAATTTAATTTTATTGTATATATAATATATTAATTTTAAAATTAAATATTAGTAAAATGTATATAAATATATAAAATGAAATTTAATTATTTATAATTTTATCACCTGAACAATATTTTTCGGCCATCACGGTTAATACTTGTTCGAATTTTGCATGACGATCCTCCGCTGATACCAATGCACCTTTGCTCCCCCATAAAAATTTTATATGGAATTCAGTCCTAGAATATAGATTATTAGAGTAGATATTTTTTAATATTTAGTGCATATAAAAGCAAATTAGATATATGACAGTATTTTTAACCTGTTCTACTATTACCAAGTTTGGTTATTATTTAATTTATTTTGTGTTGTATGCCGGCTTTCTGGCTAACTACGTTGATACACATTTAGATAGTGCCGCAAATTTTATTAGATCGCCAGTGAAATTACTACAACTGCACGATTAAATTTTTACACGCGACTACAATTGGCATATTTAATAAATCCGGCCAAATTCTTGGATATGCAGATGATATCGTGCTTCTTGGCCGAAGACCTAGCGATATCAAAGACAGTTTCATACCGCTCGATCGCTGCGCAAGAAGACTTGGTTTGGAGGTGAACAGCAGTAAAACCAAATATCTAACAACACCCAGGAACATCTCTAGTGCAAATCTCGGAATTGCCGACCACAATTTTGATGGTGTCGAAAACTTTAAATACCTCGGGTCAGTTATAACATCACTGAATGAAATGCAGGCAGAAATAAAAGCCCGAATCGCTGCCGGACAACGAGTTTTCTACGCCCAATCAAGATTATTGCGTTCGAAACATCTGTCGCAGTCGTGCAAGCTCGCACTTTATAAAGCACTAATAAGACCTGTGCTGACTTTCGGAAGCGAGAGCTGGACCATAACCTCTAATGACTGTAGATTGTTATCTACATTCGAAAGGAAGGTCATCCGTTCAATTTTTGGTCCAATTAAAGTTGCGAACAACGAATATCGGATTCGTATGAATCACGAAATAAAGCAACTCCTCGGAGGCAGCGATATCATCGGATTCATTAAATCCAATCGAGTGAGATGGCTCGGCCACGTTACAAGGTCCCCACAACAACGGATGATATATAAAGTGTTTCACCAACAACCAGCCGGAGTACGTCGTAGAGGAAGACCCCGACTACGCTGGCGTGACGACATTGAACAAGATCTGCAAGCATTAGGATGTCGAAACTGGAGGACGAGAGCAATGGATCGGGATGGATGGAGGGCCATTGTGCAGGCGGCGAAATCCCTTCATGGGATGTGAAAGCCAGAGAGAGAGAGAGAGACTACAATTGGCTGCTCAACTGCATACACAGGAGTAGTTTGTAATTCTAATATCTAAAGTGTTTTTTTATTAGCGCTCGATAGATGTATCCGGAGCAGCCAATTTTATATGTCAAAACTTATATTTAGCACGCTATTTTTACATATAATTAATTTATTTAACTCTAAACTAAGATTCTTCATTCAACTTTAAAGTTGAAAATCATAAAAAAAACTTTGAATTTTTGAAAAAAACCTCTAGAGAAATTTGAAAAGGCTTTTATTTTGTAAACATCAGAAAAACATAAGAAACTTAATCTTACAATAAAAGTTTGAAACGCAGTAAGATGAATTCATAACGTCATGTCAAAATAAATGTCAATTAGTATATTTCAAGTAATTACTGTTTGTTTTATGTATGCATTTATGTTTCATTTTTATGGTATAGCGACACCAGTGAATAATAGCTGCAGTTTCAGTAAAAATTTTTCATTCGGCTCCGGATAGTGCTCGAATAATAAAACACGGCTATTATTTCACTAAATTTCGTTGTTAATCCAAATTAGTACCGCCAAGCAAATTTACAACCAAACGAGAATTTATTTTGTTATATACATAATTACCATCGGAAATTTTTTATTCATTTTGTTTTTCTTTTTTCCCAAAATAAAACATCCCAACGAAATAAAATATTAAAAGTGATCCTTAAAATGGCAAATTTGCAGATTGATCTCAGAAGTAAAGAAACTCGGTATATGAAATTTGGAAATTTAACAATATTCCGTCTCCCCGCCATTTGCAATTTTTATTTAATTTGGTTTCTAGATTGATTTTTGATTGAAATATAAATTTTAGATGAAAATATGGTGTCTGTAGATGAAAATATGCTAGAGAGAACTCGGCTTTTTCTTAATTAATAAATACATGGATAATTCGGACAAAAATTATTGATTTCCTAATCAATGTAATTTTTTGTTATTTTGTAATTTTGTTTTCAATGTAATTTTTTGATTTTTTGCGGCTATGTCCATTTTCTAGCCAGAAACAATTTTTTTTGCTCAATTTAAGTCGCCCACACACAAATGTGCATGTAAATAACCAGTAGTGGTTTTTGTTTTTCTGCATGATTCTCTTTTGCACATTTTTATGTACACAACTGTGGTCGCGGGCCGGGAAAAGGATACAGGTTTTTTGCAGTTTTTGACCAATATCTCAAAAACTCCCACAAGTAGTCAATACTTTGGGTTCCTTTTCTCATAGCTTATACGCCATACTGAGACCATATGGTAAATTTGAGGAAAATTTATGGATTGGAAATTTCATTGGTTTCTTGGCCGAATTAAAAAATTTCTCGCTCTAATAATTGTATTCGAAAAAATTATCACTACTTTCTAGGTATACTTTTCTTACAAATTTTTGAGTATTTTAATAAAAAGAATATTAATGGTTTGTGGAATAAGAGTCCATTTTTTCGATTTATTTTTCAAATTTATACTAAAACAGCTAACTTCATTCTTGCCCTATTCAGGCCATCCCATATGAAAATCTTCCGTCTTTTTAATATCGGACAATATGACTTTCTCCAAGTAAACATTCTCTAATTTCCCGTCGAATCGACAATTTCATCTTCAACTGCAATTCAGTAAATACGAACGTCCTGTGGGCCTATTCTGGTTTTCCCGGCGAATTCTGAAAATATTTTGCTGTAATTACAAATTGCACTAATTTCCAAATATTGGCAGGCAGGGAATAATTTTTTAGAAAAACGTCACTTATTCCCAGTTCCCTATTCCCGGGGAAAACCTGAATAGGGCCACTGGCTGCTATAGTACTCAAAAACTTAATGAATATGTGCATATAGGGTTCGGCAAGTTTTCTGTAAGCTCGACAAATGTAACAAGCCTCCACAGATGCGTAGCCGATGTGAATTGCTGTAGTTAATTGTAAACTTGAGGTTCTTTTTCTAGTTGTAAGTGCATCAGGCCTCTGAAGAGAATCACTTTGATGTCTCCAAAAATGTTGTCATTGCTTTTCAGTTGCCCCAATCGATCATACACAACTACGAGGTGGCGGTAAACAAGTGATTGATACATGTATTATTATCTGACAATACATGCGTATCATATAATTTGTGTGTGCACTGAGTTCTGAAATAAAGACATACTTAGCGTCTTACTTTGGGAATTTTACAACAACAATTCCATATACATTTCAATACGGAATGAACAATTTCATTCCACCTAAAAGTAGGATAAGAATTATTCCATTCTTCGTGTAGTTCAAATGTTCACCGCCCGGTTAATTAATAAAATAATTTTTTTTTATGAGTTGTCACTCTGGGAGTAATGTCAAATTTTTATCGCATAAAGGATAAAGAACCAAATGACATAAATCAGCGATCCAAAAAACGAATTCCGATGCTAAATTAATCTAAAACAAAAGACATATTTACGTCGAAAACGCATTTTATATTTTCATAAATATTAGTTATGACATAAAAGTAAATCGCATGCTTCGTTTGATTTTATTAAATTTATGTACCAACAGATAAAAGTATAAAAAAAAATCACTTGGCTGTTACTTTGGACACAAGGAATAGTTTTTCCCAAAGTACGACCACAACTATTTCGGTTAAAAAAAATCTAATTTTATATGAGTTTTTTGTTTGTCATTGAGATATTTAGTTGGCAGGAACAAATTTGTTTCTGTTCTGTTGCAATAAAAATCATTTTTGGCAGTCTACTCCGACACTATTTTAGAATCAAATAAAAAGACAAAAAAAATGAGTGAAACCAAAGACATCAATCGGGCCTGTTTATACGAGTTGAACAACAACAACCTAACTACAACAACTTACGTTTACACGAGAAAACATTCTTGATGTTATTTACGTATGTAAGTGTACAATAATTTTTATTATAGCTTTTATGTGTGTGTTAGTAAGTTTCGATTCGTTCAACAAAAAAATTTGTGTTGAAAAATTACACAAAACAAAATTTTAGTTTATAGGCAGGTGGGAAAGAAGAGAAGAATTTTTTGATTGAATCACAACTCGTGTAAACTGGCGGATCCGTACATAAAATGAACAAACGACGAACCTGTGTGCTATATGTAATTGATACGTGAATTTTTATCGGACATTGAGCTCTACTAAAAATTTGAGCTCTCTAGCTAGCTAACCACTTCCCGGATTGTAAAATTTATGTGTGTTAAAAATGGCGCTAAAACAAAATTTTTACAATTATTTTAAATCTGTCGGCCTTTGCTGAAGATGTATATAGTTTTTCAATTATTTTGCAGATAGCAACTACCAAATCGAATCTAAATTAAACATAAATAAATTGTCTTTTGCGGTTTACGATTTCCAAAATTACGTATTAAAGGAGGAAAATTAAATTTTCTTCCTGATTTATCTAAGATCTTTTATTAAGTGAGCCCCCCACTTCGATATACAAACATATAAAGATTTCGAATTAGAAAAGCGTCTAAATCAGTTGTATTTAGAAACTTTACGTGCTTATCAGTTTTTGAAACGGTCACTTTTAATGGAGCAATTTCCATCAATTTTTACTGGGATAGCTTAAGCATAAAGTTTCACCCCGACCAGTTAATTCATCTGTCAAACCACAAACACACATAAAGATTATATAACTTCGGGATATGGCAAATTCAGAAATATTTCGAAAACTTACTTTCGTGACTACTCTTTTTACTTTGTAGTGGAGTACTCCTTATACTTTGTAGTGGAGTACTCCTTTTACTTTGTAGTGGAAATTAAAAGCCACAAAACTGGTTTCAAAAATTTCTGGTATGTTTTTGGTCTAATAAAATTAAAAATATTTGCGAAACATCAGAAAAACTTTATGTGCCAGATTTTGGATTAAATTTAAGTTTTAAGGAAACTTACGCACATTATAATGTATGTACACATTCTTTATTCACACATACATAAAAAATGTCAATGACCATAAGGTAATTTTTTGATGCCACAGCCAAATAAAACCAGGAAAATATAGCCCTCTTTTCTGTCACAGGCTGCGGCTTACTATTCTTAAAAGATTTGTTTTTATAATTTTCGGCTTATTAAAGGATTCCGCTGGTTAAAGGGTGCGGCTAAATAAAAAATAAAAATAAATCGAGATTTGACAAATAAATAATTTTATTTAAAAATTTAAAAGGAACTCAGCTTAATAGAAACCAAGTTTAGGGGAACAAAGGCTCAACTAAAAAACATCACATTTGATTTTGAATCTTTAAATTTCTTGATGTGTCCTTCATCGAGATGACTAGCATCTAAAATTACTGACACTCGTCTATGCAGCACCTACCTAACAGGTATTTTATGCAGAATATTAGCAAAATCGTAAACATTTTAAAAGTTAGTTTAAAGTTACCTGTCGTCTCATAATAATCGGTTAAATCACCCGTGGCCATATTCTGGGTTTCCTTGAGAATAGGAAATTCGGAAAACTATTTTCATAGCATTTTTGTGTGAATTGTATTTTTTTGGTCTACTGATGGAATCAGTTTGTTGTAAAAAATACAGTTTTGAAATACAGTTTAATGTGAAAGTTCTTTCCCCAAACATTTTTTAGGGAAAAATAATTCTCAATATAACTTTGTTTCGTAAATATTTGCACTAACCGAATTCCATCAGTGGGTCAAAAAAAAAACAATCGAAACAAAAATGCTATGAACATATTCTTCCAAATTCTCCAAAATATTTAGTTTTTTAATTTATATAGGACTTTATTTATTAAATGCTTCTGAAATTTCTAGTTAAGCGGAAAAATTCACTATTTGACACTTTAGATTTAAACAATGGATTCATCGAGTTCACCGGGTTGTTAAATTTTTTCAACTCACTGGCTATCCCTACTCCAAACCGCAATGTGGAAAATATTCAAATGTAATGTCTGTTTGAATAAATTTAGTTGTTTCCTTTATAACCTACCTAAATCAAATTAAATAATAATTCGAAATGCAAAACAAATCACATAACCGAACAATTTAAAACAATCAGAAAGCTATGAAGATGCTTAATGCCAGTGCTGTGGCCGTAGTCAATGATCAACAAACTGTTACATGTTCATATCAACACATCAACGTGATGATCATACCAAAAACCCTTTCCAGAGCCCTGCAAGCCTTAAATCCTTGCAAGCTGTTTTGATCCTTTATACATTTCATGCTAGATAATATGTGGTCACAGAGACGTAAACTTCCGAGCATAGAAAAAATCAGCAGTCTGAAACTAGGCACGAGATTATAGATTTAACTTTATTATTGCGAATAAAATTTGAGTCTATTTTTGTTAAATATTCCGATCGCACTTGCACGACTTTACCAAGTTTGAGGGGGAAATGCTTATCGAATCTACACAACTGACGCCTACTAAAAAAACCCTTAAATCAATTCTATCAGCAATTAAAAATCACTTAAAATCAGCAATCAAGCCGTTCATTTACTTTAGTTTTTTTGCTTATGTCTCCCTCTGTCTCTCTCTCTCTCTCTCTCTCTCTCTCTCTCTCTCTCTCTCTCTCTCTCTCTCTCTCTCTCTCTCTCTCTCTCTCTCTCTCTCTCTCTCTCTCTGGCACTATATACCATCACGGGATTTGGCCGCCTCAAATGAGGTTTCATCATTTGCTTATGTGCCTTGCTTAAATAAACTAAATTAAGTTTTCATGAAGGTAACGTGATTCTTTTTGTTTTCATGTAAAACTATAAATTCGTTCACCTAATATGAGTCAATGACAATGGGGTACATACTCGATCCGCTAGCAAGCAAGCAATTTGCTAGCCAAAATCCTGACTACTCAATCAATTTTACAAAGGAAATTTAAATTTCAAATTATATTTTCAATACGTAATTTTTGAAGTCGCAAATTTTACTGTAATATTGCAAAAATAAACAAACATTTTATGAAAAATGTATTTTGAAATTTAAATTTCCTTTGTAAAATTGATTGAGTAGTCAGGATTTTTGCTAGTAAATTGCTTGCTTGCTAGCGGATCGAGTATCTACCCCAAATATGTACAATTTAAAACCATTGTATTGTTGTTGTTATCAAAAATTGATTTCATATCAAAAATTTCTTACACGCGCGGTTTTCTGATGATTTTGGTTTTTTCACGATCGAAATATTTTTTTTGAATAAACTCAAATGTGCATATGAGGGATTTTTTTTGTGTGCATTTTTGGAATGCAAAAATTCAACAAATGTTGTAGTGATTAGTGTAGAAATACAAAATTTTTGGTTTATATATGCAAGCAGTACATTAAAGATTTAGTATTTTCGCAAAATTGTTTTGTTCTTTGGGTGCTACCCTCCTCAGATTGTTGGTGAATATTAGCGAGCACGGTGGCATACCACTGTTACTTATAAATAATTAATAACTTTTATAATAATAATGAATAAGGCGCGTGCGGCTTCTAAATTTTAGAATGTTAAGCTAGTTTTTTTTAATACAACCACGGTTGGCGTCTGACCGTCTTTTCCCGCAATGCGCTGATTGCCCATTTCATTATTTAAGGGTCCGATGCCCTCTCCTATCCGTACCCGTTTTATTTTGTTACCTCCGGCGGTAACCTAGGCCACTATCTTTGTATCCCCATCCCCACGGCCAATTAACCTTTACCGCTGAGCTAGCGGGTTAATGCTGCCTACGGGGTGCAATTAAAAGGATAGTGGCAACAATAAACGTAACAGAGGTTGTCCTGTCGACGATAGTGACACTTTAGATAACACGCTTAAAAAAGATGCTCGCTAACAGTCCAGCTGTTCCAGGCTATCTGATAAAACTGGATAGTGAATGGGCCGTGTCTAGTGAAGAGAATCTTAACCAGTTGATGGAAACTCACTTTCCTAGAAGTGAGGAAGTGTCAACTGCGGAGCTTTTGTATAACTTCGGGTCTAGGGATGACTGCGGGGTCCAACTGTTGCGTACAGAGGATATTCTGAATACAGTGAAGATGAAATTGGCTATTAAAGGGTTTAAGCCCTATAAGTCAGGTGGTCCGGTGGGGATTATACAAACAGAAATTCAGAAGAACTCGGAGGTCTTGCTTCCTGGCGAGAAGTTATCATCAAAGGTGGTCTGAAGCTGGGGTATATTCTGAATAATGGAGGGAAGCAAGGGCGATCTTCATCCCGAAATTGGGTAGAAGCTAGCACAGCAGTCCTAAGGACTTAAATTCCGGGATATTGGTCGTTTCTGCTGAAAATCATGGAAAGGCTGCTGGATGTCCATATTCGTTCGAGAATGGTATCCAGTAACTGGACTATCCAATAACAGTCTCAGCGTGCGTACCATAAGGATAAGTCCTTGGATACAGCATTACATACCTTGGTTCGAGGAATTAGGAAGTTACTGAATTTTCAAGAATTCTCATTCAGAAGATGGAAGCAATTAGGGTAGGATTGTTGCCAATTGAGATGGGGGGGGGGAGGGGTAAGTTTCCGTCAAAAGACGGTTCGTTCGGAGAACACCCCAGGGAGGTGTCCTACTATTGGACTAGGAGGAGGAAGGAATAGGTATCTATTCCAAGTCTGAATGATACTATGCTGGTCCTTACTGATAATACGAGTAAGCTCAGTTGGAAACTAAATATGATAGAAAGGGTGAAGAAGGCCACTGTGGCACTTTACTTTTGCAAAAATGTCATCGGAAGGAAGTGTGGTCTGAAACCGGAGCTAGTGAACTGGCCTTACCTGGCCAGGTAAGGCCCGTACTGCTGTATGGTGAGTGTATGGTGGCCAGCTCTGGAGAAAGTAGCATACAGGAACATGATGTCGGTTGTGCAGAGGGCAGCCTATCATGCTGTACCTCCTCTAGGGAGGATTGGAAGAGTGGTCTCATTATGGAGACTAGGACAGTTAAATTCTTCACCGACCGCTCCAAGCTCGATGGTAGAGTGGGAGCTGGTGTGTTCTGTGGAGAATTATATGTAAGTTTATCTTTTCGTCTACCTGATTACTGCAGCGGATACCAGGCTGAACTTATAGCTATTGAAGAAGTCATGAACTGGTTGAAGCATATTAGCGTTGAGTGATATCACTATTTATGTGGACAGACAAACGGACATTCTTCCACTGGATTCAGTTTGCCTGCCATCAAGGGTGGTGCTGGATTGTTACATATCATTTCAATATCCAGTTGGTCTGGGTTCTGGGCCATTCTGATGTTAAGGGAAATTGCAGGGCAGACGAATTAGCAAGGTACTCTCCAACTGGAACCAGGAAAAAAATGTGTAGGAGGAAAGCCATATTAAAGCAGTTGTCCTGGCAAATGCTAGGTGGCTCGCCAGTCTGACTGGTAGGGTTACGAAAGAAATTATGGTTTGTGCTGAACTTGAAGCATTCCAAGATCTTAATTACACTAGGGAAGCGTGATTTAAGTTACCGCACACTAACTTTGCGGAGATCATGCCAGAAGGCTATAGGTCTGGATGCAATTGACTTCTGCAGAAGCTGCAGGGACAAGGAGAAGGAGGAGACACTTGTTCACTTTGTATGCTCATGCCTTGCGCTAGCTAGCAGAATAAATGATCACTTGGGCAAATACACTATGGACAGCCTTACTGTTTTCGATGGCTGTATTTAAAAATGCCCCGTTTAGATTAAATGGAGCATTTTTAAAGTTTTGAAACGTTGCAGCAATTTATGCACGCTTGTATTACCAAAATATTTAATTGAAAATTTCAATATTCCAGGTCGAGACGACTAAAAAAATGGTGGGGTAAATATAATGTAGCCAAGCCAACACCCGGCATTTTTTTTTTACCCCGACTTTTTTTTTTATTATCGATCTCAAATATAACACACTTGATTTCTAAATCGAAAATTAGAAGTTATTGAACTTTTGGTAAAAACTGTCTTATATAGGTAATCAAAAATTGTGCCACTTCCGATACACGAAATCCGGATGTTACAGAAGCCGAATTTTGGTAAAATAAAGATTTTTTTTTTATCAACTATCACTCGACATATCTACTCTTCAAACTATTTGCAAAAATGAAAAGCTCCTAAGAGAAGCTGCCAATTCCAGTGGACTGATTTTTTCAACCCGATCTGTCAATCCACCTGCACACACAGGCACACAGGGTTTCGGCGGTATAGCGAATGGTAAATTTGCAAAAATTACAAGGTCAAAATTCTTCATGACTGTGATGTTGTTAAAATTATTAATCAAGAAAATTTCTTTTGATGATTTAGTTGCCCGGATAATAAAAAAGCGTTTCTGGAGAAATCTCTGATAGGGGGCTATGCAGTAGATCCCTACCGATGTAAGTAGTAAAATACTTCGAAAATAGTACATTCGAAAGCACTTCCTGTATAAGCACACTTTGTTTAAAACGTTAAAAATCTTTTCACAGTTCGGTAACATAAAGGACTCATTTAGGAGGACCATTAAAATGTTGAAAAATTCAAACAGTAACTAAAGGGTAGATGGGCCACCCTTTAGTTACTGTTTGAATTTTTGCAATTTAATTTGGCTCTAATTAAAAGAAGAATGAATATTTTTCAAAGCGTATGTAGTTTTCATTATCACGGCTGGCTTTACAGTACCCCATTCTGTCAACCCAATTTTTCAGAACATTCTCGATTGTATAGCCTCCTATCACATCAATGGCATCTTCGATTTGATCTTTCAAGTTTCGGGTAGTCTCTGGATAGTAAGCGTAAGAGTTATCCCTAACGGTTCTCCACAAACAAAGTCCAATGGAGTCAAATCGCTGCTGCATGGTGGCCAATTGACATCTCCGTTACGGCTGATTATTCGATCCCCGAAGACTTGTAGTGTTTGCTGTATGGCAAGTTGCGCCGTCCTGTTGAAATCAAATGTCGTGTGTGTCTTTCTCTTGAATTCTGGGTAACAAAAACTCGTTTATCATGGCTAAGTAACGCTAAGTAATGCTCCCCATTCCTTGCTCATTTTTGAAAAAAAAGACCAATGATGCCGCCGGTTCAAAATCCACACCACACAGTCACTCGTCGCCGATGCCCCAAATGAGCCCCAAATGCGACAAAAAGATGATTTTTCGGTAAAAATGCTCATTTACTTTCAAGCGTTTCACAACCTAATTAGCGAACTGAAAACGTTGCGGATGATCATTTGGCTTCAGCTCCTGCACTATTTGAACTTTGCACGCCTTTATACCGAGGCATTTATGCAAACTTCTCATTACAGAACTGCGTGAAATCTTCAATTCTTGAGCACGATGGCGGGTTGATGTTGATGGGTGCTCAAACACATTCTGAGCAACAGCTGCAATGTGCTCGGCTGTACGTACCGTAAATGCACGTGTACGTGTTGGTTTATCTAATAACAATCTAGTTTCACGAACTCGGCAGTTCATTTCTACTGAATTTTTTACGTAAATTTCTTACAGTTTGGGTGGAAGACTCACCACTTTTGAGATTAGTTTTCAATATTTTCCAATTTTGTTCAAGCACAAAGCGACCCATTTCGTAAATGTTAAATATTAAACTTAATTTTCTGTCATAACACGAATGAAGTAAGTGTTGCCACACTTGAAATAATCGGTAGTTGAAATTTCAAACGCTAGGTGGGCCACCCGTCAGCATGGTTTTTTTGTAGGAAATTGACGAAGTACGAAGGAATTTCGGAATTTAACCAAAATGTTGCACACATTACAATAATGTAACGTCAAGAATTTGTAAATTTAGTAGGATATTTTGAAAATATTGTTGAGTGATATACTTTAATTCCTTTATATGTAATTTGGTTAACTTCACTTTTGAGAAGCTGCTTATTATCGGCAACGGTATCTTGATAGTATTTTTGCTTAACTTAACTAAACTCTCAAACTTGTGGAATATGTTAATTTTTAACTTAAAATACTGCATACATATTTAATAGCATAGAATTTGAATTTCACTTACCTAAAAGAATCTTCTAATAAATCATCTAATCTACTTTGATCGCTTAATACGATTTGTGCGTTACGTTTGTACAACGTTAAATTTTTTATAAAACTCCTAGCCGCGTCTAAATGCGCCATCAATATTGTAAGACCAAAATCGGAAGCACTCTGTTCCCATTGTGTAACACACGATGACATAAGCGAACAATTTGTCGCTGTTGGATCTGAAGATTTTAGTAAAATTTTATTTATGCTTTATTGTACGAAATGTTCCAATAATATACTTACTTAAAATGTCATCAATGCTACGATCCCTTAGCAATATGTATGGAAGTAAATGTGGAACAGTTGTATTTGGTGCTTGCGGATTAGAACAGTCGTTCATTGATTTTAGTGTTGGTTTTAATTTGGCTTCAAAATTGAATGCACTGTCGGTAAATTTTTGTCTAAGCGTATGCCAGGTTGATTCTAGCCGTTGAATCTGCGTGTACAAAATAAAATAAATATTAATATCTAGGCGACGTTATTTTATTTGCGTTTCAATTTACCTGTGGCATACACAGTCCCAACATAATCGAACAAAAACCAAATAAATTACCTAATGCTGTTTTTGTATCGACAGCCACTTGAATCCATTTATTTAGGGTTTCCGCCCGCTCCGAATCACTTTGACACGTAAGTATTGTTGTGGCTACCAGCAACTTTAGACATTCAGTCCGTTCGATTAGATCACGGCGAAATTGTTTACCGTGTTCTAACGTAATTAATTCAATCCCCGTCGTTTCGAGAGGATTATTTTCGGATTGCTTAATCGTTTGTAGATCTAGATCGCCAAGTATTAATCGAATATCGATTCGTGTCAAATGGTTTGCTAATACCCGTGGTCCCGTCTCACTTAACATCATGCGAAATGTATTTAATGCGCCATTGTCGAGCGGTTTATTTTCGATTGAAGGTAGCAGAAGTGTGTGAAAATTTTCTAAATCAAATTTGGTTGATTGCTCAAAGACTAGAATATCCATAGTTTGAAGAGATTCTTCGACCGCGACCGGATCAATTTCAACAAAACTTTTTAATGTTATCGACGATGCCGAATTAGGAATATATTTTGGATTTTTTATAACGACTCCGCGATGCTGAAGTTCTAGTGGATCTCCGGCCGCCGAACTTTGTGCCGAATCACCGCTACCGTTACCCGAATCAGAACCACTAGCATGATATGAAGCTACTCGTTGCATTGGTCCGTGATCTTGATCTTTGGCCTCGTGTCGCATCATGGATGGGGTACGTGCTGGTTTTGGTGGGGGACTAGGTGCTTCATTATCATCATCCTCCGTAAATGTACGCTGCTCCAAACACGGACTTAAGGACGACGGATCACTCGATTCACGATTAAAACTAGACGTTCGGGAAGTATGTAGTAAATTTTGTTTTACGTTGCCGGAGGGTGTTCTAGGTAAGGAACTAAATTTAAGGGTAGCTAATGGATCACCCGTTGATCGCGACATGGTCTGCGATTGCATCTGATGATGATTGGTGGTGCTGTCCCCTGTCGGAAGGCTGTCCTCCGCCGATCGTGTCATTATATTATCTTAATTTAAATAAAAAAACGTTCATTATGAATTAGTTAATTTATATTTATATGCATGAACGAACCTGTCGGATTTTGAATAACTCCATCAGCACTACCACATTTCTCTAAATTCAGCCTTCTCGATTCACTTTGCCGCAGTTGTGTTCCATTTACATCCGCACAATTTCCCTGAATCACACCATCGGCACTACAATACTTTTCATGTGACCCACGTCCCGAATTTGTTTGATTCTGTTGTTGTATTGGGGTTAGAGATTGCGAACGTTGTTTCTTCGACGGCAGTCTTGGTGGTGTTTCTCGTTTTGTACGTGGAGGCGATGACATTGGACTTCGAAATGAATTATAATTACCTTGTTCTTTGTACGGATTATAACGGAGGCCGGCGTTAACTAGTGACGGTGAATTCAAAGGGCTTGCGCCCCGGTTTCCAGTCATTTGAGCACCATATTTTGAAACATAGAACGATAGCGGGTACATTCGATTGCAAGGGAATTGAATTCGGGCACCGGATGCCGCCGATATCGGTTTACCGGAACCAACGTAAAATGTTATCAGATCGGCAACCGTATCATATGCATCATCTTCAAATTGGTATTGAGCTCGTTCGTATACCGTTTCCGGTTGAATTAATATCTGCAAATAAAGTAATCCGGTCAGACGTTAATATAATACGCCGGTGTATTTGCCCGAGAATATTCTTGAAAATTATGTGTATCGTATGGTTACCAAATCAAATGCATATAATCAAATGGGGTTTATATCATAATCACAAGGCCTATTCAAGAATACACAAAATCCTTCATCATGGTGCTCGTCATCATAATCTCTATAAATATTTAAGCATTTATTTCATGTATGAATTTTTATTTTTTGGTGTGTTTGTTTCCTTATCCAAAAGATAAAAAGAAAATCGATTTTCATTTTTTTCCCTCATGTACCTACTATACACAGCCACATACCGAGTTATAGTCTTCCTCATATCTCTCGAGACATTTTATAACAATTTTTTTCTCATTCCACTGTACAAAGATTATTTAAAATCAAGTCTTTTATTTAAATTTTGATATTTGGTTTTTGAAAGAAAATTTATCAAGTCGAGATTTTTTTTTTACATACTCGTAATCATAAAAAATTGAAGACGAACGAACTAAATTTCATCTACATATACATTCGTATAACATGTGTAAGCTTTTTGGATAAGACAAAGAAAAAAGCTCGACAAAACCTTATTTTTGGCGTGTGATAAAAACAAATGGTAAAAAAGGGTTACAATAGAATTTTTAAATCGAAAGCTTTTATTGTGTTGTTGGTACAGCTTTAAAATGAACAATGGGATACAGGAAGGAGTAAAGTAGATGGAAATAAAAAGTTTTATCAAGGAAAACTTTTAATATTTTACTGTGAGAAACTATATAGACACACACACACACATACACACACAGAGACGAACAAAGTTTTAATTGATGAGGAAATATATAATTTTATTTTTATTTTAGTTTAGTTTAGTTATTCACTTTAATGCTATTTCCCAGTTGCTTATACATATATTTCTGCTTGTTTATCTTATTTTTTATTTAAACAAATAAGTTTAAAATTTTCCAAGATATAAAAGACGAGTGTTTTGAAGTTTTTGGATTTTGTGTGAGCAGGAGGTAAAATGTTGCGTTATTCGATGACGATCGGTAAATGAGGTGGTTTTGCTAATCAAACAGAAAATATTTCTTGTTACATAACATGAAAAACCTGAAAAAATTCAAGTTATGCAACCAGCTAAATTTACACCATTATGTCTGTCGAAGTCCTAGAAAATTTCTGCCACTACCAACTTTTCTGATTTGGTTTGTCCAATGGTTACGAAATGTTTGTTGACCTTCCCCCCTACGGGATGTTCATTTATTCCCATGCATCATGAGGCGCATAGCTAGCTCCCGCGAACCATTGTTAAAAGAAAAAATTCTTAAAGACGAGATTGGACTCGGGTTACTTAAATTATGTAAACGTTTACAAAGAATTTTCTTTATTTCATTAACTCTACAACCTGTGACGGGCTGCAGCTATCGGGGGTCACAGGTGGTGGATAGTGAACGGCCTATCGATAGGTAGGTTAGCGGTGAATTAAATAAGCCGTCCCCAACAGCAGCTCTTCCGGGCTGGAGAGTCTCAGAGAACGGGGGAGTGGTTAACTTCTGTTCACTAAATTCTGAGTGCCTATGATACGCCGTAGGGAGAGGCGAACTGATGGCGCCATAAAACCATCGACCACAAACCACGGTGAACTGAACGTCACGTATGCCTGCGCTCCAGGGTCTTCAAGTAATGAGTGGGGAACCCTATAAACGGGAGTCCCCTGAATGAAATGGGTCCCATTGGTTTGGGATGTCCATATGAATGCGTGAACGGGTGAGTGAACGTGGGAGGACGGGGGCCCGGTGGGCGGGGTTTTCGGGGAGCCAATGGGCTGGATTAAGGTGTTATACGACCCGTGCTGATGATCGACTAGACTGAGCCCATTTAACAAAGCCTAGTCATGAACGAAGCCCTCTGGGTACCTGGCGATCTCCAGTTGTATTACTTACAGTGGAGCAAAAGGAATCTGTAGCATGGGCTAAGAAAACTGCCAGCTGCGATAGCTCGGAGAGGGTCCATGTTTCAAAAAGACAGAGGTCCCACGAGGAGCTTGAAGCGGGTTGCAGTAAGCAGGCCAAAGTGCAATCAGATACGACGGCTGGTGCTCCTAAGGAGCAGAAACTGAAATTATTCAGTGAAATTCTAAAGGAGCACGTGTTGATGCAGCGCGTTAAGTTAACTGCGTGATCGGACAAGAGATCGGTCGATCTCTAAAAAACAGCAGTGGCCAAAGTAGGCGAGGTGTGGACGGGTGCAAGGTTTTTTGGCGGTCAGCAGAGGGGAAATCCCGAGCAGGTCGAGGGCACGCGTCTGATTACCAACCGAGCCGGATAAGCCAGAGGAGGTCATTCAGATCATTCGGGCTAGTAATCCCGATCTTCCAACGGAAGGATGAAGGATTGTGAAGCAGGAGGAGGATAAGAGGGGTTTTAGATTGGCAATCATGCTGATCAATAAGGAATCCCTGGCTCCCCTTGCTAGATCAAAAAGAGTGATCAACTTCGGTTTCGGAACGATCACTCTTAAAGTTTACAAGAAAGACGAGGTCGATAAGGGCGCGGAAGACCACCCTGGGGGCGATTGCGAACGGACCCAGCAAGAGACGGTCAAGCGGGTCGCGGAGACCAAGGTAGCCGTTCCGATTTTTCGGATGAGGGGAGGTTGGTGAGAAGACGTAACCTCTTCTCTCTAGAGTCCGATGGGGACAACCCATCGAACACACGACGAGAGAGGGCTGGCGACCAAATCAATGAGCCAGATGACACTTGATGCAGGGAGTGCAAGCAGAGTTGAGTAAGGTAGACTACAATGGTTAGCATTGTACAAATAAACATACATCACACGAAGGCTACATCGGCAGCTCTCGTGCTCAGACTGACTAAGTCAGATGAGGACTTGGTGTTAATCCAAGAACCTTGGATTAACAATAGCAAGATCTGTGGCCTCAGAATGAAACGGTATAAAATAATTATTATACTCAAGCAACTCTGAAAAGATAAGATCGTGTATTTTAGCGAAAAATAATTTGAATATTTTTCATCTTCCACAATTTAGCGGGGACGTTACAGCGTTGAACGTTGAGGTTGGCTGTGCAAAACTATGGCTAGCCTTATAACCTGGGGGAACTGATCCGAGAAGCAGGTCAGAGAAAGGTAGGTGTTATACTTGGATGTGATGCAAACGTCATCACACAATCTGGGGAAGCACAGACATTAACGAGAGGGGTGAGTTATTTTTTGATTACTTATTAAATACTAACCTTGTGGTTTGCAATATTGGGTGTGAACCATTCATTGTTAAAAACCGACAGGAGGTTCTAGATGTCACCTTTGAGTCAGAAACAATTTTTCATATGATCAGCGTGTGGAGAGTGGCGAATGAGCACCATCATCCGCAACATCAAACCTGTTGCCCGGAAAGCCTTCAGTAATCCCAGAAGGACAAACTGGAATAAATATGGGGAGCTGTTGGAGGAACTGTTGCCGCTGGCGGTTCCTGGACTTCCAGCGATAGTAGAGGGATTATTTTGCATGGTTGATATTGTCACAAAAGCATGCAACCTTTCATTTAATGCTGCGTGTCCCTGATAAAACCTAGGGACAGGCAGAAACCGACATGGTGGGCTACGAAGTTGGGAACCTATCGGAGAGCGTGTAGGACAGCCTTTAATAAGGTTAAGAACACAAGGGGAAATCGGGATTGGGACTCGTATAAGAAAGACCTAAGAAAGTACAAAAAAGAGTTGAGGAAGGCAGAAAAGGGGTATTGGAGACTCTTCTGTTGTAGAATGGAGGAGGATATGAGACTTCTCGTCTTAGAAAAATTATAGCTACTAATCCAACCAGTCCTAGTTACTTAATTAGGCCGGACGGGTTATGGACAGCTTCAAGTGCAGATTCATTGGAGCTTCACATTGAGACCCATTTTCCGGGGAGCGTTGATTGCTCGATGGAGCCTGGAGCTCGTCGAAGAACACCTTTCACAGATGTAGATGGCATTGTGAACAGGGAACGAATCCTGTGGGCGCTGAATGGTTTTAAACCTTATAAATCGGCGGAACTCTGCAGTTATCCTCCCCTAGCTGGATGTTATTTTCAGGGGACGTCTGCTACTGGCCTATATTCCCAGGAAGTGGACGGAGGTCAGAGTGGTTTTTATTCCGAAATCGGGAAAGAGCTCACAAGCTTATAAAAGGACCTGAGGCCTATAACTCTATCATCCTTTCTGTTGAAACCCTTGAAAATGTTGATAGATGTACTTATGCGAACGAAAGTTTAGCCAAGGAATTGGGCAATGTCGCAGCATACGTACTGTAAGGGGAAGTCGGTATGGACGCAGCTCTGCATGATTTAGTACGCATGGTTGAGAAGTCAATTTACTCGCAAAAGTTTTGTATGGTAGCATTTGGTAAAAACGGAGGCGATCATGGAAGGATTGTCATTTTTGAAGGTGGATTATCCTATAAGTAGGTTGATAAATCAGATGTTTGTAAGCAGGATTATTACCTCGGAACTGGGGGAATCCACCATTAGAAGGCGCGGTGGTTAGAGGCACTCCGCAGGGAGGAGTAATGCCCCCCATCTTTGGAGCGCAGCGGTGAATGGATTGCTGTTGGAACTGGAGAAAGAGGGGATGGGGGTTGTAGCGTATGCGGATGATGCGCGATAGCTGTCTCATGCAAATATTTGGATAAGATTAGGGATGCTTTGCAGAATGCACTCCTGATCGTTATGAAATGGGCCGGCAAATGCGGATTAGGGATTAACCCTTCCCAGACAGAGCTGGTACTATTTACTAAGAAATATAACATTCCGGTATAGTTAGCCCCCTATTGTGAACGGCATTAGACTAGCTTTTGCTGGCAGAGCAAGATTTTTGGGCATAATCTTGGATAGTAAGCTCAGCTACAAGCCTAATAGCTTAGGCAGACTGAAGATTAGCTAAACTGGTTTAGAAAAATTCGATCAAGTAATCTATGAAACACATTTCAAATAAGTTTGCCGATTTACTGTCAGTTTATCGTGAACAATTTATCGTGAGCAATTTGTCGTAGAACAATTTATCGTAGAACAATTTATCGTGGAAACAATTTATCGTGGAATCAATCAATTTATCGATGGATAAATTGTCCATCGTGGAACAATTTATCGTAGAACAGTTTATCGTGTTCAATTTATCGTATAACAGTTTATCGTGGACAATTTATCGTATAACCGTTTGGAACAGCTTTAGTATCGCAGTCAAATATTTTTGACAGTCTGGGCGACGGTAGCGCCACTTTGACCAAGAGCGGAATTGTTTATAACTAAAAATGTGCCTTTGCTTAGCATTTTGGACCTAGCGCCATCTATTGGAATAAAAACGAACTAAAATTTAAAAAAATACGTTAAGGCGTGCTAAAAAAATGTAATAAAAATTTAAAAATAAATGAAATTTAATATTTTTTATGAATATATTAAATTGAGAGTGGGAGTCGCACTGCGTGCCGCACGCAAGAGCAAATTATATAGAATCTATTAATGACACCTACGCTCCTCCCCGTAGCCCTGCGGGGCTCTTTAGATTTTAATTTCGGCGGACGTAGGAGCCGGGATATTCAAACATGTCGCACTACGTGCCGCACGTAGGGGCGGATTATATAGGATCTATTAATGACACCTACGCTCCTCCCCGTAGCCCTGCGGGGCTCTTTAGATTTTAATTTCGGGGGGGGGGGCAGTAGGAGCCGGGATCTTTAATCGGTTAAGAAACTACCGAGTTCCGTCCCACATGGCCATATTCCAGAACTTCTTCCAAAAATCATTCAATAATCCCATTTCCATCCAACACACCCAATCCCATCATAATCGGTTAAGAAACTACCGAGTTCCGTCCCACATGGCAATATTCCAGAACTTCTTCCAAAAATCATTCAATAATCCCATTTCTATCCAACATACCCAATCCCATCATAATCGGTTAAGAAACTACCGAGTTCCGTCCCACATGGCAATATTCCAGAACTTCTTCCAAAAATCATTAAAGAATCCCACTAATTTTTTGATACCACGCATAAAACCTTTCTACGATAAATTGTCCACGAAAACTATTCTACGATAAATTGTCCCACGATAAATTGTGTCCACGGTAAACTGTTCTACGATTAAATGTTCACGTTAAATTGAAACACGATAAATTGTTTACGATAAAGAGACCGTCACCCAAGTTTGCCACACTATGAAAAATTTAAAAATCTACTAGCAAATTCATTGTTTTCCCTAGAGTAGTTGATAGAATATTACTAAACCAGTTTAACTAATCCGCAGTCTGTTCAGGCTATAATATTGTAGAAAGGGTGAATAAGGCTAATGTAGCCTTTTACTCGTGTACGAACGCCATAGGTAAAAGATGGGGTGTGAAACCAGAGCTGGTACACTGGCTCTATACCAGAAAATCGGTTGATCCTTAAAAAAGCCTCCAATGCCACTACATCAGCTGTAAAAAATCGCAAGTAATGTAGGTTGTTCCGTTAGCATTTTGACGGGTCGATGGGTCATCAAACAATGCCCTTACCTAAGTAGGCGAAAAATGATTAAAAAACCACTCTTAAATGGCCAGCACCGTGAACGTCGTTTAATATTTGCAAAAGAAGTGATGAGTTAGTCTGAAAAGTAGCGAAAAGTAATTTTTACGGATGAAAAGAAGTTTAATTTTGATTGCCCGGGCGGATTCAACTATTACTTTCACGATTTGAGAACGAGTTTTGGAGGAACGAGTTTTGTCGAAGCGATAGAGTAAAATCGGAGGTGTTATAATATGGGGTGCAATCACTTATTATGGGACCATCGAATTACAATTTATAAAGGGTACAATAAAAGCGGAGTCATTCAAAACCATATTGAAAAGTGCTCGTCCGGAGATCAATACCATTTTTGAACATCGATGCAATGGCTTTTTCAACAGAATAACGCGCCTGTCCATACGGCTCGTATAATTAAAAGTTGTTTTCAAGTGGAGCATATTGAAGTTTTGACATGGCCACCATATTCACCTGATCTAAATATTATTGAAAAAGTGTGGGGATTGATGACAACAAAGGCTTATGAAGGTGGAAGGCAATTTGAGGACCAGGACTCGCCCATCGCAGCTATAAAGGATGCCTGGAAGGACCTGTCCTTAAATTGCTTAAAATCTTTATACGATTCAATCCCAAATAGGATTTTTGAAGTGATTTCAAATAATGGAGGTAAGACTGACTTCTAAATAATAAAAATCATTGTATCCCTAAACATAAACACTGTCTATTTGTTGTTTTTTAAGTGAACTCTAAAGGCGGTGATACATGTACAGATTTTGCCTTTAAGGCAAAAAAATTTGCCTTACACAAAATTCAAAATGTTCAATTTAACATTTTTGCCTATACGGCGATTCAAGATGGCCGACTTTTAACCAAGCAGTGCGCATAATTTTTATGCCTTAACGGCAACATATGTACATGTATCACCGCCTTAATGACGCCTTTTTATTGATACAAATTCGTTTTGGAAAGTTATTATTGTAAAAATAAAATAACTCCGCTTTGGATTTGAAAATTAACAATTAGGTAATGACTAATGGGAATTTTTATTTTAATTTAATTAGGTACTTCCGGTGTGCCGATTAGGGGTTTTACCGTATAGTAAGCGATTTAATATTGCAGGCCGATAGTCGCGTAAGTCGCGTTCTGTCTAGTGTCCAAATCTTTTAATCTGTTGGTGATAAATTTCTTGCGTTTTGAATTGCGATGCATTTTACATCAGCAGCATTGCGTCAGCATTTTTTTGGTAATCATTACGTGGATCTATTTGGTTTCTTATTCTGTCATAAATTGTGTTCATAGAAGTCATCATTGGTTGTCTCATCTGCATCTACACTAGGTTGGGGCATAGCACTGAATTAATGGTTTGTGTTTCGTATTTTTTAATGAACTCTTGCTAAGATTATTTGGCTTTTAACAGGGTTCCATTCCATTAGTGACTTCTTTGCTTTAGCTGTTGTTAATATATCATCTCGTTCAGAGGTTTTTTAAACATTGTTTTCTGTGAATCAGCACGATTTTCTTAGAGGACGATCAACGACAACCAGTTTAACCAAATTGGCATCTCATACTTTGAACGTTATGAAGGGTGGAAACAAAATTGATGTTATTACTAGAAAGGCATTTGACAGGATTCCCCATAAGATAATTATGTTTAAACTCAGGCCTTTAGGTTTCGCACCTCAACTCTTACTATCGGTGGACTCCGATGAATTCCTGGGTACCGCAAGGTAGTCATCTTGGGCCTATTTTTTTTTCGTCTTATTCATCATCGATTTCGTGATTAAAAACTCATTAATTTCCATTTATGCAGACGATTTGAAAACTTAACTTACAGACTGACCTTAATAACTTCATAACTTGGTGTGTTAAAAATAATCTTGATCTGAATGTGGGTATATGCTAATCAAATCCATTATACACGCGAGCAGAACTTTAGTGATCACATCATTTTTATTGTCAACAGAGTAAACTCTTCGCTTGGATTTGTTAAACGCCGGTCTAAAGAATTTTTGAACCCTTATGTTATGAGGCTATTTATAAGACATTTGTTCGGCCTTTACTCGAGTATGCTAGTAAGGTTTGGTCCTCAGACCATGAAGTGCACGTGCGAAGAATTGAAGCTGTACAACGTATAGATTTCTGCGCTTTGCTCTGTGTGGCTTTTCATGGGTAAACATTTAGAATTTGCCACCTTATTTTGATCGCTTGGAGCTAATTATCTTATAGTCACTCAGTACGCAACGATTCTACAGATCGGTGGGGTACATTCTTCAGTTCTACTCGTAAAGATAACTCTAAACTCAAATGCTCATGCTTTGAGAACGGTACCTGCTTATAGAATTGCTGAATCATTTCGAGAATATATAACTCTCATTTCACAGATTTCGAAACAATAAAACAGCTGGCACCTATAAGCAAGTTCGCTTTTCAATAAAATAAAATAGAAATAATAGTATATCTAGGAGACAATATACGTGCACCCGAAAGGTTAATTACTTTTTGCATATACATTTTTTTTAAATCAAAGAAAATAAATTTAAAGTTTACAGATCCTTTATTTAATGTTTGGTATTCTTTATTTAATGTTTCGGGCTGGCTCTTTTCATTACATTTTTCACACATTTCACCGTCATGCAAATTTCTTCTCTAATGTTCCTTTTTTGTTGGAACCACATGTTCATCAAACCATTTGCATACAATCCTAATCTAAAGAAGTTTCTTATCATATCACGATAACGTTAGTCAGTGGCTGTAACAGCTGAACCATTCAGATTTTCGTAAAAATATGATCCAGCGATCCTTCCAACTTGCACACCATATCGCCACTTTCAAGGGTTGTAATGGTGATTGATGAATTACTTGTGGATTCTCTACTGCCCAAAACCGGTTGTTTTGTTTGTTTATATGACCGCTTAAGTAATAAAAGCTTCGTCACTGATAATTAATTTTTCAAAAAATCCGGATTGTCATTGTCAAGCAACATTATCTTATTTGCAAACGTACAGTGCCGCAAATGATCTTTTGGTAGCAGCTCTTGTGTTAATTGAATTTTTTACGGGAATAACCCCAAGATCTTCGAAGTCCAAGTTCTTGCGCACGGTGTCTGATTGATGTCGTTGGATTTTCTCGTACACGTTTATTCCACGACTGTCAAGTATGAATGTCAATTTTAATATTCGCCTAAACCGTGGCAAAACAAAATGTTAACCTTTTGGGGTGTCCATACGAATATGTAGCAACATAATTTAAATTTTTTAACTAAATGTATTTCTTAATATTATCCCTTTACCTATTCGACTTCAACCTCGTGTCACGTGTTCATTTGTATATTGACAATAATAAAGAATGAATGAACTAAAAAACAAACGATGCGGACCCTACGACCACATCACCCCTCTCCTCTGCACGTGAACATGTCCAAGTGAGCGAGTCTATGTAGCGGGCTGGTTCGTGTAATAGCAGGCTTCAAGCTTACCATTAGTTTCGTTTGTGTCGAATGTGAATCTGATCTAGGTATGATGAGATGATCGTCAACTTTATTGTATGGAGCAGTCAAATAAGTCACTTTAGAACTGAAAGTTACTCAAGGTTTAATCACAATTCTTTCATGTGAAATCTTTGAATCGCAAGACCTATCAGGAAAAGTACAACTAATTGATGGTTCATATCTGACTAATGGAATATTATCAGCTGTTTTATCTGCAATACCTGGTGAATATATATGTGTCCCGAGTAAGCCAAGTTGTGAATTGACTTGAAAACTAATTTTCCAAATTTGACCGGGACGTATACGGGTGATTTATACCTGTTGAGGTTTCACAGATAAAACTTCTATCGGAAATTGGTAATTGAAGTTTTTGGAATTTTAATGGCATACTATTTTTCATAACATGCTTTAACTCGAGATCATCTTGTTGTGCCTCAGCAACATTTTCGCAAGGCACATGCTGAATGTCAGTTGTGAACTGTCCTATAAAGTCCAAGTGGCGAAATTGTCTGGAGGGCGTCTTAGCTAGATTTCGTTTGAAAGCAAATATTAACGGTTTATGATCCGAAGTCAGAGTAAAGGCACATCCTTCAAGCAGGTACCTAAAGTGTTTGATAGCTAATATAAGCTGCCAAAAGGCATGAGAATGGTAGCCTCAGCTACTTCGTGTGTCCTATTTACTCTGTGCTTGTCATTTTTCTGATACCTTTGAGGTAATCATTTAAGATCGCCTGATTACCATGGTAAAAATCATCTGTAAACAATTCAACATGCCAAAAAATCGCTTGAGGTGACTAATGGTGCCAGATTGATCGTAATTCTTTATAGCATGAAGACTTGAGTTGAATATTGTTTCATTCATCAACTCTTGCAACCGTCGTTCTATTACTCTGCGTATTAATTGTATGCTCCAAAATGGATTTCACGCTTTACAAATGAACATTTAGCAGTGTTCTTTATGACCTTTAAGCGTGCTCGACGCAATCAGGAGATCGTCGATATATTCAAAACAAACATTTAAACCACTACGGATGGAGCCATAAATCGTTGGAACGATTGAGGTGCATTTCACAGGCCAAAGGTCATACTCGTGAACTCAAAGAGTCTGAAAGGCGTCGTAATTACTGTTTTCGGAATATTACGTTTCTCAATCGGTCAAATATTGTGATTACCGTACATCCATCCAATTGAAATGAAAAATCCTACAGAGGAGGCTTGGTGAATTTATCAAGCTGTGTTATAATATTAAGACGCAGATTCACCATTCTCCTTTTTAAACAGCTGAAGTGGATTTGCCCAAGCACTATATCTGAGAGTCTAGCGCTACTGAATACAATCAATCGAGGTGAGGACATTTATACCGAGACTTCGATGTAAGGGGTCTATCAGACGCTTCTGTTTAATATCTACTAGCAGACCATACCTGTTGAGGAAGTCTGATGAAATGCTCGTCTCAGGCCCAAATCTAATTTAATTAATTTGGTGCCGAACGTATTTACTCTAGTCAAATTTGACGCACCTAGCAAAAAATATGATTTTCCTGGCGATTTGTCTTTTTTGTGACGCTGGGAGGACAGAAACTTCTGCTCCTTTATCTACTGCTCCCTACTTAAAAATCATTAGGCAAAATTTGATTTGATTGTCATAACACGTAAATTTCGTTCCTTTATGATCAAAACGATAATGATACGAACAAATACCATTTTTAGCGGTTACGCATGGTCTCGAATTCGAGCGTTGTATAAATCGGAAGTATGGGCTTGATGAACTGCTACGATTACGTCTACCAAAACCAGATTATTTCAATACATTGGTTAACTTTATTAATCTTGGTCTGTAATAGATCCTGTAATTTATCTGGGCCTATCTAGGCCTGTTGATTGAGCTATAAAACGGGTTTGTTCACTCTCCGCTTTGAATATTCTCACTACTACAAGAAACCTCCATAAGTCTTGTTTCAACACAGGCTTTCCAAACTCTGTCATCCAATTGGGCTACTTGCTCTAATTCTCCTGTATACCCGTCATAAACCGTTCGTACCTTTGTAGGCAGTTTTACATCCCACAGTAACTGCAGGGTTTCTACAGCAAAAGCATTTAAGGCGGTAGCCTGTATTTCACGCAGTAGCTGAGAAGGCTGCCTGTCACAATGAATCGCTTGCAACATCAACAATCCCAACCTGAGATAACAACGCCAATGAACTTGACGTGGTTACGAGCATTCTAGGGAACTAGACCAACGAGTTGGCGGGGCACATGTGGAGTAGGTCAACTACATTTTACAAGACCCTCCTTCCATTGAAAAGTACTAGAAAGCTACACGATATTATTGGACTTAGAGTCTGCGTTCAATTAATCGCAACACGCGTATAGCAACAAGCTCAGAGATGAACGCGCCCAATAATAGCAACAGCAAACTCGAACAGATGCTCAAGAAAATCTTTCATATACGCAACGATAACCCTCGCTGGTGTTGGTATCCCGGGTGATTTGGTAACAATAACGCATACAAGCGCGCATCAAACCTTGAAATTTACCCAGCAAAAGGAATCAGCCAATAACCTTTCTCCAAACCATTAAGCCATAAGCTCATAGCGGCAGATTTAATAAAACCACACCATAGCGCTTAATTTTACGAGATTCGTTATACAACATCAAATTCCTGATTGATACCGGCACTGATTGACATTGAACTAAGATGCTCATTTAAACACGCCTTCGTTCTTGCCAATGCCAAATGTTCGATAAATGATGCGGATTTCTTAACAAAATTCTTTTTCCTAGTAGATCTGAAAAATCTCTAATTCATTGATTAATCTTCTAAGCTGGCAATCAACGCAACATCAGCACGCGTTCATACACCATCTATTATGATTTTTGCAATCATGTCATTTCCCATTTTTGAAACCACGTAGACTTGATCCAATCTGCCATAGCGGAGCTTTCCTAGAATTTCCGTTCAATTTTGACTGCAATTTCAGATCTCGTTGCTGCGCCGCTGCCAAGCTTTCGAAATTTACTTCGCCCGTTAAATGTACCGAACTTATTCTAGACAACAAATCTGCAACATTATATTCCGAACAAGAAACGTGACGGATATCAGTGCTAAATTACCCGATATAATCGAGTTGTCTGATTTGTCGCGGTGTAGACGGTTTTTTTCTGCTTAAAAGTGAATGTTTTTGATCCGTATAAAAACAAAACTGTCTTCCCTTCCTTCTAACAGGTGCCCGAAATATTTTAAAGGCGTCTCCAATCGCAGTCAATTCTCTGTCGTAAGCCTGACACATTTGCTTAGATTTAGGTAATTTCTTCGAATAAAATCCTAATGATTGTAAGTCATTACCAGTTACCGGTTGAGCCAATAAGGTGGTATTTACCAGATCATTCTTACAATTTTTGAAAGCGTTCTTCTTGTTGCCATTTATTAGTTTTTGTAAAAATGATTGATTGTTGACTGCCCTACGTATAAATCTCCAATAAAATTTATCATAGCCAGGAAACGTTACAATTCCGCGGTAGTTGACGGTCGTTCATATTCGTTTATTGATTTGATTTTGTCTGGCAGTGGTTTTAAGCCAGCTGGAGTAATTAAATGTTCGAGAAATTTTCCGAATACACTTTGCAACGTTTATATACTGAGCTCATATTGTCGTAAACGCTCAAATACGATGGTAAGATGTTTTCGATGTTCCTCGATGTTTTTCGACGCAATACCAATGTCGTTGATGTACGGGAACACAAACAGTAATTCTTTTAACACCACATTTATTAAGCGTTGCTGCATCTGCGCCGCGTTACAGAGTCCGTAACGGACTCTGTCCAGTCAAATAAACCAAATGGCGTTATGATTGCAGTTTTTAGTATATCCGCTGGTTCCAACGATATTTGGTGGTATGGTCGACAACCACGCAATATGTTTGAAAAATCCTGAATGAATGGAAGCGTAACGGTAGCGATCCGGAATGGTAATCGCATTCAGCCGGTGAAGTGAACGCCCAGTTTCTTTTCCTATATTCTCATTTTCAACAAATATTCGAATTCGGTACGGACAATTTCCAATTTATCTGGTGCGAGTCGACGAGGCCGTAGACACTGGATGGCCTGTCGTAATTATGTGATATTAACTTTTTATTGACTTTTGTGATCGTGTGTCACTGTAATTCTTTATATCCTCGTAGGATATCTGCTAATGGATCAGTGATGTCGAAAGTGGTAATACCTAACGACTTTTTCGCTGAATTTATTTACATTCTTCTCTCACCGTACGTGGCAATTGGTGTTCCGTTTGCAGCCAGGTTTACTGAATAAGGCAACAACCAAGAACAAGATAGAGTTAGAGGAGCGAGAAAGAGAGAGGGGGAGAGAGAGCGAGAGATCGAAAGGGAGAGATCGAGAGAGAAAGAGAAAAGTGAAAGAAAGATAGTTAGAGAGAAAGAGAGATAAGAGAAGAGAAAGATAGATAATTAGAGAGAGAAAGAGAGAAACTGCGTATGTTTCTCTCGGGTTGCCTTCGCCAATAAAACAATTATTGATTTAATTAAAAACAATTCTTTATAGGTTGGCTTTTACTGTCGTCATTGGGTATTTGCAGGTCTAATGAGGGGCACGTCGATCAAGTACGCTCAAATTAAACAAAAATCAATCAAAGAGAGGCGAAGCTTTAGCCCTAAATTAACTGTAGTTTAGCGACAAAAAGGATAGGATATGTGGATTAGTATGGTGGTGAACGTAGGTGTGACTTATATTTGCGCTCATAGGAGAGAGAAGGATATTGTTAAAGTTAGCCGAAAGTTTCCAGCCGAAAGATAATGCAGATAGTGTCTTTGCTACCTCAGCCGAAAGATGGTAATGCAGCTATTGTTTTTGCTATCCCAGCCGAAAAAATTAATTATAGCCGAAAGATACATTACTTTATATACATAATTCTATATTATTTATAATATATTTATTGGTTAGATCATAATCCTAATCTCTGAAATTTTGATACTGTTAAAGTTAGCCGAAAGTTTCCAGCCGAAAGATATTGCAGATAATGTCTTGAATACAGCAAAAATCAGTCATGAACTCGAATTTAGGAGAATTTAGAATCAAATTACATCATTCGGGTGAAGGAGAAATTATTTCAGTTTATAAGAATTTAAAAATCGATAGGAGCGAGAGTATAAAGAGAGTTTAAAAATAGTCAAGACACTATCTGCATTATCTTTCGGCTGGAATCTTTCGGCTAACTTTAACAAGGTGAAATTTTGAGCAAGTCTGATAGGGGCTGTAATTTGGTATAATGTACCAGAAAGTCCGAATTTTTCGAAACTAAAATAATGAAATGTTCTGTAACTTTTGAGGAACCCACTTTACCATCGATCTCACTATGCTTATTAGAAAGGTTACAGGCCTAGGTAAACCCACGCGAAATTTGAAGAAAATCTGAAGGGGATAGCGGGGTATAATTTGGTATATTGTACCAGAAAGTCCGAATTTTTCGAAACTAAATTAATGAAATGTCCTGTAACTTTTGAGGAACCCACTTTACCATCGATCCCACTATGCTTATTAGAAAGGTCATAGGCCTAGGTAAACCTACGCGAAATTTGAAGCAAATCTGAAGGGAATAGGGGGGTAAAATTTGGTATATTGTACCAGAAACTACAAAATTTTCGAAACTAAATTAATGAAATGTTCTGTAACTTTTGAGGAACCCACTTTACCATCTATCCCTCTATGCTTATTAGAAAGGTCATAGGCCTAGGTAAATCCACGCGAAATTTGAAGCAAATCTGAAGGGAATAGGGGGGTGTAATTTGGTATAATGTTCCAGAAAGTCCAAAATTTTCGAAACTAAATTAATGAAATGTCCTGTAACTTTTGAGGAACCCACTTTATTATCGATTTAACTATGCTTACTAGAAAGGTCATAGGCCTAGGTAAAAAACCCACGCGAAATTTGAAGCAGATCTGTAGGGGATAGGGGGGTGTAATTTGGTATAATGTTCCAGAAAGTCCGAAATTTATACTGTTAAAGTCAGCCGAAAGTTTCCAACCAAAAGATAATGCAGATAGTGTCTTGAATACAGCAAAAATCAGTCATGAACTCGAATTTAGGAGAATTTAGGATTGAATTACATCATTTGGGTGAAGGAGAAATTATTTCAGTTTATAAGAATTTAAAAATAGATAGGGGCGAGAGTATAAAGAGAGTTTAAAAATAGTCAAGACACTATCTGCATTATCTTTCGGCTGGAATCTTTCGGCTAACTTAAACAAGGTGAATTTAGGATCGAATTACATCATTTGGGTGAAGGAGAAATTATTTCAGTTTATAAGAATTTAAAAATAGATAGGGGCGAGAGTATAAAAAGAGTTTAAAAATAGTCAAGACACTATCTGCATTATCTTTCGGCTGGAATCTTTCGGCTAACTTTAACAAGGTCAACATTTTCAAAACTAATATATCTTGGCTGGAATAGCAAAGACACTATCTGCATTATCTTTCGGCTGGAAACTTTCGGCTAACTTTAATAGGGTGAGAGAAGGAGTAACTTTGTTGCCTTAAAATAAATCATTCTCAGAAGTACACAAATTTGTCTTAGATAATTACTGTCCTTTCCCGCTTATATATCAACTAACAGGTTGTCATTTTTTAGTTTATAAATTAGCGTCTCAAATTATATGCTTATTGCAGGTGATATAGAGAGACAAATTAAAACGAATTTTCCTATTATGGTGGATTTGCACGCGATAGACATAAATAAAGTTTAATACGATAGAGAATTATACGTATTCTAGTATATAAAATAAATTAAACCAATTTAGGCTAATTAATTACAATTTATATTGATTGACAACAACAAATAATTATTGTGTACCGCTTACCTTATTGATAACAAAATGTAACACCGATCCTTTCGCTTTACACGTAAGCACATAATTTCCTGGTTGTGATACACAATCTCGTATTAAAAAATCACCATCCTTTTGGACAATTTCTTCGGCTCGGGTTCGTGGTATCGGTCCATGGTACCATGCATGTGATTTTAAATCGCGCGAATCTAGTGATAATTCCCATTCGAGTGCTTTTTTTAGTGCAAGCGCTTCTTGAGATTCTTGTGATGTTGGTGTGCCCGCCGCTGAATTGTTACCCGATTCCATTTCAAATAAATCACCTAGACTTTTGCTTTGTTTTGTTGATTTACCATTTACTGTTAGCAATTCATAACTGAAAAGGTGAGAAAAAAGAAAAAAAACATTAAAGCGATTAGTAGGCAATAAAAATTTAATGCATAATCAATGTATTGGAAATTTTGTGTAATGAAACTCCATCTATTATGTATCCTAATCGGATCTAGAGACGGTGCGATAACGAGACATTAAAATGGATATAGTTTCGGGCCGGAATCGTAAAATTGTATACGTTCTTTCGTCTCCCCGATTTTTTGGGGGGTTGCTACTGTACGCGAAAAAAGAAACGTGCATGTGTTTGTAATGAGCGATAACGTTAATGGGTTTCGTTTAATGTTTACAATTTTATTACACAACATTGGGAGGGTTCTTTTGTAATTAGGTCAAAATACTAGATTTGTGCAAACATTCAACACTACCAATGTTTGTGTATGCGGTCAGTCATATGAAAGCATAAACATATTACGTAATTTATTTAAGAGACCAAGTGTAGTCAAGTGAATCACGGAATATATGAACCCTTTAATCAATGTTGTATGCCTAGCCTGTATACACCTACCTAAACACAGTACATTGTTAAAGAACTAAATTTACGAATTTATGTGGTTTTTATGGTTTTCCCCATTTCTTCAAGTGAAAATCTATTATGTTCTACAGCCAAAATTAAATACAATAATATATTGAATTGGGGTGGGCTGAGGGGGGAAGGGCGGTATTTATTTAACACACAGACGAAGAAAAGGTATTGAAGTGGAAAACTAAGTAAGGAAATACATTTTGATTAGTTTTATGTTAAATGTGTAATATTTGTTATCGGAAAAATAATTTTTGCGGCAGAATGATAAAAAATGTAATTCCTTTTCGAATACCGCTAACTCACTTCATTCACTCCTCTCAAAATACATGTACATTTAATATGATTTATATATAGGGAAAATAATGTGTGAAACTGTTTCATTGTTCGGTTTGTTCCGAATGAAACTATAGGGGTTAAGTCCCTGATTAATGCTTGTAATTATCGTACACACGTATCTAAAAAAATTATGAACGTCATTATTAAAAAAAATATATTTCCATTTCCGCAGTATGTTTAATGGTGAACAATAAAATTGTGACTGTATTGGATTTTAGAACGTGTTGGCAAATGATGTCAAAATCGTCAAATTTACTCAAGATCCATTATCTTGTTTCATTATTTACCCTACGTAATGAACGACCATATACATAAAAGCTTTTATTTTTTTTTATTTCCAAACACACCTTCAGGATATAGGACATCGAATCATGTTTGTGACAGATTTGTTAAACTTAAAAATGATTTTTAAATTAAGTGTAAAGTGATTTATTTTATGTTATGCGGCAAGTTTCGTAGAGGTAGGGTAACGTTTCTCGTGTGTATGCCGGGAGCCAAAATTAATTTTGATTTTTTGTATTAAAAGGTAGAATAACTATACGTTTCCAAGATTTTTTTTTACAAAATCCAGACATTATGCGAACAAAATATTATGGAATGCTTATAACGGGTGATTTTTTTGTGGTTAGGATTTTCATGCATTAGTATTTGACAGATCACGCGGGATTTCAGACAAGGTGTCAAAGAGAAAGATGCTCAGTATGCTTTGACATTTCATAATCACGATCTGCCACAACGTCGAATTTTCAGTGAATGGGCCCTAGAAAAGTTGGCAGAAAATCCGCTTTTTTATCGACAAATTTTGTTCAGCGATGAGGCTCATTTCTGGTTGAATGGCTTCGTAAATAAGCAAAATTGCCGCATTTGGAGTGACGAGCAACCAGAAGCCGTTCAAGAACTGCCCATGCGTCCCGAAAAATGCACTGTTTGGTGTGGTTTGTACGCTGGTGGAATCATTGGACCGTATTTTTTCAAAGATGCTGTTGGACGCAACGTTACGGTGAATGGCGATCGCTATCGTTCGATGCTAACAAACTTTTTGTTGCCAAAAATGGAAGAACTGAACTTAGTTGACATGTGGTTTCAACAAGATGGCGCTACATGCCACACAGCTCGCGATTCTATGGCCATTTTGAGGGAAAACTTCGGAGAACAATTCATCTCAAGAAATGGCCCGGTAAGTTGGCCACCAAGATCATGCGATTTGACGCCTTTAGACTATTTTTTGTGGGGCTACGTCAAGTCTAAAGTCTACAGAAATAAGCCAGCAACTATTCCAGTTTTGGAAGACAACATTTCCGAAGAAATTCGGGCTATTCCGGCCGAAATGCTCGAAAAAGTTGCCCAAAATTGGACTTTCCGAATGGACCACCTAAGACGCAGCCGCGGTCAACATTTAAATGAAATTATCTTCAAAAAGTAAATGTCATGGACCAATCTAACGTTTCAAATAAAGAACCGATGAGATTTTGCAAATTTTATGCGTTTTTTTTTAAAAAAAAGTTCTCAAGCTCTTAAAAAATCACCCGTTAGTATGTAGAAATATTTTGGCATATACCATAAATTTAAAAATTTTATTCCATTAAATACAACAAAACACCCCATAAAATCGTATATGCTTTATAATTTATATGGGAAATGCTCGTTATTTCGTTTTTAGGAAAAAGGCCCAACCCTTATTTGGTATCACAAAAACAAAAATAAATGTTTGTTTTATAAAAATGGGAATGAAAAAAAAAATGTTCAAATAAGCGCAGATCATATAATGTTTGCTACCATTCATACATTATATGGGTCTACGATATAGTATACCACAGATGAGGAATAATTGTGAATTATATAAAATGCCCTAAATTATTTAAACTATTTTTTGTATTGCCAGATATGCCAGTTATGATTTAACATTTCTTTTAGGTTAACATATTTTCATAATATAAAGAGTTCTATCCCAAACAATTGAAAAATTAATTCCGGAGGACTCCTGATCCATTTCTGGCACTCGGAAAACTCGTCTCAACAAATTTGATCAAAATCTTTCGAGTCGAATTTTTTTTAAACAAATGGCTTGGACCATATCGAAAGAAAACAAACTTTCTCGAATTAAAGTTGGCGCAACCAAGACACAACATTACGAAGCACAATGGAACATAACACCAGACGTTCAATTAAGTTAAGGCAAAACACTTAACGCGCACTTGTTGGCGCAAATTAAAATTCCGTGCGGTCGCTTCCTGGCACTCTAGAAATTAAAACTCTGAGGGTTTGCTTTCTCGCAGTCGAATTAAAAAAAAAAGACCCCGACGCCACCGCAGGCGATTCCTTTACCGAATTTGAACTTCGGATTCACAACATAATTTTTGAATTTAGAAAAAAAAGGAACTTGTACTTACCTTATCGAAAAAGCACTGCGAAGAGCCCTCATACGGATATTCCCGAAATCCGGACTTCATGCAATCGATTTCTGGTACTTGGCAGCATTATTTTAGCAATTTTCCTCAAATTTGTTATCGCTCGTAGATAAAAATCTACACAAGAACTTGTTATTTAATAACTTATTTTATAAGAATAAACGCCCATATAGGAATGGCCGATTTTGGACATTAAATGTGCATTAAGATAAGTTACCTTTGAGTAACACAACGTCAAGCAACCATTACTGCAGTTAATACAAATTTTGAAGACCGCATACATGGGAACATAAAGAAGAATACGCAAAAAATCGGAATGAAATTGAAACACCTAGCTCGGGGTTCCACCAAATCTTATCTACCTACCAGCTCTGGAAGCTGGCTAGGATTTAATCGACTAATCAATCATTAATCGGAATACTACAAACTGCTTCTACAACCTTAGAAATGAGGCAACCACATCTCTCGATGGGATGCACCGCTAGCGAAATGAAACACTGCTAAAATTCTGCTTAGCTTAGCGCTGTTTGTATATTACGCTTTCTCTCACTGAAACTCTTTGCTATGCACCTATCTCATATATTTTAATATAAAAATGACCCCGAATAACGCTGATTCACCTAGCACTTCATATTTCAGGAACGTGTCTCGAGCGTTAAGCGGGGTATTGATGTAAACCTATGCGGTGCACATAACCGCCAGTTTATGTCTTAAAATTCTACCAATTGAGGATACATATTAGAATGACTGCAAATCACAAAGACCGATTGTAACATTGTTTTGTATTCTTAGGCTGTTTGAAAGTATTGTGTATGATTCATTGTACTTTCATTGTAAACCGTTGTTTTCTGATAATCAGCATCGTTTTCTCAAAGCACGATCCGGGACCAGGGAATCAGGTTGACGTTATTTTCACCGATTTTAGTAAAGCGTTTGACAGAATTTCTCTTGAAATTATTTTGTTTAAGCTTAAAGCTCTTGGCTTCCATCCCAAATTCTACGTTGGGGGGACTCATCAGGATCACCACATTTCACAGCAACATCTGGAGTGCCCAAGGCATCCATTTGCGGTCGATTTTTTATCTTGTCTATCAACGATGTTAAGTCTTTGACATGACGGTTTACAAACGGATTTCAACAACATCAACAAGAGCCTATGGATTATAATAGGCTGTTGTTTGGTGTTGTTTGACTTTAACAACTTTTCTACATGGAGTGCAAGAACAACCTTGAGTTGAACCACAAATAATAAATTAAATCAGATATGAAAACAAGAAGTAAAAGTTCTGTAGTTCAATATTTAAGTTAAACTCCATTTGTACAATCAGCAACATCTATCATAATAAAAGAATAAGAAAATAAAAATTGTCTCGGGTAAAAGCTTCTCACTCATAACACGAAAATAAATCGATCAAAACAAAAAATTATGTTGTTTCATATTATTTTTCGTTTGCGCTAATGCAACAAAGCAAGATGCAAAAAACACATTTTGTTATAAAAAAAAATAAAAAAATCAAACCATCCAATAAGAAACATCGTTTACGGGACTTTATGTTTATATTTCTATCACTATGTAAGCCATAGTGCTAAATGTATTTTCGTTTAACCATTTCTGCAAGTAAATTCATTTGCTGTCTGTGAACGTGTTTGCTTTTATGACAATATTGCGTTGTAACAATGCCTTCTATACTACTGGCCTTTTACTACTCTCATTTTTCGCACATGACGTCAATTTAAGTCTATACAGAGACTGCGCAATAATAATTTTAGGATATTTACACTAACAAAGCAACTAGAGAAAGCAACAACAACGTCGACTTAGCGTGTCGTCATCATTTGGTGTAAGCGGCCAGTAGTTTAGAAGGCATTGGTTGTAACCAAAACCAAACACAATATATAATATGATTGTGTTTGATTTGGTTGTAACTATCCCCATTAATGCATACATAGTAAAATAATTTTTGCTAGAAGTAAATCGTTTGAAAATTTTTCGTGATGTTCTCGCACACCGATTGAATTTTTATATCTGTACTCGAGTAAATATATATTGAGAAACGATTTTGTCATTAATGTTTCATTTAATTAGATTAATTATTCATACACAAATTGAATGTCCCTTACACATATTATGAGTATATTATGCCAATCTCAACATACGGTTGGTTTTAGAATTGTTTTGGTAGATATTGGATATCATGTTGTAACGAAATAAGGAGAGATCGGTGACGAAATTTTAAGTTCTTAGGGATCATAAATTTAAATAAATACAGAATGAATGGTTACATGGAACTTAAAATTATGTGAACAATTTCATTTGGTATTGATAAGAAATGGTGGCCCATGAAAAAAATCCTAAGACCAATCGAATCGTCTGTTAGAATTGGCTCTAAAGTAAATATTTGTAAATGGAAATACCATTTACAAATATTTATCTATAGCGCCAATTCTAACAGACGATTGGTCTTGGGATTTTTTTCATGTGTATAGTGAATATCATTTCTTATCGATACCAAATGAAATTGTTCACAACATTTTAGGGTCCATGTAACCATTCATTTAAATTTTAAATGTACAGTTTAAATGGATCATTTCCAGGATCGTATAGCGCTAATCACATCGTACGTACGCATGGACTTGTAGTTTTTTTCTAAATGGGACATCATGTCGTTTAGAAATCAGAAAAGATCGGTGGCTTCATGTTGACTTGACTTGAAAAAAATCAATTTGACTTGAAAAATATTAATGTAAAAATACAAAATAAAATAAATCCGCTTTGGATTTGAAATTTAAAATATAAAACTGAAGTAACAAATAAAATCACTGAGGGGTATAAAATTGCTTTGCTTTAATACTCGTATACTTTTAAATTATCTTTAGTTAGACAAAAATCAAAGAAATAGCTACTTTTATTGAAACTCTTACCAATGCCTCCTAAACTACAGGCCTCTTACTACTCTCATTTTTCGCACATGACGTCAATTTATGTCTAAACCGAGACTGTGCAATAATAATGTTAAGATATTTACACTAACAAAACAACTAGAGAAAGCAACAAAAACGTCAACATAGCGTGTCGTCATCATTTGGTGTAAGCGGCCTGTAGTTTAGGAGGCATTGCTCTTACACATCGTCTTCTCTGGTTCATTATCGCCAAAGTTGATTCTGTGTCTATCTAAGTAAAGGAAGTAATGATCTTTGTTGTCTACTAGGAACATTTATTTTAATTGAATTTGGCACAGGATGTAGTGCGCCGATTAGGCCTAGAAGGAGATAACAATTACATGCACGTTTTAGCAAATCGAATGTATTTCCTAGCGTTGCTAAGTTGTAGGTCTAACACCCAGTTAAATATGGTAGTTTTCGCTGTTTGTTTATATGGTATGGTAGATCATGGTCATAAACCGTCTTTCCAGGTCAAGTAGCGTATAAACTTCTTTTAAAATTTCTTTGGATATGTTTTTAGAACAGACACCACACATTTAAAACAAATTTCAGCTGGGATCGAACGTAGGCACAATACAGGATCTTAAATGTTTCCAAATCAAAAATGTCACCCGTCCAACGTTTGACAAAACCGAGCATGGAGTTTGCTCTAGCGATCCACAGCTCAATAGAATAGGCTTAGTAAACCTTATGTTTTCAACAAAAGTAACCACTAGGTCTTTATTTTCAAGTACTACCTGAAGTAGTACACCATTTTTCTTACAGCCTTGTGTAAGAGGGTTGGTTGAATGAAATGAAAAGATTTGCATTTTTCAATGTTGAGTCTCAGAGAATTTACCTCGCACCATTACGCTAGGTTGTCAATAACTTCCTGTATTTTATGCTTTGTAGATTTTGAGGTCATCTGCGAACATCAGAATATGTATTGGAATGCTTTATCACTTCAGTAATACCATCACTTCAGTAATATCAATAATCCATGACCCAATTCTGCATACCTGTGACAATAATTTTTTGGGAGATGACGAAGTTCCATTCAGAATGGGTAAATTGTAGAACTTCATTAAAAAGACACGTTAAAATCCCCAAAACAAGTTGACATTTTTAATTAGAAATCTAGCTCAGCTCTAAAAAACTAAATTGGAAAGTTATCGATTAGGTAACGGCCTGGTTCCATTCATTAGAGCTGAATCCCAAAATTTCGTCAAATTTAGCTTTGCACACCGAATTTAACCGTCATTTGTTGAGAGAGGTGACCTAGTTCCATTGAGCATTATGTTAGAGTTCCAATCCAATTCTACATAGCATATTTGACGATAGTTGATTGAGGAACGGTAAAGTTCCATTGATAATAAATAGTTCCAATAAATATGTCCCGTGCAGTATAATTATACTTGGTAGTTATAAGAAAATTCTTTAGTGACCAAAATTAATAAAACATTTGAAATTTTTGCGAAATAAACTAAATTTATTTGAAATATCCAATCCGGTAGTTAATCTGACATTGAATAACATTGATAGTTTTCCGGGAACCATTGTCTTTGGGATGCCTCACATATTTTGTGCAACTTTTTGAAAAAAAAAATTTCATTCGTGGTTGCCAATTTAAGGGTTAAATACTAATGGATTTTAAAGTAATTTTTAATATAATGTTAATAACTATTCTCTCTCTCTCTCTAGCTTCACATCCCATAATGAGATTTTGCCGCCCGTACTATGGTCCTCCATCCATCTCGGTCTGTTGCTCTCGTCCTCTAGTTTCGATATCCTAGTATATGTAGATCTTATTCGACGTCGTCACGCCAGCGTAGTCGGGGTCTTCCTCTACGACGCATCCGACTGGTTGTTGGTGAAACACTTTATTGATCATCTGTTGTTGTGGGGACCTTGTAACGTGGCCGAGCCATCTCACTCGATTGGATTTGATGAAACCGACAATATCACTACCTCCGAGGAGTTGCTTTATTTCGTGGTTTATACGAATCCGATATTCGTTGTTCGCAACTTTAATTACGCTAAAGATTGAGCGAATTTTCGAAGGCCTTTCGAAGGAAAGGCTACAAATTAATTCGGTCCGTTTTCAAAACGTGGCTCTGACTGTAATAAATTTTTTATAGTGATAGCTGATTTCCGTTGTTTCAGACAGATTAGATATCTGCCGTTAACATTCAGTTTGCATTGCTTTGAGTCTCATACAAAACGAGTTTTTTACGGTGTTGAATATGTCGAATTTTGTGATAACTAAAGAGCATTTGCGGGAAATGTTAATTTTTTTATTTTAATTGGAAGCTGAAGCACGTCAAATGCTCTTGGAAGTATCCGATGACAATGCTCCTACCAAAAAATCATGTAGGTAATGGTTTCAACGCTTCATAAATGATGATTGCAGTGTTGAAGATAAGCCTCGCTTAGGATAGGCAAAAAATTCGTAGACGATGAATTAGAGGCATTGCTCGATGAAGATTCCACTCAAACGCAAGAGAGGCTTGTCGATACATTGGAGGTGACTCAACAAACAGTTTCCGTACGATTGAAATCAATGGACATGATGCAAAAGCAAGGCAATTAGATCTCTTTTGAATTGCAACCAAGAGAGGTGGAAAAGCGAGTTTTTTCTTGTGAGCAGTTGCTTCAAAGGCAAACAAGAAAGGGTGTATTTTTATATCGGATAGTGACTGGTGACGAGAAGTGGATCTTCTACGATAACCCTAAGAGGAAAAATACTACACTTTGCTCAGCCAATCGTTGCCATCGACCTCAACATCAACAACAATGACGAACATTCATACTTCGAAGGTTATGCTGTGTATCTGGTTGGACTAAAGAGGTGTTGTGTATTACGAGCTGCTATAACCTGACGATTCGATTACGGGCGAGCGATACAGACTACAATTAATTCGTTTGAGCCGTGCATTACGAGAAAAACGACCGGAATATGAGGAAAGGCATGATAAAGTTATTTTTCTGCATGGCTACGCTCGGCCTCACGTTGAAAAAGTCGTAAAAAAATATTTGGATACGCTCGAGTTGGATATTTTACCGCACCGCCTGTATTCTCCGGACATTGCTCCTTCTGGTTACTGGCTGTTCCAACGGATGCAACACGAATTGGCAGGTTCACTTCTTTCGAAAAAATTGAAAATTCGGTTCAAACTTGGATCGCCTCAAAAGACGAAACGTTTTTCCGAGATGGGATTTGAAAATTGCCTGAGAGGTGGAAAAAAGTCGTAAGCAGCGAATGACAATATTTTAATTAATCTGTTCATTCATTTTTTTTAAAATAAGTATTTTTCAAAATCAAAATAACGAACCGAATTATTTGTATTACCAATAAAACGTATCAATACAAAATAATTTATGCTAATTAAGCGTAATATGCCAAATAATTCACCGTGTAATAATTGCTTAGATAAATTGATTCGTGCTCTTGACATATTAAAATAAGAAAAAATAACGTGTTAATAAACTGTTCGGCTGAACAATTTATGAGTCGGACCCCATCTGAGAACCCCCTGAACCAATATTTCCGAGTTTAAAACTCATTATAATCGATTCTTAGAAATCGAAACCCCCCCTCATTTATAAGTCGTTCGACTCGAAAACCATTAAATAAATTTCCCGAAAATATACTCATCGCCATGCATTCCTGGCAATCTCGAATTAGAAAACCCTTATCGCAATTGTTATGAGAATCGTTCGAGTTGAAAAACAACACAAATAGTCTCGGGACAACCTCTAAATGAGATCAGAATCCATCGCAATCAGTGTCTGGTACTAGAAAACATCCTCTCAGTAATTTAGAAAACCGTGCGAGCCTAGCAAAAATTAAAGAAACGACTCCGGGCCCGCCAGATAACATCAGCATCATTTGAGACAGAAGAATATGTGAAAAAGGACCTAGCTCATACCATTAATTAAATGTGAATGTCAAGCAAATCAATATTGTTACTATAACAACGAACATTTTCAAAAGACGCGATTAACGAAAACATACAACATGTCACCGTAACGCAATCAGCCCAACATGGCGCAACATTCTTCAATATGATGAAACATAACGGGAGACATCTAATTAACGCAAGACTCAACGCAACTCACGCAACAGCTACAACATTGTGCAATATGACGCGTCATAGTGGAACATCACACAACATTCCTAAACAAAATTCAACCATTACGTAATGCAACATCACCCTGGTGCAACGCACGGACCCCTAAATGAATTTTCCGGAAATCAGAACACCTTGTAATCGTTTCCTTGCAATTCAAAACTCCGTTTGTTAAATTTTATCAAAATCGTTCAAGCCAAATAAAATGTTAAAAGGCCACAAACCCAACAAAAAACCCCCTAATAAGGACCAATCGTAATCAACTTCTGGTACTCGAACCTCTCCCCTCATTGCAATCCATTCCATTCATCAAATAACCCATATTACCGCATTTTTTATCAAAATTGTTTAAGCCGAAAAATATTAAAACCGCGCCCTATCGAATGACCTACTAAACGAATTTTCCTGATATTACCACTCAACAAAATCAATTCCTGGCATTTGAAATTCCATCTTCACTAATTTTTATCAAAATCATGCGAGCCGACCAAAAATAATGGAATCCGGTCCCCACCGGATGACCCCTAAATGAATTTTCGTCGAAACAGGGATTCATCTCAATTGATTTCCGGAAATTCGAAAACGCCCTGTCAACAATTTTTATAAAATCGTGCCCCCCGACAAAAAGAATAAAAAAAGGAACCGGGCTCAATCTGACGACTCTCTCAATGGATTTTCCCGAATTTAACACACATCTCAATTGAATCCTAGGACGAAAAACCCTCCTTACCATGTTTCATAAAAGTTGTGGGAGCCGAAAAAAATAAGGATGGAGATCCGGGGTCCACTAGATAACCCTCTTAACACTTTTGCTCTGAAATCAGCACCAATCACCAGAATCCTCGAATTTGAACCCCTCTCCCCTTCATTATTTTTATCAAAATCGTGAGAGCCAAAAAAAATTAAAAACGGGACTCGGGGTCCAACCGGATAACTTTCAAAGTGAATTTTTCCGAAATCATGATCCATCACACTCGGTACTCGAAAAACGTCTCTCAAAAAGGAAAAACCCCAAACCAAAATGAAAAATGAAACCTCCCTCATGAAACTCGTTTAAGCTAAGAAAAAAATAAGAAAAATGGAATCCGGGTCCCACTGAAGGACTCCCTAAACGAATTTTCCTCAAACCAAGTCCCTTTGCAATTGATTTCTGGTACTCGAAAACCTCCTTTTAGCAATTGTCATGAAAATCGATCGAGCCATTTGAGAAACCCTTGTACAAACATATAAATATACAAATGTATTTATGTATATACAATTAATCCTCGTGCACGTGTACAAAATATTTACTATACATACGTACACAAAATCATAATACAGTGTGCGAATGGTTGTTTCACATTTTTATATGTTTTTGTTTTTTATATATAACATATATTTATATTTTCATTTTACTTTATTTAACTCCGTAATAAAAATAAAGAAACATCTTAAAAGCTTAATTTTGTCGTCACGCATTTAAGCAAGGTTCAGAACCATTTTATTTATAACATTTACAAAAGTTTTGATGAAAGTTTTCTTTAGTTGCAAGTCATTACATAGATGGATTGGAGTTTAAGTAAGAAAACTAAAAAAAAATATTTTGTTCTAATTTTCATATCTGATAGCTTTATTGTTTGTGGTTGAACGTGGGCAAACAATTGAAACAATCACCTACTCTCGAAAACGCGCACACAGTCTTTTTCTTGTAACTATATTATATTAACAACGATGGTACCAAGTGTTGTAGAACTCGTAGACCCTTATATTACGAAGGCTCTTTATTCAAATTTCGAATCGATCACCTTAGAACTGATTACGGTAAGGGTGAGCCTGTCCCTAGAATGCGGCACGAGGCTAATCAACATTGCCACTTCACTGATTTTAACGTAAAAAAATTGCTATTTAACTGGGGCCGTATTCCTTCCCCAATCGGAATACAATTTGCTATGTTTGTGAAGTTGGCCCAAAATTCTGGCCCAAAAAATTGTATTTTTGCCGCTGGTAATACCGTCATCTATTTTAATAACTATCATGACAGAAAACTCAAAAAACATTGAATATCACATAAATTCAAAGAACAAATATGAATTTGAATGAAGTTAATATAAATAATACAATTGTATTTCAAATTTATAAAATTATACTATTAATAAAATAAAAAATATACAAATTTAACTCAAACATGATCATGCTTTATATGAAAGTGATAAAGAACATTTCTCAAAATTCTAATTTTTAACACAAAAACTATAGTTGCTATCACGAACTGTCAGTTCAAAAAAATCGTATATTACGACATTTTAATGATGTCAGCCCAACATTTTAGTGTTGTCTTGAAATTTATGTCGAATACACTCAGCTAAAAATTCAAATTTTTATAGTAGAAGGAATCATTGTAACGCGGTATAATAAATGCAAAACAGCCAAGAAGCAATTTTTATTATTTTCAATTAGTATCTCAAGTTTTAAAGATGGACATACACCAAAATACCGTTTTTCGAATTAAAATTGAACCTTCTACTGTTGTTTACTAATTTCGAAATATGAAAACTTCTATTAAAAAAATCGAGGTTTTCGAAAATTTTCATAACTAAAAATGTATGACGTATGTCGGCCTATGTTAATAAACGCCTCATATACGATTAGTCGATTGGCCCATAAATAGTTTTATTTTAATACACATACACATAATACTATACCTCCTCATTCTGAGAATGACCTATATTCGGCCGATATACGAACAACCATAATATTTAATGGAAGTTGACATTTTCGGTTTTGGTCATCGGTCTCATTATGGTTTTTGGACAGATCTAGTTCTAGCCTTTACAAGTAAGAAGTTTCAGGAGGCTGTGATGGCGCCTCATACCAAGAATGTCCTATATTCGGCCGATTTACGAACAACCATAATATTGAGTCCAATGTAGAGGAAATCTGTGAATCGTAATTGGCAGCAACTCCTAATTAAAACTTCCTCGATTTTAATAGTTTTTCCATATTACAAAAAATCATTTTGGGCGGGATGGCATTTTGGGATAATTTTTTTCGCTAATAAAATTATTGGTCTTTCGATATACCAACCCAATATTATGATTGTTCGTAAATTGGCCGAATATAGGCCATTCTTGATATGACGACCCCATCCCATCCTCCTGAAACTTCTTTCAGGTCTATCAGATCTATCCAAAAAATCGTAGTGATACCGTTGACCAACACCGAAAATCTCAACTTCTATTAAATATTACGGTTGTTCGTAAATCGGCATCACAATCTCCTGAAACTTTTTTATTTTAGTTAAATATTGAATTTTTAGAAGTAACAATATTTTAATTTTTTGGGTTGACAACATTAAAATGTCGTGACATACGGTTTATTGGTGCCTGTCCAATACATACGTGACAGAAAAATATATTTGTTTTTTGGGCTGATATCATTAAAATGTCGTGATATACGATCTTTTTGGGCTGACAGTTCATACGTGTCAGAAATTATAGTTTTCGTGTTGCCACTGCGTTTTTTGGGGCTGACATTTGGGCCAACTTCACATACAACAATTTGCTTTCAGATTTTCTATATTTCTCGAATTTTTCGCCGGCTACTTTATTGTGCAAATGATTGTTATGCGGCGCTTACAAATTTTCAAATTTTTTCACATTTTGAATTCTTACATTGAATCATCCAAGTATCCAATCCAATAAATTAAAAAAAAAATCCAGGGCGCGTATTCCAGGGCGCGTATTAATCGGTGGATATTTCCGTCTATTATAATTTGCATTAAAATTCTCTTAAATTATTCGAAATTTTCACCGGCTACTTTCCAATTTGCTTATAAGTCTTCTATTATTTATTTCACTACTAAACAAAAATCGGTGGAGATTTCCGACTGGGTAAATCAATGCGGATTTATCCCCCCCAAATAATAGATATTTGCTTGCGAGAAATCAAGTGGTAAAAACGATTAAAGTAGCCGGCGAAAAATTCGAAAAATATAAAGAATTTTAATGCATATTATAATCCGCATACGGATATATCCACCGATTTCAAGATTAGGCGGTCAGGAAACTAAGAAAAACCCCTTCTATTAAAATTATCAAAAAATGTAAATAAGTTCATGCTACAAATCTAAATTTGATCAAATAGGGAACAACTTCAACCTTATATGTGGTTCTGGGTCGATACAATGCTTACTTGCCCTCAACAAAGGCGTAACTTTCAAAATGAAGAATTGAAGAATATGTCCCACTCTAACCGCGGACAGTATAACCTTTTTCTCTTAGTGTTTCGGGAAACTACAACAATACATTCCTTTTGTAATGCAAACAAGACAAAATAAGGCCAACTACCTTAGGGGTTCGATGGGGTAGATAATTTGACTATAAAAACGAGTGTTAGAGGAAATAAAGAGTGATTCATTTCGAGGTATATAACTTTGAATTTCAATAAAACACAGAAAAATAATTTTAATGACCACTTTATTTGAAAGATAATTTTAGACCATTAATGTTTGAATATGATTTCGGACATGTGGCCGCCGCGGCTAGCGCATGTATGGCGTAATCTGGAAGTCCAATTTTCGATTACTCTTCGTGATGCGAATACTTGCAAGTGTTCAATAGTCTCTGGCTTATACTGGCGTAGACAAGTGACTTCCCATACCCCTAAAGTAAATATGGCCCGCCTTGTTGAAGCCACATGTCTCTGATGCCAATATTACAAAATTGTGGCACAAAAAAATTATTAATCATGTCTCTATACCGGTCTTCGTTGACTGTAACGTTTTCACCAGAATCAATTTTGAGCACTTATGGTCCAATGATTCCTTCGGCCCATAAAGCACAACAAATGGTAACGTTTTGTGGAAATAATGGTTTTTGTATAATGGCATGAAGACTATCTTCACTTCAAATAGAACAATTAGTTATGCTTGTTGACATAGCCAAACAAAAATGCGCCTAAAAATTTAGTATGGAAAGCTTGCATCGCCCATTAACTGAATTGGCGGCGCGAACCATGGTCGTATGGTTTTAATTCCTTCCCAAGTGGAATCTTACAACAATGTAAACCAAGAACCTTACACAAAATCATCCATAAAGATGTTGGATCAAGTCCCAATTGTTGTGCCCTAAGTCCATTTTGTTGTGTTTTCAGATAACACGGAATATATTAGAATCATCAAAGAATTATATATTGCTATTTCAAGCCAACCCCCTTCCCTCCATTTTGATTTTTGATCAAGCTATTTTTGAACTATTGATACATGGGTGTTCTACATATAACATAACGTGTCATTGTGTTGTAATATTCAGTCGCCATGGCCTGATGAGATGATTGAATTTCTCATGGTTGTTACAAAATTTCATCGAAAATGGAGCTTCAAAAATAATTTGATCAAAATTACGTCTAAATTTTGGCTCTCAACTGAATTGCTTCTCAACGGCAGTGCACAAGTTCTATAAACGTCGTAATTTATATCCTATCTGTACTCTACGAAATCTGTAGCACACACTTATGAAATAAATAACAACGTACTATCCAGTTGGAGTGGGGACTATTTCAGTAATATTTACATAGTTCGTTGTTTCGAGAGCTGAAGCTGCTTCCACTAAGGTATCTTTATGTATTTAAGGTTTTGAAACTATTCTTTGTTCGTAGCAGTAGCTATCATAGTCGTATTAATACGTCCCTAAAGCTATAGTATGGATAATTATAGGCTTATAATAGGTTAATTAAATGCTATATTAACAATTTTTGGGCTCCATCCCTTCCAACTAAAACAATGGGTTCTACTAGCTTTAGAAAAAGTTAGCAGAACCCAGATCCAAAACTGATTTAAAAACAATTGAAAAATTAAAGGTTAATTTTAGACTAATGAAAAAGCATAAGGCTTTATCACTTGAAAGCTAGCGTAAGCCAAATCAAAAAACGGACCAAAACCGAAATTAAACCCCAAAACAAGATCAATCGACATATAAATAATGTTAGGCTCAATATATATAGACTAATCAAAAGAATGAGATTTTTGGGCTCCATTCGTTCTTTGCTCGGGTTAAATACAAATTTGGAACGCAAAACAAACTCTATTAATGTGCGTATTTCATAGCTTTTATGTTAAGCCCGCTTAAAGGGATTGTAAAAATTTTGATGTCGCTAAGTTGGCACAACTGTCCTATATGCTGACCGAATTTAATTTGGGTTCTGTTAGCTTTAGATTAAACGACCTGCAGTTTGGTCAAACACGTTTTTCGTTCTAATTTCGGTTTAGGCCCGATTTTTGATTTTGGTTCCACTACACTCAGAAAAAAAATATGATTGAGCTGATCATAAAAGTGAACATCATTGTTATGATTACATGCAATGATTAAGAATATCATATTAAGATAAAAAACAATCATTTGAAATAATTGTATTTAACACACAATGATGATAATTTTCATACAAACTATGATTGGATTAACCATCGATTTGGGTGAGTGGGTGGGGTAGGAGTGGGGTGGATGACGGTAGGAGTGGAGTGAATGGATATATATATATATATATATATATATATATATATATATATATATATATATATATATATATATATATATATATATATATATATATATATATATATATATATATATATATATATATATATAATATATATTTTATAGGCTTCTCGTCACAAATAAACAACTGACCTGAATTTTGGTGGTCGTACCGCTCTCCTAAGTGGTCCAAAACGGAGCACAACTTAAGAACTTAAGTCTGACTGGTTGAGGCTTTATTCAATGCTTCCTAAACTACAGGCCACTTACACCAAATGATGACGATACGCTATATCGACGTTTTTATTGCTTTCTTCAGTTGTTTTGTTAGTTAAGGCGCTCTCTCGATTTATGACATAAATTGACGTCAAGTGCGAAAAATGACAGTAGTAAGAGGCCTGTAGTTTAGGAGGCATTGACTTATTGCATCCATGCAACTACAAATTAAAATCTAAATATTTAGTGTCTACATACGAATTAATCACCCATTGAGATAGCGAATTTTTTATGAGTATACTAAAAATTATGAATACACTAATCATAGGAGATGAATATGATTACAAGTATATCATAATAATAATAGGCTCCTTTTTCACTAATTGACATAATTAAACAAATAGTATTTCTTATTATTGTATGATAGGGAATATCACAATAATTTTCTAATGATTCCTATTATTATAATATGGTAAATGCAATCAGGTATTTATCATATTTTTTTTCTGAGTGTGGCTGTGAAGTGATAACGCCTTACGTTTTTTCTAGAACGAGCAAGGGGGGTATGGGTTCTGCTAGCATTAGGGGCATTGATAATCATTACAATGTGAGAAATTCAAACAACTTTGTCGGTCTTCGGTGCAATAATAATGAAAAGTGTCGAAGATCTTATTTATTTGTATATGGCACCGTACTGGATTCATCTGTTACCAAAACGGATAAGGATCTTCTCTTCAGAGCGGTGTTATCAATTTGAATGTGAGATCCCGGGCGTGGTTGCTATACCATTGATGATTAAAACATTTTTATAATTTGTAGTAGAACTTGTCAATTTTTGTTATGCTGTCAACCAATGATAAATTCAATTTTCTATTTTTATGCTCCACTCAATAGTTTACTACTAAAAGAAAGTAGGAGATTTTACAGTCCGAAACGTGATTTGTTTAAGGTTGGGTTCACTTAACGATTTTGGTGTAGACTATTTCATACTTTGTCATATAACAGCGAAACCTAACATAAAATATTAAATTACCGTTTTATATGCGCGTGTAAACCAGCTAAATAAAAGGCCACCCCCTAATTTTAAAGGCTTTTTTAACCAAAACATATATTTTAACATTTTTTCACTTAAAGTGGAAAGTTTTTTTTAATGTGAAATGACTTGAAACCTAATAAGACTTTGTTTGGTGTTTCATCCCACCACTCCTACAGTCCTACATTCATCAGCTTAATTTGAACAAGATAATGCGACGATGACAGCAAAGAATAAAATTGAGACATAAAATTTTTCAATTTTTCTGTAATTAAAGTTGTTGAAGATGAATGAAGAAGTTGTGCTTTTCTAGGGTTTTACGTGTAGGAGGTGGTTGGGAAAAGGTGATTACGAATATAATAACCAAAAGGAAAACGTACAGAGATACAGAATGCTTGTGGTAAAAATTGTCCAACAAAAAACCAACAAAAACAAATTAGTTTATAATGAAAATGGAAAAACCCCAACTTAATATTTTAGTTCTTGTGCTGTACGGAGTATTATGGTTTGGAATTGGTGTAACGGTTTGAACTATGAAAATTGTAATATTTTAATTAAAAATTCATAAGCGAAAGTGTTTCTGTATATATGCGGTACATATTTGAATATTTAAATCGAAAAATGATCAAAATAACTATATGGGGAGCAAATCCGTTTTCTAATTAAATCAACTTAATGGGCACTTGAGAATTAAACGTAAATAAATACACGCATTGTCAAGGGATTAAAACGAAAATTGTTATTCATAATTGATAACTGGAGATGAAAAGATTCGGTTTTCTTTTTTTACCTATAGAATTAATTTAATTTCACAATCATCCAAAACAAATATAATATTACATTCAGGATATTTATGAAATTCTATAGAACAAAAAACCTTTATTAATAAATAATAAACATTCCTCTCCCTTTTATAATCTTATATATCAATGTTGAAAGAACGCGGGCGCCCGACTGTTCATATTATAGACACACATACAAATATTGAATGAATGCTACAGTCACCCAGAAATGTAATTTTTTTTAAAGTTCCACTTGAGATGATTACATTTTTTTTTGTTGTGTATGCGGTTTTCTTCCCTTCGTGAACGACGCATATATATATATGCAAGGCATCCTCAATTTTTACCATTCCTGCTTCAAACAACAAAAACCAACCTTTGTTCGCTCCACGTTATAAATTTATACAGTATCGAGGAGAGACAAAAAAAATCAAATGCCAGTAAATCATATAGTGCGAATGTCGGTACGGAAACGAAATAAAATCGCATATTTTTAGGGGGATCTCGTTTAGGTGAAACAATGGCATATAAAAGACGTAAAATAAAAGTTATTGTCGATGAGTGCTAAAACATACCCCAAATAAAGGATTTTGCGCCAAATGTATATTATGTACATACGATTATCGTTTTAAAGGCAGACATACACATATTTTGTTACGTTCAGATAACACACAAATGTGGATTTTTTTTTCAAAGATAAAGATAAACAAACGTAACACCTTGAAGACGAGTTAATGTGTATATTTAAACGAGTACACGTATATCCACCAAACTTAATTTACGGAGGTAAATTATTTGCAGTAAAAAGTTTAATTTATCATTTCAACACAAATATTATTTTTTATCATAAAAAGCGGCCACCCTAAAAAATATAAATACGTCAAAATAAAATTCAGTAGCATCTTTGAGAAATTTTTTATTATTATGCCTTGAGTTGTTTTATTCGCTGATGTTTCTATTTTCAGAAGGGTTATCTATCCTGTAATCGATAGTCAACGCTCAAGCGATGTTTCGATTTAAACAGGCAAACTTTTGTTAAGGCCGAATAAAGTGAACTTTTAGAAAGGTACCGTGTTCCAAAATTCGGTATTCACCGTAAAATTTGAGCAAAAGCGAATGCTTAGTAGTTGAACCAATGTAAAAACGCTATGAGATATACTTTTAGTATCTAAAACGGTTTGTTCTTCTGATGAATTTCAAAACTTCGGAATCTTAAAGGTCGTTAGTTGATCATTAAATAGAAAATATGCAATCTATGAAATTTGCCTTCCCGCCTTCTAAATAAATACTTTTTTCAAGTGCAGAATACAGTATTTATGCCGAGTAGAGTGGTCAAGTTGCTTCTGCATAGTTTAAACGCACCAGAGTCCTTTTTCGATCAGCCACCGAAAGATGTTCATATAACATCATTTTGACTGCAGAGCCGATCTAAGGTTTCAATATCACCTAATGATTTAAAATCTAATGCATATCTTATTGAGCGATAGTGGCTCTTAACGACTTTGATGTTTGTCCTAAATTGTACTAGATTTTCTTGTTTTGTATATGTATTAGTAAAACAAATTATTAATTCAGGCGCACAAAATGAAATATTATACTAAATAACATTTAAATTAGTGTAGTTAATATTCCCTATACAAATATGAGACAAATAAATAAAACTTATAATAAAACTCTAATAATTAACTAATCTATCAAGCTTCCGTAATGTTCAAATATAACAAAATGTTACGTCTAATAATAAAAATATTCCATTAATTACGTCAGGGAAACGTGTGGAATATTTAAAAGCAATGAATAAATACCGACAATTTTTGAGAAAAATGATGATAGAAAAATCAATTTCGACGATGGAAAATTGAATTATGTGTTTTGAAAATGTAATAGAAAATCCTTTAGTTTGTTCTAGTTGCAACAGAAAAATGCGTAATGAATGCAATCTAATAAATGAAATAATAATAGAAAGCAAATGCAAATATTGCTGGGAATGGAGCGGGAAAAGAATGGTGAAAGGGTAAATCAAAGAAAGAAAAAAATGCGAAAAGTAGTATGTAAGAGGAAGGGAGAAGAAGAGAGGAAAAGAAAAAGGGAAGGTTAGACCAAGATTTATACCTCCTCGTGGTGCTTCCTGGGCAATGCCAAATGAATCTGACAAAAACTGTAATTGTAAAAGTTAAATTGTGGCTCTGTCGCTATCTAGTCTTCATATAACATGAGCAGTTTTTACTGTCTGTTCAATGGTTGCCAAGCTATATCACAAAATTTGTCATTCGCTTAATCGTTGACCTTCAAAACATTTTCAATACTCTTTGACTTTCAATCCAACAAAGAAAGAATATTTGTGGATATCACGGATCCTAGATAGGGATATGAAAGTGGCATAGTAAATGTAAAACTCAATACATAAAAATAAAATCAATCAGGCAGGCTAGATTTTTCATAATAAATCCCTGAGCCCATCCCCAGAAAATGCAAAACTCAATACCTTAAAACAGAATCTTCGAATCTCTTTGACCAAGTGACCAACATGTTCTTTGATGGAATGAGTTCTTTGGGGTCACATGCTAGATTTTTTATAGTAAATCTCTGAAGTGCCAAATTCCAAAGGACCCGACATACGTTTTCCTGCCCGAACATTGGCTTGCCTTTTATTAGCGTGTTCAGCAAACGTTTCAGCAAACGAGTTGTCGAAGCTGTTAGCCTCTACAATTATTGCATTTGTCTTATTGCATTTGTCTAGTTAGCATTTTGGCTGGGGTAGCAGAGACACTATCTGCATTATCTTTCGGCTGGAAACTTTCGGCTAACTTTAACAGTATTCAAATTACACCACTGTATCCCCATCAGAATTTCTTCAAAATTGGACCGTTGTAAGCAGGCATTAAGGCCTATCAAATAGCTATAGTGGTATCAATGCGAATTAAGGTTAAGCAAGAGCGCCGGGCAATTCAATGAATTTTTCAGAAATTGAACTATAGAATTTTTTTCAAATTACACCCCCGTATCCCCATCAGAATTTCTTCAAAATTGGTCTGTTGTTAGCAGGCGTTATGGCCTACCAAATGGTCATAGTGGTATCAATGCGAATTAAAGATAAGCAAGAGTGCCGGGCTCTTTGAATGAATTTTTCAGAAATTGAACTATTGAAATCTTTTCAAATTACACCACTGTATCCCCATCAGAATTTCTTCAAAATTGAAAAAAAATCTTTTATTTTAATATCAACTTAAAGAAGTTTTTTTCTTAAATACTTAACTTTCGGCTGAAATACGAGTAAATTGATCAACATTGTTGAATTCTTCTTTTCGGCTATCAAACCAAAGACACAATTTGTATTATCATTTTTGTTATTTTCGGCTGGCAACTTTCGGCTAACTTTAACAAGGTTATCTTTTCATCATAGAAAATGGATATCACCTTACTAGATCAAGATGAAAGTGGCCAAAATTACACAGGAGACCTAGCGGGCATCACCAACGATATGTTCCTGTTTCAAGTGGACACTATCGCCTCGTCTCGCTGATTATCCTACCAAATATTATTATTTGAGCTGCATACAATCTTGAAAGATATCGCATTGCAGTGGCCTTGGACATTCCGCAAACATAATCCAAACGCGTCGTGGTCAGAGTTGCGAGACGGCATGATCGAACGGTTTAAAGATCGCCGTACCAATTACGAAATCAGACGAATGGTCGAGGCGCGCAAACAACAACCCAACGAAAGTGTCCCAGATTTCTACGATCAAGTGTGGAGTTTATCGCTACAATGTCGTACACCGTATTCGGACGAAGAGCTCATCGAAATTTTAATGACGAACTACAGTATCATCTCACCGACCGTCAGAGTCCTTCACACGGATCAAAGCACAGACAGACCCTGCAATCCATCAACGACGCACGATCAATGAGTTATCGAGTAGTCCGTATGATGATGGTGGATCGTATGACTCGTATGAGAATTACTCCCTAACTGATGTTCAACTTAATAACTCAGTATCTGCCTTTCAATTGGGAAGTAATTTTCCGTCGGCAGTGGCGAGACGTGCTGGCGGACAAATTTCAGCAGAAAATTCTGGGTCAGTTGATCAAACACATTCGAATTACGCTAAAAATTTTGTGTGTTTTAATTGTTCCGAGTTGGGTCACACCTTTATGAATTGTCGATTAGCGCACGTCTGATTGTTTTGTTATCGATGTGGGCTGAAGAGAACAATAACTGCACAGTGTCGTAGATGTGCCGAAAGTTCAGGATGATCAAAGGAAGATATCGTAAAACCAAAGCAGTTACGCTTGCAGGGATGCCCCTTAAATCACAACTGCCACCCAGACTGCGGATAGTACAGAGAATAGAGTCACTCAAACCGATTCAAGAGAAAGCAGCGAGCAACACGGAAGCGGAACTCCGCTCACTATCGAATCAAATGAAGAAGTAAACTTGTATTGCCAAATGGTTGGATGTCGGTCATGAATTGGAAATGATAAAATGCGCCATACAGCTTCATTGCTTAAAACTGCTATATCTCTCGCTCCTTTGTTGACATATTTGCAAATGTGCTTGATCTATTTGACCGAATTGCAATTGTCGATAATGATGTGTGCTTTGTACCTCTCCCAGAGTAATGGTGAATATGGTGCAACCCAACGATTTATCTACGTTAACATCAGTTCGTAATTTTTAAGTAATGGATTTGCTGCCATCTTCCACCGGCAAGTATGTCTCTTGGGAATCGTTTCGTGCATCTCCTATCAGATCAATCAATATCAAAATGTATGCATTTAGTAATCGTTTTTTTTGCCATTCAATGAATTCAACAGCGCGTCTACCTAAAAATATGATGCTTGACAATGAAATCCATTTACGAATTCAATTTTTGTTTGAAAATAGGTGCGGAAATATTATGACGATTCGAAGATGATTGACAGATGATTATCGGAAATATTCGTTGCACTTTGAATGTTGACATGAAATTCTCGAGTATGATATTTGTTGCATCGAATGATGTTAAGTAATATTTTCTGATGCACATATTTTATTTTTCTAGCGGTATCGATTCGTCTGTACTGCTTGGTAAGATAAATTTAAACATCAATTCTCGTGCACTAAGAACAGTACCTGCCTGCCTTTAGAATCACACATCACAGAACGCAAAATGGATAAAATTACTCGAAAACTTCGCGAAACTACTCAACGCTTCGAGTTTTTTGACCATTAGTAAACTTTCTTTCAAAAGACTTCTCTACCCTACTTGGTGACCGCTTGGTGATCTCTGTGATCTTCAATTCTTTTTCTTTATTCTTTTGTTTTTCTTTTTAATATTTTTTTCATTGTTCAATCTTTAAATTTTAACTTTTGTTTTTGAATTATGAATTCTGAATTTTTATTTATTTATTGTTTTTTACTATTTTAGCTTTTTCTTGTTGCTGTGGAGACGCTGAACTATTTTTTTTATCACTTTTCATTTTAAAGTTCATCGTTATTCTCAAATTTTCAATTAGTTTCTTAGCTCAGCAGCTAGATGACCATGATTTAAACTCTAAAAAAATAATAATAATACAAATGGTGACGCGAGTGCGGTCAGGGAGAGGTAATAGACGTTTGGAATAATTAAATAATATTAATGTTGTCTGCCTATAGGCTTCGTGGGAAACAAATTATTAACCCCCCCTCCTCCCCCTCATCTCGATATTTCCCATAATATTTGCAACAGTACGACATATGAGTAATTAGAAAGTTATATGCTGTTCCACATCGGATGCGTCTGGTATATGTGCACATTTTTATTTTACCTTTGGTACATATTATAGAAAGGATGAAGGAAAAAATAATAATTAGTAACAGACTGTATAGAAGCAAACATTTCATTTTCTTTTTGTAACATTTTGAAATGAAAAACAGAAAAATGCTGTATGTGTGTGTGTGTATGTACCATGGAAATTTTATGAACACAAAAGATGAATGTTTCATTATAAATACAAACTATTTTTTTGTTTTGTCATCCGTGATATATCAGCAGCTATCTACATCTGTTAGTTTTTTGTATAACAGAATAACAACAGATTGGAAATAAAAAATTACAGTAAACATCAGTCAAATAACAAACCGGAGGAAAATCCTCGGGAAATAGAATTTTCCTTTTATTTTCCTTGCTTGTGCTGAATAGATTGAGGTACCGTATGAATAAGAGAAGCTCCGCTATTGTTATTAAATAGTTTTGTTATGCTCTTTACATTATTGTGTAAGCCAAAATTAATTTAAACTTTTATGAATCAATTAATGAGCTTTATGGTTTCTGCATTTTGTTTTGCTATGAAAGTTTGTAATTTGTAAAATTTTACTTCACTCAGCAACATTAAATGATGTTTGTGTATAATGGATAAGTTAGAAAGTTCTCCAGTGGGACGAAGGAAACGTTAATTAATCAAACCATCTTAATGTTTAATTCATAAACAAGATGAATTTAGTGGTATTTAAAAATTTATGCAAGACAGCATTTAAAAACGTGCTTTAGAATTTTTATTTACTACTTAATTTGATTTTGTTGGATATATAGAGGCATTAATTTACATGTAAATTATAATTTTGAATATTTAATTTTATTTCAATGGTAATTCACGCGTTATATGGGTGTAAAAACATTGCTGCAATAGAATAAATTTGCAGAAAGTGTAGCGCTTCATAATTTAATGATTCAATACATTAATAAACACTGTAGTAACACATTTGAAATAAAATTAGAGATAAATGAGGTTCAACCTATTCTCACTGTTAATGTCTCATCTGCTCGCATTCCAGTACTGCGGTTGGAGTGTATTGTTGCTTCAAAATTGATAAAACTATTAAAGCCGTTCCGGATATAAAATTCATCTACGCTTCCAAATTTGCCAACACGGCTGTGTTTGACGCCCTCTATAAATATTTTAGTAAATATATGTTACAGTAAATATTTCCGTCTGTTGACTTCTGCAAACAAAGATGTTAGCCGCCTTAATTTTGTCTCTTTTAAAGTTCGGGTTGGTGCAGGCTTTTATCATAAATTACTACTGATATATGCTCATCTGCGGAGTTTTAGTGAGGGTTTAATTACCGTCATAATTTAAATTCATCGAATAATAAAAACGACATGCCAGCCAATGCAACTACTAAATTAATCAATACATCAAATCAAACTTACTCTTCATTGTTATGTAACGATTATGACATTATTATTCTTACCGAAACAGCCAGAGAAAAGGAGGGACCAATTTGTTTATCAAATGGAGCAAAAGTCCTTGGGAGAGGCTCAGCGGAAGTTTCCAATACGATTGTTGAGGGTGACTCCGGCAGTGGAGTTTATTGCTAAAGAGAGAGAGACAGAGAGAGAGAGAAAAACAGCGATTAAGAGGACCACGACGGAGAGTCGTGCAAAGGTGGTACGCATTGGTGTCAGAAGTAGGATTTTGCAAATACCAGCAACGCAAGACATATCGATTCTTTCCGTGATACCTAACCTTTTTGAATCATTAGTTAAATCTAGAATAGAAGTGCATATAAAAATAGATGAAGTTCGCGTCAACATCACTGGTAAATCGACAATTACTAATTTGATTTTCTTTTCCAATGATGTATTTGACGCTGTAGGAAATCGTGTTCAGGTTGGCGATACACAGACTTTTCGAAAGCTTTTGATAGATTGGATCATAAAATTTTTACTCAGATTTTAATCTGACTGCAATACCAAATGGATTGTGTCTTACCTTAATTCTCGAAAGCAATGTGTTAAAATTCCTAAAGTTGGTTCCTCTTCATTTAACAGAACTTCTGGGGTCCACAAAGTATTTATTAAGATGTCAGTATTTATTAACGCGTCACCAGATGCTAAACATAACTTTAATCAGGCAAAATGCAAAATTATCTTAAAGAATTATCTCCCCATTCGGATACAAACTATTCATTATGGAAGGCCACTAAATACCTTAAACGGCCTCAGCAACCAAATCCGCCAATTCGTCTTTCTAACTGTGAATGAGCTAGAAGTGACGAGGAAAAAGCTAAAGCTTTGCTGATCACCTTGAAAGTGTATTCACACCAAACCATGGATTATCGGTGGTTCAAACAGAAAATCTAGCAATCAGACCTGTTAGGAAATTTAAGATAAAGAAACCACCGGTAAAGTTTATTATTACACATCAAATTCATTTTCTTTCATTCAGAAACCCCTGGGTATGATCGAATTACAGGTGAAATGATTAAACAACTGCCTGAGTGTGCCTTTGGACGAATGGCTCAAATATTCAAATCAATTTACGAATCAGGATATATCCCTGAGTGCTGGTAATTGCCAACTATAAAAATGAACCAAAGCCTGGCAAGGATCCTACCAAAGTCTCATCATATAGACCAATAAGCCTACTACCAATCGTCTCGAAAGTATTCGAAAAAATCATTTTCGAAAATAATAAACCGAAACTACGAAATATCATCCCTAGTCATCAATTTGGTTTCAGAGCCATTGAGCAAGTGCACCGAGTAGCTATACAGAAATAAGGCCAGCATACGAAGAGAAAAAATACTGCTCCGTCGTATTCTTGGATGTTGCCCGATAAAGTTTGGCACGAGGGTCTGCTTCATAAAATTAATCTTAAATTGCCAGAAATTTACCAACTTATGAAGTCGTATTTGTCAAATCGCAGATATTATGTCAAATACAACACTTCTAAATCGAACGAGAAAAACATTCTGGCTGGAGTACCACAAGGTAGTGTGCTTGGCCCAACGTTATATTTAATTTATATTTAACGGCGTCCGAAATTCTGCAACAACATATTGATGACATCAAAATATGGCTAAAGAAATGGAAGATAAAGGACAATGAAGAGAAATCGACCCACGTAACATTCACTTTAAATAAGCTTACTTGTCCGCCTGTCACAATGAATGGAATGCAAACCCCTCAATCAAATGGAGAAAAATATCTAGGCGTCCATCTAGATCGACGGTTAACTTGGCGAAAACATATTGAAATGAAACGAGACCACATCAAATTAAAAATTCACAAAAGCCATTGGTTGATGGCGAAATATTCAACTATTGACCTCGAATACAAACTTCTCCTGTATAACACAATGATTAAACCAATTTGGTCGTATGGGTGTCAATTATGGCAATCAACGTCAAATTCAAATATCGACATTGTCCAACGAACACAGTCAAAAATTCTCAGAATGATTACAGGAGCAGCCTGGTTCGTAAAAAACAAAAATATACACAAGGACTTTAGCATCCTAACTGTCAAAGACGAATTAGAAAAGATGCGGATCAGCTATGCAGGGCAACTGGAATCTCATCCAAATTTGCTAGCGCGAAACCTATAAGATATACCTACGTCTTCGCGATTAAAGAAGAAAACGATGGCTTTAATAACATAAACTATTAAATTATAAAGTTTACTTATTGATAAGAAGTAAATCCTACCCTATTAAAGTTAGCCGAAAGTTTCCAGCCGAAAGAAGGTAATGCAGATTCCAGCCGAAAAATAAATTAATAGCGAAAGATACATTAATTGATATACCTAGTTCTGTATTATTTAGACTACGTTTATTGGATAGAACAAAATCCTAATCCTTGAAATTTGGGGCAAGTCTGAAGCGGATATGGGGGTATAATTTGGTATAACGTACCAGAAAATTTGAAATTTTCGATACTAAATTAATAAAATGTTCTGTAACTTTTGAGTAACCCACTTTCTCATCGATCCAGTGTTACCATGTGTGAAGGTTTATTTTCATTTTGAAGTTTTTTCCACTCTAAAAAAGATTTGAAGTTTTGGCTCAAAAAATGAAATTTTACCTTTTAGTAGAATTATTACAAAATTATGTTTGTGGTGGGTAAAAAGGCAAATTCAAAAACGAAAAGGAATGATCATGTCCACATTTGATTTCTTTGCGCGAAAATTTCGGACTTTCTGGTACATTATACTAAATTACACCTCCCTATCCCCTTCAGACTTGCTGCAAATCCCGCCTGGGTTTACCTAGGCCTATGCCCTTTCTAATAAACATAGTGGGATCGATGGAAAATTGGGTTACTCAAAAGTTACAGAACATTTTATTAATTTAGTTTCGAAAATTTCGAAATTTATTCTAATTTACATACGGGTTTGAACAATTTGGTAAAATTATTTATGACTTGACACATTCTTGCTGTATTCTCATTTTTCCGGCCTGAGGTCATAATTGTGTACTACTAACTATGGTTATTTACATACACATTTGTGTTCGGTGGGCTTAAATTTTAGAAAAAAAAATTATCTGGCCGGAAAAGGGTTTTAGTAATATATCTTTCGACAATAATACTTTTTCGGCTGAGATATCAAAAACAATAGCTGCATTACCATTTTTCGGCTGGGATAGCAAAGACACTATCTGCATTATTTTTCGGCTGCGGAAACTTTAACAGTATGTAAATTCTGCTCCCGCATATTTACATAATCACCTTAGTTATTAAGATTTAAACACTTATTGTTATTTTCATGTTTGAAAGATTCAATAAATAAAGTAAATTGTAAAAAAAAAAAAAAAACGATGTCATCTAATGTTTGGAGTTTTGCAAGTGTCTTATGCATACCGATGACCTACAAATTTATGCTAATATCAATTTTGTGATGAAAATTGAACGTATGCATGATGTGCTCAACATTATTTGTGATTGGTTCACGCGTCATAAATTACCCTTGAATACAATGTTTTATTAGGGGTTCAAATCAGCAGAGTGATGTGATTGTGATATTCGTGACCTTGGAATTATTGTTTTAAGTAAATCTCTATTGGGAGGAGATTCTCTCTATTGGGCTTTATTTGGGGTAATGGAAAATTTTGTGATTCTCTCACTTTAAAACCCTCGTATGTCACTTACGTACGGTCAGTACTTGAATATGCCTGAGTGATATGGAATTCATATTATCAAGTGACAGGATGTAAAGTATCAAAAAGCAATTCCTGATTTAATCTTTACGACGTTTACTAAATCTGAGTCAATAATTTGTTCGGGAGCATTACGTATACCGTCTATTGGTACGAGAGATATTTTGTGGTCTAGATTCGATTGTCCTGAGTTGATTGAGAAATTTTGCATTTACGCTCCTCAGAAAGCCCTTAATATTGCGACCACGTATTTTGCGTATTCCTTTTTGTTTTAATAATTTTAATAATTCGGAACCACCTATACATATTTTTAATGCGTTAAATGTGTATGATTACTGTTTTGTTTTTAATATTTCGAGGGAGTTGTTTACACAACGAGTGACAATGCGCGTTTAATTGCATAAGGGAGAAAGGATTTTGGGTGAGCTTCGATTTTGCGATACATTACGACTTAAATCTAAAGTTAAGTTTTTCCGTGATATCGTTCAACGTACAACATAACAAGTTCAAAAATATGTCAGCATTGGTTTTTATTTAATGCCTTCTTCTGAAACGTCTTTTTTCTAAAGGCTATGAGAAGTAACCACCCCTAATCCCTTTCCTATATTTCAAAAATGTATAAGTAAAGTGCAAATATGTAAAGACAGCTATGACGTCATTTAGCTTAAAATTAGCAAATAGAATACAGGACACTTAGTACACCACACGACAAGAAATAAGATATAGTGATTAGAATGGAAGTACCAGAAAGTCAAAAATTGCCCATGTTCACTCGTGATCGAAGCTGAACCAATGACAGATTAATCGGAAAATAAAATGGATCCGATAACCCCGAAAATGAAGTGGCCAAATGCCACCGTGTACAAACAAAGAAGAAAGTAATCGTTGCATAATAAATATGATTCCACTAATCTGATATTATTCGAATATTTATTCAACAATAGCTTGCTAGTTTGAAACATTTTACAACAACTACATTTACTACCAAACATATGTGGAGGTTAAACGTATGACTCGCGCGTTTTACTTTATTCTTCATATGATGAAGAATTAGATATCACCACGAGCAGTTTTTTTTCTGATTTCGGTATTCATCCTGCTACAGGAATTATAATTAAAGTACACAATCTTTTCTGGATGATAGTTACCTTATAGTAAAGTAAAAGGACAAGCAATAGCCAACGCAGTGACGTGCAAAATTAGGAACTTTTGAGAAAAAATTAAAACAAACTTAACAATGTAAACCAGAAATCTTCTGAAAACTTTAAAAAATCGCAAGAATATTCGTAAGTAGGAGTACTCGGTATTGAAGGCGCCTTTAATAAAGTAAAGACCTAGTCAAGAGAGGCTTATCTATCCTGCAAGAATGTAAAAATGGAGAAATTCTCAATTAAAACACAGACTACCTAGTCAGATATAGACCACATAGAGTCATAGTCATCCATTGGAGGAGGAGTAAACAATGCTACTACTAAAGCAATGAACTGAACGCACAAAAGTAATTGGAAAAACTGGGGTTTGAACCTGAAATGAAAATATTTGAGTGATCAGCACTTGATAAATACACATTAAGGAAGATGAGAGAGAAGGTGCACTGCAAACAACGATACTGATTTGCGCAATACACAAAACAATTAGATACGCACTACATAAAAGGATGATATGCTCAAAATTCAGGAGCCTGTCAGAATTTTATTATCTGAATCACAGAATATAACATAGAAAATTTGGGTGTAAATCGAAACGAAATCTCTACGAAAGTTTTTAATTACAAGATTTGGTACTTGCAACATTTTGTAATTGCAACATTTTGTAGTTGCAAGATTAATAGAAAAAGCAATATTTTGTCAATGCAACATTTTGAAATGCAATAATTGTAGAGGCTGACGGCTTCGATAACTCTCACGGACACAGCCCTCCATCCAAATTCCATCCCTATTAGCAATTTCCTAAAACTTTATCGCAAACTCGTTTTTGAATTTTGTCAAAAAATCGTTTAAGAGTCTCATTTTCCTACATTCCAAATTTTAAAAAACCAAACCGGGATTTCCTAAAAATCGGGTTTTTTTATACAAAGCTGGGATTTTGAAAACCGAGATTTTGAAAATCGGGATTTTGAAAACCGAGATTTTGAAAAACTGAGATTGTTAAAACCGAGATTTCGTTACACACCCAGAAAATTTTTTAATTTCAGAGTTCGTGAAACTATGAATAAACTCTCTCGATATTGGTGAAATTATGGACCAACCCTCGAAAATTGTGTACTATCAGAATCAAGGTTTCAAGCTTTATTCGATAACACATGTAAATTTTCCGAAATTTCACATGAATCATCTGTCCATCATCGATTTAATTTAACACTCCACTGGTCTGTTCCCAGAGCATAATCAAACTAATTTCGTTGCACCTGTGAAACCGATGAATTTTCTTTTATTTCGATAGGCACCCAAATTGGTGTTGCTCCTAATTAATTTAAATCGCTTTTCCAGCACTTTTAAAATAATGATTTGTCGGAAATTACAGTAATTCTTTTAAATGCGATAGCTTTGAAATTGGTGCCTAATTTAGCATTCGATTTGTCTCGGTGAGCTCAAAATAATTTGAATCATGAGTTAACCAAATATTTTCGTTCTTACTCAAGAAACATGTGGAAAAAATTTCTAATTTTTAAATTTTTTTTTCTTCGTGAGCAAACGACAGAATGTACATAATCTATAATGGGCTACACCCTGGTGAGAAATTCCCCGGGCGTCGCATTAATGTGGTGGTTATCAAAATTAACCCATAAGAGTACCCATAATTCGAGAGCATTCACAGATCTGAAAAGGCATCTCTAGAACTACTTGATTATGACCTACAATCTACCCCTACATTTTCATATTAAAAATCGCAAGAGGATCGGCATTCTAAAATCGGTGAGAAATTTCAAACTTATTCCATAAGAGTACACACAATTTGCGCCATTCCCGTTAATGAATTTGAAAGCAATCGTTGAATTTTGCTGATTGCTATCAAAAACAATTATTTTCGACATAGGCGACATGTTCCATATATATTCTATACATTGTTGACACCATTAGCTTAATTGTCTACATATACATTGTCTACACATGTAGAATATTAATTAACTATACACGGTCTAGACAATACGACACAATACTGAATGTCATCGAAAGTGAACGAAACAAATTATAAACTAAAAGTCTAAAGTCATAAAATAAGTTGTATTCATTTTGGTTTTGAATTAAAAATCTTAAATGAAAATCCGTTACAGGACGAATATAACGATCATCGCTAAATCGGAGAATTTTTTTTTTAATTTTTAAGGTAATTTCTCGACCTCACAGTAGTTGTAATCGTGGCAGGAATTCATCAGGTGCTGAATTCAGTATCGGAAGCGTCACCGGACACGTCAAAAATTGAAATCCTAGATCCAGAGACCAGGCCTAATTTTACCAACTCAGAAACCTTCGTGGGCGTGCACGCAACCCTCGTAACCCCTTAAAAATTTGTACGGAGCCCTTAAGCACTGGAGTCTAGCCTTGTTTTTTCAAACGTGTACACCTTCGCGGGCATGCACTGATTGTTTACAGACAGACTTACAGATTTACAGAAAGTTTCATTCTTAATTATTTAGAAGATTTTTCTGTAAATTGTGTTATAAATGATTTTGATTTAGGATTGCCAAAGAGCATGTGACATTAAAGCGCATTTCATTTGCCAGATTTCGCTATTTATTTTATTATTTTTTAAAATCAATAACTGTAATTAATCCGCAAAGCGTCTATTGTCGCTGAACCCTGTGACTTTAAATAAACCTTCAGAAAGGAATCGAGAGTTATCAAATCTTGCAACCTCAGCATAGTCAATTAATAATGCGTTCATCACAAAGCTTGGTGATGAACGGTTTATTCCACAAACTTCTAACGCTTGACACTGCAACACGCTTAAAATAAAACAACAAGTCGGCTGGGATCAGTTGTATTCTTGGAATGAGAAATCCTCGCCTTTGTACTTTCCTATGATTATCGTTGCTTCAATCACGTTGTTCATCATCCACTAAACAGCTAGTCTTGTTCCATTGCATATACATTGCATAGTTTTGGTTGTTTCAGGTTGCGTCACATGACTATCACCGAACCGACCTTGAGCTGTGCGACAGCATTCCTGACAAATCTAATGAATTTAGGAATTCAATTGTATAATTGGCAACTTCATCTGGATCTGTAATGGAATTGATCGGCTTAAATGAATGCAATTGGCCAGCGATTTCACTTTGAATTTTTATATTCAAATCGTTTACGTCTTTATTTTTCGCTGTCAAAACGGCTCGTTCTCTAAACCAAACATGTTTTTTGTAATTTGCACCAATATTCGGAAACACTTTCTTGATCAATTCTTCTTTAGATATTGTGGATTTACAAAAATTAGGTGGACACTAAATGAGGCCAGTCCGCCAGAAGCGTCAACCTGAATTTGTTATTGCTAATGTCTAATGTCGTGCTTGGAAAACACGTCCGCCGATTCGTCATTTTGTACCGAGACTCGCATCTCCACAAATTCGATGACTCCAAGCAAGCGTTTGTTTCATCAGCAGCTGATTATCTTGGAATGACTGACTAGTAGCGTTCGTTCGACTACCTGCAATGCTTGTTTACACGTCATCGTATACTCATTATTTTGAAAGGCCGTATAGTACGTCGATTCAATTATCGTTTGCAAATTCATGATGCTACAGCCAGCGCTATTTGGCTTAGTGCGCGAATCAAAGCTATACAATCAATGAAAGATTCCTCCGTACCCATCGTTGACTGCTATCATCAATCGTCGTATATGCGGTTTTCTGCTGCTGATTCAAAAATTGAACTTTTGTTCGCACTGATTGATTTAAGACATCTCGATCGTATTGCTGTTCTCGTTCAAATTTTTGATTGAAACTATCGTGCATGGGACGATTCGGCACTGGCATCCTAAAGGGATAGGAATGAAGCGTGTTCGATGGAAAACACGTTGAAATGATGATGGGGAAAAGTGAACGAATTTCACACGAAGTAGATGAGACAACAGCATCAGTGTATGATCCCAATGAATGTCATCCTCGAGCAAATATAAACAAAGACAGGCTTCTAGATATGCAACGCACAACAAAAGCAGGTAAAAACATTCTCCATTGCTCGGATGAACTGTGTTAATGACGCATTAAAAAGTCCAAGACCGCCTTGAGTTTCTACTTGAATACTCGTGCTGTAATGTCGCGTGGCGATCGCTGGTTGATTGACCGGGTAATTATAGCTGCGTGATTTTGATCCATTTTGGGTTGCAAATGAAAGTGATGAATAAGTCTGGTCGGCCGTATTGGCGTACGTAAGTCATCGCATCTTACGCGTATTTGTGCATGTGCCTCATACTTCCATCTACATTCATGGCATCGTGTAAATGAATGTATTCATCCGTTCGTTCGCAATTTTTACTGATTTAAACGTATATATGTCAGACGTTCCCTTTCGATTTTGACACACTTATCAACGGCAAACTGATGAAACAATCCGCGGCATTTCAATATGTGATTGTGCTCGTTTCGACGAATCATCAAACGATATACATAAAAATTCATTGAGCTGATATTTTTGTTTGTTTCTTGACCTGTTACTGGATAATGAACTTTTGTTCTTGACCAAAAAATTATATCCATCCTCTCCCTGGCAAAATATCAGCTGGTATTTTAATGCATCATGTACGAGCGATGGGTCTCGTCTCGCAGATACGGTGAAGGTTATTACCATCACGCCATCGAACCACAATGACGCGAGACTTCAAATTGTTACAAACAACCACAATGGTAACTTCATTCAACATCGGTGCATTGAAACGTCCTCCATGTTCGCCTTCTGGTCTTTTATCTGCTCTGATCACTTTTTTGTGATCATTTGAATCTGTAAAATTGAAGACAAATTCTTAATTTATGAGCCTCGGAGATCTACATTATTCCCTAGTAGACTTGGAAGTGAAATGTTGTGAATCGTTGATGTGGGCTTGTGTGAAGCGTTTGTGTATGTGATGTGTGTTATAATCGGAGAAGAATTTGCCGTAAAAGTTGGGTTAAAAGCTCGTGCTTCGATAATTTTCGCCTTAAATGACGTGATTTGAAAGGAACTTTTGTATATTCTGCAAGAAATGCTTCGATTGAGGTTCTTGGCCAGAAAGCAATGATGCCAGTGGCTCTGGAGGCGGTGTCAGTTGTAGTAATTTGACCTTCCCGCTTGCACAACATAATCCTGGCGGTTCGTGTCGAAACCTCAAAGGATTGCAATGTTGACAAACAGTGCTCATTTTTTCGAAGTCGTATCTGAACGCCAAACGTTCATTTCGAGTTGTCACGTTTAACCGTCTGTTCTGTCTTCGTTTCAAAGCTCCAACTGAGCGCGCAACTGACCGCACTTGAGAAATTCTTATTCGATTTGCCTCCAAACGCTGCTTACGCTTTTCATCCGTCGCATTGACTCGACGAGCATGTATAGTTGACAGGCGTTGCGCAAACGCCAACTGATATTTCAACGCCTCGAAATGAACCACAAACTAATATCAATTCAGTGTTTGCAACACACCAAATTACAACGAACTTAAATAAATTCAAATTAATGAATTTTGAATGCACGAAAGATGTGACCACTGAACTATCGCTTTCAATTTAATTCTTTTTCGCAAAATATCGAAAAATAGCCCAGGGTATTGTACACCGAGCATAGGTTGTGTAGTGCCAAATGATCCAGTTTGCATAGAGTAATAATTGGTTTTCTTTGCGTACACTGGCTTTCTGTTCAGAGTAAAATTTGAAAAACCGAGTATGCGCGAAATAAAAACATACTGTGCAAAGTAAAATTGCTCAGGTTCAATAAAAAAACGAGTGTTTTTTGACAGCGCACTGCTTGTTCAGGTTGAATTAATAGGTCTATTATGAATCTCACTTACTCGTCACTGGGTGAAGAGTCGTCACTATAATTTTATTTTGGTATTATGATTTTCGCAATGAGTGAGTGATCACCACATGCGACTCGAAATCGCCACATAGAATTTTTGGTATTACAATTCCCACAGTGAGCGAGTCTAATGTCATATACACTCACCTAAAATATGGTGGTGAGAGTCAAGTGACAAAGTATTTTTGGTATTAGAAATATAATATTTTATTAATATTTTAACATTAAAATAATTAATATATATTTTTCACATAAGAAATAAACTAAAAATTACCACATCTCAACAATTTATCAAAATTGTTGAAGAAATGGAAAAAACTAGGATATTGCCCGAGGATTTAAAGATGTTGGAAAAACCACGTGGATTTCCAGATGTTGGATGTCTCGAATCTACGTATTTTATGTTCAGATTATGGTCACATACCTATAGGGGATATAAAAAATGCCATGTTGGAAGTTTATATACTTTGAATTTTTTAAGTACTCACAATCATTGTGTTTAGACTATAATAACCTTTGCTATTATAGAATAAATTCGCGCACAAATTTTTCATTATTTGTAAACAACTAAAACTTTTTGACATTACTATATGGTTTCCATAACGACAAATAACAAACTCTAAAAAATACAAGAATCCACATACGACACCGCAAACAACGGCTCGCCAAAATAAAAGGGAGAATCACAATACTAATTTTGAACTCGGGTGACTTAGATAGTCACGGCGAGTGGTGTTGTGAGGCGAGAATCATAATAGACACATAAAAAACAGGCCATTGTTCAATGCGGAATTTGTTGTTATGACAACATGTGACAGCGGAACTAACTACAAAAATACTATTCAAATTTCCGATTTTTCCTAAAATTTTCTTTCTTACAAACAAAAACACAACAAAAATAAAATCAGCCAAATCGGTTGAGCCGTTCTAAAGTGATTATCTTTCATACATGCGGCAATTGATTTTTATTTATATAGAAGATTATCAAACAAATGGAAATCAGATTCATCACGATGTATACGCAACACTCGTAAATTTATAAAGTCAAAATATTAAAATTTAAGCAATTATTTTGTGCGCTCGCTCGGATATTTTAATTTTTGTCGAATTAAGTCTAAAATACGTGATAAATTGTTTTTCATCTGCCTATTACCAGTTCTATCGATTTTTTTTTGTGACGATGGGTACGACACGGGAGAGTAGTTGTTATGGTAAAATGTAATGTCATTATCCTTGTTAATATAAATTGTTTACCCAAAAAAAAGCTCTCCATATGTATACATATTATTACATTTAATATTGAGTTGGGATGAATAAGTACCAAATTTAATTTATTCCCTGAATCATCCGCTTTATTTGTTTACATAAATCGCCCCAGATGTGATTTCAAGTCATACACAAAATTCTTTAATAATATTAGATTTGTTATTGTTTCTCAATTGTACAAGAAGATCCTTTTTGTTTTGTTTGCACATCCTCTTCGTCGCATGTCCCCGTAATATTCATGCCACCACACAGCCCATACAGTGTATATAATTACGTAATAATAACAATACAGGGTATTATATTACAGTTAAACGATTGAGCACCATAACTATCTCATGGTAGAAAAGGCAAGCAAAGTATTTTTTTTTCATTTTGTTGGAAAGGAAACTTGGTAAAATGACAAATAAAAAAATACCGAACCAAACAAAATGAAAAGCTCAAACAAATATATAAAAAAAGATTAATTAATTTAAAAGCTTTTTTTTACTTTTTTGATGTCGTTGTTTATCTATTAGTAGGGGCGATTTATGAGCTTTTTGCGTAATATTGACTAAAACTACTCGTAAAATGATAATGGGAAAATAAAGTTAATTTAATTAATCTTTTATATGAATACCGCATGTACGGTGCCAAGGATACGTAAAAGTTTCGTACGTCTGTGTGGGAAACGGGAGATATGGAATCGGCTTAGTGGCCTTGTAAAAGATTATAATTTATTTGTGGCTGAAGATTAAATTTTAAGAGAATTATGCACGTATATTACTATAGAGAAAAATTCTGCAAAATGATGTTTTTGTTGGGTAGGATTCGTTTAAAGTGGATTTTTATATTGACTTGTTAATTAGTTTTGACTTCTTTTACTCTCGCTGTCTTAGATGAAGAAATTTCTCAACGTTAAATTTTTATAACTTAATTATCTTGTTTCAATCTTATGCTATGGCATTTTCCATTTTAAAACCTTGTTTGGGTAATGGCAGATGGGAGTTACTGTTAGAATTTAATTATAACGGTTAATATGTATCTTATTAAGCATTTTAATATCAAGAATGGAACGAAATAAAAACGGTAAGTTGATTACCCTCCCCCAAATGATGAATTTCTGCTGTTCAGTTTGTTTCTTTTCATAAACCTTGAGTGTTTTAATTTTCAGGATCTGATTAAATCATCAGAGAAATATTTAAGTAGTATAAAACATCTTGGTAAAATAAGGCGAAGGTTGCCAGCCAAAAGTGAAAAAAGTCATGAGTGCAAACTTCAAAAACTGGTTAAACTTATCTTTTAAAATGTTATGGCTGAAAAAGGTCTCAGTTGATTCGGTTCGACGATGGTTGTCGCTTGATAATTTTCCGGGTCAAGTTACATATTAGGTGTTCGGTTAAATTGAGGGAAGTGAAATACATGTGCAAACTTTGACAATTTGTAAAAACTTAAAATTTCAAGTGTTATCTCTGGAAAAAGACTCATTTGAATCAGTTCGTTGATAATTATATCTGAAAAATTGTCCAGGTCAATTTTCATGTTCGAAGTTCGGGAAGGTTTGGGGAGTAAAATGTACGTGCAAATTTCAAGAATTTATTAAAACTTAACGTTTAAAATATTATGGCTGGAAAAGATCTCATTTGATTCGGTTTATCGATGGTTATCCCCTGGAAAATTTTTCAGGTCAAGTTTCTTATTGGGAGTTTGGGAAAATTGGAAGAAGTGAAATATACGTGCAAACTTTACAATTTTGTAAAAAATCGAACGTTTGAAGTGTTATATCTCTAAAAGGTTTAATTGGAATCGGTTTGTCGATGATTATCGCTGAAAAATTTTCTGATCAATTTTTATGATGGGACTTCGGTTAATTTGGGGGAAGTCAAATTCACCACGTACAAACTTCAAAAATTTGTAAAAACATAATGTTTCAAGTGTTGCCTAGAAAAGCACTCATCTGAATCGGTTCGTTGATAATTATAGCTGGAAAGTTGCCCAGGTCAAGTTTCATTTTGGGAGTTCGGGACAATCAGAGGGAGTGAAATACACGTGCAAACTTCAAAATTTTTTTAAAACTTAAGGGTTAAATTGTTATGTTTGGAAAAGGTCTCATTTGAATCGGTTGGTCGATGGTTATCGCTCATAAATTTTAATTTTTGGAAGAAGTTCAGGAATATGGCCCCCTAGGACGAACTCGGTCATTTCTTAACCGATTATGATGGGGCTGGGTATGTTGGATGGAAATGGGATTCTTAAATGATTTTTGGAAGAAGTTCTGGAATATGGCCACCTAGGGCCGAACTATGCAATTTCTTAACCGATTATGATGGGATTGGATATGTTGCTCGGAAATAAGATTCATAAATTTTAATTTGTGGAAGAGGTTCTGGAATATGGCCATCTGATGCGAAGTTTTGTATTTTCTTAACTGATTATGATGGGAGTGGGTATTTTGGTCGGAAATGGGATTCCTAAAGGATTATTGGAAGAAGTTCTGGAATATCTCCACCTGGGAAGGAACTTGGCAATTTCTAACCGATTATGATGGGGTTGGGTATGTTGGGTGGAAATGGGATTTTAAATGATTTTTGGAAGAAGTTTTAGAATCAAAAGTTCTCTAATATGGTCACTTGGGGCCGTTCTTGGTAATTTATGAATCGATTATGATGGAATTGGATATGTAGGTCGGAAATGATTTTTGGAGAAGAAGTTCTGGAATATGGCTATCTGGGGGCGAAACTCGGTAGTTTTTTGTTGGATTGAAATCGGATACTTAAATGATTTTTGGAAGAATTTCTGGAATTTGCCTCCCAATGTATCGCATGTGCCATTTCCTTCCCGAAGCGTGGTACACGTGGTACAGACACCCACTTTTTTTACTTTCGGCTGGTAGCTTTCGGCCTAGTTTAACAGTATGTCTGAAATATCTTCTATTTGGCTGTTTGGTCGCTAGATCCGATAGATTGCCCGTTATGCAGCAAGTGACAACAAAATACAAACAGTTAATGTTAATGCAACTTAATTAGTTACAGCAGACTCTTTTGATATCCTTTCCGAACATTGTTTGGATAAAGCTCACAAGTGCAGGTGAAACCTTGCTTCTTTCTCGCGAATTTAAAGATGCACCACTTAGTTCATTTATATTTCTTTATTGACGACGTTCAGAGGAACATTTCAACATTCAACATTCTTCAGTTGATGTTTTTAATCAAATACGGTCCATTGTGACGATTGTATCATTTTTCAATGGTGATCAGTTTATTATTGGTAAAAGAAATTTTTCTGAATTTTTACTCCCGAACCGTTTCAATAACATTCAGTGAATATGTGTATTCCTGTGCAATGGAAGAATAGAATGATTCTACTTGGCATGGTAGAATGCAATGCTATCGCATCCTCATCGGACATTGCCTAAAGTCTTGGCGATTTTGAAGCGAACGGAGAAATCAATTTCCCGTATCGTGGGCGATCGATAACTGAGTATTTGGCCGTGGCAACACGATCAAGCATCAGTTTTCCTGTTGGCAATGCAATTCCACCGTTGGAAAAACAAGCGACAGTATGTGATTGTGATAAAATTTTGAAATACATAAAGTGGCAATGGACGTTGGAATCCGATTTGAAAGCGGCATCAATTTTAGTGTGGCTACAGTGGCGCCCATATGTGGACCGGAATTTCATGAGAGACCAAACACATAGATGTGCGGTATCATTCAATCCAAGGGAGGTGATTAACTTTAAGTTGTGATAATGTATTTGTAAGCGTGCGCCGTTTTTTCGACTTGACCGACGTACTCGATTGTAAAGGTTGATTTACATATGCGACGTGTGACGTGCAACAATTGGAAATAAACGTGACGGTTTTTTGATAACAATTTACATTTGTGACTACCCTAGTAACAGAGGATTGATGAATTCATCGATTAACTCATCAAGAAATTGTTGCTTACCCATTCAATGAACGATATATGGGCTTGTGATATAAAATTCACTTATTTACTTTTTATATAATTCTATCTTATAATGAACACACCGATGAACAATGTGAGAATTTCATTAGGAATTTCTTTATTACACAACCGATGAACTCATCACGGAATGTTCAAATGAATTTCATGCACTATGAAACCAGTGAATTCATAAATGATTTCATCGAGATTTTCATAAAGAATTGCTCTATTACCAATCCGATGAGCTAATTAGGGAATATATAAATGAAAGTCTTGAAGATTAATTATTTAAATTCATGTATTCATTTCAAACTCGGTACATTTTCATCGAGGTGAGGTTACGAAGATGTTGGGAGTTTGTGGTTTTGAACTAATAAAACCATTAAATTTTTTTAATTAAAAAATTCGTTCGTCTACAGATTGCAGACTGATCAGACTGCAGTGGCCCAACTACAAAAATATTGAAAATACTTTGAAATTTCATACAAATTATAATCACAATGCCTTAGCGAATTATTATGATTAGTCGCAAAATTAAATTTTACTTTGTGATTTGATAACAGTAAAAGCAAAAATAAGACAAGCGTATTTCCTGATTATCATCATTAAAATCATCATAGCTAAAGTATTACTAATTCTTTGATTGTGTTTTTATAAGTAATAAAAAATTAAACATTTTGATGATACTTCTGATGATTCTTTTGATGAGTTTTGTGTAGCGCAAAATATAAAAGAAACATATGATGAGAATTTCGGTGACCCTCATGATGATTTTAATGATGATAATCAGGTAACACGCTTGTCTTTGTTTTTACTGTTATCAAATCACAAAATAAAATTTAATTTTGCGACTAATCAATCGCCGCCCCGGTAGTAAAGTGCTCAGCATGCTTGCTCCAGCGACCGGAGGTCCCGGGTTCGATTCCCGGTGGTGACAAGGAATAAATTTCACGGCTGGTTTAGGATCAATGAATTAATCACTCATTATCCCAAATGAATATATGATTATGAAACCTCATTTGAGGCGGCCAAATCTCTTGATGGGATATAGTGCCAGAGAAAGAGAGAGAGACTAATCATAATAATTCGCTGAGGCATTGTGATTATAATTTGTATGAAATTTCAAAGTATTTTCAATATTTTTGAGGTTGGGTCACTGCAGTCTGATCAGTCTGCAGTCTGTAGACGAACGAATTTTTTAATTCAAAAAATTCAATGGTTTTATTAGTTCAAAACCACAAACTCCCAACATCTTGGTAACCTCACCTCGATGAAAATGTACCGAGTTTGAAATGAATACATGAATTTAAACAACTAATCTTCAAGACATTCATTTATATATTCCCTAATTAGCTCATCTGATTGGTAATAGAGCAATTCTTTATGAAAATCTCGATGAAATCATTTATGAATTCACTGGTTTCATAGTGCATGAAATTCATTTGAACATTCCGTGATGAGTTTATCGGTTGTGTAATAAAGAAATTCCTAATGAAATTCTCACATTGTTCATCGGTGTGTTCATTATAAGATAGAATTATATAAAAAGTAAATAAGTGAATTTTATATCACAAGCCCATACATATATCGTTCATTGAATGGGTAAGCAACAATTTCTTGATGAGTGAATCGGTGAATTCATCAATCCTCTGTTGCTAGGGTAGATTTTTTCTAAAATAGTATTTTTGAACTGGTGAACTTTTGTTACCAGGGTAGTTTCGTCACGCACACTTTATAAAATTTAAACAAAACAAAATGTACCAAAAATAAATTTAGTGGCGGAAGAGATACAATTAAACCATCTCCCGACGTGTGGCGTGTATTAGTTTTTTTTTATTTTTTCGTACCACAGCGAATTGGACTGAAAGTTGGGGAATCAATAAGATCCAGGTTAAAACAACAAGCAACATTTATAACTTCCACATTTAAGTTTGAAGAATGATCGGTACGATAAAGAATTAAAGAGCTTTGATTATTTTTAATACTACAAAATGCCCAGCAGAAATAAACTACGTTTAATTTAATCAACCTAATTCCAATCCATATATAAATATTCCAATTTAATTTGTATTTATGTATTCTATAGGTAAAGCAAATGGTACGTAATAATCGCACAAGCCTATAAAGGACAGAACAAGAAGCAAAAAGATAAGCTTTTAGTTGATACGTAGCAATAAAGATAAATATCTGTAATTTATTGCTATTTGGTGTTAAACTATTTATGCAATTATACTAAGCTGGCAAAGTTTAACACTATAAAGGTTAAGTATCCATGATTCAAATGTGTATAAATGCTACATAAATATAGGTAACGTAAAAGTTCATACAAAGGGTGTGTATTTTTATTTATTTATTATCAAAGTTTAAACTTTGACTTGAAAAAAAAACTATCTGCGCCTTGGCAAAAGTTAAGGAGGTTTCAATTTTGTGTTAAAACTCGTGCAAATCATGTTCACCGGTTACTTATAACCACAATAGGTACTGTGTTTATTGACCTGAAGATTTCTTAAGGTTTTACCCGGTGCTTTTATTCCAATAGATTCAAGTAAGGTTGGTAAATCCTAATTTTCGCACGGTTGTCAAATTATTGGTTCTACATCCAGTGAGGTATAGCAGTAGTTCTTGCAGAATTCTCACCAGAAGTTGAGGAGCTCTCGCAAGCAAAAGTTAATGAAACTGTCAAAACAGTGCCTGTACTCCAACATCACCAGCGACAATAACAACGCAAGGTTGCAATGAAGACCAAGGCACCACCGCCAATTAATGTGATAGGCATTACTGAGTTTGCGAATATAAAAGCTCTAATGAAATCAGTGTCCAAAAACGACTATAGAGTAGTTGCACTAAACAATAATGTTTGGAAGATAAACACAAGAGATCCCGATGCATACAGAACTTTAGCCACAAAGCTCACTGAAGAAGGTAAAGACTGGTATACATATGAAGACAAAAATAATCGAGAAATCAAGGTTATGGCCAAAGGTCTACATTCCACCTGCAAGAAGGAGGATATAATAGAAGATCTCAAAATGAAAGAACTGCAAATTGAAGACGCAGTAAATATCCTTAAACGAGAGAAAGTTGAAAATAATCAAGGAACAAAGACCGTTAAAAGAGGGCTCCCGTTATTCATGCTCACATTCAACAAAAGCGAGAAAATTGAAAATATATTTAATATCAAAGCAATACTTAATAAGAGGGTTAAAATAGAACCACTGAAAAAGAACACGAGATTAATACCTCAATGTAAGAAATGCCAAGGTTATAACCACACCCAAAAATATTGCGGGAGAGATGTTAGGTGCGTAAAATGTGCCGGCAGACACATCGCGAAAGACTGTTCTCTTAGTCGAACCGAACCTGCAAGGTGTATAAACTGTAAAGGACAACACCCAGCCAACTATAGAGGATGCGAAGTAGCAGTACGTACAACTGCAATGGTTAACAAATAAAACACGCCAATCAACTCAAAACAGTAATGTTAGAAGAGAAAGGATTCCAACTACAACTAGAGCGCCGTCACAACCAGAGCCCATAGGGCCAGAGAGGAGATTCTACTCTCAGATAACGCAGCAGAATACTATTAAAGAAAATCCACTGGAAAGGATATTTCGAAGTATAGAAACGATAAATGCACGCCTAGCAAAACAAGAACGTGCTCTAGAAGCTATATATAAGCGGCTGGATAGACAAGAAGCTACGAATGAGCTTACATCAATGCTATACTAATTAAATGAATAGATCACTTAGAATTGTTATTTGGAACGCGAATGGATTACCACAGCATGTTGCAGAGCTAGAAATTTTTCTAAACTTAGAAAAAATAGATTTATGTCTTGTCTCGGAAACTCAGTTAACAGAAACTTCATTTATTAAAATATTTGACTATCAATGCCACCATATGCTATTCATCCACGAGGAAACGCTAGAGGCGGGTCTACCGTAATTGTTAAAAATAATATTAAACATTACGAAGTGCCCAGCATTGAGGAAGAAATTATGCAAGTTAAAACCATAAAAGTTGAATCAATCAATAATAGGGAACTCAGTATCTCCTGTACTTACTGTCCCCACGCCATCAATTAAAAAAAGAAGACTACAAACGACTTTTTATAGGACCAAATTTTATCATAGGCGGTGATTTTAATGCAAAGAATACATATTGGGGATCTAGACTTACAACCTCTAAAGGGAAAGAGTTATTTAATGCAGCTCGCGAGAACAACTGTGAATTCCTCTCTGGCGACAAACCAACACATTGGCCTGCTGACATACATACAATTCAGATCTTCTTGACTTCCTTGTAACAAAAGGAGTTTTAGTGGAGTACACATGCATTGAAAATAGTGAAGGACTATCATCTGACCACTCACCTGTGATCATGACGCTGAGTACGATGATAATACAAAAAGATAGTTCACCTAAGTTTAACAAACAATGAAACCAATTGGGATCTATTCAAGAAATTAGTAGAAGATCGAACAAATCTCGGCGAACCAATTAGAACGAAGGTGCAGCTGGAACATGAACTAGAAATATTTAATAACAAGTTCCAACAAGCGGCTTGGGAAAGTTCACCGATTTCTCTTACCAACGCTACAATGAAACATAATTATCCTCTTGAAGTCAGAGAGCTACTTAAAGAGAAACGGAAAGCTCGCAAAATCTGGCAGCACTCTCGTGCACCCCCACACAAAACTATTCTTAATTTTTTGTGCAACAAATTAAAACAACTAATAAAGGAAATAAAGAACGAAAGCATAACTAAGCGACTACGGCCCACGGGGTCTTTCTGAACTAAATGATGACGATTACTCGCTTTGGAAAGCAACGAAGGGACTAAAAAGAACCAAAATGTGCTGCCTATCAAATGCGATGGCGGATTCTGGGCTAAAAGTGACAAACAGTAAGTCTCTCTATTTGCTGCTTATTTAGAAGAGACTTTTCAACCGTTGCCGAGACAAACAGCAAATGAAAATACAACAGTAGTAAACAAAGCAGATGATCTTGACATGAGGCATGTGACTTTATTGGAGCTTAAAACTGAAATCAATAGTAACTTAAGTATCAGGAAAGCTTCAGGTTATGAATTAATAACTGGGCAAATTGTGAAAGCCATTCCCGAGAAAGGTTTGCGTAAATTAAATCAAATAATTAATGCTGCTTTCAGATTGAAATATGTTCCACGACAATGACAGGTGGCTGAAGTAATAATGATTCCTAAACCAGGTAAACCAGGAAACGATAAAAAATCATATAGACCGATATCAGTACTTCCAGTCATATCAAAAATATTTGAGAAACTGTTGCTGAAAAGACTCAAACCTATAATAGAAGATAGATGTTTAATTCCACCACATCAATTTGGGTTTGGAAAAAATCACTTTACAGTTGAACAAATTCACAGAATAACGGATGTCATTGAGGATGCACTCGAGAATAAGAAAATATGCTCCAGTATTTTCTTAGATGTAGCTCAAGCTTTCGACAAAGTTTGGCACCAAGGGCTTGAATTTAAACTGCATCGAGAAATGATAGCTGATCGACACTTTAGAGTCAAATTTGAAAATGAGTACTCTAAAAAGAATATCAGCAGGTATACCACAAGGTAGCGTACTTGGACCTATTCTGTTTATTCTTTATACGAGAGACTTACCGAATATTGAAGGTACTACAGTAGCAACATTTGCAGATGATACAGCTATTCTAGTAGTTGGAAAAGATATTTCGGAAGTAACAGATAAACTTCAAAGTGCAGTTAATATGGTGAGCAACTGGACTAAAAAATGGCGAATCTCATTAAATGAAGCCAAATCAGTACACGTCAACATTACAAATCAAAATGTAAACTTTTTCCCGTGGTTCTCAACTCAAACCAAATTCCACATGCAAATACAGTTAAATACCTTGGTAAGATCCTCGATGCTAAGCTAAGATGGAAAGAACACATCAAGAAGAAAAAAAAAGAGTTAAACATCAAATATAGATAAATGTACTGGCTCATGGGTAAAAATTCTGAGCTCTCAATACGCAACAAATTGCTTCTATACAGGCAAATGCTAAAACCAGTATAGACCTATGGTATCCAACTTTGGGGTTGTGCCAAGAAGACCAATGTACAAATGATACAATACTTCCAAAATAAAGTGCTACGAGGGATTATGAATGCCCCATGGTACATTAGGAATGACAACCTCCATAGAGACTTGAAGATGGAATACGTCACCGATGAAATAAAGAACCAAGTAAGGAAACACGTACAGCGCTTACCTCTACACGAAAATGCAGATATCCATCGTATGTTGGACACGACTAACGGAGTAAGGAGACTCCAAAGGCAGAAACCGCTGGGACTGGGCAGTTTGGTTTAAAATAAGAAAGTATTATAAAATGAGTAACCAATAGGTTACTTATCTTAATCCGAGAAATTAATTTAAGATAGATAAATTACTAGATGATCTATGAATCAGTTGTAATATTGTATAAATAAATAAATAAATTTATTAAATAAAAAAATCATTCCAAGTTAAGTATTCCAGATATAAACAGCATACTCAAGTTGGGATCCGACGTAGGCGAAGAATACAACATTTTTATTGTCCATATATCGTCAATATCCCAAGTCTACCTCACAAGAATTAGTTCCAGATATGCACTGCTCGATGTGATTAGCGAAACTCATATTTTCAAAGAAAGTAAATCCTAGGTTTTCTAATTCATATACTCTTTGTAGAGTGGTACCATTTATATGGTACTGTTGGACAGTAGCATTAGTTTTTCGATAAAAAGATATAGTGTTACACTTATTTAACATATGTTGAGACTGAGCAGATTGGAATCCACTAGAATCCGGAGATGATTGAAATTAATTCAGAACTTTTTTACCCATTTTGATGTATTGAGAGTGGTTGCTCAAGTATGATTTAAACCAGGTTATACACGGACTACAGAAACCAAATTTGTAGAAGCATTCTAAGGTTCAAACGAACGGAGTCATAGGACTTCTTAGTCTACCATACTCGTATACCACATCAACCGGCTTGTGATTCTCAATTTCTTTTATCGTGTTGCTAATGAATTCCGCAAGGATGGTTTCATTTGATATTTTCTGCATAAAACCATGTTGACTTAGTGTGATATGTATCATGGTACCGCAGTTCTGAATAAATTCCATATTACTAGCTCAAATAATTTCGGAATTGATGAAAATTGATGAACCATCCGAACCGTATCTAAACGTTTCTATAGAGCATCATGTATACCTCCGCTGCAATTTGTGGGAATTATATGGATACATTATTGGTGCTATCACTTGTTTTTTTGTATTTATCGGTGTTTTGCCCTTTAAATGTCATAATACATATGTTGGATGTTAAATGTCATATGTTCCGAGTCACCGTTAGTCTCACACTTTGTTGAAAAATAGGTTCAAAAGTATTTTGTATCATTCCTTATTTTATCTTGAATATACAAGAAATGTGACGTATGATCTTCGTTCGTTAATAGATTTCGCTGAGTGGGTTACATATTGTGAATTTATGTTTACTACCCTTGGTGTATCCTTTAATTTTCTCTTTGTAGACCTTTCGATGGAAAGAATTCGGAGCTACCGATCTTTATGTTCAAGGACGTCTCACATACTATGTAAACTGGCCACAAAGTCTTTAGCATAAAATTTCGAAGACATTCTTTTTACATTATGGAAGTAAATTGTCAGACTATTATGATTATTATAACTCGGTCCATGTTTGGCAATAACATGTTGATCAATACTGATTTTAATGGTTTGTTATAATTTTTTAATCTGTATCTGTCTCGAATTTTCATACTACACTGAAAAACCCATGCTCAATTTAAGCAAAATAGGCACTGAATTGACGCAGGAAGTTGCTTGAATATGCGCAAACCAAAATTATTCTCCTCGTTTGTATAATTCATCATTATGTTCAAGAAAATAAAACTCGTTGAATAACCGCTGGACTATTAGTAAAATATTGATGATAACCATCATTGATGATTGTAATATTATTTTCAGCAACCCATAGTTATATAAAATATATTGGAACATTTCGAAGTGAAAAATTTTGGAAACAAAAAAATAAAATTTAACTTGAGAATCCAGTGCAGGATTTCGGAAAAATCCCTAAACTAAAAAAAATAAAAAATAAAATCCCTAAGGATTCAGAAAATAAAATAAAAGTTTAAAAATATAGCATTCTATTCCTGAATACTTTTAAAGCAAACAATTCTCAAAACAGGGAAATTAAATATAAACTTAAGAACTAAAAGCAAATAATTCTCAAAATAAAAAAAGAAATATAATCTTGAGAAAACAGTGCACAATTTCAGAATATTTTCAAAGTGACAAACCCCAAAACAAGAAGCAAAATATAAATTTGAGAATGAACTACATGATTCCAAAATCCTTCTAAAGCGAATAATTCTCAAATCGAAATTTTGAGTTATTATGGGATATTTGATACACATCGAGTCTGATTAGACGACCATCTTTAAAGAATTCAAAGGTTCATTAGTTCGAAACTGAACTTCCAAACGATTTGGTAACTGTATCTCGAATATTAAGATGTGCGATACCATTATACTTTCAAAACGAACAATTCTCATCTTGAGAATTCTACTCACCATTTCGAATTATTTTTAATATGTATAATTCTCAAAACAAGAAAATAAAATATCCGTTTCATAAGACAGTGCACGATTCAAGAATATTGTAAAAGTGAACAATTCTCAAAACAAAAAAGAAATTATAAACTGAAAAAAATAAATTGTACGGAATGATGTATGAGTTCATAAATTTTTTGGAGATACCAGTTTTGATTATAACTTTCTCAAATCTATTTGATTTGTAAGAAAATTGGAATTGTGAATTTTATCAATTTTGTGTTTCTACAATTTGCACCATAACTTTCTCGAATCAGATAAAATTGTATAAACATAGGATGTGTGAAATTTATAAAATTTTGGAATACCGATAAGAAAATAAGTTCGAGTAAATAAAGTTCAATCAAAATCGATTTTGTGAAGGTTCACAATCCTAAAATTTGTAAGAACCACAGATAGATTTCATAAAGAATATTTACAAAAACAATCTGTCCAAGTTGAAGTTTTAAATCAAAAAGAAGCTGAAATGCGGCCTAATTCCCAAAGAATCGTAAATCGTACCAATGCTGTTATACGAATACACCCTTTATTAGTCAACTAGTCACTATTAGCCAACTTATTTCATTCCAACATCTAGAGGCTTAGGCAATGAATTGAGCACGGCCTTACAGTTAGTGCACAATGAAGTATTAGACTCGCGTAATTTGATTGGTGGAAAAGTGTGATTCTAAATGTTCGCATAAAAATCGCACACGGTCAGTCGATTTCAATGACCATACTATTTTCGGGTACTAAGGAATTCTAAAACTGAGTACTAAGTTATGGCCCAAACTGAGTTTAGGATAAATAACTTCAATCCAGTAAGCTTATTTTTCGAGTTTATGTATATTTGATATTAGCATTTCATGAAAATTTAAACTACGAGTATATGCAGTTTTCCCGATTCTTTTACAACAGAATCATTGGAAACAAACAAAAACATATGTTGGTTGTTAAAGTCAAATGAAAATATCGAAAGTATCTGCAATGTCCAAAAAGGTACCCATGAGAATTTTTTTGTTAATAAGTGAAATTAAATCCTAGTAATGACCTCACGCAGCACAGTTTTGTAGGACATTTCGTCTCAGCTTATTAACTTTAATCTAGACTGAGAGATTAACAATAAACATTAAATTTTGACGATGTGCAACGAGTTCCTTAAATTTAGTGCTAAACACGTGCTAACCAGTTGAGGATAGTACAAATTAGAGAAAAATGTCAGCTTGCTCGTTTTTCAAAATTGGTCATTTGTCAGTTTACTAGAATTTATTAATTACAGAATAGAAAATAAAAACACTGGTGATTCTGGGCTCTTGGACCAGAAAAAATAATTGTCGAGATTTTTTTCTAATTGTCAGGTGTATCATCAAACTACGGACGACCGGAACTTTAGGTTACACAAATTCAAAACGCGAAAGATTTTAAAAATAAAATTAAAAATGAAATTCTACCAACAGGTTACATATTAGTATTTTTAGACTATAGTCTCACTGTTTACCAATGTAGACTTCTTGGTGATTAATTTGATGAAACAGTTTTGGAACGACATAAAACTAAAAAGCAATACAAAATTGCATTTTACCTATTTTTTAGAAGACTTAAAATTTGTATTTGATGATACTGAATTAGTTTCAATGGAAGATGCTTTTAAACAAGTGTTTCTTTCTTCAATATGAGATCTCTGAGTTTGTTAATGGCGAACCGTGGCAAATCTGTTAATGGAATATGTTGAAACCGAAGTTTAAAAGCACCTCCCAATGAATCTATTTTCTACTACGGGTTTGTCACCATATCATTTTCGGAAGTGACATTTTTGGATGCATTTAACAATTTTGCTCGCCGTATAAAATTTACTAGTGAAAGTGAAATTTAAAATCGTTTAGTTTTTCTAGATGTTGTATTGATCCCCAATGAAAATTGAAGTTTGCGTTCAGATTGGTATCATAAAGAAACGTGGTCAGGCGTTTTTTAATTTCATCTTTTATTCTGTTCTGGAGTCGAAACACTCCCAACTCTTTCGCGGTTCGATCACGTCCTACCACGCATCAACTGCCAAATCGAGGACATTCGGCTATAGGTCTGAATTACGTAGAACCACTTCCAATAGCTCTAGGCCAGTCTATAGTTCGTCCATCGGGATTCGAACCCGGTATCTCCTGATCGAAGCACCAAAGCTTTAACTACTGTGCCGCTTGGCCGCTGATATTTAAAATATGACTCTCTTAGCTGAATCAATCTAAAAATTTTAAAATTTTAAAAAACATCCGTTAAAATTTTGAAATGTTTGTGGAAATTGGATATCTGCAAACATCATCACTATATAGGAACATTACGAATGCTATCGATAAAAATAATATTTAATAATATTTACGTTTTACTCGTTTAGATAGGTAAAAATTATTTTGAAAAAATTAAAGTTATGTTACAAAATTATGATATACAACTCCCGTTGGTAGACCATTTAAAAATTTAGACATGATTTTATTTATCAAATTAAAAGATGAAATTCCAAAAGCTTTACAATTAAATTTAGTAAACAAATTATAAATATAAATGTTTATGTGGAAAAGAATATGTTGGACAGACCAAACAAAATTTAAAGATGAGGGTGTAATAGTGCAATGAAAAACATCTTCGAGGAACTGACGATCATTCAATGTCCATAGATGACGGTATAGTACTGGATAAGGAGCAAAATCTTACTAAACGGCAAATTTGGGAAAAAATTCAAAATTCATCTCAAAATTTATAAAAGTTTCCAAAATTTTTTTTGAATTACTACGATAAAATTATTTTACAGATACAAAATTCTAAAATTTTTGACGTTTCGGTATTACTTTGTTTAATTTGAATAATAATTTTCGATTTTTCAATAAAGTTACTTTTAAATTATCATCAAATCAAGCTGCCATCGTTTTTTATTAAAATTGTTTGTCAAATTTTCATAAATTATTGTATCCCTTGAGCAAGACGGAACATACCGTTGAAACGGCAAGGTTTTATTAATTATAATAAAACGACTTTAAGCTTATGGCTTAGTTTAATGGTCATCCAATTTCTGCTGGATACACTTTTGGATTCTGGTTTAAATCCGCTTTTAGGTCACCACTGAATAGATTTTATTTTCATTCAGATACTGTACTGCATTGATTAATGCAGTTTATACTTGATCTAATTAATTATTTGTTCGTGGATATTGATAAATATCGTATCAGATGTATCCGTTTAACAATAATTTTAACACTTTCTATATTTTAATTTTAACACATATAGATATTTATTTATTCAATTGTCTTTTTAACATTAAACTAACTTAAATTTTTAATTATATTTTTATGTTGATGACAATTTTAGGCATATATATTGCGTAACATGATTTTATTGAATGCCTTCATTAAAAAAAAAAACAAAGTACATTAAAAAACGAAAAAACAAAAAACTATTCGTAGCTTCGAACAGCCTTCTATATTTTTTTAACCCTTGCCAATTTACCCTCGATACTGTTGATATACGCTACAAGCTTTAACCCAGCAAAATAAAATAAAAACCGACCAACATTTTAGATTTTTCAAATCCAAGAAAAAAATTTTGTCTGTTGTTAATAAATACAATACTCACGATCAGCACCCTTCAATGATTGCCTTCTGCAAATATTATAACCACTGAACTAAATTTTATTAAAATCTACACACTTTCCAAAAACCTTAAAGTTAAAATGTATTTTAATACGTAACATAAAGCAACATAGCAACGGATTCTAAGTTCAAAAATTTATAAATAATATATAGTTTTGTGAAGATCGGATTACATTCAATGGTAAATTATAATTTAATAGATAAAATTCAAATTATTCTGGCGATGACTCATTTCGGATGCTGGTCCAGAATCCAACAATAAACTGAAGGATACGAAATCGAATACCAAATCTCAAAAAATCAATATTGCCGTATTGTTCAAATATAAAAATACTAAATTGAAAATTTATCTGCCCACTTAATCATTTCATTATAATGCCAGCATGAGGCCAGCAATATAATATGGAAAAATCAATAGCCTGACCATTGTTATTCTGGTGGTCTTTTGCTCTTCTCTCTATGTATATAGACATAATATAAGTTTTAAAAGATCATACCCTTTATAATACGACTCCATCAGTACAACCTACAAACGTCTTCTAAAATACACAAGAAGAAAGTTTCTTGTTACAAAAATAAATAAAAGAAAAATATTCTTATTAAATTTTGGAAAAATGCCAAAAAGTATTCAGCAAGAAGAAAATATTGGTTGTTACCATGTTTCACGATAAACTTTGTGTAAATAAATTTTCCAACGAGAAATTTTTTTTAAGTGAATTTTGATGTGAATGGAATATGATTATAAATGTACCGTTATTATTTCGTATGTACTTCACGATCAATTGTTGAAGATGTTTCGAACTAGAAAACCAATGTACATAAGCGCTTTTCAATTTTCTCACAAATACATAAATTATAATTCTAAAACTATGATGTACAGATAAATTTTAGTAATGCTTATTATTGAATGTACTTATGTACATAGTGAAGTACTCCATTATTATTGCGGATTAAAATTGTCCATGTGGAATGAGATATGGAGAAATTTTAAAACTTTTTCCTCGTTTAAAATTTTTCCAATAATATTTATACTGTTGGCATGAACGATTTTTTATGTTTATGGTATAAATTCATTAAATTCGGGAAAAATTTATGCACCACAATTCATACAGACAATAGCGTATAGTGAAATCATAAATCAAAACCTAAATTTTATTTTAATTCGCATTTCAAATCTATTATCCCATGTTGGTATTGAATTTACATATATGAGTATGCTAATTTAATTTAAACTTTACTATATAGAGACTATATACATAATTAAATTGATGAAAATCCACATATTTATGAAAATTGTAAAATTCTTTGTGCATGCTTATAGGTTTCCCCAATAATTTAAAAACGATAACGTTTCACAGTAAACTTGCTCCTTTATAAACAAGCATCACAACACGAGACGAGAAAAACTTAAAAGTAAACTCAAACTGGGTGTAGGTTTAACTAACTTTACAAACAAATATTATGTAAAAGTCAATATTAGAGAAGAATCTCTACACACAGTACATAATATGGAAAATTATTAAAAGCTTTTGATGTTGAAAATATCAAAGCTAAACCAAAAAGTTAATATTTGGTATGTTTCGTTTCATATCATTTAAAATGTGGCAAAACAATATTTACGTCGTTCGAAAAAAATCTAAAAACAAAAAGTTTTTTTTTCAAAGCTACATGTTATCTCCTCTTACTAATCGTTCTTTTGTGAAAATTTCAACGTAATGGCAAGATTTTAATTTTATGTGTAGTTTATTTTCCACCGCGATACACCAAATTCGATAACTATAAATCCTTTTGTTTTTAGTCCTTGGTGATTTCAATCTACCGTGTATATCCTGAGAGCAGCTCAGTATCTTATTGATAAAATGACGTTTGTGAAGCATTATCAACGAAACCATGTGACTAACTGTAACAATAGATTATTAGACCTCATATTCTCCGATTTATGCAATAGTTCGTTAAAAGTTAATCATGCTGGAGATCATCTCTCAAAGGTGGACATTTATCATCCTCCAGTTGTTATTAGTCTAGTTAACTTCTTCCTAAAAAAACTGCCATAAAATACTTATTTATACACCAATTTTAAAAATTTAAACTATAAACATATCCGAGAGCAACTAGTCGATATTCTATACACCACTGGATAGATACTTGGAAACTAAAACTAGAAAATAAAAAGTCTTATCTAAATTTCCAAAATGGTGTTCAACAAAATTAATAAATCTCATTCGGAACAAACACAAGTATCATAAACTTTTAAAATCTTATAAAAATTCAATTGACTATGCATTTATTTTACTGCAATATTCATCTAAAAGTGTAAAACGTAAACGATTTATAAGAATTATCTAAAATTATAGATATTGTCTAATTATAATTTATCGAAACTATTTAGTAAAACTATCTAAAATATTTAATAACAAAAAAACAATTGCAAGCTAACGGCACATTGAAATTAAGTCTTCTAAAATTGTTCCATAAATCCTAGCTGAATTGCGTTACTGTTTTAAAACAATGGTTTATTGTCTACATTTCTCTATAAATTATCTAAAAAACTAGACAATCAACTTAACGAAAGTGAAACACGATTGAACAAGTCTTCAATTTTACGTCAGTAATCGAAAAAAGTGGATGTGCAGTACATGATACGCGATGTAAGATAAATAAAAAGATTTAATTAAAAAATAATAATTATATCAGTTTAGTTCAATTAATTAGTTTAGTATAGTAATAAAGTTTTGAATATAAAATTCTGCATAAGCAAATTTGTTTGCTTTCCAAAATTGTGCGTGCAAAGTAAAAATTAGCGGTATATAAATCTTTGTTCTCGTGTTCTGTGATTTCGTACCTAAAACGTACATTTCAAAATTGTGTTACTATAAATAAGTGAATACATTTCAAAATAAAGGCACTTTGAAATGGAAATAGTTATACCATTTGTAGAAACTGTTGAACAATGTGATGTCACCCAAATAATTCAACCTATTAAACAATCTATGGAAATTACAATTACAAAAATGGGGGTTTCCCTGTTTAATTAAGGAATTCCAACGTAAGTGCAAATTCTCATACTAGGTGAAAAATAAAACAACATATGAATTATATTGCTCCAAGATCGGCCCCAATGTTACTAAGTTAGTACATTACAGATAAATTAATACTTTTTTATAATTTATGTATTTAGAGAAAGGAATTAACATTGATGTTCTTAAACTTTAACGATTTACACCAACTGATAGCTGACCAATGATTTGGATTGTGAGTAACATTTCGAAAAGATCTGTATCAGCAACTAGAAAAGGTACACATATTTTAAAACCACATAGATTTATAATTTTGAAATACTTCCCAAATTAATTAACATTTTAATTTTATAGGGCTCTCGATCAAAAGCAGCAACTACAACTGTTTGTTCGTGGTTAAGTTCGCTCCCCATTACGTACATTGAGTCATCCGAATCGCTTACGAAACAATCAGGGCAATCCTCACCTTTACAATGTATGAGTTCATCAAATAACGATACTGATAATACCGTTACATCATTATTTGTAAGTATTTATTCACTCTATCTTTGAATTATAATTTTAAACCATTAAATAGATTGGTTTGCTCTAATTTTAGAGGACTTGGAAAAACAGCTTGTATTGCTACAGGGGTTCTTATTTCAGCTAATTATAGAAAAACGCATCAAATTACAAAATCTGACCAACAATATGTTACATAGTCCAAATGTCCAAATCGCTGCAGAATATTTATTATCGAAATACGATTACTAATTTCGAATATAAGGAGGCGTCGCAGATAGTTGTGAAGCGGTTCTCCACTGAAGACGAGGTAATATAATATATACAAATCTAAAATTATTTATAGTGTTTTTGGTATAAATCGATTGAAGGGTAGTGGTTTTAAGACAATGTTTATAATACAACATTTACTAATTCGGTATACCGAATGGCTCGAAAGGTCTCGTTAAAGACGCGCAAATATTATTGCAAGGTATCGTTTAAGTTAAAATAAATTTAATCATAGGATAGTCATTTGTAAGAAAAATTTTAGTTGTTAGATTTAACCGCTTCATTGGATTTAAATTTCCTGGCTCAATCAGAAATTCTCGCTGCCTAAATACTTCGTTAGTTAAATTATACTAGCACTGAATCTAATTTTGCAATTTTATTTTAAGTGATATTTTATCAATATGATATACAAATTGCAAATTGCTAAATTGCTAATATGAATTATTCACAGAGAGAAAATACTTTGCATGGACCATGAATATCAATTTCATAAATAATGAAATGGATATTTTTTGCTTTTTATGGATGTAATTCAGAAGTTATGAATAATAATCAGGAATCATGAATAAATATCAGTGCATGCTTATTCATAATTCAATCCAATCAATTATAAAATTTAAAAAAAAAATTGACGGTTTTAACCATGAATATAACTCATATTACTTACTTTATTATGCACGTTTAATTAACGCATGCGCATATTTAAAGATGATCATTTGTTTTTAAATGTGCGCATGCTTAGTTATATATTCGTTCATTTTATTTGAATCATTCGGTAAAAGTGTCTGATTTTAGCAGGTATTATGCAAACTATGCACATTTTATGACTATGGATCACAAAAGTGGAACATTTGATGCTGTTTCGGTTTTCTAGGCATTTCGTGTCGTACAGTTGTTCATGCTCAATCAATCAATTTAGTTTAAATTGTGAAAATAGTTAGGTTGTGCTAATCGTAAAGTGAAATTGTTAAAATTAAATTATTAAATAAAAAGCACGTAAGTATACAATTAATATTCAATTTAGAACTAGTGTGTGCTAGGAAAATTTAGTGTATTTAGTTTTTATACGTATTATAGTGTTTTGTGTAAATTAAACCTGATATAATTCATGTACGATTAGTGAAAAATAAATTAGTTAAAAACCGCCATTTTTCGTAATATATAATGCACGTGTATTTATCGAAAAGTCTGATTTGTTTAATTTTATAAAATGTGATCTTTAAAAAATAATAAAACTTCGCAAGATTTAGAAGAAAAAAAATTGGAATATTTTACAAGTCGGCCTTTTCAATTTGTATATACATACTTTGCATTGAATAGTTTCTATTGGAATATTTTTGCTAGCTCAATAGCTTTCATTCTTGTTCTTTAATTTTTTATTTTCTTAAATTCTTAGTTTCACATTTTAATTGATGTAATGTTGTTGTTGTTTTAACAGGTGAATTTGATAAACAGGAGCAAAAGTGGCTAAAGATTCACTACTCGCCGTGGGAAACAGTGGAAGCGAAATGGAGGAGCACATTAAAAACTAGACAAAAACAGTTATCTAAATGCGACAATAATTGTGCTGATTTTATAACACTTTGACCGCGCAATAAGTCTTCTAAAGGTTATAGACTTGTAAGTTACACAGAAATAATTTAGATTAACATACATTTGATTAATATGACTTAAAATTCTAGATTGATATTGCTGCTTCATAGGCTGCTGCAAAGACAAATTAAAACCAAAACATCATTTTCCTTATCATTATCCTGAAATAATTAGAAAATCAGGTCCTGTAAAACTGGTGAGCTGCATGTCGTTGGGAAGCAAAAATAAAGACGTAAAAGCTTATTCCAAAGCATCTAGGTCTTGTGTAGAATTATCCTTTTCCCTTGCAAAAAACATGCATGAAACTTGCTCACAAAATTTTAGAACAATTAGATTTAGGAAGTGATTTTAATGTTAAAAAAATGCGAAAAAACTAATCTTAACGACCGATATTATTTTGCGTATATTTCTTTACCATTTCAAATAAGTCATAAACCTGTAACTATGGACAAAAACTTTTTAAAATTATTGAAATTTTATTAGAAACAAATGTGGTCTATCTTGTATTTCAAGAGTACGCAATTAACACTATATTTTTTTTACAATTGAAAATTTATTATTTCAAATAAATTACAAGTAAATTAAAATTAAAGTAAATTGAAAATAAAAAACCATTTGAAATTCATACAATGATTGAACTAAATCATTGAAAATAACTATATGTAAATAATAATGTAAATAATATAAAATGTAACTATATTTTTGTAAATAAATTTAGAGAAATATGGAAAACAGATTTTTATTTAACAGGTGTGAATTCAAAGCTTTCAGCGAGTGTAAACCAACCACGTGATATTTAGTGTATTCAATTTATACATCTTAACTATGAATCATGCAAAATAAAGCATAAAGTTATGAATTAACAGGTATAAGCCATGCGTTAATTAATAAATTATGCACTATTATTCATAAGTAATGAACAACTAGCCAAAAATTTGGTCAATATTAAGCATATAAGTCATAACATAATCTGTAATAAGACACAGTATATGAATTATATGCACGATTTATGCTATACAAGTTATGCAATATAAAGCATAAAACAATCTCTTAACACGCATATTTCATGAGTTAGTTATTTGCATAAATATGCATTATTTTTCATTAAGTATTAATAACAAAACATAAATATTATTAAAATATTATGAATACAAGTCACAATAGATGAAAAAGTCCTTATTCACAACTTATGGATAGTAATCCTTTATTATGAAATGGTCGTGCACGGTGCTAAATTAAAAGGTTTTATTCATGATTTATGTACCCTTATTCAGAATACGAGATACGATTTCTCTCTGTGTTTATTTTTAATTTTTAATATTAATCGATTTCAGGTTACATATTGTGGAACTAATAACCAACGTGGCAAGTTGGCTGAAAGATATTATACGCTTTCAAAAAAATATTTAAAGTCTGGTATGATGACCAACGAAACGTAAACTATCAGAGGAAACTATTGTTCTTCCAAAACAGTTAATTTACAATGTAGAAGATCAACAAAATAACTTTTTTGGCTACAAAAAAATTTAAGTCTGGAAATATTAGTTACTGAAAATTGGATTAACTCATATTAACTACGAACGATGAAGTCATATTCAAGATGATCGATCGATGTTTTAAGCCAGTGGCCAATTTAAAACAGAAAAAATCTGTATTTCACTCGTAAGTTTTAAACAATATTATTCTAGATTGTGAGTATGTGTACTTTATCAAGGTATTATTTATTTCAGATGGAACTTGATTTTGAAAAATTATTTCCACAAAAAACAACAACTTTATTTACGAAATGGGATTCTTTTTATCAAAAAATTATACAAATTTTCGATCGTGATATATTAATTGAATTTTAAGTTATAAAACTTTATAATTTGAATTAGTTAAAAATAACATAAATAAATATGTTTTCAAACAAATTAAAGTTTTATTGTATAGCAACCATGAATATTTCTATAAGGCTTGTTCTTTTCAAAATGGAACTATTTTCTTAGGGCTTGATGGTTTTCTTAATGACCACAATGATATTTCAATCCAATGGCAATACATATAGAATTACTGATTAAGAATTACGGTTAACCAGCACATATTATAGTTTAGAATCTTACTAGGTTATACCACACATTGTATGAAGCATTGTTATTCTAATTAATATTCATTATAAACGCCTTATCAGAAGTAAACAATGCAGCTTAATTTAGTAGTTATTTTGTCTAATTTAAATTTAGATAATTAATGGTATATCTACTACGTTCAATATACAAAACATCTAAGTTTTGTTAAAAATTCAGCTAACTTTATTTAACATAAATTATCAACACTTTTTAGATAACTTAAATATATTATTAGTTGTTTTGAAGTCCTATCATTTAAACCGGTTTTAGGTAAAACATCGGAGTTATTTAGGTAATTTATATAAACTTTTAGGACCTTGTTAAAGTTAGCCGAAAGATTCCAGCCGAAAGATAATGCAGATAGTGTCTTGACTATTTTTAAACTCTCTTTATACTCTCGCTCCTATCGATTTTTAAATACCTATAAACTGAAATAATTTCTCCTACACCCGAATGATGTAATTCGATCCTAAATTCTCCTAAATTCGAGTTTATAACTGATTTTTGCTGTATTCAAGACACAATCTGCATTATCTTTCGGCTGGAAACTTTCGGCTAACTTTAACAGTATACTTTTAGGTACTTTGAAAACTATTGTTTATAGAAAAACCTTCTTAAACCCTTTTCGCGACTTTACCTAAACCGCTTAGAAGGCTGAAAATCTATTATAATTTTTAGGCAAATCATTGATATTTTTAGAAATTTTTCCTAAGGTTTTTTCTCTGTGTAAACATTCAGGACTGTGTTGTAATTACCTATTCTAGGAGAAGTACCCCTGATCTATTTGACTATTACATTTTACACATTAGATTGGCTAGAGCCAATCATATTACTGGCTTTTAATTCAAAATTATCATTTGAAAAACACATTGATCAGATTTGTTCTAAAGCTTTCAAAATTCTCGGCTATATTTTTCGCATCGGTAAGAATTTCGTGATCCAGCGGTGTTCACAACTGTCTAAATAGGATGCTGTATAAGATAGCGGAATTTTGTCAGCGTAAAATAAAAGATTACGGTACTCGCCGCAAGTGGCAACACTATCACTAAAGAGAATTAATTTTGTTATGTAATTACCAGCGGAAATTTTTCATTCATTATGTATATATTTTTTCACTAAATAAAACATCTCAGTGGAATAAAATATTAAAAGTGATCCTTAAAATGGCAAATTGATTGATCTCCGAAGTAAAGGAACTCGGTATATGAAATGTTGAAATTTAACAATATTCCGTCTTTCCGGCATTTCTTCCAGTAGTAACCAATACATGGACTAGAACTTTCACTAGAATTTTTTGATTTTCTGCGGCCATATAAGTTATTTTCAGTTTTTGGCCAATATCTCAATAAACTTCCACTATAGTAATCAATACTAACGGTTGTTTTTCTAATAGCTTAGATCATACAGAGGCTACATGGTAAATTTGGGGAAAAGTTATGGACTAGCATTTTCACTAAAATTTTTTGGCCGCAGAAAATCAAAAAACTATTTGCTATGGTTGTTCTGAAATATTTTGTATAAAACTTCATAATTACTTATAAAGGTCAAGATTATCGGAAATATTTTGAAGATGACCCACTTTGCTTAAATTATCTCGATGTTTTATTATATTGAAAATTTTCTTATTTATAATTTGCAATTTTCGTTTTCACTCCCGCTCTCATTTGCGCAACTTTCGTTTTACTCATTATAAACGCTTTCCCCCATTCCGATATTAGTTGATAAACGCCGATATGTGATTTACCTTCACCACCTTTAACCTTCGATGCTATCCTTCTGCAGAATTTTCTGTCCTAGGTAAGTTTGCTTGAGAATTATCCCAAACTGACCAGAAATTTGAAGATTACTGTAATTTCGATGGAATATTTAGTCTTTTTTTTGAGGATTTTCAGTTAAATATTTTATTTCGAACCACTTGCCGATACTTTGAGCATCAGGGTCAACTTTTTTTAGTTCCTGGTAATATCCTAGTACGCTTTCCGTCGGTATAAAACCTAAACTTTTTAACATTCTGATCTAGAGGCTAAAATTTTTGTTATTGCCGTACTTCGCAGCATAGCCTTATTCCTGTACCTTATTTCTGTAGATTACCTGCTCGAAGTGAAATAAGCAGACTTTAAAAGTTTCGGGGAAAATTTGTTTTAAAGCTTTAACGCTCGCCTTTTTAAAATTCGATATTACGAATTTTGGAACGTACCGTCCATGAGCCAGCATTCTCCGCCTCTGCTAATAATTTCAAACTCGAAGGTGTGGCTATAATACTATAACAGCTTGAACTCCAAAATCCTTTACACACAAAACAAAGGGCTCTTCTTTAATATTTTTCAGCTCCTCCAGAACGTTTATATTCTTAATACTATCCGGTTACTAGCATGGTTTGCTAGCAAATAAATGCGTGTTTCTGCACTAAACTCAATAACGCTATTTCGAATAGGTTGTGACGGCCGTAGAACTGAATTTTTCGTTGCCGCTTTCAAATTTGTGTTGGCTTTGTAAAACGACTTATCATATGCCCAGGGGTCATGGTTATGGCTTGAAGGCCCTTTTTTAATTACATGCTCCCCTTCAACCTCTTTCGTAATAACTCATCCTTTGCACAAACGAATCTTTCTCTCGGCACACACTCCTGAACCGTTTGTTTTTTTCTCTCCAAATGGTACCGCATAACTATTAAAAAATTTGGGGTTCCCCTTATTCGTCGAAATAATTTTCATTTTAAAATGTTTTCATCAAACTGTTTTTTTTACTATAAATCACAGGTTTAAGAAAATACTTGTAAAAACGTTGATTATGTAATCACTAAAGTAACTAGATTTACAAGCAAGAAGTAAAAATAAAATCAATACAATATAAAATTCGGTTATTTCCCGTAATAATTTTATATTATGTGCTTCCCCGAAATCGGTTTAAAGGAAAAATGCGAATATGTTTTCAATGAAAGTTTCATATTAAAAATGATTTAAAATAGAGGAAAAACATAAGTAATTTTTCATCATGGCTTTCAAAATCCTGTTTTTTGAAAACCAGTAAATCAGTATTTTGAAAACCAAGATTTTGAAATCCAGGCTTTACGAAAACCGTACTTTTAAAAACGAGGCTTTTCAAACCAGGCTTCTGGAAACCAGGCTTACCTACCAGACCATCATAAACCATCGTCAAATTCATTTGCTTGACAGTGAAGTAAAAAACTGTTAATTGTATCTGTATTTGCGTTGCAAACAAAAACAGTACAACATTTAAATTATCTACGTTTTATGTGGTAACGTTCTTCGTTGTGAAATTTTTTTCAACCAATGCAATTCCACAACAATCACGGTATTTTTTTCAGCATTTTTAACAAGTTCATCAAACATTATCGTTTTACTCAAACGAACAATGAAAAAAGAGAAAACACTGCACAAAATAAAAGAAACTCGAGAAAACTTCCATTGTGAAAAAATCTGTAATTTAAAGAAAACAAAAATTATAAAACGAAGTATGTTGCGGGCATAATAGACCCAGGATCATAGGCCACCTTTGTTACGGAAGAAGCAGCACAACAACTCGGCTAACCAAAGACAAAGGTTCTAGCCGAAGTTTCCGGAATTTCAGCAACTAAGGGACGATCACACCAACAGGTGATGACAGACACCAATCCCAGGTTTCCATCGATCTTTAACATATTGGTTCTAGACAGCCAACTACAAAAGGAAATAATCCTAGTCGATCCTACCTTCGCACTCCCGGACCTTTTGATCTTTGATCTTTTAATAGGCACTGACATCTACGGAGAAATACTGTTGGAAGGACTAAAGAAAAATCGACTTCATAAGTGTATAGCTCAACAATCAGGATTGGGATGGATAATATCAGAACAGCAGTATATTGATATCTCAATTAAAAAGCCATGTCACATTAGCAGCTATAGATAAGCAATTAAAACGCTTCGGAAGCTGAAGAACTACGGAATTCGGAAAGATGCCTATGTTGAAGAGGAAGAATGTGAAAAACACTATGAGCAGACCCACAAGAGGTGAAAAAATGACGATACGAGGTTAGAATACCGTCCAACAACGACAAACTGAGAAAAGTTGCAATGGGAGATTCTAAAACCAAATCAGTAGCTAGATTGCTTCAAATGGAAAAACGATTCAAGAAAGATAAAGACTTGAAGAGTTAATATCAAAAGTTCATGAACGTGTATGTCCAGCTAAACCACATGGAACTGGTCGAAAATGATTCAAAAGCAGATAGTTCTTGTGTTTACTACATGCCGCATCATTCTGTAATAAAAGAAGACAGTATACAACAACCAAGTTGGGAGTAGCTTCCTGCAAAACAACAACAGACACGTCTTTAAACGAAATGATGTACGTCCGTCCAATTTTACAAAACAACCTAAGAATATTGTCATATCAATATTGTATTGATGAGATGGAAGAGGCATTGCATCGGACTTTGAGAAAATGTTCATTCAAATCATTGTAGCCCGGGAAGATCAAGATTTTCAACGAATACTTTGGCGACCAGATCCAAATAAACCAATGAGAAGTTATAGATTAAAAACTGTCACATATGGTACGGAATCTGCAACTTATTTTGTTACGAAATTGTGCTACTCTGTGCTACTCTGGAACTCCCCAACAGATACGGTTCAATTTATAGTTTCCATCCCAAAGACATACACAACCGTATCTAAAAGAACAATTTTATCAGAAGCGTCCAAGCTTCTCGATCCGCTAGGATGGTTAGCACCAGTAGTGATCCAGGCAAAAATCCTACTTCAAGACTTATGGGCTTCTGGTGTAGGATGGGGAGAGAAACTCCACTTGAATTTCAAAAATAGATGGCTAAACTACAAGCTAGAACTGTAACAGTTAGAGAAGATTAGAATTCAACGTTAAATGAACTACAACAACGGCTCAAAAGTATAACTACATGGTTTCTGTGACGCCTCCGATCAAGCATATGCCGCCGTGGCATACAGCAAGATAAACAATGATGTATCAATAGTTACTGCCAAAACAAAGGCAAAACAAAGGTTGTACCACTAAACTAAACCATATCACTGCTAAGACTAGAACTGAATGCTGGATTGCTTCTCTCAAAACTAGTAAAAAATGTGACGCAGGCTTTAGATACCAACAGCAATTTATCAACATTTTTTAGGAGTGATTCAACAGCAGTTCTAGGTTAGATAAAAGGAAAGACACAACATCATAAAACTATCGTCGCAAACAGAATAACAGAGATACAATCCAGCACTAACCCTAGTCAATGGTATCACGTGGTTTCAAACGAAAAACCAGCAGACTGGGCATCACGAGGATTAAACCCTGGGCAATTATTAAACCACAGGATTTGGATGGAAGGGCCACAGTAGCTGGAAAGTTCACCCTATCCAACAACAAACATTGATGCTCAAACACTGAAAGAACCAGGCAGCATAGAACGCAAGTGAATAAGCAAATGTATCAAATACAAAGACTAAAACTAAAAATACATCCCAGCTCAACCCAGAGGAACAGCGCTAAGAGTAATAATTAAAGTCGCGCAGAAAGAAACGTTTGAAATAGAACTTAAAAAATTAAAATCAAACCAAAATTTACCAAACAGCAACACAATACTAACATTGAAAACTAGCCAATTGAAACCTCTCGTTTTGCGAAAAACGTCCAGTAATAATGTTCAAAGGCCACAAGTTGTCAAGGTTGCTCATTAAAGAAGCTCATTTAAAACTCTACATGCATGCAATCACGCAACGTTATCATATTTGAGAGCGTAATATTGGATAATAAATGCCAATGATGCAATTCGTAACACTATACATAGTTGTATAGTATGCACTAGAGCAAAGAAATTTGCATCAACTCAACTAATGGGTATGCTACTAAAAGAGCCACCAGCTCCACTGTTCACAAACAGCGGGTTAGACTATGCTAGTCCAATTAGTATAAAATTGAGGAAAGGCGCTGTAATAAAACAACAAAAGGCTACATTTCCATTTTCATATAGCTAGCTACAAAGGCAATCCATCTAGAACTTGTAAGCGACATGTCAATTGAGCCGCATATCGGCGATTCATTTCAAAAACAGGAATTTGTCTGAAAATATTCAGTGATTGTGGGACTAACTTCGTTGGAGCAGACAAACAACTACGAAGGCAGGCAAAACAACAGGAAGGTGAAATCAAAAATAAAACAGCACATATGGGAACTGAGTGGCACTTCTTTCTCCCGGGAAGTCCTCATTTTGGAGGTTTGTGGGAGGCCAAATCAATGAAATGACATCTCCGTAAATTAGTAAGAACTCACACGTTAACCTTCGAGGAGCTTATGCAACACTTCTAGCTTAAATTGAAGCATGTTTGAACTCCAGGCCATTAGCCCCTCTCTCAAACGACTCAAATCTAGACGGACTTTTAAGTTCGGCACATTTTTTAGTAGGGAGAGCTATTATAGCAACACCTCAGCCTGACATCGAGTGTATCAAAACCGTCACAAGGTGGGATTTGCTGACCAAATTGTTACAAGAACCACCTAACCTCCAAGTGGGAGAACTGGTAATCCTCAAAGATGACAAATACCACGTGAACATGTACTCCGGAAATAGTAAACCTGCTCAGTCGGTAATAGCCAAAAAAGGAAATCAGTATCAACCAACAACACAAAATACAAAAACAACCATGCAAGACAACAATACACAGCCCACAAACAACAACCAAAAATTGAGAGAGCAGAACCAAAGACGAGCAGAGGCAAATCATCTAGTGTTAACAATGCTCTCAACATGCTGTCTGCTAGGGTTCGTGCAAGCCCAGATCAAAGTCACTCCTTTTAACCATTCAACTGGAATATACTTCGACGATAGGTAAACTCGAAGTGGTAGCTATGAAGTGGATATTAGTAATTTATTACAACATGACGGGCTATTGGGAGGAGATGGATACCTTTGAGAAAGCAAAAGGTGAGCTGGCAGTATCCTGCAAGGAATTGTCTGGTTTAAACTGCAATATAATCTGACAACAACATCAGTGGCAGTTCAACAACCTAGTCGCATACAACCATCTCTTATTAACAAGCAATAAGGAACGACAACGAGGAAGGCGAGGTCCGGAAGACACAACAGGCAACATTTTAGGGGACATGTTTGGGATCCTCACACAACGCGAAGCCAACCATTATGAATTCCAGTTTGATAACATTAACATCAACGAGAATAATTGACTATAATACTAAAGAACCTAGAGGATACACGACAGGGCTTGCTTGATGTTGTTTATTATGCACATAACGCAGCATCCTGCATCCATCGATATTCTCTCCATTACAACTAGAGCACCGAACCTTACCGGGGCACAATATTCATGACCTCATTCATATATGTATATCAAAGCATCAAAATACGTAGCAGAGTAACACAACGAAATGTAATAATTGAAATTATCATACCGTTGTCCTTTGTACTGGATTATAACGTGCTAGCCGTAATTCCAGTTCCTGATGTTAATGATAACAATACTCAATCAAGCATTATTACATTAACATATATCTAGCAGTAGACAATCATCGAGAATATTTTGCATCTCTAACAATGGAAGAAGTGAACCATTGCAAAGTATTTCAACCTACATAATTTTTATGCGAGGTATCACTAATTTTCAACACAATGACAAACATAAGCCAGTGTGAAGTAGCCATCTTACAACGAAAAACATCGCTCAACGAATAATGCAATGTTGAGTCAACAAATTCAAACAACCACTGGATAAAGCGTTATGCTCCAAACGAATTTAGGTCCAACATGAATTCATACAATTTTCAGGGATCTGGTTTAGTGACTATACAAACGCTGGTTGTACACTAAGAGAAGAAAATCTCCGCATCATCGCTATCGGCACAGCATCTAAGGATCTTGTACAAATCACATAATATCATAAACGGAGCCACCGATTTAAAGGATTTTGGTCGACAAATAAAAACCAGGACAACTAAATCAAAACCTCACACTGACGCAAGAGCCTGACACTACAGATTTAGGAAGGGAGCTGGAAACAATAAAGGAAAATGAACGAATGCCAAGTTTGCACAAAACCATACCAACTTCTGTAGCTCCGGAATATGTTGAGTCCAACAGTAAGCATATGCTAACTCAGCAATTACAGTTAATTTTATTTATTGAAATATATATAACAATTAGTGAAACAGCACTATCGAAATTTAGTTAGGTAAAATCACAAATATAATTTAAAATATATTTTGGTTTGCTATAATTGTTAAGTAATAAAATTTTAGAATAAATCAGAACAAAATTCTACGCCAACTATAGTTAGTTTTGTTTTCACTTCAACATTTATCTAGAAATGGTGGTCAAGCACCCCCATCCAAGGTAAGCGCACTATTCCCTAGATACACACCATGAAAAATTAATTTTGAATAGAAAAAATATTTAAGTGTATTCACAAAATTGGAAGCATGTAAAGTTAGCCCAGTTTTTCATCCCAGAAAAAAAAATTTTCATCAAACAATACTATTTTATCTCATCCCAGTTTTTTCAATTTAAACTTGTATAAGACGAAAATTTTGTTTTTAATTTTTTTCTCAACAACAAAATATCCATCCCAGATTTGTTAATTTAATTGTTGTTTTTGTACTCTGCGTATGAATAAATGAAAATAATTTTTCGAAGTGAAATGATAATGATTGTATGTTTTGATTAGAGATAAGAAAAATATCAGTCAATATATTGTTTCAAGTTGGTAACAGTAAGGGCTTACAATGACTAAGAGGGCAGTACCAGCCGTATGGTAGTATTGGCGCAAATTGCCAACTTCCATATGGCCCCATATATGAATAACAGAAAATCAAGCCATTCTCCTAGAAATATGATTTGCCGGAAATGATTATTTATGTTTCGAGTAAGCCATGGTGCGGACTAACTGTGGCCAATCGGACAGTACCAGCCGTATAGTAGGATTCGCGCAATTGGCCAGCTTCCATATGGCCCAATACAAAAATTAATTATTGCCATTCTCCTAGAAATATAATTTGCCAGAAATGATTGATACAGTTTGGAGTTGGTAACAGTAAGGGCTTACAATGACTAAGAGGGCAGTACCAGCCGTATGGTAGTATTGGCGCAAATTGCCAACTTCCATATGGTTCCATATAAGAATAACAGAAAATCAAGCCATTCTCCTAGCAATATGATTTGCCGGAAATCATGTTCAATAATAAGTCATGTTTATTTATAAATTACGCTTCAGATAAACCTATTTAATTCAACGATTGAATTTGTATTTCCTTATCGTATTTTTTTAAAGTGGCTAATTTTTTTTTGAGAGACCATCTCTTAGGCTAACTTTTGATATATGTCACGAGTTGGGAATAACTCTGTGATTTGGCCAATTTATAATAGAGTAAACCACTAGAATCGAAAAATTGCGTAAACAGATTGTGTTTGCTCGAAACATAAATAATCATTTCCGGCAAATCATATTTCTAGGAGAATGGCTTGATTTTCTGTTATTCTTATATGGGGCCATATGGAAGTTGGCAATTTGCGCCAATACTACCATACGGCTAGTACTGCCCTCTTAGTCATTGTAAGCCCTTACTGTTACCAACTCAAAACTGTATCAATCATTTCCGGCAAATTATATTTCTAGGAGAATGGCAATAATTAATTTTTGTATTGGGCCATATGGAAGCTGGCCAACTGCGCGAATCCTACTATACGGCTGGTACTGTCCGATTGGCCACAGTTAGTCCGCACCATGGCTTACTCGAAACATAAATAATCATTTCCGGCAAATCATATTTCTAGGAGAATGGCTTGATTTTCTGTTATTCATATATGGGGCCATATGGAAGTTGGCAATTTGCGCCAATACTACCATACGGCTGGTACTGCCCTCTTAGTCATTGTAAGCCCTTACTGTTACCAACTTGAAACAATATATTGACTGATATTTTTCTTATCTCTAATCAAAACATACAATCATTATCATTTCACTTCGAAAAATTATTTTCATTTATTCATACGCAGAGTACAAAAACAACAATTAAATTAACAAATCTGGGATGGATATTTTGTTGTTGAGAAAAAAATTAAAAACAAAATTTTCGTCTTATATAAGTTTAAATTGAAAAAACTGGGATCAGATAAAATAGTATTGTTTGAGGAATTTTTTTTTTCTGGGATGAAAAACTGGGCTAACTTCACATGCTTCAAAATTGGTACAGTCAAACATGATGAGTGCCAAACACTGGCATCTACGTAACCACGAATTGACGTGGATTTATAAATTATAGCACAAATTACATCCTTATGTTCCGTTATCGTCGTATCATATATCGATCAACATCGTTCTTGTATACAATATCCCGTTGGTGTTGGTAATTTATAAGATTAATACCAAAGTCATTAATAATTAAACTTACATTAATTCGATATGTGAACGAGAGGTCACCCTCACAGTATTCCATCCATTAACTAATTTTTCATCTAAAACATACAGATGGGTTTTGTCCCCTGAAATTGCATTTGAAATCCAACATTTCGAAATCCTATTCCCGAAAATATTTTATATAATTTATTATTTTGTGCGCACCATTTGGTCATGTATCCAAGACCTATGCATGTCGTACCTATAAGTAACCCTAAATTTTATAATCCATGGTGTAACACACACCCAGTACCATGACAAAAACAAATTCTAATCTCTCACTTCTAATCAAAAAAAGAAAAGTTTATTTCGATCCATAAAAATTAAAAAAAAAAAAAAACAACAAAGTTGAAGACGAAGATGATCATGGGTCAACGTATCTTTTATGTATACGCAACAAAAAATAAAAAACATAAGTCTGTAAGTTGTATAAATGATGGATACGATTTTGATACATAAGTCGTATGCTGTAAAAATAAAAATAGGGTAATTATATGTTAGAATAGGGGTATATTTATAACATAACACACACATGACAAGGGTAGATAAGAAAATATATATTTTTTTTAAAGTTGCGTTATTTAATTAAAAGATGTTATGTTTATTTCTGGTTTTAAATTTTAGATAAGAATAAAAATTATTATGTAAAATGGCTGTGTGTTTTAGTTGAATGTATAGCATAAATTGGAATGGTTAATTGAAATAATGTATATAGTGGGAATAAAATGAAACATTTATAATTCATACACTTTTGATTAAACGGAGGGTAATTTCTACTCGTTTGCTGCGAACAGCATTACGAGTACATGACATTATATGATGGAAGAACAACATAAATTACATAAAATATAAACGAGTTGACAAACGCTTGGGATTTATCAGCAAACTACTTTCGAATATAGGTATATAGTCACAAAGTCTGGATTTAATTTGTAGCCACTGTAGACAGTCGTATAATTTTCAATAGTGACAAGTTGCCTTAATCACTTTAGGCAACATATCAATTATCACATACATATTATCATATTCCCCGACTCCGAGTTATTAATAGTTTTGAAAACGATGAACCTTTTTACCATGACACCACATTGTTAGTGGAATAACATTCTATGCCACTTTACCTAGCAATAAATATAATTGCCAACAATTAAAATCCTAACATTATTTTTTTTTCCTTTGTGAAACCCTAAAAACACTTCAATCCATAACGTTTATTAATAATATTATTTATTTTATCAACAAAACTAAATTATAAACAGATCATGCCTTTAATTGGATTTTAATTATTTTCGTTATGTACTTATACTGTATGTGTGATGTGTGTTTTATATGAGTATGATGGTAAAAGAAATTAAAAAGGAAATATAAACACTCATAGCTATGATGTTGATATGCTCATTTAACGAGTATCATCAATCGGATTGAAATGCATTGCATATTATGTAGGTTGAGTTGAAATATGTGTCGTAATTTTATAGAAAGGGAAAATGGAGTAACAATATAATCGGTTAAATTGTCTATTTCCGAGTTATTTTTGACCTGATACTATTTTTAATATCCGGATTAGCACAGGTATATATGTATATACCGTACATCCGCTACTGATACCAACTATTTAGGCATATGACTCACGAAGGAATGATAAAATTTACCTGGGGGCTTCATTTACTATTTAGTGCGGTCGTAGTAAATTGCAAGGGTAAAAATGAAATGAAAAAACTATTATCGTACTTATCGTACTTGCTATTTATGATTCACAAATTTTAACGCGAATTTAAGCTAACGATTTCTCAGTCTTATCTCAACTGAATGTTATCATTAACAAAGATAATATTCAAATCATAGAGTCCTAATGAAGGACCAGTACATTTTTAAATTAAAAAATTTAATATCTGAGGAATCACCTAACTGTTAAGTAAAGCGTAAGTCCTTTCATACGAGTTGTTAGGCAACCTTAACGTAAACATAAGATAAAAATGTGACATAAAAAAATTTGCGCACATCAACATCTCGAATCACGCTGCAGACTCGCTCGACACATATTATTACTACTAAAGGAAACAAAAGGACAACATTTACGAGAACGAATTCTAATTCAAGCGCTACCAGTTTGAATAGGAGTGTGCATGTTTGATATACAGAGCGCATACAAACCCCCCCCCCCCCCCCCCTCCCTTCAAAAGTTTTTATTCTGAATCTTTGTCTCATAACAATCCCCCATTCCATGGAAACATAAACTGATACCCGTAAAAATGTCTATCGATATTCGAATTTTAACGAGTATCACTATGATGGTTTAAAGCGCCTTTATGGTTGCATTCGTTTGTTCGTTAATGTAAAAATGCAGAAGAAAAAAATCGTCATTTTGAAGCAATATGTTTGATAGAAAAAAATTGTTTGAATGAACGAATGAAAGCAACCATAAAGGCGCCTTTACGGATATGTTTTCTATAACAATCAAATAGATGACGTCGTTTCCAATTTCACTGAAATCGTGTTAAAATTCAAATCCAAATTTTAAGACTGCCACAAGAAATATAAGCGTAACGAAATTTCTTTTGAAAAAATCTGTGTTAGGGAAGCGAAAAGAGTCGAGAACAAGAAAGCCGCCAAGGCTTCAGAGTTTAAAATCTCCGATTGCAATTTACACCAGATGGTTGCATATTTGAAAAACATCCATGTCAGCTCTGAAATGTGTAGACCGTGCTTTGGCGTTTGATCCAAATTTGGGGTCCGACTTACCAGTTAACACCTTCACGTCGAACTCGACCTTAGTTGTCTCATCGATGAAGTTACGCCTCTCTTAATTCCTTGATTCCAAAATGGATCCCATCAACATTTCGGAGGACGTAAATAGAGCCCGACGGAATTCCAGTTCGAATATTGAAGGACTTTGCCAGTGACTTGGCTCCAATATTAACAAAAAAAATTTCTTTTCCTATAAGCTATGTGGTTGTGATAAAACTGACCGTTCAAACTACCGACCAATATCAATTGTGTCATCCGTTCAGCTCCACAACCGATATTTTGACAAGGTTTGGCATATGAGTCTTATTTGTAAACTTGTGGCATATACGGCTTGGATACTATCACCAAAAAGTGGATATAAAGCTTTTGACATACTCCCCAAATTCTGGAGTCCCATTTATTGGTTAGCATTATAAACCCAATCCATAGCGTAGCTAATAACGCCACGTTGCACTTTTTTATTTCATTCGAGCTGGAACCTACTCTTTCAGAACTAAACGGTGAACGGTTAGAAATTGTCACTTCACTTAATTACAATTTGACTACAATATTTGGGTTTGAGTGAAAGAAATTTTACGAAAAAAAAAAAATATGTATTTGTTGTATAAAACAATTGACAACGAATATTATTTTATGGTAAAAGACCATGTATTCGTGGAATGTGACTCCACGTCCACTCCTCGTCTATTCGGTGTTTAAATTAGCACTGACCTAGTCAGTCCCTTCAGTTACTGGATAGAATTCATCCTCGTGCCATCCAAGATGTTCCAGAAATCTGCGTATTCTGCAAATAAATGCATGCTAATTGTTCTGCAGTACTAAAGGAGGAAGTGCTACCTTTCGTTACACCAGGATGTCACTTATCTCTTTTGTAGTGAACTTATAGCGACAGGCTTTCGCTACTGTCTATGCCTACTGTCTGTTTGTATGCAAATCTCTCTTTTATTTTATAACTTTCTAGTCTTCAATGACTTTGAGCACAATCATCCATGAAATAATTTAGTTAACAAGGATACTAGGAAATTGTGAACTCGCGCTAAAATTTTTATTCCAAATCTTATTTACTTCTGTAAACTATTCGGACACATCCCAAATTTTTATTTGTTTCCTCAAGGCAACTTTTTGTTTATCATTTTCACAGTTTTCCGGCGAGAGAGTAAAACTATTTTATTTGGCAAACAAACTTCCTCTTTATAGTTTCTTCGGTCTTCTTTTATAACCAAAATATGATTACTTCGAGTCAAATTTTGGGATCCTCTAATCAAAAATTGTAAATGCTATGTGATTATTATGTATCTGACTTCATTCTATGAATGTATCTCAGAAAATCAAAAAAATGCATCAGGCAACACTAATCAATAAAAACCCGATTTAAACTTGGGTGAAGTTAGCCCAGCCCATAATTTATGGAAAAAATCACGCGGGGATCATCCAGGGGATGTGAAATAGCTCACGATCTTCAAAGATTAAAAAACAAAACATGAAAGAGAAATCCAGGAATATTGGAAAAATTAACCTAATTTTCATGAAAAGGATACAAAAACCTCATGCAAGTAAAACGGGAGAAAGAAACTTTACGCAAGTGGTAATGGCAAAACCATCTATTTTGAAAGGCATTGTACAAGATACAACAGTGCTTCAAAAGATACTAAGAAGCCCTTAACAAATGCTTTGAAGTCATAAGCAACAGGTTAAATAACCATGACCCTCAAAATGGTATAGCATCCATTCTCTATTAAAGTGATGAAAACAACCACAAATGAAACAATAAGAATAGCAACCTGTGGTACTATTCTGGCTTTCTCTGGAAATAGGGAATTGTGGAAAATAAATATTTTCATAGCTAAACGGGCTTTGCGAAAGCAAATCAGCTTTTGTTTTGAAATTTTTTGCACTAAATTTATTCCCTCAGTAGGCCAGAAAAATACAATTTGGACAAAAATGTTATGAAAATATTTTTCTCAATTCCCCATTCTCAGGGAAAGCCAGAATAGTGCCACTGGAATGGAAATGGACTAATGCAATACATTCCAGAAGTAGAAGTTTCGCAGCAAATTTTTTAGCAAATTGCAGAGCTACTAATATTGTTAATACCTGGACGAAGTGATGACAAATACAATTTAATGAAACAAAATTTGTTGACGTAGACTTTACCAACAAAAATGCCAACTAACTGAACTCTCAGCAAATGCCCTATGCAAAACGGTAAAATATCTAGGCATGCCTCTAGATGCGAAACTAAAATGAAAAATGTCGAGAAGAATTGAAGGTTAAATACAGAAAGACGGATTGGCTCTATGAAAGATGATTGGCTCTTGAGCAGCATTAAATCTTTCCTTATTTTGTGAATGACGACACATCCAGCTTTTCCACGAACATCATTGAATGCTATATGAGGCGCCCACTCGATCTGCATCCGGCGTATAATTTTGAACAAATGCCCCTGATGATGTTCGCTATGCTATTTAAACCTCAATACACCAAGGTAATTGTTGGCGAACACTACAGAGATTAAGAAGCATATGACGCACCGGATGCTCGTCAAAATCCCGTTTATTAATTCTGTAAGGCGAGAATTAAAGCCTTTTGGATACCTTAGAATCTTGCGAAATTCGAAAATCCATATTCCATAACCAAAATATCCTTAACGAACAGAGAGAAATCCGTTTCTCACCAATTACTAATCCTGCCCTGTTCTATTCTCACGTTCATAATAATATGACGAATAACGCGGGTAATTAAATGTACTTCAATATACCTTGAATTTTGTTACTCAGCCGATGACTATTCCCTTTACCTGGTATACTCCTCCTCCCTTTTTTATTAGTAATTTTTCCGTCTAAACACAGTTGGCTGGGAAGATCAATAGATTAATTTTTATTGCCTATTATTTATCTCTCCTTCTTTTTACCTTTTTTGCTTTTTTCTACTATATAAATATAACTAAATTTCTACTTTTACAAATCAGTAGATACTACTGATGATGACCACCTAACAAGTTGAAATCGATCGAGTGTTTTTTTTAAACTTTTTGAATAAAATTTTTTAATTAAAATTTCCAAAATAAATTTTTGCGAAATAAAAAACCAGTGTTTAATAAAAGGTGTTTATTAAGTGTTTGGTGCACCCGTTTAATTTTAATACATGACTGAACCGAATGCAAAATGTATACACCATTGAAATAATATTTTCATCCTGTACAGCATCATTGAACATGAGTACATGTTAACGGAGGTGTGTTTTTAAAAATTACATAATTTAAATGGCTTGTAAACAAAACAAAATCCGTTTCAAACTCAGATGATAAACGAGAATTAAAAACAACCATTGTTGTATAGGTCATTGACCGAAGACAACAACAATAGTAATTTTATTGCTTTTTTTTGATTTTATTATCATTACGCCTATCGTTTGAGTCATCGTTTAAAATTTAAGGTGTGATTGCATATGTATAAATGCAGCCGTAACACCTACTAAGTGAAAAATTCCAACTATGCAAATCGATTCGAAATTATTCGCTTAATAGGGAGACAAATATTAGTAAACTTGAAAACAAATTTGAAAAAATGAATAAAGCAGTCGGCGAAAAATTCGAATGCCTTTAAAGCGCCGCTAGAGGCGACGTTGTTCGCCCAAGCCAATTTTGGTGTAAATTCATTTATATATCAAATCGTATAGGAAAATAGTACAAGATACGTTTTAATTTGAATTTATTATTATTTTGCAATATATTACACCGCAGAACAATATAATAAATTAATAATAATAGCACATAAAATATAAATATATATATATATATATATATATATATATATATATATATATATATATATATATATATATATATATATATATATATATATATATATATATATATATTAATTTTAGGAAATCAATCCAGAATTAGTTACGAAAATCAGCTTGAAAGTGCCGATTTGTTTTTATAATTGTAATTGTTGTTGTATGATGTCTGATGAAAATTTGATATTTCAATATCAATCATTATTTACTATTGCGGTGGCGGAAAGTTTACCAGGCTAGAAACATAATATTGTGTGGTGTTGAAGGAATTACTCAAAACATATTCAAAACTGTGAGTATTTGATTGTAATCGTCAAACTCCGAAAACCAGCCATGGGAAGTAAATCTTTTCATCCGTTTAAACAAGCAATGGATAAATACTGCCACTTGCAAATGTCCAGGAGGTCATGGGAGTAAATGTAAACACTATGTTTGAAGCCTTTTATATTTAAATCAGTTAGTCATATTATTTATAAAAAAAAGAGTGAGTCCATTAGTAATCTCAAGGAGATGTGTAAACATGGCATATGTATAGTGCGAGTGTATGGTTTACTTTGAAGGAAGAAGAAATGAAATTTTTCTAGCCAAATTTTTTCATTCGTTTATTACCATCAAATTTGTCTATTACTCTTTCGGTATAACCAACGCAATTGGCCTATGGTAGCTGCAAGCATCAAAGACGTGGTCCCATATCTCGTAGTACATATATCTTATATTTCTCACATATCTCGTAGAAGATATATTTCGATCTGAGTTCTTGTGCAAATCGAATTCGTATCGCAGGAAGTTTATAAGTGATTCATCACTGATCTTAGGGAGCAGCAAAATGAAATACCTGCTCATAATCATCGGCAAAAGATGTTAATCTCCTTGAAGAATTTTTGAAATTCTTTCAGAATATGGAGCAAGGACGAAATATATGTACTTGATTACGTCTTCGACAGCTTTATTCGGCGAGGTGTATACAACTACCAAAAGCATCTTATATCGCCAATGGGTTGTGTTCTTACGCTCATACCAGTAGTTTGTCCAACGATGATTTCCTTATACGAGGTGACTGTATGAGTTCTACTTGAATTTTTATATACTGCTACTCCAACCGACCGCTGACTATTCCTCTTGAACTGAACGCAGCATTGAAAATTAGGAAAATTGAACATGCAGGTCATTCTAGGAGAGCAAAAGAATTGAGCATCCCTGCGTGACTGTATCAGTTAGGACGAGGTGAAGCGACCTGAGAATCTAGCAGTTCAGTGCTAAAAACCAGACGTCATTATTATCTCGTACAAAATTCGCCATTACATCCTGAGCTATACTTAGCAGTTTTGTGGTGAGGCGCGTTAACTCATTTTGAAGAGGACCAATTGAGGTTGCATTTTTACGTTCATGGTAGTAGACATAATCATTGTTAACCGACGTGATGAACTGCTCTACGAGATCGTGATAAAACCACATACACAAGTTGTTGACTGTGTTTTTTACCGTAAGATACGGATACTATAGGATACCACTCTCTATAGTGCATAAATTGTGGTGGCACACGCTATTTTAAATTTTTTTATTTTTTCTGTTCGCTGAAAATGTCGATTCGTCGATTCGTCGTTTCTATTTAATTTTATAAATGTTTCTTTGTTTTCTTTTCATACTATTTATATATACACATACACTCAGACTATGTGTATAGTACAAAATTTATATATGTATTTTGTTGTTTTTGTTCTTTTTTTATTATTTTATATTTTGTTTCTTTTTTTCAATGAAGATATTTAAACGTAGTACGTCATTTCCGTTCGTTTCATTTGAAAGTTTACTACCATACAAAAATTTTTGGCATACGCGCGTAAAGATGTTTACACATCAAAAACAATACACGATCACGTATGAATACTAATACTGGAAAACTTTCATTTGCTACTCCAACAAGTACCACAGGTAGAAAAACACAAAATACTTGGTCGAAATATTTTATGTTTGTGGCTGTAATGCAACCAACACTAACTGTTTTGGTAAATATATTTTTATCAAATTAATTTAATTTGCAAATTACTGATGTGAGACATTATTTTACTATGCAGTTTGACATATAAATAAAGTTATACCACCATTGGCTCAAGTTAAAAAAAATATCCTGCAGATGTCAGCTACTTTGCTTTAAAAAGCGAATAGAGGATTTCAAAGCAAATTATATTTCGATTGAGGAAATTTCCACCGAGTTCAAGAATACAGCCCCAGAAACTATTAATTTTTGGTTGGTGAGTTTAATGCCCACCATAATTAATGACTACAAATTATTTGTGACCCAACATTTGAATATCAAAATTCTACAAGAATCCATACTCTTTATCTTTGTCTCACAATAGTAATTCTTCGATCCATGGAAGCGCACGTGTCGAGGCTGGATGAATTGAAAATTCTGACCATAACCTTTTAATTGTAAAATATTTATCGAAACCCCAACTCTTCCATACGTGTACCGTTTTACATCGTTGTAGTTTCATTGAATTTTATTATGTTGCGTGTTTCAGAAATCGGCCAATAATGAAGAATAATAGGGATTCTATAAATTTATGTTTTTGCAATAATAATATCTATATATGTATCTCTTTCTGTTTTGAAATTTAATAAGAAATAGTTTAGCAGTGTGTTTTCTGTTAAAATCGGTTACACAAAAATTGTTGAAAAAACCTGCGGTAATACATAAATCTTATATTAATGTCACTTATATCTAATCCAAAATAAACTCCATTTCAGGTCTCACGATACCAAAATTTTGGGATTTTTACGTACAAATTTTTAAATACGGGATTTCAAGCCCAACCGGGATTTCAAGCCCAACCTAAGTCAAGTCAGTCATTTTGATCCTATATCCTTTTACGAGAAAAACTTCTCACACTAGGGTCGTAGCCACTCTTCCGAAGTTGGCCTATAATACGTTTAGTAGGTACTTCAGTGGTTATTTTAGACCTTATACAACGAGTTATACTAAGCAAAAAAACATAGTTATGGTCGTGTATTTCGGTTTCGTAATATTTCTATTTATTTATTTATTTATTTAAATAAATCTGTTTTGTAATTTACATGTATGATTTCAGAATTTTTTGCAATAGCTAAAACAGTAATTTCAAACAAAAAACTTAAAAAAAAGAAAATATAAACCAAATTTTAGTTTGACAATTAAAAATTTAAAAAATAGTTCTTCAAGATATTTTTAAAATTATTCTTTGACAAATTAAAGTCAAATAGGTCGTCAATTAAGTTGAACGATTTAGACATCCTATTAATGGGGTTGTTTTCTCCATAGTTAGTAGAATAGTGTTCAAGTGCTAAAAATCCATGGTTTCGAAATGTTCTGCATGGCACGTGAATTGATATGTTTTCCAAGATGTAAGGTGAATCAACGTGACCAAGCAAAACGTTACAAATAAAAGCCGCGCCCAAGAGAAGTCGTCTATTTTCTAGCGTGCTACAAAGTATCCGTGCATCTTGTTGGGTATGGAGGTAAGCGAGCCAAATTTTCATGGAATGGTAAGTTGTGGTCGAAATCCCAGTCAGTTTTCTTTAACAAAAAAATCAGGAACTTCTTTTGAATGCTTTCAATTCTTTTTATGTGCACAGCATAGTATGGATTCCAGACCGTTACAGCGTATTCGAGTTGAGATCGAACATAAGCGAAATATAGTGAACATAAGGTTTGAATATCATTAAATTCACCTGTCCATCTTTTAACAAATCCGAACATGGCATTCGCTTTCGCAATACAATTTTCAATATGCCTATTGAAACTGGCGTTTTCGACAAATGTAACACCTACAAGTCTATAATCTCTTAATATTTAAGTATAGTGAGTTTCGATCACACCACTAACTTAATCTATCTAAGTCTTCTTGAAGTTTCTCCGTATCTAACAAACCATTAATAGTACGAAAAATTTTCACATCATCTGCAAATATGAGCACGTCTGGGTTTTTGATTATCTGGGATATTCGGTCTATGAAAACAATAAAAATCCAAGGCCCAAGGTGTGATCCTTGGGGAACACAAGATGTAACTTTAATAACGTTTGATTTCTCACTTCCCATTATTACAAATTGTCGCCGGTTTGATAGATATGACTTAAACCAATTTATGTAATCGAGAGAAAACCCAAAATCGAATAAACTCTGGAGTGCTTTATGATGACAGATAGAATCAAATGCTTTACTGAATTCCGTGTACGCTACATCAACTTGACGGTGCTTTGCTATCTCGTTAATTAGTTTACTGGTGAATTCAACCAGATTAGTCGATGTTGATTGGCCAGGTATAAACCCATGTTGGTTTATTGATATATGACGTGCAATTGTGGATTTAAAGCTGTTGATGATGTAGTTGATATTCCTTTGTAGCATGTGATATCATCACGCTTACCCGATTTAAAAATTGGAGTAATTTTTGAAATTTTCCATCTTCCGGGAAACACGCCGGTGCTTAAGGAATGATTGAATAGATAGCATAATGGAATTATTAAAATTTCAGCGTATTCCTTCAGAATAGAAGAGGGTATATCGTCAAGACCGCAACCATCTCCAAACCCCCTTAAAACCGATAAAATGTTGTCCTCAAAAATAATAGGAGGAGTTATTGATGTGTTGTTGTTGCTGGGTTTTTCGTACAATCCACTAGTAACGCTTGGTCTATAGACTGATTGAAAGAACGACGGGAACATGTCAGCTATATCTTTTGCGTGTGAAGAGCTGGTATTGTTGTAGGTCATACTAGCAGGGTATCCTTCAATTTCGCGTTTATTCCTAAAGTATTTCCAAAATTTGTTTAAGAATTTTTTCGGCTTTTCGGACAAAATATTATTTTAATGGACACCCATACGATGTTTACGACTATTTTAGTCGCAGAAACAAAGAGGCCATTTATTAACAATATTTCTACCACAAAAGTAGAAAAATGCGCTCCCCTCCCCCAAACCTTTAATCCCAGGGCAATAGTGTACACAAAGATACACAAACCCTTACAAAAATGAGAAATCCCTTAGGTAACTTCTTGCCAGCTTGGTTTCGTACTGATAAAAAAGTTGGTCTACTCATTTACGTCGCAGCTGCGTAATACAATTTTTGTCCGTGAACCCGAAATGAAAAAAATTGAAATGAAAATAAAAAATTTGAGGACAGTTTTGAGATGTAGATTTTTGTTTAAATTTTATTTTTGAGAGAAAAGAATAAAACAAGACAAAAAAATTTAATGATTTAATTTAAAATAAGGGTTTAAAATTAAAAATTAAAATCTATTGCGCAATAGTTTGAATCCAGAAACCAAAATTGTGTGTAGCATAGCTGGTCAGGTTGCAACGACCAAACTGCAAAAATACAACTCTTGCTTTGTACCGATAATACAAAACAAGAACATATCGATTTAGCGAATTATATATCACTAAATCAGAAAATAATATTTTGTCCGAAAAGCCGAAAAAATTCTTAAACAAATTAAATTCACGGACGATTATAAAATTCTTCTATTTCCAAAATTGTTTTGGATTTACTTTGTTTTTGTCTTGAATTTGATCAAGATACGACCTGTATTTTGATTTGAAATAAATTTCAAATTCGTTACTATGTTGTAGAAATATAGTTTTGTCCGCTTCTAACCCGCTTTTTAACATTTTGGCGTACGCTTTCGACTTCCGATTTTTTAAGTTAACTAGTCTATCATCGAACCAGTGGGGATGAGAATTTTGTGGTTTACAGCACCATAGGTACATAAATTTTGAAGCCTTGAAAAATTTGTCCGCATTTTCGTTAATATCATTGGAATTGAGAGTTAATTGCCAGTTGATGGATTCAAGGTAACTTTTTAGCCCCACACGGTTAGTTTTTTTAAAGTTGTATTTGATTGGTTGTAGGTGTTCTGATCTCGCCATTTTAGTTAAGTCAAATACAATATCCAAAGATTTGTGATTGACATCATTTATGACAAATGGTAGTAGGGACTCAGAAATTTTATGATTCAGTTGTTGCTGAAGACAAGATCCAATAATCTATCACGATTATTAGCAATTGTGTTTATTTGGTTCAAATTATAACCAAGCATGGCGTCCACAAATAAAGATTCCGCATCTGTTGTTATATTGCATGGTAAAATACAGTTTAGTTCCGGGTCCAAATTCCAAGTTATATTTGGTAGATTAAAATCACCAAGCACAAGAACTAAATCTGACGAGTTCGTTGTACTAATAAGTTGCATAATGATCACTATTTGATTGAGGTGGTATCTATGCTGCGTAGATGATTAGATTGGTTTGGTTGATTTTGATTTTAACACCAATTTGTTCAACTCTCGATGGGGCTAAAGTTACTGGAGCATTCCAGAGTTTAGAATGTACTGCTATCAGTACGCCACCATCCGATTTCTTTGAACTAGTTTCAGGAGACCGATCGCATCTATAAACAACGTAATCGCATGACCAAAAAATTTGCTGCTCCTTATGCCGGGTTTTAATGAAGTTTCACAAGTTACATAAATAAGGTAGTTTGATTTTAAAACGAAGTTGTAGAATTTCGATGCTTTTTATGCCATTTTATTTACGTTTTGATAGTAAATATTGACACAATTGATGGAATAAATATGTTAAGGCGTTAAAAGTCTTAATTGTGTATGTTTTATTAATGATGTACACCTTTTAATTGGCCTCAATCGTGGATATAAAATACGGAACATAAAACATTTTTTGTTTTTATATGGATAACCTTGAACATATAGTAGTGCTTTGTGACCCTAAATGTTCTTAAACACAAAAGCGAACATTAAGGAACAAAATTTAATAAAAAATTTGGGTATGTAAAATATATATATATATATTTATTTTCATTCTGAATTATCCAGAAAGTTACTTTTCCGAGTTCTTGCCCTGCTAGGATTTTCCATAACGATCATGATGTGAACTTTGTAAAAAATGATAAATAGAGGGTGATATGGCCAAACAAAAAATTTAAAGACCGCTGCGTAGACAGATTTCGGAACGTACTTAAAGCGCTGCTATCGAGTGGTTGAAACAAACAACATGTCGAATTTCAATCAATGAATACTCCTCCATGATCATTCGATTCCAACATGATCAATGGTAACTTGATCGAATTTCATCGACTCTACCTACGAACCAACTCGTTTGTTGTCAGAGCAGAGCAAAATCGATATTCCATCGAGAGGCTATATCTTCTTGTAAACAACTGTAACAAAAAGCGAATTTCGCTAGCAGAATTTTCCCGTTTCTGGGCGGTGTTGGTAGCCGACTATAGCTCATGGAACGGTCCTGGGGTTTTCCAGTAACATAATGGAATTTTTAATGCATCTTTAATCCACAACAAGATAATTCTATTTATGATCGAACGAGAACGACTTCGCATCATCATTGGTGACGATGAACATTGGTTAGGAAATTCTTTTCAACCATAACACACAAAGCATGGAGAAGCAGCTGGCAGGATTATCGGAGCCCTTGAGAATGTCTATCACTGGCAATCCTGATCGAGCAACAGATTCGTCTCTGTCACAATGAAGGAAAGGCTCTGGTGTAGGTAGGCGCGCTTTATACTTATGTTACAGATAAGTAATTTCTATACTTTCTATGGAAAGCTGCTGAGACTGCCAAATCTCACTGACATTTATTTGAAACAGTTGTGACAGCAACGGCGCAATGCCGAGTTTCTTATGGTTGACAAGATTTTCATGGTTTTATACGAGATGCTCGAACATATAAACTCTCATTTGCAACAGCTGAAAGACAGCATGAAACTCTTTGGCGACATAAATATTTTGCTGTTTGGCATTTAGCACCGTTTTCAACCAACCGAAGAGCCCAGCATCATTAACTGATTGGTGAACTAGAGGCGTTTCACGTTATCAATCTTCTTGACAAAGTCGACCAAAACACACCGGCTAGTTCACGGTTGTAAAAGCATTCCGCAAGGATTCAACAAATACGCTTACCAACGATCACAATGCTCAGACTCTCAATAAGTCAAATAAATGGTGAATATTCAAGCAGTTGACCGTATCTCCAACGCTACCAAGGACATCAGGAAAGTTGGTACCAAGAAGCGCATTTCAGAAGACATCAATAAGACTGGAGGATTGCCAGAAACTTTGACGCTATTTGTCGGATCAAAGCTCATGCTCCGATAGAACATCAACACTGCCAAAGGCCTCGTGGATGGGTGAGACAGACAGTTGAATTTCCTGCAAAATACTCAGCTGGAGCTACAGAAAGCCAAATGCGTCCCCTAACCCTTTTTTCGGTTGTGTCGGTGCACAAGATGCAAGGATCAACGGTGGACCATGCAGTCATCAACTTAGCCTCGAAAGACTTCGGGATACGCTTGATTGAATCCGAATCGAATTCCTTATGGTTTTATACAACAAATCACGCCTAAATGTATATGTTTTTTAGATAATAAACATAAACATACATTTTTTGTGATTTGTTAAGCATTTTACATCAGTTACCGTACACGTATATTTACACTGTTTTTAAGTAATTAACTGCGACCGAACGGAAAAATAAAAATATAACATTACAGGTATCGTTACACTGAAACTAACTTGATTAAACATTTTTTTTTTGAAGAATTAATTTTATTTGTATAAAACATAACATACAGTAAATTAAAGGAAAAGAATAAGTTTACAAATAAAAATAAATAAGTCAATTCTGAATGAAAATTTAATCATAGTGTCGGATTAACTTTCATTAAAAATAAAATTTATAAAACTAAATATGAATTTGCTGGGTGCAAAAAAAAGGATTACAGTTTTTTTAAGGATAAAGGTTAAGGTTTAAAGTGAACAAACAAAAATTAAATTAAAAATCACTCTAGGATTAAAAAAATTCAAAATATAAAAACACGTGCATATTGCAAAATGCCAGATGGCGTCGCTTACAAACGAATGTACCTTGATTGCAAACATGATAGATACTCTTTATTAAAAAATTAACAATTTTTAAATTAAGAAGCCATAATTTTATTGCTTTCGGTTTAACGTTAGTATTACGTTCCTGACTTAAACTTGCAGGGATTTTATTATATTGAGCCATGTACTTAAAACTACTACGCGAGCTTCTGAACTTAATTTTTGACGTAACGCAAACTTTACGGTCTCTTAGATTGTAAGTGTTATCTTTCAATAGACTGCGATCCCCGCTTCTCATAAAGAACACCTTTAAAACTTTGTATATGTACAGATTGCGAAACTGAAATAATTTAGATCTATAAAACAGAAGGCGACAGGGGAAAGAAGGCGACATGCGAGATGTAAAACAAATTATTCTTAAGCAATGTTTTGAGTAACCACAATATTATTCAAATTTGAAGAATACACACCACCCAACATATAATGCCATATTGAAGTTGAGACTCGATCATTGCTTGGTAATACATTTTTAGAACTTGAAAATTGAAAAACAATTTATCAAAATTAAAGATAAATCCGAGATAATTACGAGATATAAAAAATAAAGTAAAAAGAACTTAATAAAAAAAAAAAATAGCATTCGTGCGCGACTTTTGTTAGTGTTTACGTTTTATAGGCCTGCACACATACAAACGGTATTTTTTTGATTTGTATTTGACTTAGCCGTGAAAATACGAAATGCTTGCAGAATTTAATAAATATTAAATATTTAAATTAGTATTTGATGGAACGAAATGCCGGAAGAAAATCAAGTTGCTATCGATTTTCATATCAGTGTATCAATATTTCGGCATTTAGATTAATCAAGTTTTGTCAGAAAAAATATAAACTTTTATTTGCGAACAGAAGTTTTATTTGTACATAGAAGTGAATATCGGTTGACAACACGCAATGTTTAGTGAATAGAAGGCGGAGAAGGTTAATTCTTTTATTCTGCATTATGAAGCAGAATTCTGATGAAGTATTTTTTAAAATTGAAGTAACAGGTGCTAATAACAAAATTTATTCGTAAACTTCAAAGTGCCTCGGCGTTCCTTTCAAATAGGTTAACTCTTGCCTTTATTTAAAATTATTGTACTGAATGAGGTTTTCTTTCGCAAAATTGCGTCGGCGTCGAATTTCTCACGATATATTTCGTGTTAACAAGATGGAGTGAACCGTTTTCCTTACCAATATACTGTGGCATTTTAACATTTGATGCTTATATAAAGTTAAGCAACGGAATATGTTTAAAACTAGCAAAAACAAATTAAAGCAATGATGACATTTTAAATTCAACTATATATAATAAAATATAACCAAACTATTAAATAAAACCAGACTGCAATTTATGTAAACCACATTCCATTTAACCGCAGTGAGTCACAAGGGAAATCACATCTATATGAAGTACGCCGCCAAAACTATTAAAATAAAAGCAATGCTATACGGAATTACTCATAAGAACAATTTAACAATTTCGAGTCTATAATCTTTGGTTCAAAGCGTTTAATTTACCGCTGCAAACTACACAAAAAAAAAATACTTAACACTCGTTAAATTTAATAGAAAAATGAATATTTTAGATCCACCGCGACCATAAATACCATTTGGGTGTAATAAAGTGAGGAACAAAAAAAAAATATCAAAATATTAGTATCATCATGTAATTCGTGAATAAATGGTTGTGGTAAAATAAGCTTTTATTATCCCCTTAAAAATACGTCATCCGCACCTACATAAATATATAGTTTGATCAATAGCTTGGTTATAAATCGCCGACTTTTCGCTTTTTGTATGTGTGTGTATGTATAACTTATGTATAACAAGTTTCCATTCATAAATGTCAAAAAAATATTTTTATAAGAACCCAATTTACTCTTTTCTTATACAGCATATACAGCTGGACCAGAAAATAGATTAAAGTAAACATCTTAAACGAAAATGAAAAGAAAAAAATAATAATTCTATTATATTGTGCAAAAGCATTATGATTTCAAAAACAACAACAATAGATATAATTCCTTATTTTTTGCTTCTTTGATATACATAGTAGAGAAGAAGAACGCCCTATTTCTGTTTTTGTTCAGCTACATATAATTTACAACCGAAGAATAATATTTTATCCCTTCGGGATATATTTCATAACAAATATAAACTTTAATTTTTGTTTTTTATTCTGCGGCTTTCATTCTGCTCATTTTACAATACACATAATATATTATATATTTTGTAATAATAAAAGATTTTTATATATTTTTTTTATTACAAACCTTAATTATCCTTTTTGGTGCTCGTACTGTATTGTATGTGGGCCAATATGAAACCGACTGGTCAAATTATAAAATAAATTTGTTATAATCCAAAAATTCCAAAATAGATTTTTTTTCGTTTAACTATAAATAATAATTCACATATTTTCACTAAAAATAAATATATATAATAATTTTTTTTTAAATATACTGGTGGAAAACTTTTTTTTTTCGAATATTCAATACGCCCAAATTGATTTTAATTTATTTGTGACAGCTACATTGAAATTCGCCTGAATGTATACACACACTCTCACACAAACACTTTATTTATATCCGATATCCTTAATATTTGAAATTTTGGTTTATAAATAAATATAAGACAATAAATATTTAAATAATTTTTAAATCACATTAAATTAAAATATAAATCTTTTGTGGAACAATGTCACTATAGGTACACGTAAAAATCTTACTCGACCATCTCAGAACACCGAAAATTTAAGACTAAACCAAATTTGATTCTTTTTTGTTTTTTTTTCGAGTTCAAAACACAAAAATGTATCGGCTACATTTTGTGTAGTGTAGTAACACACAGACATGAAATATAGAATGAAAACGACATGGAGAAATAATTTTTCAACATTCTTTCATGATGATGACGATGATTTTAATAGTTTGTGTATGATTGTTGGTGTTTTCTATATATGAACGGTACTTTTACAACTAGGCAACGCGAGACCCCTGTTTTACGGATTTTCTTTTTGCCACCAACATTTTTCGAAAGAGACGACAGTATATTTATTGGTTACGTACAGTAGCGCGTAACCGATTCAACCAAATTAGGGTGTGTTTCAAAATCCTAACCAACTGAACTACTCGAGTATAAACCAAGGCCAAGGCTAGTTCTATGCGGAAAACTAATTTTAGAACAAACCCTATGGTATCTACGACAGTACAACAGCGTTTTTAGTTTTCCGACGGTATCATACCATAATGATTTATCTGTTTCGAACTGACTATCCCCGTTTTTTCCTGATACAATAAACTCCACTACAATGGAAAATCCTTTCCCGCACGTGAACATGTATTCGTGTGTACAAAATATAGTATTTCTGTACTCGCTATTTACTATATTATATTGATCTACACTATATAGTAAGAGGAACTGCGCGTGGCATGTTCTGCGCAACCAAACAAAAGCACATACAATAACAATTTCCTTTTTTACTCTCCCAAATAACACCGAAAACGAAAAAGGAAAATGGAAAATATCTAGATAAAACAAAAAATAAAAACTTACTGTTGTTGTGTTGATGAATCGTTACTTTTTCGATTCGTATCAGCAGGCATACTGTACCGATTTGGTCGTTTTGTTGATCCATTCCGTTTTAAACTGTTATTATTGCTATTTACATTTCCTGAAAATGAAAAGAAAAAAGAAAATTGTAAAAGCGGATGAAAAAACTGTGGTATTGTATTGTGCGTGGTTCATATATGGAAAATGGTAAATGTTAAACGGTTTGTTGAGATTATGTCATCAGACACGTGGCTTTAAAATTTTATTAAAGGAAAACTATTAAACGACGACGAAAATTTAAGGTTATTTAGTCCCTTTAGGGTGAAACAATTTAATGGATCAGAATATTCAGAATTCTATTGAGTGTGTGTGTGTGTGGATAAAATTGAAAAGCAAATTACGGTTAAGTTCTTAACATTTTATTGGTATAAAAAAAAAATACAAAAATTTTAAATAAAAATTCCAATTTCGGTGTTATCGAGTAAGCCTTTTAAGGCCATTAAAGTTTCGATTAAAATGTAATGTGGAAAATTGTGCCATTTAATGTTTGTCCAATGTTTCATTTTGCTGGCGACTTCTGGCTGGCTTTTATTATATCGAGAAGCAACCGTCGTGCTATTTCTAAAATAAATAAGAATACAGCCGCGACTTAGCACCTTCATAATAAATTAAATTTTATTGTAATCTAGGCTTATGATGAATTTTTGGAGATCCGTACATAATGGCATACTTGAAAATTTAATTTGCAACAGTTTATGTAACAAATGTAACATATAAATTTAAAGCTTAAATTGTTTTTAAATTTGCATTGTAAAAGAAATATTTTAGCAAAAAAATCAAATTTTAAAATATGCCATTTTGATCGAAACTCGTATTTTTGACATTAGAAAGAAGCATGTTAGTGACGATGTAGTCTTCTTATACATTTCCGATGAAAATATTAGTAATATAATGTTTAATCGCTCTAGGTCCCTTGTACTTTGTAGGATGAAGTGTCTCCTGCACGGGTTTATTACATCACACGCAAAAATTACTGGACTGTAATCTAATAACTTCGATAGGACACGTGTTCAATATTACTAACTAGAAGTCACAAACACATAAAATGGAACACTTGTTGGGTCTCTAAACCGTAAAGTTCGTTCAAACAATATACGAGTAAGAAAGTCTATGTCGCATAAATTTTAAAATACGCTTAAAGTTTGCGATTAAGTTGCAACATTTTAAGCCAATTCTAAGCAACCTGACGTCTTTTTTTATAGATTTCGAGGTCCTTCTAAAAAATAGTAATGGTTAAAAATAATACAAGAGATTGAAATCCAGGACTTCAAAATCCCGAATTATCAAAATTCCGGAAATTACAAAAATCCCGGAAATAAAGTTCCCGGTTTGACTGCATTGCTTAATCCCGAATATTCATAATAAATGGGATCTCTGTAAATATTAAATGTACAAATTTATCCAAGTAAGTCTATACACTTCTTCTAGCGATACTCCCATCTCTTCAACCAGTTAAAATAGTACTCGGCGTCTTTCTCTACAAAATAGTTATTTACGAAGGTGATGGGCTCCTCATTCCACAAAAATCTCTGGTGTATTCAAGTTTCACCAAAAATAATTAGCTGGCGAAAAAATTCTCATTTATTGCGCCTAAACTGCGTCAGCAGAACGTTAAAATTCATTCGAACACGTTTCTGGGCCAAATGCGAGCAAACGCGGCACTCAAAGCGTGGACAGCTTTCTCATGCCCAAATCTTGATTCAATATGTCTCAAACAAGTCCTTTCGACATATTCATAGCTCCTTCTATCTCTCTAACTTTAATTCGACGGTTGTCTAGCAGGATTTGGTGAACTTGCTACGTTATCGTCCCTTGTTGCCAATTTTCCATTTTCACAAAAAACACTCACATTGACTCGCTAAATGATTGTTTAACAACTGTGCGTCCAAAATGACTAATATTTCGGTGAGTGCGCCTATCAACCTACGTACATACACACTTCCCTACTTTTGTTGAGTGCTGCCATCTTCATGCTGAGGTCGTAAACTTTTCAGACAACCCTCGTACATAGCCTTAATGTCTAGTTTAACAGAAAAACATTCATACTCTCATAAAATATAGAAGAGAAATCTAGTAGTTAATTATGCAGAAACGTATGGTCTACTCAATAAGCGCCTATACTAAGCGCATTTTCTGTTGTTCTGGATCAAAACTAACACATAAATACTATTCCATTGAACAATCTAGAGGACCTTGGTGGTTTAGTATAAAAGTTGGTAAATAGGTCAATTTGCGTATCGTCTTTTCCAAGCATATTTTGTAGCCACTTCTTTCTTTTACTATAAGAAACACTGCATAATGTAGTTCACCTCTCAATAAGTCCCGATGCTGGCACATAGATGGCGCATCTAACGAAAATCTTATTTGATTTTTAGGAAGTACTAAAATCGTTTTGACAGATCATATCAAGAGATAGTGTATACACTAATTAGCATGAACAAGTGGGCGACACGGTTGCTCACATTGGAACCAGAGTCGACGAGTGAGAGCGTTATTTGGAGTGGTTTAACCATAGAATAAACAGGAATTTTTTGCGTCGGTATGATTCCGTCGGCTATCTTGAGAAACGAAAGAACATTGACAGAGAATACTACAAGGCGTTATTGGTGCGTTTGTAAGTAAGGCAATGCAACGTGTCACAATTCGTTGGCTACGATGGCAAAATTCAACGAAATAAAGTTCGAATTGTATCCCCATCCACTGTACTCTCCGGATCCGGCTCGTGACTGGTACTTGCTCGCAGATCTAAAAAGGCTCCACAAAAAAAAAATTGTGAAGAGTCGGAATGGATGAATTACTCTTAAATGAAACTGTTGATGAATAAAGTGGGACTTTGAAAAAACAAAATTTTTTTTTAGTAGTTAGCCTCGGGACTTATTAACCGATGTGTAACAAATTACCTTTAGCTAAAGTAGGATAATTGACGAAAACTATAATCTTTGATTATATAAAAACAGGGTATTTTTTTGAACCAAATTAAATGCGGCAGTTAATTTTCTTCAAATGATTAAAAACCGTACGGATGCAATGCAACCAGTGAGTTTTAATGATAAAAAGTTATACTTTTACAGAGATGTCTACCGATAATGTAACGTGTCAGCCCCAACGAGTAATCAATAAAACCAAAAACTGGGAAAAACCAAATTAGAATTGGATTTCGAGAAATGAACATCGCCGCAACAGCTCATCAACCATTCAAAAAATTATTAGTTTTCAAAAATGAAAATTTAAAATTAAGTTAAATCGATCTCTTGAGAGCATATCATCTGATACCCGTCGCACCAGATGATATCCATAAAAACGTAATTTCCATACCATTTGGTTTATTCGGCTTCACACAAATGCCACCAGGTTTCAAAATACTACACAAACGGTCCAGCGTTTCACCAACGAAATCGTGAGACATATTCCCCATTTGGAACAACTCTTCCAAAAATTATCAAATTAGGGAGTTAACATCAACATAGCAAAATGTGGTTTTGGGACAAGCAATCTCGACTGTCTATAAGTCACAAAATTACGCCTAATGACATTCTGTTGCCCAAAGGTCGAATTTATGCTATTAGAGAGTACCAAGCACCACAAAACATCAAGCAAATTCAATAATTTGTCTTATCACTGATGCAATAAACACAGGTGTAGGCGCGGTCCTACAACAATAAAATAAAGAGACTTGAGATTTTTATCCAAGAAACTATCAGATGCTGTAAAGAAATATTGCGCATTAAACAGAGAACTTGTCGAAGGTCAGTAATTCATTGTTTTCACCGATTAAAAACCACTTACAAAAGCAAGTTTGTATGAAACGGAACGCAGCACTAGAAAATCACGCCACATAGATTTTGTAACTCATGTTCCCACAAATGGTACAAAGAAAGTCTTGGTGATTCGTCTGTTAGAAAATTTAGAGTGATCAGAGACTTCACGCTTCCTAACTATTTCCTTTAAATCTAAGCACTTCCTGTTACTTGTGCAAATAGAGCGCATAATGAACAGCTTAAAGAGGGGTATGCTACGACTCTTTCCCCGAGACTTACTTTCTTGTAAACTTTGAGAGCTGAATATAATTTAGCTATTATAGAAAAACGACCGAAGTTCTTAACACTATAACGCATTCGGGTATTTTTCTAACAAATTTAAAATTTAGAAAAGTGTCCGTTCGATTATTACCAGGGTGATTAAACTATGAATGGAATTATTAATAAATTTTAAACAATCAACTAAACTAACTAAATGTCAACCTCATAAACGTGGTGCGCCCTGATATTTAACCAATGAGGCTCTGTTGACCAAAAAACGGCGGGATAACCGAACACCGAAATCCTAGTAAATGATGTTCTCTCCACTGACCCACTGCCAATTTCACTGGATAAGCTGATAGCTGTTTCAATAACCAGTCAGTAAAGCAATGAGTTTACAGCAAAAAGAAATGTTGACCCCAACATGCCGATTCTGGCATTCCTATAGGTAAAAGGAATTAGGAAAGATATTTTCTTACACCCCTATTCCCGTAGTCGCATCACTTCAAGTGGTGTGGCTACTCATCTTCTTGATTACTAGATCATTAAATCGAAACATACAAAATAATTGTTCAATAAAGTCGTTCTGGCTGTTTTTTAAATCTTAGTATGGTGCTTTATAAATAATTCCTTGTGATTGCTATCACTTCTATAACGACAATTTCTATCACTTGAAATTTTGGTGTGGCAAATAAAAAAAATAAATTCAAACTAATGTAGCCAACCAAATTTAAGAAATTTCAGCACTCTTCATAGAGAGCTTTGCACAAAATTATTTAGTAAATTTTTATTTTAAAATCTAGTAACCAGGGAGATCCATAGTCACGTCGCATGAAGTGATACATCTAACCCCCCGATTCTGACGATAAGACTACTAAGACTATCTTAGCTAAGACTATCTTGTTAAGACTTTATTTTTTAAGACTAAAGTCTTCATTGAAATTCTGAAGACAGTAGTCTTAAATAATATATTGGAAACTCTCCAAAGACTTTTGTAGAGCTGTCGAAACAAATTTTTACCATATTGTTTCAAATTTATGAACGAAAAGCGACAGTTCAATTCGAAATTGTAAAAAAAACCCAAATTTATGTTATATATATGCTGAGAGAGCACATAATATTGTATTTTGAATAATTTTTCCGGTTTTCATAGTCAAATACATATAATTATTGTTTTTGTTTAAATGTCAAAATTATGATTCCTAAGACCACCTATTTCGCTGATATTAACGAAGACAATTTTTAAGACTACTGACAGATAAGACTAAGTGCAGAATACGAATTTAAAGTATCTAGTCTTCGTTAAGACAAAAGTTTTCGTTAAGACTGAAAATACGTCTGTGACTATACGTTAGAATCGGGGGGTAAGAGAAAATTTAGTATTTTTGTCGCAAAATTTTTTTTTCCGTCATACTATGGTTGGTGTAAATTTTTTCAAAAACAAAATTAAATGTGGAACATTTTTGTTATCCAATTTTGATACGGAAAAAATATTTCATAAATTATAAAAATTTAGATCAAACATGCATTTTTTACACTATTTGCCGTAGGTACTTGGCGAAACACACTTACGCTTAATAAACACATTTTATTAAACACTTGTTTTTGTTCTTTTATTTCGCAAAAATTAGATTTTTGAATATTTTAATTAGAAATTTTTTTCAAAAAGTTTAAAAAAACCAGTCGATCGATTTCGACTTGTTAGGCCATCATCAGGATTATCTATACTCTTAGGAGTATATCCTCGCAAAGTATGATTACACAATTGTTTGCAAATAAAAAATACAAGAGATATCGATACATATACAGCTTTAGCCACAAAGCTCACTGAAGAAAGTAAAGAGTGGTATAACTACGAAGATAACATAACCGAGAAATTAAGGATTCACATTCAGGTCCAGTAAAACATTAAAGACGAAGAACTTTGAAGTTTTACTGGTTGAAAATCCGTGTCAAACTCAAAAAGAGGTTGCAGAACAGATTGGAGTTACTCATCAAGCAATATCACTTTAATGTAATCGGAAAAATTTCAGATGGAACGAAAATGGGTTCCTCATAAACTGACCGAAGGAAACAAAAACCGAAGAGTTGACATCTGCATGAATTTGCTTTCTCGGTACAAAAGAAATTACGGTTGATGAAAAGTGGATTTTGTAAGATAACAAAACGCAGCAAAAACAAATATGCATGCCAAGAAAGTGGTACTATGTGTCTGGTGGGATTGGAAAGTATTTACTGCGAGCGTCTGGAACCTGGTCCAACTGTTTGTGAAATCGTGATGCTCTTGAGGACAAAAGAAAATTTACGGGCCAAGGAAGGCGATATTTCTGCATGACAACGCTCGTTCACATACAGCAAAACCAACCCAGGAGCTCATCTTCTCCTTAGGCTGGATTACCACTTATTCAGATCGATGTCATCATATTTGAAACACCTGCGGTCAAGCCAGTATGTTTGGACCTTTTAAGGCCATTCTCTTTTAATTACGTCGATATCTTTATATTTTTTTAGTGTGGGTGAACAAGTCCACCCCGGTGGCAAAGTGGTTAGCATACTTGCTCCAGCGATCGGAGGTCCCGGGTTCGATTCCCGGTGGTGACAAGGAAAAAATTTCACGGCTGGTCTAGGATCAATGAATTAATTACTCATTATCCGAAATGAAATTCTGATTATGAAACCTCATTTGAGGCGGCCAAATCCCTTGATGGGATATAGTGCCAGAGAGAGAGAGAGAGAGAGAGAGAAGGTGAACAAGTTTGCATTTTAATCAAGTCTCGTACTGGTACTTGATAGATGATTAACAAGCAAAAGTTACATTGGCGAGATTATGTTCGAACAAGTTGTTCCCTTTGCGTGAGGCTTATTAACAATGCCCTAAAATAAATATTTGAAAATTCCCTGATTTAAATGAACCAGACTAAGTTTATGTCGAGACGGAAATACACGTTAATAACTTTTTTATATAAGTTTTATGCTTTATTAATTTTTGTTATTAATAATTTAATTAATTTTAGTCCCACAACTGGATTACGTCGAAAAACTAGAAGTTTTTAATAAATCTCACAGGGTGTTTCGATTTTACGCCGAAAAAAGATTTTTTACTGTAGCACCCTGTAAAAAAAGTAGAAACTCAAATTTAGAAACACCCCTAAATTTGGCTATATTCTCAAGCATTTACTCTTCTTTAGATTTACTTTAGATATACAATAGTTTGAGTGGTTATTTTTGCCACCAGCTTAAGCCGTTTGAAAAAATGCCATGGCGGTTTATTATGACACTAGTAAACTGCCATACATAGTGAATGTTTAGTATAACCGTAGCGTTTTCTCGAGATAAGATACATCATTACTGTTACAATTAGTTTATGGGAAATCCATTAAATTTTTATATGACAAATGCAAAGTTTAGAATTGTAATTTCATTTATCTGGAGAGCGAAACTATTAGCATTAGTATTAGCGTCCAATTCTGGAGGGTACATGCGTATATACTTCTGATCAAATGAAACATGACTCTCAATTAAATGAGACCAAAATCATATTATAACCACAATTAGTTATTATGATTTCGATGTCAACGGTAAATCATTTTTAAACCACGTGTTAGTATTCAGGTTAAAATGTGTGCTTACTCCATTCAACATAATACCTGTAGTTGAGGACACCCTGGAGGACAGCATAGCCCACTAACGATTCAAATTACACTCAACCTATTTTCAATCTCTAAAGTAAATGACGTTAGCAATCTTAAAGAAAATGAAGATTCCTTTCGTTTCGTTTTTCTCCGTTTTTTTAGGAAAAACAACGGTTTGAGTTTTAAGTACACTGCGGTTCACTTGATTAAATACGCTTGCAATTTTTCTTGAAAATAAAAATTTGGTGTCATTTTTCGCGAACGCAAAAAAACATATACTGAGAAAAGAGAGAAATTAGTTTTCAATAAAAAACTATTTCGATATATAGCGCTTATCTTAGTTTTATTTGGAATATTGTTCATCACGACTGGAAACAGACAAGCTGGCCTTTTTACAACGCAGCGAGGAATTACCTTACAGATATCGAACGAAAATTTAAAATAAACGCTATGTTATTTTAAAGATACTTTTAATCCAATCGTAAAATTGAGGGATATTGTTGTCGATTCCGTGTACATCTTCTATTTATCTTTTTCTCTATTTTTTTATTATTTCAAAAGCCACTCGATAACTATTTCAATTTTTTTTTTTAAATTTAAAGCTTACTTGCTCAAATGCATCGAGTTCTCCTAGTAAAAATAGCAGGATAGAAGAAAAGAAAAATAGAAGGTTCACATTGAATCGATGAAATTGCTGGAAATTCCAGGTCATCGGATAATAATACAGGATACACCGATCAAATAAGCAATAAAAATGCATCAATTTTTTCTCCTGTTATATATGCAGAGAACGTTATATCAGCCTTAAGGGAATTTGGAAATGTTTGCGAGTAACTTCACAAATCCGCCCTGCACACTATTCAACCAATCCCTAACCACTGCCTAGTTTTCCGAAAAATGAAAAATTTCAAAGTTAACCATTATTTTTAAATCATGTAAAAGAGATGATGTCTCATGTTATAGAGCAGTGTTTCTCAACCTTATTTTGCAGAAGGCCCACTTTCAATTAACATTCTCTTCTGAGGTCCACCTCGTCATATTTAAAATATTTAAAAACAGTGTACTAATATGAAACGAAAAACGGTTCACAGTAGATAATTGAAATATAATCGTGTCAAAGAGGCTCCCTAGCGGGTCGAATGGCCCCCGTTGAGAAACACCAAAATTATGTGAGCTGATTGTATGCAATGATTTTAAAACCAACCGACCAATTGGCGCAGTGGTGGAAGCTTAGGCGTTTGGATCAGGATGGACAAAAAATATTTCACACAACTCTGTTGCTGACAGTATAAATGAAAGTTTTTGTTCCGAAAGATCTTAGTCATACTGTGTAAGGGGGAGGGGTGGTTTAAACGAGGAAATATAAAACAAAGCAAAATTCAGCCGTCAACAATATTGTATGCCTCAATACCTTGATATATCATTTTAATGAAGTGGGAAAACACTACAATACTTATCAACCAAAGGGCCAGAAAGGGTTGGTTGTGATGTTAAAAGAAATGGAGAGCTTCGTTGACCCAAACGAGATACATGCTGCTCTCGCTGAAAAAATACTTCCGTGTTAAATCTATAACTAATATTAATAATCGGGAAAAGGTGCCACAGCCAAAATTCCTTCTGGAATTCGAACTAGATAATGGGGTCAATTCCGGGATCTAAAATTTTATATTATGCTATTTTTGTTTTTCAATACAAATTCCAATAGGAAGCGGGGAAATAAAATAACATAACATACAATTTTAGATCCCGGAATCGACCCTAATAAAAAAACAAAGGGAAGCATGAAATAAATGACCTAAAATATCTTCTACATAGAAGAATTACTGTCGAAGAACCCAAAAAAAACTGGACCAGTACAGTGTGTTAAGTGCCAAGAATACGGCCACACTAAAGCTTAATGCACTTTGAGCGATGTTTGTGTAATCTGTGGTGATCTCCATAATTCAACGAAATGCGATAAAAATAAAACTCAAAAAAAATGTAGTAACTGCGATGGAAACCACACAGCGAATTACAGAGGTTGCCCACTTTACATTGGATTGAAAAGAAGTATTAATGCTAGATAGCAAGCTGAGCAACGATTGCTTAAATTACATTCAGAAGCTAAAGTTCACAATGGAAACCAGAATATAAATGTAAACAGTAGTGTGAAACACGGGGTTTCGTACACAAGTGTACTTAAGGGTGCCGTTCCAAAAGTGGAGACAAATGAGGAAGCAAACATCTCATCAGCTTTAAACAAGCTATCTGGTATGATGCAAAGCTTCATGGTGATGATGAAGAGAACTATGGATCTAATGATGCAGAATATCAACACGCTGATGTAGATAGTTGTTAAAAATCAAAAATGACTCTCCTCAAAATAGCAAATATGGAATGCAAACGGCCGAGCGCAGAATACAAGAACTACTCCAAAATTAATGGTTACTCTATTTATGTCACTAAGCATTCGGATGGCAAAGCACGCGGTGGCACTGCTGTATTGATTAAGAGAAGACTAAAATATTATGAACGTATGAAATATGAGAAAGATCATATCCAATCAACTAGCATCTGTGTACAGGAATGGTCTGGAAATTGTGTGATATCAGCAGTGTACTGCCTTTCAAAGCACGCTATAAAGAAATTGCAGTTTATTGATTATTTTGATCAGCTGGGTAATAAATTCCTCGCAGGGGTGATTACAACGCCAAACATACTCACTATAGGGTTTAAGAGTAACAACGCCTAAAGGCACACAACTTTATGAAGCTATAGAAGAACAGTCCCTGGATTTTTTATCTACCGGTCATCCTACATACTGGCCCACGGAAAAAAAGAAAGTGCCTGATCTAATTGATTTCTGCGTAACCAAAGGCATTGCGCCTACGTAACTTAAGGCCACCGATTGCTATGATCTGTCGTCTGATTATTCACCGATAATCTAAATATCACCGATAATTTAAATATGAGTACTGTTGTCTTAAAATCAGAAACACCGAAACATCTGACAAACAAACGAACTGATTGGAATCAATATAGAAGACTAATCGAACAAAATTTTCATCTTGATATCCCACTAAAAACACCAGCAGATATTGATGTGGCTGTAGAAAAGCTAAAAGAGGCACTGGAAAAGACTTCACCAATCATCAACAATTCTGAAAAAAATAATAAATTATCATATAATATCCAGTCACTAATCCAGGAAAAGCGGGAATTCGACGGCAATGACAACAAACAAAATCACCATTGTTGAAATTAAAATTAATTCGTGCTACCAAAACCCTGAAATTTGCATTGCAGGAAGATGAAAACCAATGTGTATAGAATTATTTAAGTGAACTCTCAGCAACCGAGAAAACTGAGTATTGTTTGTGGAAGGCAACAAAAAACCAAAAAAGAGCTACAAAGTCGGGATCCACCGATTAGACTATAAACTGGATATTGGTCGAGAAGCGATGAAGAAAAAGCCGGTGTAGGTATAGACGGTGTTTTCACCACACGAAAGGACTAATAATATCGTGCTGTCTCACCAAATGGATGATGATTCATCCTTTAAACCTATAAAGTTTGAATGGAAGAAAATTAAGAACACAATCAAAACTTGCATTAGCCCGAAAAAGGCGCCAGGATTTGACCTTATTAAGAAGAAATTTTTGATCACAATGATACATAATCCTGGGAAAAACGAAACTCAAATCTCGTATTATCGTCCAATAAGCATGCTTCCCGCGATCTCAAAGCTGTTCGAAAATAACATGTTAATAACAAAAGTGAAACCAGTATTAGAAGGAAGGCAAATCATGCCAAACCATCAATTTGGGTTCCGAAACCAACATGGTACCATAGAGCAAGTGCAAAGAATTGTAAATGCAATCAGAGAGACCTTTGAGGCAAAGCATTTGACAAAGTTTGGTATAATGGACTAATATACAAACTTAAAGAAGAATATTTACTCAGTTCTGGAAAACTCCTCCAAAGGTAATACATGGTCCAACAAAATGGTGCAACAACTTCTCTAAATGATATAAGCGCAGGAGTCCCACAAGGAAGCGCTCTGAGACCTATTTTATATTTGTATTGTTATAAGCCAAGCGCAACCAAATAAAAATAACATTTTCCAAAATATATTGCCTGATGGGAAGAAAATATAAGTTATCATTAGACAATAAGGTCTTGCTGTACAAAGCGTTAATCAAACTAATATGGACATATGGTATTCAGTTATGAAGATCCTAGTATTAACATTTGGTTAAAACTTAAAAAATGTAATTAGCGTAAGATTTGAACACTTCTTGTTAGTTTCTTATGTAGAAAGATTCAAGAATAAAGCCATTGGTACCATTAAAAAAAGTTACTAAATGTTTGCAAGATTTTCAAAATAAATGATTACTAACTGATCAAGAATATTATAATGTATAAATTAAACATTTTGAATACGGCAAAAAAGATAAAAATCAAAGAGTTTAACCGTCTTAAAAAAATTAAAAATTCATAGATTAGCCCTTTCCAACAACAAAATCAGAATGGCAGCTGCGGGATTAATATCAGCAAACCCACTGTTCATCGCACATAACTCCGCACACAAGCAACAAGTAGCAAAAGTTGCAATTCGCAAAGCAGCACATGACTTGGAATTTGCAACCGAAAAAAATCAATGATAATTCGAAATCAGTTATTTTGTTCGAATGAAAAAAAGTTATCTAGGACGAGGGCCAAAAATGCTACAATTATTGTAAGTCATGGTAGTAGAAGAACAACACTACCGCGGCCAAAAAAATGTAAGTATACAATTTCATATTGGGGCTCTCTTAAGTTGGATATTTTTTCCAACACCATTGCCACAGGCAATGAAGAGCTAATTAAAAAAATTATGCTGCATGGACAGAGATTTTATTGGGCTAGTTAGCATCTTTATATGATTCGGTGAAAGGCAGAATTTTTGAAACAATTTCAAGTAATTTGACGCTAATTAACTGAAACGAAATGATTTAAACTGATTACCAATCCTTCTCTCTCCGCAATGCAAATATTTTTTTCCGGCCAAGATATAAAAAAATTTACATTTTAAAACAAAATTACAAGTGTACCTAATCAAGTGAACCGTAGTGTATATAGTATTAATTTTGATGTCATATTTTACGTAAACGTCAAAAACTGATACAATTAACACAATCTGAATATAACAATAAAACAGAGAAGTTAAATAAATACTATACAAACAACACAAATAAATCATTTTTATTGTACTTCTGATATATGTAAACATTAAATTAAAAATGGAATGTTAAAATTGTTACACAAAAAACAAAATTTAATAATTAATATACATTGACTGGTAGGTATGGTTGTACATTAGCTACCTTTTGTTAAACAACAAAAATATTTAAATGTACATTTTTTATTGTAATTTTCCATTATTTTCAAATATAATAATATTGTCGTTCTCGACATTCAAACAACAACTTTTTTTTTTTATTAAAAATGAAAATTAAATTAAACAAAAAATATTTTTTGTTTCGTTAATTTTCACAATTATTTATTTTATTTTAATTTATTTTGCCAACCCCATCAACCAACAGAACACTTGAAACTTTTATTTAAACATAAATTCAAATATTATGTACACTCGAAAAATGTAATAACAAAACTTTTTCATTTTATATTTTACACTTAAAATATTAAAAATGATAAAAATGTAAATATAAATTGTGTCAACTTTATTTATTTGAAAATATTTGGTGCGCTGCGCTGTCTTTTAGTGATAATTATTTCAACAAATAATTTGAGACGGAGAATTATTAGATTTTTTTTGCGTATTATTGTTGCTCATAAGGTGATCTAAACTGAATCTTGGAAATTAATTATTGTTGTTTACTTGTTTTGTTCGTATCTTTCGGAAATCTCAGTGACGCGAAAATTATCGCAAGTTTTTCTTATATGAATTAGCGTAAATGGTTATTTACAATTTCTATCAGGGTTATTTAATATTTATTTATTGCATTGGCGTTTGAATATTCAAATAGTAGCGTATGTTTGGGAAGCACAAGGACACATAAACCATAAACACGTGAATTTGCTATAGGACCGATTTTATCACCATCTGCACATTCCATAGATCCATGCCGGTCTATACTGGCATGGAAGATGAAGCGGCCCATAAGTTTTGCACTCTGTTGATGATAATTTCCTTTGCATTCTGCCCCTATCGGGATTCGAACCCAGTATCTCTCGATCCAAACGCAAAAGCTTTAACCACTGTAGCATTTGGTCGGTGAAGTTATTGTTCAAGTGGTTTTGAATTGTACTTGTGTATGGTTACCAAGAATTATTTCAATTGGCCTTTATAACCTGATGCCAACGTTGATCCGGGTTGTAAATGTAATTCTGGCAATGTCCCATTTACAACGATGCAGCACATTTCAGTGTAACATTCTTAAATTTGAGGGCACTGCAATACACGCGAAATTTCGGTTTTCAAAAGACCGGTTTTCAAAATCGCGGTTTCAAAAACTCAGTTTTCAAAATTCCGGTTTTCAAAATTCCAGTTTTCAAAATCCCAGTTTTCAAAATCCCGGTTTTCGAAATCGCGGTTTTCGAAATCACGGTTTTCTTTTCTTCTAGTTCGAATTGCACGAAATAATTAATAAAGTTTTTTAATTACAAGATTTGGTACTTGCAACATTTTGAAATGCAATAATTGTAGAGGCTGACGGCTTCGATAGCTCTCACGGGCACTTAGCCCTCCACCCAAATTCCATCCCTATTAGCCATTTTCTAGAACTTTTTCGCAAAATCATTTTTGAATTTTGCCAAAAAATAATTTAAGAGTCCCACTTTCCCACATGCCAAATTTTAAAAATTCAAACCGAGATCATCTATAAATCGGGTGTTTTTTTTATACAAAACCGGGATTTTGAAAATCGAGATTTTGAAAACCGATTTTTGAAAACTGGGATTTTGAAAACTGGGATTTTGAAAACCGGGATTTTGAAAACTGAGATTTTGAAAACCGAGATTTAGAAGAAATCGAGATTTCATTACACACCCAATTTATCCATTTTTTCAAAAACCACAACACTTGGATGAAGGCTGTAAACATAATTAGCATCGCAATTGAATGCACCAAGGTTTCGCGGATTCCAGTCTTGCTTTCCGTTGCTCGAGTGTTTCAGACAAATCGTTGCTCTTTTCTTTTTGAAGTTCGTTTCTTTCGGCTTTAGATGTGTAACGACCAATTCATTTCTTCTCGTTTGGGTTGCAATCGCGATTTGACAGCAAAAGCAATGCTTTGTGACCACTATTAAAAATTCGATATTTTAATTTAATTTAGAAACTAATAAAAATAGATATATATTTTTTTCCAATAAAAAAGTTTTTTGTTACTTTGGCTGGCTCGTTGATGATTGAGCGGTCGCTCTGTAAATTACCTAAATAGAATAGGATATTTTTGGGTTTTTGCTTTGGTAAGTGTATTGTATCGCTTTTATCAAATTCTAGGCGATACATTGTGAAACTTTAAAGTACGACTTTTTCGCAATTACTTAGATTTACTTAGATTTAGAGTTACATCTGCTTTGAATTTTTCTATTGATCGGCGACAGTAAGCGATTGCTTGTCAGCCTTATGTCAATCTGTTTATTTGTTTCAGCAGCTGAGGAAGGACACGTTCTTTTCGACGGATCGATTGACAAGGCAATTCGTTTCGTACAATATATCAGAGTCAAAAATCATAACGTTTATATCGGCTCTATAAATTCTAGATAGACGTGGAGTGACAAACAGTCAAATTTTTCTAAAATACAATTTCATGATAGCTCGGATAAATTGGCAATGTTATTTTTGCGTGTGGTCACCACTACATGCTTACTTCATGCTTATGTCATAAATTTGAGTAAATGGAATTAATTAAAACAAAAAAAAAAAGTTTGACAAATATTGTATGAGAGCACCTAGACCTAGGGAGTCCGGCCCCTTCATAAATACTAAGAATACCTGCTCATTTTTGTATAAATTAAATTTACAAAGTTTAATTCAGATTGGATGAATGCTGTGACAACTTTAGAAGGGTCCCCTATTTGAGGGGACGGGCCCCTCGGGGTCGTGCATGTTACTCCTTTCAAATAATCCCTTTCCTAAACTCATTCCCGTGAAATCATTTAAAACAAACTGAAGTTTTAGAAACAAATTGGAACGGGGCCCTAGACTCCGGGTCCAGCCCCTTCAAACATATTGTTAAGTTAATAATAATTTTCTTGAGTTTTTTGTTTTATTTTTTAAACTTTTATTGGTTAGGGTTACTTCTAAATTTAGAATTTTATTTTTTTTTTAAAGTGTCTGAGATAGCCGTTTTTTAATCAAAACTCGTTATTTGTTTTTCCCTATACAGCCCTCTAGTTTTTCTACAAAACATTTTGTTGTATGCTTTTGAAAATGACATCGAAAGGGTTTCGAAAGCTCAAGTAAAAATAAATTATTTTTTGCAGATTTATAGTTTTACCAAATAATTTTTTAAAAATCTTAAGGTTGGTGTATATGAAACTTCTAGCTGCGGTAAACATTTTTGGAAAAAAATTGTATGAGAGCATCTAGACCAAGAGGGCTGATCCTTTCAAAAGTATTTAGAGGGACTCGTATATACAAATTGTATATACGAATATATACTCGAATATAAAAATGTATGTTTTAATGTGTATCCCGTATGCGTTCCTATACCGTTAATGCACGCCCGCAACGGTTTCTGAGTTGATTCAACCAGGGCTGAGCTCCGGAACGAATTTTTTCAAACATTTCAATTTTGTTTTCATTTTTCCACAAAAATGATTTTAGGGAAAGGGGATATATGAAATAAGTGACATGCTCGAATCTAAGGGATCCGTCCTTTAGATCGAGGAGACTCTTTTCGTAAGTTTCCACACCATTGATCCAATCGATCTAATTTTACATAAGTTTTCTGTATCAAAATGAGCAGGTTTTTGGCATATTTTAGAATTTTTTCCCAAAAATATTTATTAGTTCAGAAAGGGCGTTTTAACCGCTCTGTATACCGCAGTTAGAATTTTCATATTCACCAAGATTTTTAAAAAACTTATTGGTAAAATTCTAAATTTGCAGAAAATAATTAATTTTTGCTTGAGCTTTCGGCACTTTTCAATGTCATTTTCAAAAGCATGAAACAAAATGTTTTGTAGAAAAACCAAACGGCTGTATTAGACACATTCAGACACGTTCAAAAAAAATTTAAAAATCTAAATTTAGAAGCAATCAATAAAAATTTAAAAAAATAAAAAAAAACTCATGATAATTATTATTAACTTAACAATATTTTTGAAGGGGCTGGACCTCGGAGTCTAGGAGATATATATTTTTTGGAAGGAGACATATATAAGAGATAGATGGTATGCTATTTTTAGATAAACTGCTTCTATCTAATTACATACAAACAGGGAAACATCAGTTCGTGATTACATCTGGTAATTGTTAAATTTTACGTTTGTCCTAAATTGTCCTGAAGCAATAACACATTTTAGGACAAACTTCTTACGATTATATAAACAGGTGAAGTTTGTCCTAAGCTGTCTTAAACATATATTTTTTTTTAAAATCTAATTTAACGGTGTTGCCTACATTATCAGTTCCATTTAGAACAAGATGATCCGGATTGCATCAAGTAAATTTTATATTAAATAACGTGAACAATTTGAAATGCTAATTTCTTTCACAATTATGCGAATCAAGAACAATTTCATCTTTTTTCACGAGTACATCGAGAATAATCTTGGAGAGAACTGATGATAGTCAAACTCGTATACCTCAAACTGCATTAGAACTGTATTGGCCAAAGATATTTATAAGAAGTTACTATGGCTGGAAGAGGCCGTTCCATTTTGTACCAGACCCAATCCAATTAAAAATCATGAATTTTCCGAAAAATCTAGAGGAATATTGGGTGTAATATTCAAAAGTTGTACAGGTCAAAATCCCATTAAAATTGCATTGTTCTAATAAAAATTTATAAGAGGTTACTACGGCTGGAATAAGCCTTTTCACTTCGTACTAGACTCAATCCAATTAGAAATCATGAATTTACCCGAAAATATAAGGGAATTCTGGGTCTAATATTCAATAGAAATAACTTCCAAACCTTATTAAAGTGCATTGAATTAAGATATTTCTAAGAGGCTACTGTGGCTGGAATAGGTCTTTTTACTTTGCAATAGGCTCTGATCCAATTAAAACACATGAGTTTTCCGAAAATCCTAGGGAAAATCAGGGCGTAATATTCGCAAGATGTATACCCCTCAAAATCGCATTAAAAGTGCATTGTCTTATGATATTTCTAAGAGGTTATTACAGCAGGAAGAGGCCTTTTCACTATTTAAAAATCACGAACCTGAAAATCTAGGGCAACACTGGGTGTAATATTTAAAAGTTGTACAGCTCAAAACGCCATTAAAATTGCATTCTTCTAATAAAAGTTTATAAGAGGTTACTATGTATGGCTTGAATAGGCCTTTTCGCTTTGTACTAGACTGAAACCAATTAGAAACCATGAATTTACCTGAAAATCTAGGGAAATACTGGATATAATATTCAATAGGTGTAAACCTCCAAACCATATTAAAGTGCATTGAATTAAGATATTTTTAAGAGGCTACTGTGGCTGGAATATGTCCTTTTACTTTGCAATAGGCTCTGCTCCAATTAAATACATGAGTTTTCCGAAAATCCTAGGGGAAATCAGGGCGTAATATTCGCAAGATATATACCCCTCAAAATAGTATTAAAAGTGCATTGTCTTATGATATTTCTAAGGGGTTATTACAGCGGGAAGAGGCCTTTTCACTATGTACTAGATTCAATTCAATTAAAAATCATAAATTTATTATTATTTTTATTTATTTTTGTTCTAATAAAAGTTTATAAGAAGTTACTACGGCTGGAATAGGCCTTTTCACTTTGTACTAGACTCAAACCAAATGGAAACGATGAATTTACCTGAAAATCTAGGGGAATACTGGGTCTAATATTCAATAGGTGTAAACCTCCAAACCATATTAAAGTGAATTGAATTAAGATATTTCTAAGAGGCTACTGTAGCTGGAATAGGCCTTTTTACTTTGCAATAGGCCCAATCCAATTTTCGCAAGACGTATACCTCAAAATCGCATTAAAATTGCTTTGTCTTAATATATTTCTAAGAGGCTACTATGGCTGGAATAGACCTTTCAGTTTGTACTAGACCCATCCTAATTAAAAAACATAAATATGCCGGAATAGGTTTTAGATAATTCAAATGGATCCCAGAATAAAAGGCTATCTTTACACATCTTGCGGGGTTTGATAATGTAGGCTCTTAAGATGTCACAGATCTTAAGATGTCCGGAGATTTAACATGCGCCCATAAACCAAAATATTCTGCAAGCGCTACTTTCATATAATATGATGAGGTTACCAAATTGAAATATCTCTAAAGTTTCTGGATTGTATAGCACAGAACAATTTGCTAAAACTATTCAAGTGAGTGATTTTGTGTTTGATATCCCGGCATTCATTTCAAGATTCTCGGATCCTGGCAAGGACAGCATCGAGAAATTAGCTTTAGAGTAATGGCATCAAGCACACCTCTCCAAAGACGATTATGTACTAGAAATGGAATCCCGTAACTAACGATCAAAGCAACTGTTTGCGATTTTCAATAATCGAAACTAAAATCACTGGTGTTACTCCACGAATTGCCTTGTAAACGTTTCGAATGCCATTGTTCTGAACCAGGTATTGATCCTTGATGACAATCTATTTCGATTTATGTCACTTGTGAGTGAAATGTACTAAATGGTCGTAAACATAAGTGCAATTTCTGAGTAACAACATCCAAAAGTAAGTTCCTCACCGGACCACTCAATTTTGGCCGTTAGGACATCAAACCAATTCAAACTCGGAAATCAAAAGAATTTACAATTTGTTGAAATTTGCCAAGATATCGTCACTTTCAGGGATTTTCTTGAATCACTGCTATATTTTGATTCGGATCTGGAAAACCAGGTGTCATTAAGCGATTTTGCGATGCCTGTAGAGGTGGACCAGCTCAGTCTCAGAACAGGTCATCGAGCCTGTGGCAATGCGTTCGGGCAATTTAAACCATCAGCTCAGTTCAAGTCAAATCTTCTACCCATAAAGTTAATTTTAAATCCCTCCGACAATGCCGCTTGTTTGCCATTCAAATCGATCCGGAAAGCCGCCTGCTATTTCGGTTTAAACGGAAACTGCATAAAGAATGTGCAAAGAAAATATTGGGTATACAAATAAGTCTCCGCCTTTCGACAATAGAATGTGCCACCAGTTATCGTTAAAATTGCCCGTTGTACAACTACTTATAGTACTCCTTTAATTTAAGCAAATCTGCAGCTGAGGTGACTCGATTGCTTGAAAAAGCATATGGTGAGGCTGCATTAAGGGAGAGAAGAAAAGGGAGACAAAGAACGAAACGGAAGGTCGAAAGTGTACGAAGACGTGAAATGGGAAGGAAACATTATTGGTTGAAGATTCGTACCAAACGCAAGTAGAACGTGTGCTTGCAGTGACTCTACAGGCAATTTCACATCGATTCAAAAGCAAGGAAACTGGGTTCCATATGAACTGAAGCCGAGAGATGTTGAACGCTGATTTTTTTCATGTGAATGTCACCCAAAACATGAAGAAATCATGGGACCACATGGCCATGATTCACACCATTGACGCAAACAAGTCGAATATTCATGGAAAAGCTAAGGTTGTGTATTTGGCTGGATCAGCTTAATGGTGATATTATGAGTTGCTAAATCCGAACGAAACTCACATGTTGCGACGCCGATTAAAACCTAATTGAAAACATTCAATTGTGAAAGGTTCACACCTTTCGCTGTATTCACCAGACAATCCCCCATCTGATCACCCTTATTTCGATCGATGACACATGGCCTGTCTGAGGAGCACTTCACATCTTTCACATCATTCATCAAGCGTTCTTCCGACGAGGTATGCTGCCATAAAGATGATATAAAGTAGTGGCTAGCGATTGACAATATGCTTTGAATAAAACATAACCTACAGTCCTTTCACAATGAAATGTTGGATAAAAGAGTCATAGAAAGGATCAACAGTGCTTGGAGCTCACCTGTCTTGTTGGTTCCAAAGCCTAATGGCAAGAAAATGCTGTGTTTCGATTCAAGGCTTATTAGACCATCTCGCGGATACGAAATGTATCACTAGTTTGGATTTTAAAGACGTGTATTGGCACATACCACTAATAGCCTACTTCAAAGAATAATAATGCAAAACAAGACAAAGCGTACCCGATTTTATTTTTGTCCATTTGAATGGAAATTCAACACTATTCTGATGCTGTTTTTTAATGAAGAACGAGGTTTGAATTTGAATAAGATAACACCAAAACTGGACAAATTGGATATAAAAATAACAGCATTATCCAACACTCTGCTTGCTGCTTGTGCAATTATCAATCAGGCAGTCGAGATTTTGGCGAATTCATGTAGCGCGAGTTCAGCATCTGTCGGCAGTAGTATTGGTGAATAGCTTTCCAAATTCACGATTGCTTTCGATTGAATTCATCCATTCTTACAAATACTTGTCCAACAATTCCACCTGGAGCTGCTAACATCTGTCGGTCACCTGTCTCTCCAAAATGTGGAACTAAATTATGTATCTTGCGAGACACTATCAGGATGATTAAACTAAGGCTTGGTTTCATTTGTCGCGATTCGATCTAGCTGTCAACGAAACTGACTACGTTGACTTTATGAATGACACGCTTAACATATCGAATGCAGCATAAAATAGCGTAGCGGAGATTGAATATGTCTGCTTTAAAGTCGTGGCTGATCTTAAGGAGACGGTTATGTCCACCGATAAATTGCCAAACAAGGGTGTATCAGACCATTAAACAATAATAATGTTCATCAGCGTCATTTGTGGCATATGCAACCAACAAGGTGAAGTGCCCAAGTTACAACACCAGTAATCAACAAATAATGCATAATAAATCTAGTCTAACTTCGATTTATTACCATAACGCATCCAGTATCAGGGGTAAATCCAAGGTTTCGCCTTGGGGTACGCGACAAAAATTACGACATAATAATAATCTGTGAGATTTGGCTTAACTGCAGTATGCACCCTGCGGAGTACTTTACATCTGACTATGTCGTTCACATTGAGGACATATATAATTTTGATACCAACCGTATAGAGGCAGCGGAGTAATGATTGTCGTGAAAGATTCGCCACCTAATGAAATGGTAGTGTGTCACCGTTGTCTAGACGTCATTGCTGTCCATGTTTATGTGGCTAGTTCATCAATTGTGATTGCCGCTCTAGACTGAATAGATGTTGACGGCACCTTTACACCATCTTCTACGGACGCAAGACCATTGTAAATTATAGACTACTTTGCTAGCATACCGACAATTAGTTGTAGCAACAGCCGAGATAAATTCCTGGATCTGATTTTTTGCTAATCATGCTTTGTATTGCGAGGTTTCTTCATGCGTGGATTTTGCAGGCTGCTCTAGCAATCATCATACACCGCTCGCGATACATTTTTTCTACGCATGTTTGAACGAATCTCTCAGAAATAGCAATTACAACTTTATTCAATGTGTCCGGAATTTAAACGAAATAATTGAAATGTTTAAGGACACTCACAAATGGTATAAACGTTGGAAAGTTTCGTGCATTCAACCAATTTTTAAAGCAGGTAAAAGGAATGAGGTAAGTTATTATCGAGGAATAGCCATTCTTTCCGTTGTACCGAATTTTTTAGAATCGATGGTTCATAAAGTATTAAGTTTTCGCATAAAACCAATTATGTCTTCGCCTCAACACGGTTTTTATCCAAGGAAGCCTATAGTTAAGAAACTTATTAACTTCTGTTGTAACTTATTGCATAATTTAAAAATCGAAATAACGCCGAAATTAACGGCGTTTTTACAAAGTTTTCGAAGGCGTACTACATGACTGATCCATCATTTTTAATCGCTAAATTAGAAAGTAGCCATTTAGATCCTTTACTATTTTCATTATTTATCAACGATGTCGTTGACTGCTTTAAATTCGCAAGCTGCCTTACAAGCTGTGCAAGCTGTCTGTACAATAAGTTGTTGACAGAGCGAAATTCATATCGGACCTGTGGCACAATTCTGGGCTGAAAAATTATATTTTTTTTGCCTACTGCTGGAAATAGTTTGGTGTAAATATTTTTGAAATAGACATATATTGGGAATTATTTTTCCCCATAAAAATTATGTGGAACAAAGTTCCCCAATCAACTTTTGTTTCGAAAATATTTACACAAAACTAATTCCAACAGTAGGCCAGAAAAATATAATTTAGACAAAAATACTAGGGAAATATTTTTATCAATTCCCAATTCCCATGTAAAACCACTGTGGCACTATTCTGGTAATTCCCCGGGAATAGGGAACTTGGGAAAGAATTTATATGTAATTTCTGATCAAATATTTATTTTCCGGCCTACTGAGGAGAAAAGTTTGATGTAAATATTTATAAATTGGGAAAAAATTTTCCATATCGAAATTGGCAGGGAATATTATTCCCCATTTAATTTAGTTTTCAAAAAAATTAACACTAACTTTTTACCTCAGTAGGCCGCAAAAAAAATATTTGAACAGAAATTACATATAGGGGTAAATACTCGATCGGCTAGCAACCAAGCAATTTGCTAGCCGAAATCCTGGCTACTCAATCAATTTTACCAAGGAATTTTGAATTTCAAATTATATTTTTCATAAAACTTTTCTGTATTTTTGCGATTCCACAGTAACATATGCGGTTTCAAAAAATGGACAGCTAATTTTTGTGTTTTTACTGTGTTTTTACTGTGCAATTGGAAAAATAAACAAAACATTCATGAAGTATGTATATATTTTGAAATTGAAATTCCCTTGGTAAAATTTATTGAGTAGCCAGAATTTCGGCTAGCAAATTGCTTGCTTGCTAGCCGATCGAGTATCTACCCCAAAAATTCTTTGGAATTACAAGAATAGTGCCACTGGTAGTATTTTTTCAACCGATGTGATTTTTAACAGGCATATTAACACAAGTGTGCCAAATGCTAGGCTTTATCAACTCTATCTTCAATATACGTTTCATTTGTGCGACCAGTTTTAGAATATGCATCCACCATATGGTCACCATCATACAAATGTCATTCTAGGAGAATTGAGAGTGTTCAAAAAAGATTTGTTTAGTACGCACTTCGAAATCTCCCATCTCGTCGGAGCCGATTTTACTCTTCCACCTTATCAAAATTTCTGTAATTGATTAAAAATACCACGTTTGGACGGGATGTGGCAGCTGCAGTATTAGTTAGCGATATTTTCGACTCTCGTATCGATTGCATGAAATCTCTACGCTCCTGAACGTCGTATCGCGGTTAATTTAACAAGATGCTCTGTTAGTAGTTTCTCCTTGGATTCTTTTAAGTTACGAGCCTTATATTCGAATAGATCATAATTAGTACCGTTAATTATTTCTAAAAACTTTCTGTCTGTATTGTAAAATTCTTCTTAATCTAGAACTTGCTAAATGTTTCTAATTTTTAAAGGCATGCATTATTAGGAAAACAGTAGGTACAGTAGATCCCATCGTTATGTTAGATAAAATAGATAGAATCGTGTACGTGTTATCATGAAATAAATGAATTGCTGCAAATTGCACATGCAATTTGCAAAACACCGTATGGCATGATAACATGAATTAAATTTCAAGTACTAAACACATAACCATAAAAGACAACAAAATATTATAATTGTAATAATAATAATAATAATAATAATAATAATAATTACCCCGTTCCCATTTATCTCGTAACGCCACCAAACTCGATACAATTCGTGCACGATGTGCTGAATTTCTCACACCCAACTGTTTTATATCCGCTTCACAGAAATACATAAGCTCTTCAACACCATTGAATTTTTTAAAATTTTCACTATACTGCTGCAAATCCAAAACATTCAACCATTGCTCCAAATCCAAATGGGGATGTGATGCTATCATTATTGGTGCCATATTTTTTCGTTTATTTAATCCAGTTGCAAAACGAAAACTCCATGCTATACCTGCAAGCAAAAAAAAAATTGGAAAATTAATTATTTTTGTTTTTGAGAACGGGATGTGAGTATCGTGCTGTATTATCAGATAAAATTGTTGGTTAAATTATTTCGATTGCGTTACAAAAAATTTGTAGGTATATTGATAATGATAAGTCTATCTGCATTTATAATTTAGCAAATAATCAGAATTGTATATTGATTTTAATGGCAATCACGATATGAAATGAATGCGTATTAAATGTCGATTTGCCCGATAATCCATTTTCAAGTGAATCATTTTGTTTGGCTTGGCATATGTCATCAGTTCATTATATTGATACTCGTGCACATACACACACACGGATGTGATATATGTCATTTCGTTTATAAATGAAGTAATTAACCCGAACAAATGTTATGTCGACGGCCTAAAATAACTATCAATCTTCATTATTCCAAAGCTAATATTCTAAATGGATATCAATCAACACCTACGTAAAATCTAATTTGTGTCTAGAATTTTGTCCCAAATTAGAAATTCAACCAATGACTTTGAATTTTCTATACACGCGCAAATTTACATAAAACTATAAATCATTCAAAAATATTTTCGGTTTCATTTTGAGTTTCAACAATATCAATTTGTGATAATATGATAATTAAGTTGTATACAATTTTGATTGAGATAAATTTTCCATATCCATATGAACTTCCTTATTTGTTCTAGAAAATATTTTTATTATTTGCACGTTACAGTTCGTATAAAATAATTTATTTCGACAGAGTTGTATCATTAATTGAAGGCGTGTGTGTGTATGTAGGAAACTTTTAGGAATGAGATGTCTGAGATGAGATGCTTTCATATATTTCGATATAAACTACGTTGGTGTAGAAAGATTGTGAGTAATCTAATTTTCATTTACCTTTCAACGCCATATATTGGAAGCTTCAGATTATCAAATTATTGTTTCAAGGAAAATTAATTATTTTAACGAAAGCTTAAAAGTTTGTTATATTTATCTCCTTGACCTTTGGTAGCTTTGATCTTTTTCTACCTCATTTAAACGTTATTTAAAGCATTTCACAATTAAAATTGTAGATGGAATTTAAAACCTTTTGAAATCATTAACATTGTAACCCAAGTAATTGGTTTGGTTAAAAGCTTTAATCTTATGAAAAATATTAAAAACGAAAGCTTTAAAATCAAAATAAAATTTAATTTTTTCTTTAAATCCTTATAATGATTAGCTTTAAAGTTTAAATAGCTCTCGATGAAACTATTAATTTTTTAGTGAAATTCGCATCAAAAGTTTTCAAAACGTGACAAAATAAGGAACCGAAGATCCGGCAAAGTGACAATTATACTTACTAATCCAACCAGTTATCCGAGAAACCCAAGACGTGTGTTTTATGATCGCTTTCTAGAAAATTGGCATTAAAGCTCCTGGTTACTCGAAATAAGCTCCGCAGTGATAACCCTAAAACATTTGACAAGTTTTTTTTCATATCACGCTGTTTGGCGGTCAATGACGAACAAGAATAAAAATATTTTACGTCACTTTGAATTTATATTATAATGCAAACAAAACTAAACTAAGCGACACGGTTCTGAAGTCAGCGAGAAATTTCCGACACCGACGCCGGGTATTCTGATTTCGAAATTTATACTCCAAGATTCTGGCTCCGGGATTCTGACTCCGAGATTCTGACGCCGAGATTTGGAGTCCAAGAGTCTGACTACGATACTCTAACTCTGAGACTCTAAATTCGAGACTCAGACTCTGACTCCGAAACTGTGACTTCAAGGCTATGACTCCGAGATACTGACTCTGAGACTCTGACTCCGAGGTTCTGACTCCAAGATTTGGTTTCCAAGATTCTGACTTCAATACTCTGTGACTTCGATATTCTAACTCCGAGACTCTGAGTCCGAAACTCTGAGTCCAAGGGTGTGACTCTGAGATTCTGAATGCGAGACCCTGATTCCGATACTTTGACTCTGATATTCTGACTCCAAGATTTTGACTTCGAAACCCTGACTTCGAGACTTTTACTCGAGGAACCAAAGACTCCGAGAACCAAACTGACTGGGTGAGAATCAGGCCCATACTCGGAACCAGACCCGGACTCAGACCCAAACCTAGGCTCAGACTTACCGAGACCCAGGCCCAGACCAAGACCCAGACCCAGACCCAGACCCAGACCCAGACCCAGACCCAGACCCAGACCCAGACCCAGACCCAGACCCAGACCCAGACCCAGACCCAGACCCAGACCCAGACCCAGACCCAGACCCAGACCCAGACCCAGACCCAGACCCAGACCCAGACCCAGACCCAGACCCAGACCCAGGCCCAGGTCCAGATCCAGACCCAAGAACCAGACCCAAAAGTAGACCCAAAAGTAGACCCGAACCGACTGGTTGTAGAGAGTGGGTTTAAAATTAACTGAGCAAAAGAGGGAAGCTGTACTAATCTCTAGCAATAAGATAGAGGAGTCCATAACTCTAAATGGAGGCGAATGCGCTATTACCTCACAACCAGTGATTAAGTATCTAAGTATCACCATAGACATCAGATTACACTTTAAAAAGCATATTGATATTACTGCAAAAGGCCTCCATTGTAAGCAACCCACGGTCTCGATAATGCCGAATAAAAACAAATCAAGATAAAAGTGAAGAATGCTCTTAGGTAATGTTGTTTCTTCAATAATGCTATATTGAGCTCAAATTTGAACTGACGAAATGAAGATTTCGTATAGGCGTAAGCGAATCGTCAACTATTGACTTAGCGTTTTAAGGGTGATCTGCGCATTTCGGATAGTTTCAGACGATGTAGTGTGTGTAATCATAGGAATGCAAACGCTGAAGCTCTTAGCTACAGAGCAAAGTCGTATCAAAAACAATGAAGCAGTGTGAGTGATGAAGAAAGGAGAAAACTTTCTTGAGAGGAAACTTTAACTGAGTGGAAAATGAAATGGAGCCAAGATTAATGATTGGCAGATGAAGTCATTGCTTGGTTTCTAAAAATGAAGTTTGGGTGAATTAGAGATATGGGGATGCCAACTACTATCTTTTTCAATTCTTAACCAAGCCTTTCCGCTTTCGAGATTATGATTTGAAGTACTGGATAATGACAAGCATAATATATTAACACGTGAGAGCATACAACACGTGATTGATAGAAGTATAAGAGAGTAGGTTACTCCTGAAAATATATTGTAGAAGATTGTAAATTGTGAGGGGACTTCGAACTTAGTTTGTGGAAGCATCTGCGTCGCGGTGAAACAACTAAGGAGGCTCAAAAGGGAAAGGTTCGGTAATCCATTCATGCTATATTCATCGAGGAGTAGAAGTGTAGCTTTTGCTGGGCTCCTGTCCCGCGACATAATGTCCAGCGATAGTTCCGCGTGGTTCTTTGATATTGGACTGAATATTGAAGGGAGGTTTTAGATTTCGTCCCACCGCCAAAGAAAGAAGAAGACCTATACCCATATCCAGACTCAGATTTAAACCCAGATTCAGACTCAGATTCAGAATCAGAACCAGAATAAGGTTGAGAATCACGTTCAGAATCAAAATCAAGAATCAGAATCAGAATCGGAATCGGGATCAGAATTGGAATCGGAATCATAATCGGAATCGGAATCAGGTTCAGAATCAGAATCGGAATCGGAATCGGAATCGGAATCGGAATCGGAATCGGAATTAGTATCAGAATCAGACTCAGACTCAGACTCAGATTCAGAATCAAAACCGGAATAAGATTCGGAATCAAAATCAGGTTCAGAACCAAAATCAAGAATCAGAATCAGAATCGGAATCGGAATCGGAATCAGAATCGGAATCAGGTTCAGAATCAGAATCGGAATCAGAATCGGAATCGGAATCGGAATCGAAATCAGGTTCAGAATTAGAATCAGATTCAGAATCAGAATCAGAATCAGAATCAGAATCTAGTTCAGGTTCAGAATCAGAATCAAAATCAGAATCGGAATCGGAATCAGAATCGGAATGAGAGCATACAACTCGGAATGAGAATGAGAATGAGAATGAGAATGAGAATGAGAATGAGAATGAGAATGAGAATGAGAATGAGAATGAGAATGAGAATGAGAATGAGAATGAGAATGAGAATGAGAATGAGAATGAGAATGAGAATGAGAATGAGAATGAGAATGAGAATGAGAATGAGAATGAGAATGAGAATGAGAATGAGAATGAGAATGAGAATGAGAATGAGAATGAGAATGAGAATGAGAATGAGAATGAGAATGAGAATGAGAATGAGAATGAGAATGAGAATGAGAATGAGAATGAGAATGAGAATGAGAATGAGAATGAGAATGAGAATGAGAATGAGAATGAGAATGAGAATGAGAATGAGAATGAGAATGAGAATGAGAATGAGAATGAGAATGAGAATGAGAATGAGAATGAGAATGAGAATGAGAATGAGAATGAGAATGAGAATGAGAATGAGAATGAGAATGAGAATGAGAATGAGAATGAGAATGAGAATGAGAATGAGAATGAGAATGAGAATGAGAATGAGAATCAGAATCAGAATTAGATTCAAAATCAGACTCAAAGCAGAATGAGAATGAGAATCAGGTTCAGAATCAAACCATAAACAGAATGAGAATCAGAATCAGAATCAGAATCAGATTAAGGTTCAGAATCAGAATCAGAATTAGAATCAGAATCGAATGAGAATGAGAATCAGAATGAGAATCAGAATCAGAATTAGATTCAAAATCAGAATCAGAATGAGAATCAGGTTCAGAATCAAAACCATAATCAGAATCAGAATCAAAACCAGAATCAGAATTAGATTCAGAATCAGACTCAAAGCAGAATCAGAATGAGAATCAGGCTCAGAATCAAAACCATAATCAGAATCAGAATCAGAATCGGATTTTGTCCTAACCTTAATCTTAAGATTTGGTTATTTTTGGAAAGTTTGGTTTCTATACTCTCTGACCATATAGGTCGCTGTCGTGTCAGAATGCTGTGGCTACTTGAGAAAATGTAAAATGAAATGTACATTTTAATATGAATAATGAGAAAATTTGCGGAAACGGCTTGTACTAACCCTCAGAAAGGCTCCTTTTTCAGTTATAGGTCGATGTCGGGTTTGATTGTTGTGGATATTTGAAAAAAATTAAATGCAATAATATCAGCTTTTTGTGAATTACGGGGAAATATGTCATTTCTTTTCATTTATTTAATAATAACATCTAATATTCAACAGCATCCCAAAAAATGGAGAGGTGTGCTTTCATTGTACATATATTGGGTTAAAAATATAATTTGATTTTTTTTTATAACGTCGAAGAATTATTCAGAGAAATTGGTTCAATGTATTTTATTTACAGTATTGCCCATGGTTAGATACAACTTTTACCTAAGTTTCAGGTAGTATACGAATTTCGCGTCGAAAAAATTCTTCGTGTTTTGAGGCGATCCAAGAATCGACTCAATTTATGGCTTCTTCGCAAGCAGTGAAGTGCTGCTCGGCCAGGCCATGAGTCATCGACCCGAACAAGTGGTAGTCGGAAGGAGCAATATCTGGTGAATAAGGCGGGTGAGGTAGGACATCCCATTGAAGCACCTCTATAGTTTCCTTGACGACTCTTGCAACATGTGACCGAGCAGGTCAACGTTATGCTGGAGTAGCTCAAAGTAAATTACACTGAACTGATCCCACCAGATGCACAGCGTTAGCTTCTTGATTATTCGGTTTGGCGGTTGAAGTTGTTGCATAACCGGGCTTACTACACGATTTTCAGCGCTTTAGCTTGTCGCTTGTTGAGTCACTCAAAAAGTTTCAGCGGGCTCTTCTTCAGTTTGGTATGAATTTTCGAGTAATAACGCCTCCAACTCAGCGTCTTCAAACTTTAGTGGTCTCTCTTTGCGTTCTTTGTCGGAACCAGAACTCACATGATTTTATTGATGGAGCATGTACCCCGTATGCTTCACACAGCAATCGATGTCCATCAGCTGCAATTTTCTTTAAATTAAAACAAAAATGGAGCGCTTCCCGAAAACTTTGTGTTGTTGGTACAAAGGTTGACATGGTTAGATCACAAAAAAATATGTTGTTTACACTTCAGCAAAATGCCCCTGGTTTTTAGAAGGAAATGATAACGTTTTAACAAGAATATAGTTACAAGATGGCCTGATGCGATCTAATACTAGTTACGCCACCTTTTGTAAATCCCTCCAAACTTATTTGTCTGGGGGTACAAATAAGTTTGGAGGGATTTACAAAAGGTGGCGTAACTAGTATTAGATCGCATCAGGCCATCTTGTAACTATATTCTTGTTAAAACGTTATCATTTCCTTCTAAAAACCAGGGGCATTTTGCTGAAGTGTAAACAACATATTTTTTTGTGATTTTGAATACACTACACTTAATTTCTAAATGAAAAATTGAATCTACCGAATTTTCCTACCGAAAAGCTGTTTTGTGTAATATAAAATGTGCACTGTATCTTCATAACAAAAAACGAAAAAGCTCCTACGGAACCTGCCACTTCCGGTTTACAGATGTCCACCACATTTCGCATGGATCTCTAAATTTATGGAAAAAGCTTTAGTATGAAGTTTAGTAGTACAGGCAGATTGGATGTAGAGATGCCGAATTTAGGCAAACTGTAGTTCTTGATTTCCCGTAAAATATAAAAAATACCAAATGTTGTTTGAAACTTACCATTTTTTTCTTTTAATCGTTTTTTCTTTTAATCGTTTACCTCGTATGCCAGTCGTCACTACCGGTGGTTCGATTATACGACAAAATTCACTGGTATCCAACAATATGTGGAAAAAGTTTAAGTATGCGGTTTCATCCCGATCAACCAATGCGTCTGGACAGTACATGGCGGAATTTTTGTTGAAAAACAGTTTCTTGGTAAAAAACGTCATTTCCGCTTAAATTTTTGAAAAACTAATCTGAACATGTATTGTTGCAAATTTAATTTAGAATATTTTAATTCATAATCATTTTTCTTGTAAATGATGCAAATTCCAAAATATTTGCATACCACGAGAAAGCTCTTAGGCACGCTGCCATTCTGGTCGATTGATTTCAGCAAAAAACTGCTAGGATCTCCCAATTTATGAGAAATGCTTAACTATGAAATTTCATGTCGATCAGTCTGGGTTGTAGAGAACCTATATACATTTAGTCTGCACGGCACCACATACACATACACGGAGATTTTTTAAAAATTTATTCAAATTCTTGATTTTATTTTTTTCATTTTCCAAAAATAAAAATTTTAATTTTTTCCTAACGTTATTCTAAACGAAAAAAAAAATTGTTATCGTTATTAATTTTCTAGTTTTTACAGTAAACCAAGTGTACCAATTTACGTTAATTTAGTTAGTGTACTCAATTAGGGCATAATTCACCAACGTAAATTTATTCCTAATAAAATGTTGGGAACTTTTTGCTAAAATTGAGTTTTCTAATTGAAACGTGTCGTTGATACTTTATTTCGCTACAAAGGAAATTTTCGTGAATTGTTCCGAACCAATAAACCAAATAGCTGATAAGCAACCCAAACAATAATTATCTAACGTACAGGAAAATACATAGTCTGCAGCTCAGCGCTCCCTCGCTCCAACCGACGATGAGACTAGGAAAATAGGCAACATTCAGTAACACATCAGTGTTAAAACTCTTAATATAAATTTAAACGTTGAAAAAGTGTTTTCTGCAACTTGTATAGACGAAGCTGAGAATTTTAGAATATTAATACATTTAATTAGCACCTGCAAAACAATTAACCACCTCCCGTATATCTGTAAGTAACTTCTGTAATACAATTAAGCCCCGTGTGCATATAAAAGCGCCACTTGACTTTTGATTAAAAATTCCCCGACCCATACAATTTAATTCATTAAATTTCAATTAGACGAGTCTTGTCGAAGCAGCAGCAAAAATAAATTCCTTTGTGTACATTTCAAATGAACTTTTCGAGATGTATATAAACAAGAAACGAGCTTTACAAAAACAAACAGTCACGAAACACTAGAAATTTTTCCTTAAACTTACATCAATATATGAATTCACAATAGAGAATAATGTGAACGTATTCTCGTGCTAAATGTCTATACATACATTCGAAATATTGTAAAGCTTCATGAAAAATTAAATTTTAATTATTTTTTACATTTTCAATTTACGACGTAGTATTGTAAGAAACCCCAGTTTGAATAGAGTCTGCAGTGGTATAGAAGTTTTGAAAAGTTTTATTGTTACGATTTCATTTTGTTAGGAAATTTATTTATTTAGACACAAAACTTGGTCTGATACAAAATGCGCTCTTACCAAATATCGGACACATTCTAGGTGTATATAGTAGGTATACTCTATCAATAAATATTATTTCACCTTTTTCTGATATGCAAATTTTAAGAGTGTTAAAATCACTTAGCACTTTATATATCTCAATTAATTACAAATCAATAGTACGGCAATTCGTTTAAATGTTTTAACCATGTACACAATTTATAGAAAGTCTTAATTCATTTCTAAATGCGATATATGCAAATGAGACACGATATCGAGAGAACGTATCAAAATCAACTGACACAGAACACACATAAAATGTGTGAAATTATTAAAAGATAAAAAATAAAGTTGATAATGATAAGATTAAATAATTTTTGTTTTTTCGTCTAATCGATACTAGCGCTTGATGGTATTCACGATACATATTCAGTTGTGTGTTACATTTATTTGAATAAAGATTAATTTTTCATTTTGATGTATAGTATGTGGAATTACAATATGTGTGTGTGTTATGTTCACGCTTCAATAATTTTGAACAATTTTTATTTTAAGACAACACACAAATGTTGATTTATGGGTTAAACATGTTTAATTTACGTTGTGTGACGGGCCAAGCCAGTGTAAATTTTATGATGGATGAAGGTAATTTTAATCGTATACTGTGGGGTGGTGTGGGTGTTGTTACACGGACTTTTATGTTGCTGGGTTTAATATTGCTTTGACACGACAGATAAAAAGATGTGGTTGGGTCACGTATATGTAGTCGAATTCTTTTTGAAATTATTTTTTATGATACGTGCGGTTCATATTGAAATGAGTTTGTGTAAAGTATCGGGCTATAGAACACGTATGTGAAGTTGGCCCGAAAAGTAGCCCGAAAAAAATGTGTCTTTGCTTAATCAGTAATATTTTCGGGCTGGTTCGAAAAATTTAGAAAACTGCATTACCTTTAATTCTTATCCCGAATTTATTGTGGCATCAACATACTACAACAAGATTTGATTTTACAAGCCAACACGAAAAAGTAGAAAAAAATTTGATGAATAAAATATATAATACGTAAGTATTAAAAGCAAATTAAGTGAACATTTCAACAAAAAAAAAGTCTCTATATTAAAGATACGAGTAAAATGATATTACGTAACATTTTTAAATACCAAAATGTTTTGCAAAGAGGCATTTTCACAGGGATTGCTTGAGACTTCGGCCACTGTCATAAATTAGTGTACGTTATTTAAAACCCAAACAATGTAATCTTATTTTTATACGAGGTTGAAAGTAGAACCTTATTTAGTATACCAGTCTCAGCATGTAACGATTTTCAACAAAAAATTTACTAAGAAATTTTCTTCTGTGGCGGTTGTCACAGGGATTGTCTGAAACGTCGGATACCGTCGTGCATTAGTGTAGGCCATCTGGAATTCAAATAATGTAGCCCCATTACTGTATCAGGCGGTTCGATACAGTCTAAGTATGTAACGATTATCAACAAAAACTACTAACTTTTGTTGAGAGTCTTTACATACTGAGACTGGTACGAACCTCTTTTCTACCTCGTACAGAAATGGGGCTACATTATTTGGATTCCAGAAGGTATTCAAACATTTTTGGACGGTAGCCGAAGTTTCAGGTAATCCCTGTGACAACGGTTACCGAAGAAAATTAATAAATAAATAAATAAATAATTTGAATTCCAAATGGCCTACACTAATGTTCGACAGTCGCCGAAGTTTCAGGTAATCCTTGTGACAACCGCCACAGAAGAAAATTTGTTAGAAAATTTTATGGTGAAAATCGTTACTTACTGAGACTGACACGAACCTTCATTCCGCGTGGTACAGTGATGGGGCTACGTTATTTTAATTCCAGATGGCCTACTCTAATGCTCGACAGTATCCGAAGTTTCAGGTAATCCCTGTGACAACCGCCACACAAGAAAATGTCTTAGTAAATTTTATGGTGAGAATCGCTACATACTTAGACTAACACGAACCTTATTCCGCCTGGTACAGTAATAGGGTTACATTATTTAAATTCCAGATGGCCTACACTAATGCTCAATAGTAGCCGAAGTTTCAGTTAATCCGTGTGAGAACCGCCGTAGTGGAAAATTTCTTGGTATTTTTTTTTTTTGAAAATCGTTACGTACTTAGACTTACACGAACCTTCATTTCACCTGGTACAGTAATGGGGCTACATCATCTGAATTCCAGATAGCCTACACTAATGCTCGACAGTATCCAAAGTTTCAGGTAATCCGTGTGACGGTTGCCACAGAGGAAAATTTCTTAGAAAATTTTATGGTGAAAATCGTTACATACTTAGACTAACACAAATCTTCTTTTCGTCTGGTACAGTAATAGGCTACGTTATTTGAATTCCAGATGGCCTACACTAATTCTTGACAGTATCCGAAGTTTCAGGTAATCCCTGTGACAACCGCCAAAGATGAAAATTACTTAGTTAATTTTTTGTTGAAAATCTTTAAATACCGAGACTGGCACGAACCATCTTTCCGCCTGGTACAGTAATGGAGCTACATTAATTGAATTCAAGATGGCCTACTCTAATGCTCGACAGTAGCCGAAGTTTCAAGTAATCCCTGTGATAACCGCCACACAAGAAAATTTCTTTGTAGTTTTTTTTTTGAAAATTGTTACATTCTTAGAGAGAAACGAACCTTCATTCCGCCTGGTACAGCAATGGGGCTACATTATTTGAATTCCAGATGGCCTACACTAATCCTCGATAGTATCCGAAGTTTCAGGTAATCCCTGTGACAACCGCCATAGAAGAAAATTTCTTAGTAAATTTTTTGTTGAAAATCTTTACATACTGAGACTGGCACGAACCTTCATTCTGCCTGGTACAGTAATGGGGCTACATTATTTAAATTTCAGATGGTCTACACTAATGCTCGACAGTAGCCGAAGTTTTTCATGTAATCCCTGTGACAACCGCCACAGAAGAAAATTTCTTAGAAAATTTTATGGTGAAAATTGTTACATTCTGAGACTGGCACGAACCCTTATACCGGCTGGTACAGTAATGGGGCTACATTATTTGAACTCCAGATATCCTACACTAATTCTCGACAGTAGCCTTTCAGGTAACCCCTGTGACAACCGCCACAGAAGAAAATTTCTTAGAAAATTTTATGGTGAAAATCGTTACATACTTAGACTGACACGAACCTTCATTCCACCTGGTACAGTAATGGGGCTACGTTATTTGAATTCCAGATGGTTTACACTAATTCTCGACAGTATCCGAAGTTTCAGGTAATCTCTGTGATAACCGCCTTAGAAGGAAATTTCTTAGTAATTTTTTTTTTGAAAATTGTTACATTCTTAGAGTGAAACGAACCTTAATTCCGCTTGGTACAGCAATGGGGCTGCATTATTTGAATTCCAGATGGCCTACACTAATGCTCGATGGTTGCCGAAGTTTCAGGTAATCCCTGTGACAACCGTCACAGAAGAAAATTTCTTAGTTAACTATTTGTTGAAAATCGTTACATACTGAGACTGGCACGAACCTTCATTCCGCCTGGTACATTAATGGGGCTACATTAATTGAATTCCAGATAGCCTACACTAATCCTCGACAGTATCCGAAGTTTCAGATAATCCCTGTGACAACCGCCACACAAGAAAATTTCTTAGACAATTTTATGGTGAAAATCGTTACATACTGAGACTGCCACGAACCTTCATTCCGCCTGGTACAGTAATGGGGCTACGTTATTTTTTTTCCAGATGGCCTACACTAATTCTCGACAGTATCCGAAGTTTCAGGTAATCCTTGTGACAACCGCCAAAGATGAAAATTTCTTAGTAAATTTTTTGTTGAAAATCTTTAAATACCGAGACTGGCACGAACCATCTTTCCGCCTGGTACAGTAATGGAGCTACATTAATTGAATTCAAGATGGCCTACTCTAATGCTCGACAGTAGCCGAAGTTTCAAGTAATCCCTGTGACAATCGCCACTGAAGAAAATTTCTTAGAAAATTTTATGGTGAAAATTGTTACATTCTGAGACTGGCACGAACCCTTATACCGGCTGGTACAGTAATGGGGCTACATTATTTGAACTCCAGATGGCCTACACTAATTCTCGACAGTAGCCGAACTTTCAGGTAACCCCTGTGACAACCGCCACAGAAGAAAATTTCTTAGAAAATTTTATGGTGAAAATCGTTACATACTTAGACTGACACGAACCTTCATTCCACCTGGTACAGTAATGGGGCTACATCATTTGAATTCCATATAGCCTACACTAATGCTCGACAGTATCCGAAGTTTCAGATAATCCGTGTGACAACCGCCACAGAGGAAATTTCTTAGAAAACTTTAAGGTGAAAATCGTTACATACTGTAATGACTATAGTTCCTTAATTACCGGATGTTTTGTAATACCGGTAAATGGTAAATATACGATGTTGATACCGGTAAAAACCGATAAATTTCGGTAAGAGCACCTTTATGGTGTTCGTTCGGTCATTTTTCGACCAATCATCTCTTGTGGAAAAATCCAGAAGAATAATATCGTCATTTTTGAGCAACATGATTGGTCGAAAAAATTGTCAGGACGAACGAACACCAACCACAAAGGCTCCTATAGAGACTGTTCGGCGGTTGGCAGTTTGCAAAGCTTCGAACAGCAATGTGAGAGTATATGACTCTTTGCCGACCATTTCGAAAAATAACAATCCTACTGGTTTACTGGAAATTGAATTATTAGCGGTCGAGGTAGCTTTTTGAAATTGAGATTTAAAATCAGAATTAATAAATTCGGGCTCATCATTCTTTTCTGAATCTGATCCTGCTTGCTCATCTGATATGAATAATCTCTCAACTAATTTTTTCCCAAATGCCACCGTACCTCTTTGAACAGTAATCAAAGAAAAAATTACGTTTCATTAATTTGTTTTTATTAAGCTTGTACTGCAAAAGAGACAATAATTAATACGTCAATGTCAATTTCATGTTTCAAACAAACCAAGAAATTAAGGAAAATTGGTGAAACATTATTTTTTTTCAAAGTTGAACACAACAGTTCAATTACACTTACTGCGGTGATATGTGTTGCATCATTTCTTGCTAAGGCTTCTACGGAAATCCTCCAAAAGATTTCGAATGTTTATCAAATGTTCCTCGTCTAGGCAGTTAAAACAGTCTAAAGCTGCTTTTACTTCTTTTTTTACTTATAAAAATCTTTCGATTATGGGATCTATAGTGTTCCATTGTGTGCTAGCATCTACTTTTAATTCAAGTTCTTTGCCAGGTCGGGGTTTTATGTTATTCTGCAAGACATCATTTTTCGATGCGATACTCGTAAATATTTAATAACGGTTCGCAAAAGGTTTGCAATTGTATGTAAAAAATTGAATGTCTATGTCCATCATTTCCAATTGCGGCGATTATATCCTCAATTATTATATTATCACCTGGTTCCACTGAGTCATCATCATCAGTGTTAGTGTCACCGTCAAAATCCTCATCCATAATGATGTCTTCCTCATTTTCAATGGAAAGCTGATGAGGTTCATTAACAGCAACATGTTTTTGTTAAAAAAAAGCTTTAATACTGCCAAATGTGATGCATGGTGCATGCGCAATGGGATGGCGCATTCCCCCCATTATTCACACTTTGTTTCTGTTTTGTATTTAAACTCCAGAATAACGACAATAAGTGACGTTTAAACATTTTTTTGGTGTTTACTCTCGTATTTTTTAGTTACCGGTAAGGTTTAAAATGTTTTACCGGTAAAAGGTAATCCCAAAAAAAAGAAAATTACCGGTAAATTGTAACGGGTTTTACCGGTAGAGGAACTATAGTAATGACTAAGGATTTCTTATGCCAATTTTACTTTGGACCTCCCGATTTTATACCTACCTATACGTTATTATGCTGGTTATATGAAATATACAGCTCACACCTACCTAGTTTGCTAGACATTTATCTAAAATAAAATTCATAAATTCCGCCGCGCAACGCATTATAGAAATTACTTTTGGTGCTTACCCTCGCCAATGATCGATTGTTGTAGTGGAAACGATAATGTATTGTTTATGTTGACAGTTGATCATATGGATTTGATTATGGTGGTGTCGGTGATCAAACTTGATTTCGCAAAATTTAGGCGGGATAAAAAGCTATATAAACAGAAATAAAATGTGAGCCGGGGGTCAGTTGGTTTTTGTTTTAGTCTCGAAAAAAGACACCAAAAAATTATTTCGGTTTGAAACTAAAAAGTTGAAAGAAAACTATATAATAAAATTAATAATATGATATGATATGATATGATAAAGGCGTACAGGCCAACCATAACGGCGATCCTAGGTATGTTACCATAATCCTGAAATATCAACATTCAAATAACAAATTATATCTGAATGCGAATAATATTTCAGCATCATGCGGGCTCAGGCCCTGCCTGCATCTTTAACAGATAAGGTTATTTAGGAAAGGATGTTAGTCACAGAAACGACTAGGGCGAACCGCAGCAAAGTCATTTTTCTAACTACTTAAATATATTAAAATGTTAGTCTCAATTAAATTCACACTCTAGATTAGATTTTGTTAGTTTATTAATTTGGGTTAGTTGTGGTTAAGGTAAAAGATACTAATATTCATCATATGTATTCCGCATCAGTCATAAAAGACTGGTTAGGTTATTTAATTCACATCTACGGGTCATCTCATCATATGCTGTTTGTAACCTTATTTTTGCCCTATTTTCCCACCCAACACCATCTAACCGAGGGACTTCACGTTCGTAATGACTCGACAGCATTATCATACATATGATGACCTTAATATTCCATTTATATTGTAAAAAAAAAAAATAAATTTCAATTCGGTATTGTCATTTAGCTACCTATATTTAAATACATCCAACTAAAAGCAGGGTTGATTTATATCTAACATTCACACAACTACACTAAAACATAACCTGAATTCAACCAGAAAGAATACAGCTAAAAATTAAGTATGTTGGAAATCGATGCGTTAATTGATCACAGTGTGCCGCAAAGCCACCAGTAACTATGGCAGCAAAGCTAATATTACAACGCGATTGAACTTTTTACTAATTCTTACTAAATGTCCCTTGCTAACCCAGTTGCATATATTCAGGGGCAAATATGTTAATTCTTTTAAAATATAAATATCTTTTAAAACACCTGATTTAAAAATTTAATAAATAAATATTTAATTATTTTATAGAATTTAATTAATCAAAATAAATTATTTAAGTTAATTCAATTAGAATTAAGATTCAATTTAATTAGAAGTTAACCTTAATTTATTTAATTATAAATAAAAACAAGTTTTATTTTTTGAACTTTTAACAATATTTGTTAAAAATTAATTATAGTGAAAATAATATTTTAGTATTTAATTTTAAAGATCGATTTCGGAAATATTCCTTCCTCAGTTATTATAGTTTTATTATAACTAGTTTTTATGTAAAATTAATTTAAGAGTTAAAAGAACAGATAATTCCGCGAAATTACAATCCGTTTCAAACTATATTTATCAAATCAGTAATACTGTGGCTGTAAAAAACTCCATGATAATCCCTTGGCCTTTACTACTCCTAAATAACTGAAAATAGCGCTTATTTATTAAGATTCATCGTCGCAGTGAAGAAAACTAAAGGCAGTTCTCACAAAATACAGTATGTTGAACAAGAGCGTGTACGGCATAACTATACTTAAAACTATAGGAACAAATATGGGAGGGGCTTACATCGGTTTTTTATTGATTCCTTTTGGACGCTCTGAAACAATCATTAGTTTAACTGCAACTGTTTAGCGGATACCAGGCATGAAAGAAATGAGTGTGATTTATAAAAAACGATTTGAAGCGGTGTTTTTAAGTGCACATCGGAAAGGACCAAAAATGTCGGTTTCAAGTGCAGCAAATTATATGAAAAAGTCGAAAACATTTGTACAGAAAAGGATTACACATTATTCAATGTAAAAATGTTGACGATTTGCCAGATAGAGGCAAAATCCGAACCACTACAAAAAAGGAGGATGAGGGCATCATACAGTTATTTGATGAAAATTCTTCGCTTACGCTGGATGCAGCTTTGACAAAATTGGCGAAAAAGAATACTATTTTACCAAAACCAACCATACGCAAGAGCATGGCTACGTATATGGAAATACTTTGGTCAAATCACTGGCATCACAAAAATACATAGAAAAGTAACTATCGTGGGCGAATGAACATAAAAACAAAAAATCATCGAATATTGTGTTTACCGATGAGTCATCCTTTTGGGTTTTAATGTTAAAAGGCGTGTTTGGCGAACTAAGCAAAAAAAAGGATTGTCCGAACTGTGGCGCACTCGCCCAAGCTCCATGTATGGGGATGCTTCACCAAGCAAGGTTTTGGTAAATTAATCGTTGCCACACGGAACCTAAACGCACTTTTCATGAATAAAATTTATTCAAGAGGTTTGTTACCATCTATCCTGAAATGGTTAAGAGCGAAGAGCTCTAATTGGATCTTGCAAGAAGACAACGATCCAAAACACCAGAGCCTACTCTGTTCGAAATTTAAACTCAAAAAGGGCATCACAACATTGGATTCGCCGTCTCAGGCACCTAATTCCAATCCGATCAAAATTAATGGGCACTCATGAAGATTAAGCTGAAAATGTACCACATAAAAAATTTGAGTGCTCTAGCGCGAGTGGTCCGAAAGATATGGAAAAATGTAACACCACAGTATGCAGTAAAATTGGTTGATAGTATGGACAAAAGGAGCCAGGCAATTATTAACAGTAATGGTGACTTTACTATATTTTAGCTGATAGTGCCCTAAAAATACAACAAACTTTCATAATAAAAACAAAAAAAATCATAGTTTTATTTTTTCTTAGATTTTTGCCGTACACGCTCTTGTTGCACATACTGTACCATTGGTTTCAAGCTATTATTATGTTAGCCGAACGAAGTAGCCAAAATTAAATAAACAAATAATCTCAAGCAAGTTAGAATACCGGAAAACAAAGAAATACCAGAATCAAATATTTCCGTAACTTGATTTACTATTTGTGATTTATAAGCCCACAATCTCAATACGATTTTCTGTTAGTCCATTGAGTCAACAACATGAGTGCTGAAATTTAGGGAAATTCCTTGAATTTAAATATTTAAGAATTAAAATATTTGCCCCTAATACATATATTCAGAATGAAATAGCAAAAACATTTAGTAAAATTTAGTAAAAAGTTCAATCATATATATTTGCCAATGAAGAATTTACTAAAATTGCACTATATTTATTAAGTACAATTTAGTAGAAACTTCAGAGGCATATATTAGAAAACTTCTATCATCGGTAGCTCATGAGACGAAAGAAAGAAGAAAGTAGGTTTTGCAATCACAAGACTAACACGGCTTCACCACCTGCTATCAGAATACTATTGCATCTGCTTTCTCTTTCTATCAAAATTTGCCAAGATGGAGTCTGGTGTGGCACACTTGCTATAATTTGACGTTTTGAAATCATTCTTTTGTCGATAGTCAAGACCACTAGTCATTTGAATAAATACTGAAAATGTCAGTAGACACCATATTCAAATAGAAGAAACGACAAAATATGCATGCTATATACATGCTATCTAGTTCTGCCGACATAGCATGCATTCATAGCATGTAAATATTATTGCGAGCCTCCACTTGCCATTTGATCGAAATTTTCTAGCATAACTAGATAGCAGGTGGAGAGTCCATGTAAAGAACGGCAAGGCATCCGGTCGTAATGTAATCCTCAAAGAAATGTTAAAACAAAGTAGCCCAACTTAAATAACTCTATAGTTGTCCAATTCTCCATGACATTTTGAACGTTTTCTCGAAACCAAAATAGGCGAAAAAAAAATTATTTCTTCATATAAATGTCGGTATGTTGTTATAAGCTGGTTAGTTCACAGGTCCTAATAACCCCACTCTCACAAGACTGGAAGGTATGCTCATAAAGTTTTTCTTTCGGTACCCTGACCAATTGTTTCCAAACCACTACGAAAGTGGGAATTGCTTTGTTCTCTTCGTTCCTTGTCCGATAACCTCTGCCTACTCTGCATTCATTATGCATTTTTTTTGTTTCTCTAATCTGTTCTGGGGCCTAGGCACCCCCAATTCTTTCACGGTTCGCTTTTTCCATTCTTTTTTTCGCCGTTTGACATCCAATTCGAGGACGTTCGGCTATAGGCCTATTTTCGTAGAACTATCTGCATATTGCATAGTTCCATGCCAGCCTATAGTGCCATTGAAGATGCAAAGAAAATCCATTAATCATCTCTTTTATTTATCTCTAAAACTCAAACGACCAAATAATTAGATTGCTAAGAGGGGTTTCCGAAAATATCGCTGCGGTGAACGAAAATGTAAGCCAACGGCCGAGAACATCAATTCGTCATCGTGCATCGGAAATGAACATCAGCCGATCTTCCATGCAACGAATTCTGCGTAAAGATCTTGCTTTGTGGTCCTATAAAGTTCAATTGGTCCATGCAATTGAAGCCCCGTGACCATCCGCTTCAATATCGAAATTGATGAGGATTTTGTTCAAAAATCATCTTTGCGGAGAGTTCGTAAACAAACAAAACTGTCGCATTTGGGGATCGGAAAATCCACAAGAATATGTGGAGAAGCCAATACATCCATTGTGTGTTGTTTGGTGCGGCTTGTGTCCTGGCGGCATTATTGGGCCGCATTTCTTCGAAGACCTTAACTTCTTATTGGGACACCTTTTAAGCTTTTATTTATCGTATTTGATTAGACCAAACCAACTGTGAAGCACAATAGATCTAAAAGTTGCAGTACTCAGGATCTCCTTTAAGTTCACTCTAAAGAGACGCGAGCAAACAAAAAACATGTTATAGTTTGGTCAAATATTTTAAAATTAAAATTTAGTAATTTGTCCTTGCCGTATTTTTAACATCCGTAAACTTTGATACATATTATAATACGCCGCCGTTATCAGTTTGATTCAAAATTCATTTTCGATTTCGATGAATGCGCTATATAGCTAGAGCACCAAAATATTCAAACTATACAACTAAAATATTCAGATTAATTCACTACAAAGATAATAAACTATATTGCAATTCCATTTAACGAGTATAACCACCACCCATCAGCAAAAACAAAAATGAACTTTAAAGCTTTAAAGCTTTTTTTTAATAATGTGCATATATAATAAATATTTGTCTGACAATGCAAATTAGTGTGCATTTTGAGTTCTTCGTACTACTAAAAATTATGCTACATTTTCATAAAATCGTAGCCTGTAGCTATATTCCGCTATAGTATATAGTTACAAGTTTGAAGTACATAGCGTTTTAACCTAAAAAAAATTATGATTTCCAATTGAAAAAGTTTTTAGCATTCCAACTTAATATATGCATGGAAATGTTATGAATATAAACAAACAGTTTTTTTCATTGAATACGTTAAAAAATTGAAACGGTACCCCTTCCCAAAACATGAACATAAAAATTCTTTGGGATTTTCAACTTTACATCAATAGCCAAAAAAGCTTATTTATTATAATATGAGTATTGGTATATATACGTATGTATGTATATAGGGTTGTAAGGTTCTGTAGCAGAAGAAAATTACGGATTTTGTTTTCATAATCGCAATAAAAATAAACAGGTCACATGGGAATATACATACAGAGACTTGTTTATAAAATTTACTTAATTTGTAGAAATTAAATTGACAAAATGAATCAGATTAAAGCAAAATTGGGACAAAATTTCTATATAAATACATAATTTGTCGGATGTAAAAAAAGGAGGGCATGCATGAATCGGTCATTACATTTTAAGTGACAACAACCAAGGGAGTCGGGGAAGAATTTTAATGCGTCCATTGGGTGGGAGTTTCCACTGTGGATGAAAGAAATGCGGTGTCACCGAAGTGAACTATTTAACATTTATCAAAAGTGTATAACAAAAAATAAAAATTTAGTTACACAATTTATCAAAGAGTGTAGTCGTACACAGAGAAAATGTGGCAGGGCTGAAATTAAATTTTTTTAAAATTATATTCCAATTTTAATTAAAAATAAAACAGTTTTATAATTAATCCGTTAAATAATTATAATTAATTTGTCAACAATTTAAAAAAATTCGAAATAAGGAAATAAATCTTTATGGTTTTGATTTAACAATTTTATTATAATTATAGTAAATTCAAAGTATAACAAAGTTTTCGATCGAAAACGTGGATATGCGGCATATCGATGCAACCCTCGAGAAATTTGCTATCAATTTTACAATAGTTGAGAATGTCGGATAATGATCAGCTGTTGAGCAAGTTATTGGAGTTATCTGTGAAAAGGTAGAGCATCCAGTAGATCGTGATTACCGATTATTATTAAAGAAAAGTCGTTCATAAGAGCTATGAAAGCCCCAACAATTCAGCCGGAAGTAGTTCGTGCGTTCGTACACCACCGTGAAGCTACCCCGAATTTTCAGCTCGAAATTTAATTTTTTTTCTTAAAGCTATACAACTTCTGTCATGGTACAAAATATACGCAAATTATAACTCTTAATTAGTTGTGTATTAAATAGCTATCGAATTTTATCGTGGCTGCAAAATTTTGATAAAAATAATAAAAATAAATTTATTACTGCTGAAACATCTAAGACAAAAAAAAAATAGTAGGTCAAGTTTAAAAAAATATACAAATGTTTTCAGTGGAATTATGTGAACTAAATTCAGCTAACTTTATCGGATATTACTTGGAATATATTCTAATAAATCTCGCCTTATAAACGATTCACGAGCACTTCACTAGAGTCGGCATGACTGGATAATTATCTGGATATAGTCGTTTGAATTATCTGGATATAGTCGTTTGAATCTCGTCTCATAAGCGAAACAGGAGCACTTGTCACATACCGCCGGATTCGTTGAAGTTTTCACTACAACCTAAAAGATTAAAACGACTATATATAGATAATTCCAGATAGTATTCTCTTAGTTTGTAGTCAAAACTTCAGCGAATCCGGTGGTATATGCCAAGTGCTCGTGAATCGTTACTGAGATGAGATCCAAATGACTATATACAGATAATTTCAGATAGATTTTTTGTTCAAATCTCTCAGTTTGTAGTCAAAACTTCATACATGTCATTATTACAGATTATACTTAATAAACACATTTTATTAAACACTTGTTTTTTATTTCGCAGAATTAGATTTTTGAATATTTTAATTAAAAAATTCGTTCAAATAGTTTAAAAAATCACTCGATCGATTTCGACTTGTTAGGTCATCATCAGGAGTATCTACCTCCTGATGATGACCTAACAAGTCGAAATCGATCGAGTGATTTTTTAAACTTTTTGAACGAATTTTTTAATTAAAATATTGTAAAATCTAATTCTGCGAAATAAAAAACAAGTGTTTAATAAAATGTGTTTATTAAGTATTAGTGTGTTTCGCCAAGTGCCTACGGCAAATAGCGTAAAAAGTATTACAGATTATCATGACACATTTCATATTTTTTCAGGCTGAGATATCAAACTTTCTTGATAGTTTTAGTTTAGTATTGCTAACGGGCTTTTTGAACTGAATATCGGGCTAGCTTCATATAAATGAAGAGTTTATGTCTGACTAGGTTACCAAGCAATAGTAATATATCTGTAAAAATACATAAAAGTAATTTTAAAATTTCGGACTGAATGTTATAAATGTCATGACATTTTTGCGCTGTCATAGTGAACTCTCACGATAGTGATAGTTTAGTGTTGCCTTCGCTTTTTTTTGGGCTGAGTATCGGGCTAGCTTTATATACATAGCTCGTACAGTGATGTAAACTTTGAGAGTCCCCCTGTCTGAACCTATTGCTCAAACGGCACTGCCAATCTCTGCCAAAATCGACACATGATCTATTTATTATCACAACTCTAGCGGGATTCGACTAAAATCGTATGAAATATACTTATCGTTGTTGGAAAATGAGTATGATGTTATTTGTATCATGGAAACATTGCTGACAAGCTCGCACAGTTCTGCGGATGTGGTGGACTTCTGCTAGCTGTCTCGAAAGATATACGGATATTAATGACCTGGTGAGTCACGAGTTGGAGATTCTGGCTGTTAAGCTTGCTTTCAATGGAAAACTGATTTTGATAGTTATTATTTACATTCCATACTGATCCATAGCTGATATCAACGGAGAGCTATCCGCATTTTTCTCAAACCAACTATAGCAGTTGCGGCTGCTAATTTCGATTATGTGGAGTAGCATTATCCCCATGATTAGACTATGATGCTTTAAATGAGTTTCTGCACAGTTTTAATTGAGATTGGTATGAAACGGGTAGTTTGGGTGTGGTTTTGTCGCCTGTCTGTCTTTATTTAGTGTTCTCAGATGTCAACTTAAACTTTTAAATCGTTTCTTGTATAATTCATATGTCTTTGAGATTGTGTCGAATATTACAAATCACCCTAAATGTTTCTGAAACTATATGTTAGTTTGAAACGGAACTGTAGAACCATCGCAAATGTCTATCAATTCTTGACAGTTAATAATCCGCAAAGGGTCACTCACAAGGTTACAGCATTTTTTGAAAATGCGGGTTGTCCTTTCTTCGAAAGAAAATGACGATTTTGAGTTTAGTAAAAATCAAAACATTCAATTTCAGTTAAATATTACCGACGACGTTCTGCATGCTCTGTTGAATGTAAATGTGAATATGAGTTGTGACCCGCACAAAATTCACTCTAAAACAGAGTGCCTTAGTTCAGCCGCTGGCGTACATCTTGAATTTGCGTTTGGCGAGAGAATTTCTGCCGCCCCGGTGGCAAAGTGGTTAGCATGCTTGCTCCAGCGTGACAAGGAAAAAATTTCACGGCTGGTTTAGGATCAATGAATTAATCGCTCATTATCCGAAATGAAAATATGATAATCAAACTTCATTTGAGGCGGCCAAATCCCTTGATGGGATATAGTGCAGAGAGAGAGAGAGAGAGTGAATTCCTTCCTTAAATTTTAAAATCAAGCTTTATTAAGCCAATTTTCAAGAATGGAAGGATAAATAATATCCAAAATAACCGCAGTATTTCTATCGTATCGGCTATTCCTAAATTATCTCAATCGATGGTCAAGGAGCGCATTTTTTTTGGTTGGTGAAAACCACCGATGATATTTTACGAGAAAGGGATGATTTTGGCAAGTTCAACATTAGCAAGTAATTTTTAGTCTTTGCCACGGCTTTGTTGTTGTTGTTGCTCTCCTCCACTTGTATTTTTGATGGCTGTGGATTTTGGGGGAAGCCGTTATTAAAATTTCTTTCGTTTTCCGTTTGGAAGCTGATGTCTGCAATGCATTTGGGAGAGATGGGGGAGGGATGAGGGAGGGGATGAGATCTTGGCAAATAGAATTGTATTTTCTTCTTTGTCAGTTGTTGCTGGATAATAGCTTGCTACTACTCCTGGCTGTTTGATTGAGGCTCGTGATTTTCATTCTGCGGGTCTAAATTTTCAGTGACGCAGCCTGACGCAGCCCTACATGCTGTCTTTATATTTTAGTGCATCGATATTCCAGCGGTATTTCTTCCTTGTTTATTAAATATGAATGATAATTTGCAGTTACATTTGAAAATAACAAGCATATGCTATGGTCTAACGTCAGTGTTTTACTGGTGAATGTCCCTTCCAGATAATGGAATGATCAGTTTGATTTCCTGTTCTTCCAACATTCGATCGCCACATTTCCTTGTGAATTTTCTTATATTGAAAGAACGTACTCGATTAGGACTTGGCCAGTTCGGCAAAGAATTGGCCGTTGTTGTTACTGATCGGATGCAAACTTCACATATGGTCTTTTGGAAGAGAAAAATTGGAAAATCTGAGTGGAAAACTCGGAAACTACCGGAAAAACTCGAAGAAAATTGATTTTTTTTTCTAGCGCAACAGTTGAGAACAGCTGAACTGATTTGGCTCAATCAATTTTGCAGTCTTTCTAATTTCCAGTAGATGGTTCCTACAAAAGAAAATTTTGGGAAAATCCTTTCCGGTGGATTTTCCCAAAATTTTCTCGGAAAACTTGGAAAATCGAAAAATGATGTTTTTGTACAAGATTTCGCAAGTATCTGATCCAGATAGCCGTTTAGAAGAGAAACATTCGAAAATCTGAGTGAAAAACTCGGAAACTTCTGGAAAAACTCGAAGAAAATTGAACTTTTTTAACCGGAAAAGTCGGAAAATTTGTAAAATCGAAAAATGATGTTTTTGTACAGGATTTCGCACGTATCCGATCCAGATGGTTTTTTGGAAAAGAAAAATTTTAAAATCTGAGTGGAAAACTTGGAAACTACCGGAAAAACTCGAAGAAAATTGATTTTTTTTCTAGCGCAACAGTTGAGAACGGCTGAAACGATTAGGCTCAATCATTTTTTGTTGTATTCGCAATTACTAGGAAATGGTTGATATGAGAGATTGCGTTGATATGTATTTCAAGACCAAAACGGAACGTTTAAATTTCTTCCGCTTCAATCAACCAAAACTACTAGCCTAGCAGTACATTCATTTGCGCGATGCCATCGCTTCGGACAGTGATGCAACAAACGTCGGTCAATTGACCATTATCCCAGCGACATATGTTGGCAGCCCACGGCATATGCATGAATATGCTTAGGATGCTACTAGACTTCATCGTTAAACAAATGGTTTTCGGACAGCTACGTTGTTGGATGAACTCAGTAGAGTAGCAGAAGCGTGGATTAACACAGGCACACATTCTGCTGTGGTTAATTGAGAAAATAAGACCAGATCAAATCGATTCAATCATCAGCGCCGAAATACCAGATTGAAATGCAGACCCGGAGTTATTCGCGGTAGTCCCAATAAACACGATTCACGGTCCGTGCGGAAATCACAATATAGATTCACCGTATATGGCCGTTGGGAAATGCACTAAACAGGATCCACGTCCGCTGCTGGCATACACAATTAGTGGAAACGCCAATCGTGGCAGAACAGTCACTTTGACGGTGAAAGGAAAAGATGTCGTGGTCGTTCTTCGTTGGATCGTTCCGTATTTCAAGCTTCTATCGAAAATATTCGCAACACAACGATCTGGTTCGGCATTGCTGCTTTGGATGCAAATGACAATGTGTCAAGATTCCAATTGGGCCGATATGTCAGTTGCAATTAGGCGATGTGGCGTATTTTCTCATTTGCATTACACGAACGTTACCCCACTGTTCAACATTTATGGGTGCACTTTGAGCATGGAAACGTGTCTATTTCACGGAAGGTAATGCAGCACAATGAGCAGAATTATTATACCAGCTACAATATTCACGAATTTCTTCAAAATTTGCCAAAGCGATCCATTTGCACGAACATTGCTTTACTGGGCTATTTTACTTCGAACCATTCGTTAAAAAAGTTTCAACTATGAAAGAAAGGACAATCTGTTGCAGGATACGTCGAAGTGTATTCGACTGATGCGCTTGGCCTTCCGTACACCGTTCATCCACGACAAGACGAAGGGTTCTATCTTCATTTCATATTCGTGGTCCTACTTCGTTCGAATCGCTTCGTACTATAGATGGTGTGTTGTGCGCCACTTATCACGAAGCTTGCCAACGTTTGAATTTGCTGGAAAACGACTAAAATTGGAACTTTTCACTCACCGATGCCACTGTTTCTGCACCGGCAAATCAAATTCATACATTGTTCGCGATCATCATAGCGACGTGTCATCCATCGAACGCATTGTAATTGTGGAACAAATATAGGGTTTTCCAATAAGAGTGATACGATTTCTTAAAAAAAAAACACACACTAATTGTTAAGGAAATTGGAATGTTTTTTCAATTAAGTTCTGAATAAAACGTCATTCAAATGGCCTCCCCGACTTCTTCTGCCATACGAATTCGATGAACCTAATTTTCGAGCACTTTTGCCACTAAATCAAGTCGTATGTCATGAATAGTACGTTCAATATTGACTTGTAAAGCTTGAAGAGAGTTTGGTTTATTGCTATAGACCAATGACTTTAAATAACCCTACAAAAAATAGTCTAATGGTGTTAAATCACAACTTCTTGGAGGACATTCAAGATCACAATTTCTTGAAATAATCGAATCTCCAAACTTTTCTTCCAATAATTCAATTGTTGCACTTGCTGTGTGGCACGTAGCTCCGTCTTGTTGGAACCAAATGTTGTGAAGTTCATGTTGTGAAGTTGAATGTTGAGAAATGAAGATCAACTTCTTCTAATTTTGGCCATAAAAAGTTGGTTATCATCGATCTATACCGATCTCCATTAAAGGGCAAAATCAGCAAATTCACGACGTTTACGGTGGCCCAATGGCTTCAGTTCTTGAGGGAGTACAATTTTATACGGATGTAAACTCAAATCCTTTCTCAAAATCCGCCAGGTTGTGGTTTAAGACAGTCCCAATTCTTGAGAACGTTTTGAAATCGACAAATTGCGGTCTTCAGCAACACTTGCCTGAACAGCAGCAATATTTGCATTACTTCGAGCGTTTCTTTGTCTTATTGGCACTTGAACATTATGTAAAGAAAAGGTACGCTCAAAATTTTCAACAATTCGACGAATAGCGAGCACACTTAAACGATTAGTACGACTAAAAAATGGTAAAAGCGCACGAAAAGTTGCAATTGGAGCACGATTATTTTGATAATAAAACTGAATAATTTGTAAATATTGTCTTGCGGATATCTCACCATGACGAAATTGTAAACATTACAGAATACAATGAAACAAAAAATGACAGATCATGACATATTAAAAATGGCCGAAACGTCACTTAAAATTCATATCACTCCTATTGGAAAACCCTATACAAGGACGAGATGGCTGACGACATTTTGCATCGAGTTCGCACTGCAAGATCGAGAGATACGCAACGAAGCTTTAATCATGATCGAAAACATGTGCATGCTTATGTGCACCAGCTATTTGTCGAAATTGGGCATGCCAGCACCAATTCGTTCGATGCACGATGCATTGAGATCGAGATTCAATGAGCCAAATATTGCAAACGAATGTCCCACTTTTGAATGCACAGTAAAAGAACGTGTACGACGCATTGATGAAGGCAGTTGACGAATAAGGAAATAGCGGAATATTATTCCTCGATGCTCCTGGTGGAAAAACCTTTCTAGCCAGGGACTTTGTACGAATAAGAATGCAAAATCATCATCTGGGACGAATGGACAATGGCACATAAACGATCATTAGAAGCGTTTAATCGAACGATGAAGGATTTACGAAGTGACTCAAGACGTTTTGGTGGAGTGATGATTCTGCGATTTTCGTCAAACGCTATCTGTCATTCCGAGAACAAAAGCTGCAGATCAACTCAACGCATGTCTGAAATCGTCAAATTTGTGGCGCTATGTGAATGTGAAGAAGTTGCAGTTGACCACGAACATGAGAGTCGCATGTCAGAAAGACTCATCAACTGCTGATTTTTCCAAGCAACTGCCGGCGCTTAACATTGGTCAAATTCCTGTTGATGTTTTGACAGGATTAATTTTGTTTTCCTCGAATTTTTGCATGTTCACGACGTCGAATGAGGAGCTTATCACGAAAGTGTTCCCGGACATCCGCCGATATTATTTATGAATCACGATTGGCTCAGTGAACGCGTGATTTTCGCAGTGAAGCACAAGGAACAGTCTGAATTACTTAATTCAAAACGAAATCGCTGGGAAAATGCATTGTTACAAATCCGTTGACAGTGTGACCAATCAAAACGAGGTAACCAACTAACCGAACGAGTTTTTGAATGCGCTTGATTTGCCGGGAATACCACCGCATAACCTGATGCTCCAGGTATAGGATCTCTTATATTCATGCTGCGTAATCTGAACCCGATTAACAAATTGCAAGGTCAATCGTTGGGAGTGTGCGGAATAAATCTGGAATTTTCGTGTTTTTCTAATGATCAGTTGTACGTCGCGTGTTCGGGAGTTAGGAAACCATCATCGTTGTTCATTCTCGCGCCGGACAATTAAACTCGACTCCACAAATTCCACTCGAATAAAAGACATTGAATATTTTGAATGACTCCAATTCATTTTCATACTGAGAGCAAAAATCCAAAAACAACTCAAATTTCGATAGATGCCAGAGTTTGAATCGACATTTCATTCACTTTTCAATACATTATGCCGCCTTCATGGTTGCGTTCGTTTGTTTTTTCTGACAATTTTTTACGAAAAATCGTATTGCTCAAAAATGACGATTTTTAGCTTCTGGATTTTTCCACAAGAGATGGTTGGTCGAAAAAATTATGATGATGGAATGACCATTCAACCCAATTGTTGTCTTCAATTGTTGTCGTGAAGGACAAAAGTATTTTCTCGGAACGAAGTAGTTTGGAGCGGAACGAGGTTCGCTGGGCCAGCTATAGTTACTAAATAGAAATGACGCCAGCTAGCAAAATTTAGGACAATGGTAATGATCATAACACTTACGGCTATTCACCTTTGTACATTGTGACGTACCATTTTTCACCATACTGTTCTACCATCGAACAGTTTGCTAATAAATATTTATTGAATAATATTACCGCTAAAACTCAAAATAAACAAATGATAAAAACCCTACCTTCAAATCTGCAAATTCTACAATATATCGAGTATGTAAATCTTATTGGCAAAACCCTAAACACATCATTTATGTATCCACTATACGATAAAAACTCAAAATCAATATACTCCTCAAACACATGCACTCTTGCGTGAGTTATAACGTCATCAATTCCTAAGATTTTTTTTTGTATTTTGGTCTTCCGCATCGTCTTCTATTCTGGCGCTTTACATTGAATTTTTTATCATGAATGTACATAAAAATGGGAGAAAATCTTTCAGTCTGTATTATTTATACAACCCAGAAAATTATTATTAAATGAAAGCCATAAACAAAACATAATGGTATATACACAATCATATGTAGTAAGATGTATGAACCAACAACAATTCTATTAAAATTCAATTCGCACAATTGAAATAATTCGCCGGAAATAAAATTCAAAAGTTGATCACACTTCCAACCAAGTTACGACTGCTTATATTGCTGTATAATGCTGTATTGGGGGATTGGGGTAAATACACTCGACGAGTCGACACATCAAACCAATCCTTTCCGCATTTGAGTTTTGATCTTTTCGGAGTTTTATGTTACATGTTTTTTGTACGCAGCTACAACATGTGCGTGTTTTATTCATGTTATCTGTAAATCGTATCAATATTAATGAAATGAAAAGTAAGTTCTAGATATACTTATTCTAGACATTTGGCAAACAGAGTTTGATATCTCCGCACATTGTAAATTTATACATCCGCGATCACCCACAACGAATAAATATACACGATTTCCTCTTTTTTACTATATACACAATCGCGTCGCCTCTCTACATATTTCTGTTGAAATTTAGTTTTCGCGGTTAATAAATGCAAATTGTACGTGTTCTGTATGCTAATACGTGTTTTATATATTCTAAATTCTAATCTTATAGAACATTTAAATTTGTGGTATAACACAATGATCCGAATCCTAATAACCCGCGAGTTAAAAATACGTTTTCGAAACGTATAAGTTCTTTGCATACCAAAACCAAAAGGTGTGCATACCCATTTCTTATCAGGGTTTTGAACAATAATACCTCCCATCGTCTGTTTACCGAAAATAGAGCGCGTGCAAAATTTGTACGCGGTAGATCTAAAAATAGTAAAAAATTATGACTGATTAGATAATTTCTGTGTTCGTTCTTGTTGGCTTTAATTGATTTTGATATCCAGGTGAGAAATACATACGATACGGTATGCCACATTTGATAAACGTTTTGATTATTTTATGTAAATATAAAAAATGGATAGGCACTCAGACAGCTGATCGAAATCTTAAACAATAAACATGTGTCATTTGTATAAATTTTTATCAAAACGTTTGTAATTTGTACTAATTTAAAAATTTTAAAGATTTTTTGATATTAGCGTTTCTCTCAAAAATTATGGAGTGTTAACATTTGAGTGAAATTTCTATATAAAAAACATTTCTACTCAAATTCGAAATAAATCAATTCTGTCAGCTGTGATAGTTGTTTATAGAGCCTGGGTAGCTTAAGTGTTGTGCTGTATTGTCTACACGCGACAATAATCAATATTCTACATGTGAAGAGATCGTATGTAAACAATTTAAAAAATGATGTCGTCAATGTAAATTTTATGATTTCTTTGTTAATGGAACCATTTCGAATCCATGTTGAGCTTCATTCCTACCTCACATTTTAAAAAATGGAACCAAAGCTTTTATCTGGAAATCCTAATATAATTATTTGTTTCAACTGCCGGAAAACGGTATGATCAGAAAAAATTATATTTAACTATTTTTCGACCACTTTTGAGTGGTTTGCGAACTAAATTTGGTTTATTTTCGCTGCATATTTACATCGTATATACTCCTTGTAACTTCAGGGTTGCACTGTATGTGAAGACGATGAACGTGGCTGGAAAGTGGTGGTTTGGACGTTGGTAATAGATTGAGGCTAAATATCATTACCTGGTTTACCAAATTTTACTGTTACAGTTGATGAAAAGTCTCCACCGACCCCCGTTTAAAAGGCTTAAAATCCTGTTTTTCAAACTCCCGTATTTTAAAATTTCATCAATTATTATAAAAATCCCGTAATGTTGATAATAAGTGCGTCATGTGCCAATCATCAAGAGATTAGGCATTTCCATCCAGGAAATACGGGTTTAAAATGATTTAAGGAAGAAGTTCTGGAATATGGCCACCTGAGACGGTACTCAGGCATTTCCTAACAGATTATGATAAGATTTTCTATATTGGATAATGGATTTTGCGATAAACCCCATAGTGTAAATTACTTCCGCCGATTTTAGAGATGGACTTTATTCATTTGGAAATAGCCACGGTCTAATTTATGAAACGTCACAAACATATTTAGATAGCCGACCTTTATATTTTGACATAATCTATACTATTTCCAGCAAGTAAATTTAAATTTGGAATAAATTTTTACTTTTATTCGAGTATTGCTGTATAATTTATCGTAAATTGTTGATTCCTACACTTTTAACATCAGAACCTACACTTTTTAACGTCGGGAACGTAAAACCATTTACAATTTTATGTTGTTACATTTTTTGTATTCACACTTTTTAACTTTAAAAACATCACAAAGATTGTATATACTGATGTGCTCCGAACTACTCTATTCTACGGAATTAGAACCAGCCAAGTAAGCTGTTTCGTATAACAAAGCCATTTTCTTATTTGCAGTAGAATCGGTTTATTTTTGGCAACGGAAAATGTTACATAAGAAAACGGATATTTTGAGAAAGCAGCAAATCTAAATTGTAATGTGGAAATTGTACTTAACACGAATAGGTTCGTGTTCAAAGTCGAGACTCCATCAATTAAAAAAGAAGACCACAGTTGACTTTTTTAATCATTAGGACCAAATTCTAACATGAGCGGTGATTTTAATGCAAAGAATACCTATTGGGGATCTAGACTTACAACCTCTAAAGGGAAAGAGTTATTTAATGCAGCTCGCGAGAACAACTGTGAATTCCTCTCTGGTGATAAACCAACATATGGCCTGCTGACATGCACATAAAATTCTATATCTTCTTGAACCACTCACCTGTGATCATGACTCGGAGTACAATGATAATATAAAAAGATAATTCACCTAAGTTAACAAACAATGAAACCATTTGGGATCTATTCAAAAAATTAGTGCAAGATCGAACAAATCTCGGCGAACCAATAAGAACGAAGGTGCTGCTGGAAGATGAACTAGAAATATTTAATAACAATGTCCAACAAGCAGCTTGGGGAAGTTCACCGATTTCTCATACCAACACGACAATGAAACATAACTATCCTGTTGATACAGCTGATTGATTATAGATAGACTCAGTTTGCATGGCTTCAGCGATGCAAGTGAAAAAGCTTATGGTGCAGAAGTGTATGCAGTGGAAGACGGCGAAAATAAAAGAAATAGTAATTTAATTATAGCCAAGACACGAGTAGCACCCAAAAAACAGTTAAGTATACCGAGGTTGGAGCTGATGAGCGCACTCTTGTTTACCCAGTTGGTTGCACTAGTCACGAATAAACGAATTCTTACGGTGAACGTAGAAAATATCGTGTTGTGGACAGATTCACAAATTGTTCTTGACTGGCTTTCGGAATATCCTAGGAAATGGACATCGTTTGTAGGAAACCGAACAAGCGAAATTTTATCCAAATTTCCACGTCATTATTGGACACATGTTCCATTAAAGGAAAACCCGGCTGATCTAGCTTCAAGAGGTTTAATGTAAGAAAGCTTATCATCTAGTGTATTGTGGTGTAAGGGCCCTGAATGGATTGTTCAAGAAGAGTTATGTTGGCCCAACCAAAGTACGTAAAAGATAAATGCAGAACATATTGAGGAAAGGAAATAATTTGCCAGTTTTCTTATTAACACATCGAATTTTATAGAAGAAATTTCAAATAGATTTTCTAATGCATATAAGGTATTCAAAGTATTTGCGTTAGAGTTACGATATATTGACAATGTTCGAGCTAGAATCAAAGGTGATGATCCAATGCATGGAAATATTTCGAGGGCAGAATTAATAACATCAGAAAATAAGTTATTTCGAGAGCTGCAAGAGATGTCAAAGAGGGACTTGCGGCATTAAGAACGAGCCAACGATTGCCAAATCGGAGTCAGTTGACGTCATTCAGCCCGTTTATCAACGATAGTGGTCTATTGAGAGTAGGTGGGAGAATTCAAAAGTCAATCGCTCCTTTCAATGTCAAACATCCCATTATTCTTCCAAATGTATATTTGACCAAATTAATCATTCTGGATTTACATCAATTTTATCACCATGCCGGAATTAGTACATTGCCCAGTTTGGTTCAACGAAGAGTCTGGATCATCAGGTGCAAAGATATGGTCAGGACTACAATATATAGATGCACTAAATGCTTTCGACACAAGCCAAAACGAGAAAATCAGAGAATGGGCAACTTACCTGAAGCGCGAGTTACATTTATTCATCCGTTCAATCAAGTTGGGGTCGATTATTGCGGACCCTTTAAGATGCATATAACAAGAAGAAGAAGACAACAGCCTATAAAGGGATATGTTTGCATATTCGTATGTTTAAGTACCAAAGCCATCCATATAGAAGTCGTAAGCAGCTTGTCTACAGAGAGCTTCCTGTGAGCTTTCAAACGTTTTAATGCCAGACGCGGAATTTGTCATATCATATACAGTATACATATCATATCATATACTAATTTTGTATGAGTGAGGAACGACTTTAGGGAATTATTTCATTTCCTTGAACAAAACACTAATGAGTTATCTTCCTTTTTTACTAGAAATAAAATTAATTGGAGGTTCACATGGAAGGTATATGGGAAGCTGCAGTAAAATTAGCGATGGTCCACCTGAAACGAGTCATTGGGGAAGCCATATTTACCATAGAGGAGTTTTCAACCTTAATAACGCAGATAGAAGCTATAATTAATTCTCGAAAGTTAAGATATCACCAAATGAAATATGGAAACTAGTTTCCATATAGGGTATATTAATTAATTATTGTCACACTCTATATTATAATAGAAGAACTTTATAATGAATAATGTAGTCCATAATGAAAAATAGTATCGTTACAAGACAATAGCTCAGTTTTTAGAATAGTAAAACTTCTTATTGTATTGTACAAACAAATCATGTATTCTATCATTCACACAAAAAGTCTGTAAGCGAATACTTGTAAGCTGTATATACTTTATAAATATAAATAAAAATATTGTCAAAACTAACGAAGTGAGTTAAATACTTTAAACCAAATCTTGAAACGATTTTTGTACCAGCAGTTTATAGAATTAGGGAGTTTGGGAGTTAATCAGATTGTTGTACCAGCAGTTTGTAGTAACATATCTTCTTGAAGCCAGAGAGCTACTGAAAAACGGAAATCTCGCAAAATCTGGCAGCAGTCTCGTGCACAAAATATTCTTAATTTTTTGTGCAATAAACTAAAACAACTAAAGGAAATAAAGGACGAAAGCATAACTAAGCGACTTCGAGGTCTTTCTGAATTAAAATCTATCAAAAACGATGACGAATTCTGGGCTAAAAGTGAGAAACAGAATGTATATTTGCTGCTTATTTCGTTTAGAAGAGACTTTTAAACCGTTGCCGAGACAAACAGCAAATGAAAATACAACAGGCGTAAACAAAGTAGATGAACTGACATAAGGCATGCCACTTTATTGGAGCTTAAAACTGAAATTAATAGTAACTTAAGTATCAGAAAAGCTCCAGGTTATAACTTAATTACTGGGCAAATTGTAAAAGCCATTCCCGGGAAAGGCTTGCGTAAATTAAATCAAATAATTAATGCAGCCTTTACATTGAAATATGTTCCACGATAATGGAAGGTGGCTGAAGTAATAATGATTCCTAGTGTGAGTCACGTCAGAAATACCATTTTGGAAATCTCACTGTTTTCTTATTTTGTCGAGTAGTATTTGATTATGAAATTTTGTGCGTCTAACGGTAAAATTTGTGCATAATGTACTTTGGGAGATAATGTGGGATTTCTGACGTGATTATCACACCAGAAATGCCATAGATCCGTTTCATGATTAAAGCATATGATTTGCTTTAGTTTAATTGTGCAAAACTGTGCATGTCAAAATCAATTTACTTCTCCTCCAGAATTGGTCAGGATTTTTCCTAGAACGGCTATATCTGCTTATTTGTATGCGATATGTACAACGTCTATTGAAGTAGATCAACCATGTAAGAAAATGTCGTTGTTTTCTACTTAAAATACCTAGACCAGATATATGTATAACCTGATAAGACCAGAATTGAATAGTGGCATACTCCCCATCAGACAGAATTGGGAACATAGAAACCCTTAATTCAACCCTAATTTTAAAAGATGAATTCCTGAAAATTTTTATTTGGGTGATATCTGGAAATCCCACTTTTTATTAATGAAATCACTTAAAGTATAGTTGAAATGAACATTCAGATGAAATTTCATGATTGTACCTGCTCCCAATCAGCCAGAATCGCACTTACAATTCCATTATCCTAAAAGTGGGATTTCCCGATATCACCCATAATTAAATTTTCAGAAATTAATCTTTTGAAAGTAGGGGTGGAGGATAAGGGCCTTGTAAGTGCGATTCTGGCTGACAACAATCATGAAATTTCATCTGAATGTTCATTTCAACTATACTTTAAGTGATTTCATTAATAAAAAGTGGGATTTCCAGATATCACCCAAATAAAAATTTTCAGGAATTCATCTTTTAAAATTAGGGTTGAATTAAGGGCTTCTATGTTCCCAATTCTGACTGATGAGGAGTATGCCACTATTCAATTCTGGTCTTATCAGGTTATACATATATCTAGTCTAGGTATTTTAACTAGAAAACAACGACATTTTCTTACATGGTTGATCTACTTCAATAGACGTTGTACATATCGCATATACAAATAAGCAGATATAGCCATTCTAGGAAAAATCCTGACCAATTCTGGAGGAGAACTAAATTGATTTTGACATGCACAGTTTTGCACAATTAAACTAAAGCAAACCATATGCTTTAATCATGAAACGGATCTATGGGATTTCTGGTGTGATAATCACGTCAGAAATCCCACATTATCTCCCAAAGTACATTATGCACAAATTTTACCGTTAGACGCCCAAAATTTCACAATCAAATACTACTCGACAAAATAAGAAAACAGTGAGATTTCCAAAATGGGATATTTGACGTGACTCACACGATTTCTAGACCAGGTAAACCAGGTAACGATAAAAAATCTTACAGACCGATATCACTACTTCCAGTCATATCAAAAATATTTGAAAAACTGTTGCTTAAGAGACTTATTATGTCTTTATTTCACAACTTTTATTTTTTGCACAAACCAGCGATATCATTCGACTGCTGTCCGGTGATATCATGACGGTAACATTTTGTTGCAGGTGGCTTGACCGTTTCATTTTACAACAGTGACATTACATTATATTACAGTGACAACAATCCTACAAGTAACTACGGCCTTCAATTACTTTTTAACAACAGTGACGTTAAAGGTCGTATTTACCTTTACAGAATTGGGTACACAGAATAATACATAACAAGACTCAAACCTATATAATAGAAGAGAGATACTTAATTCCAACATACCAATTTGGGTTTAGAGAAAATCACTCTACAGTTGAACAAGTTCACAGAATAACGAATGTCATTGAGGATGCGCTCGCGAATAAGAAAATATGCTCCAGTGTTGTCTTAAATGTAGCTTAAGCTTTCGACAAAGTTTGGCACCAAGGGCTTGAATTTAAACTGCATCGAGACCTGCCTAAGCAATTTTATCAAATTCTTAAATCCTACATAGCTGATCGACACTTTAGAGTCAAATTTGAAAATGAGTACTCTGAAATTAAAAGAATATCGGCAGGTATACCACAAGGTAGCGTACTTGGACATTCTGTTTATTATTTATACGAGAGACAACGAATATTCAAGGTACTACAGTAGCACCATTTGCAGACGATACAGCTATTCTAGCAGTTGAAAAGATATTTCGGAAGCAACAAGCATACTTCAAAATGAAGTTAACACGGTGAGCAACTGGACTAAAAAACGGCGCATCTTATTAAATGAAGCCAAATCAGCACACGTCAACACAAATCAAAATCTAAACTGTATTCCCGTGGTTCTCAACTCAAACCAAATTCCATATGCAAATATAGCTAAATACCTTGCCAGAACCCTCGATGCTAAGTTAAGATCGAAAGAACACATCAAGAAAAAAAAAGAAGAGTTAAACATGAAATACAGAAAAATGTTCTGGCTCATGGGCAGAAATTCTGAGCTCTCAATACACAACAAATTGCTTCTATACAGGCAAATGCTAAAACCAGTATGGATCTATGATATCCAACTTTGAGGTTGTGTCAAGAAGACCAATGTACAAATGATACAATGCTTCCAAAATAAAGTGCTACGGGAAATGACAATCGCCATAGAGAACTGAAGATGGAATACGTCACCGATGAAATAAAGAACTAAGCAAGGAAACACGTACAGCGCTTATCCCTACACGAAAATGCAGATATCCGTCGTGTGTTGGACTCCACTAACGGAGTGAGGAGAGTCCAAAGGCAGAAACCGCTTGAGCTGGGCAGTTTGATTTAGAATAAGAAAGTATTATAAAATGAGTAACCAATATAGCTTATACTCATTTAATCAGAGAAATTAATTTAAGATAGATAAATTACTAGATGATCTATGAATCAGTTGTAATATTGTAATTAAAAAAAAAAAGTAGGAAAGAAATTTTAAAATATGTATATGTTTCAACACACTGCCACGCTACATAATTCATAATCCCAGTTCCGGCCGAAGACTCAACGAGTTAGCAACAAATTAACAGTTTCAAATTTGATTAAATTCTCTTTGAGGCTTCTAGTCTTATTTGTTCACGTGGTTTTTCCAATCAGAGTACTTCAACATATTTAAAACACAAAAATACAATTCATAGGTGCAGCCCTTCCCTTGCGCAGTACCTATAGCCCTATTCTAGTAATAACCTAGGAATAGAGAATTAAGGCATACATACATTGCTTGTACATAGCTTTTATGTATACATAAATTTGTTTTTTCTGGCCTACTGAGGAAACAAATTTGATTTAAATTTTTATAAATTAGGAATAATATTTCCTTAGCGAGGAAAATGCTCAGTATAACAGAACAAAATAATTTAAACTGAAATTGTACGAAAATTCTTTCCCTTGTTTACTATTCACGGGGAATTACCAGAATAGGGCCATTGTATGCAATAATTGGAGGAACAGGAACATAAGGTCCTATGGATTCAAAAATCTGACCACAAAAAACGAATAAAACAACGAATACAGGCGCACCCTGGGCAATGTATTGTAACACGAATGGTTCTGGTAACCAATCCCTTCGTAATTGGCTAATCCACGCTATTCGAAGGCCGGTTCTATAGTTTATGGGGGGAGCCACTTATTGCAAGTTACGCGTATGCCAAAAGTAATAGCAATGCAAATGATGGACATTCCAATCTAGAAGATAAAAATCAAGCCATAAAACAACAAAAAATGACAACAGAAAAAACAAATTCAAAAACGGAAAACAAAACCATAATCAAAGAAGCGTCGATAACGAAGTATAGCCTAAAAGAGACAAGTCGCAGAAGAATGAATACTCAACGGGCGAGGAAGAGTTAGATAGGGAAACTAACAAGATGTGTCAAATTTGCTGCAACCCACCCAACACAAACTTGCAAAGTATCTAAAGAAGAACCAGCAAAATCTATAAATTGCAATGGGCAGCATCCAGCCAGCTACCGAGGATGTGAGGCACGCAAACCCCCTCTAAGTCATCCATCTATGCGTATAGAGTATTATAGATATGCGCAGGCCTCTTCAAATTCGAAAGAAAATGACACTAATGGTACCAAAAATTTCAAATAAACTGTTCAAGCAATTTTAAATAGCCTTGAGGAATAAACTAAATAAGATCGACTCAATCTGCTGGAAATACTAAGTTCCAAAATAGCTAAAAATAAATAATGTCTACAATACATAGTTCAATTCATAATTCCGGAACAGAAACCAGACATCAAAACTACTCGTTAAGAATAGCCAAATGGAATGCAAAAGGATTAACAAAACACATAACAGAATTAGAAATATAGAGAGAAAATTGATATACGCTTAATGTAAGAAACACATTTTACCAGCAGCTCTGGAGATATACTTGTTACCATACCACACAACCAGCAGAACGGGCATCTGATCCTAACAAAATCCAGACCTTACAGATTTCTACATCACTAAAGGCATATCGGAATGCTACATCTTCTTAGAAAATGATGAAAGTCTGTTATTATGACGGTTAGTGAAAATGTAATAGACAAAAATAGAACTTCAAGTGCCAATCAAAAGTGGAAATGAAATAGAAGAGGAACTGGACAGGCTCCTTGATGTCATACAATGGTCGGCTTAGAAATGCACCTCAAAATTGTCATCCAGGAAAGAAAACTCAGTTATTTACCCAATAGGAGTAAGAGAACTAGTGCAGAAAAACGAAAAGCCTGAAAGAAATGGCAGAAGACGCGTGCGCCGCACGATAAAACCACCTTAAACAACTTGTGCATTTAAGTTAAAGCACTCATAAAAGTACACTCAAAAACCAACTAAATTCAACTATTCAAAAATATACTGACAGCGAAAACAAAAATTAATTTAAATCTTCCACTTCACCAGACAAAAGCCGATAGTTTCATAAAACCACAAAATTATATCACGTAAAATTTCTAAACCGGAAAATTTTTCTGTTTGCATATTATCATGAACATGCAACATTTTACTCTCAGCCCCGAAAAATGTTTGTGTCGTGATAGTTTTAGCTGACATGACAGTAAATATTTTCGGGCCTGTGGCACTATTCTGGTAATTCCCTGGGAATAGGGAATTGGGGAAAGATTTTATATGTAATTTCAGTTCAAATATTTTTTTTCCGGCCTACTAAGGAGAAAAGTTTGATGTAAATATTTATAAATTGCGAATAATTTTTCCATATCTAAATTGGCAGGGAAAATTATTCCCAATTTTATTTTGTTTTCAAAAAAATTACCACTAGATTTTTACCTCAGTATGCCAGAAAAAAATTCTAAAATAGAAATTACATATAAAATCTTTCCCCAATTCCCTGTTCCCAGGGAATTACCAGAATAGTGCCACTGAGAGTAAAAGTGTGGAGATTTTTGGGCTGAGAGTAAAAAATGACATGATAGCAATAATTAGTGTTACCATCGCATTTTCGGGGATAGAATTTGGGCTATCTTCACATACATGCCTTGGCCCCGAAAATTTTCTCTTTCCATATTATCATGAATATGCAACATTTTTTACTCTCAGCCTCGAAAATTGTTTGTGTCGTGATAGTTTTAGCTGTCACGTCAGTAAATATTTTCGGGCCTGAGAGTAAAAGTGTGGATATTTTTTAGGCTGAGAGTAAAAAATGTCATGATAGCAATAATTAGTGTTACAATTGCATTTTCAGGGATGGAATTTGGGCTATCTTCACATACATGTCTTGGCCCCGAAAATTTTTCATGAAAATGCAACATTTTTACTCTCAGCCTCGAAAAATGTTTATGCCGTGATAGTTTTAGCTGTCATGTCAGTAAATATTTTCGGGCCTGAGAGTCAAAATGTGGCATTTTTCGAGGCTGAGAGTAGAAAATGTCATGACAGCAATAATTAGTGTTGCCATCACATTTTCTGGGATGGTACTTGGGCTATCTTCACATATGTACATGTTTTGGCCTCGAAAATTTTTCTGTTTTCATATTATCATGAAAATGCAATATTTTTACTCCCAGCCCCGAAAAATGTTTGTGTCATGATAGTTTTAGCTGTCGTGTCAGTAAATATTTTCGGGCCTGAGAGTAAAAGTGTGGATATTTTTTATGCTGAGAGTAAAAAATGTCATGATAGCAATAATTTGTGTTGCCATCGCAGTTTCGAGGATGGAATTTTGCTATCTTCACATACATGTCTTGGCCACGAAAATTTTTCTGTTTTCATATGATCATGAAAATGTAACATTTTACTCTCAGGCCCGAAAAACGTTTGTTTCGTGATAGTTTTAGCTGCCATGACAGTAAATATTTCTGGGCTGAGAGTCATAATGAGGCATTTTTCGAGGCTGATAGTCAAAAATGTCATGATATGTGGATATTTTTTGTGCTGAGAGTAGAAAATGTTATGATAGCAATAATTAGTGTTACTGTTACATTTTTTGGGGATGGAACTTGGGCTATCTTCAAATACATAATAATTTGTGTATCTACACTTTTTGAGTTTACGCTTTTCGTTAAAACGTGTAGCTACACTTTATATTACCGCCGGTATACCGAATACATGGGGTTTCTAGTTTACTTGACAGTTCATACAATATAATGTAATGTACCACAACAAGTTATTTTTATTGTTAATAGATAACAATATCCAAAAATGAATTTGGCACATGACCTTGCTTTGCCATTACAAAAATGGCAGGCGTTCCATGATGTGTTACAATGTTGCTACTTTTATTAAAGTTTCTTTTGTCAACTTCAGTAAATATCTCTGTGTAGTAGGCCGAACTCCTATATATACTTTTAAGCATACCCTTCTATGAACTGAGCATAACGAACCCTACTAATTAAACAACATTTTCTCGTATGATGTATTTTATTAAATGCTAAATTTACAAATAACGATGTACGAACAACTTAAAGAACTAAAAACATGTTTCGTTCAAAATATTGAAACAATCAAGCGTAAGTGTTCTTCTACGGTAACAATCATATAAATGCATTTTAAAATAAATAAAATACAAAATATTTGTAAAAATTTGGCCGAAAACATGTACGTTTATGTAAACGTAAACTCACAAAACATATAATCTTAAGATAATTATAAGCACGTAATCCGGTTTTTCAAGATTTTTTGTTTTTGTATTAACACAACAAAAAAAAATTCAAATCACATAAAACGACAAATTTCGACGACTATTTTGTCATACACATTAGCCATGAATGAAAGATGTTCTTATATCGTTAATAATAGCACTGTGAAATATGACCTAACACATTAATCACAACGAGACACATAAAACCAAAATATCAAGCGTATCGGAAGTTGTATCTTAATTTTTATCATACGACCGCCATTAAACATCAATTTAGATTTTAGTCACCTTGATCTAGCAACGTGAAATACTAAAGTAATGAAATTAAAAGTGTTGCCATATTCACACAGGAATTTAATATCGATTAGTTTACTTCGCGTTCAAACTGATAACGATCTACGATTTATAGCACGATTTAAATCGCTATCGATAAGGCAACCTTATTTAATATACAAAATTTATCAATTTTGAAATTTCGTATATTATTTCTATACGACCTCGTGATATATTTGGGTGGTCTTGATAAATAATTTATTTATTTTCTAAATTACCTTTGCACTTAATTGTAAATCGAAACTCTGGAATGATAAATTGCATAATCCGAACCAGTTTATAAATATTTAAATTACGAGTATGTGTATAGAAGTATAAGTCAGGGCTTGGTAAACATGATTCAGACGTACTTTTATATTCCAGGTATACTGATATAACAACCAAATTAAAGGTTAAAAAAACTCTGCACCGTAACAGGTAATTGAATAAAATTATAGTACGCGAGCAACCAGTTATTTTGAGTGTATCCACGTATTAATTTGTTACTCGATAGTTGATAATACACATTTACGACTTAATTAATTTTAATTTCATAATTTAAAAAATGTATTGATTTGTACTGCATATATGTGCCCTCCGCGTCCGCAGTCAACTAAATATAAATAAATAATTTGTTTAGACTTTAAGTTGTGCATTCGAAATGTATAGCTTATAGAGTTTTCATATACATTTAGCTGAACATAATTACTGGGGTCACGCAATTTGTGTATAAATTGGTAAATACATAGATGGTTGGTTAGTTTTCGTGTGTAATGGATTTTGATTGTTATCATAGCGCTTAGTTAAAATTTATGACATTTCATCCGTCCTGCGTGTTCGTTTTAATGTTCTATAAATGGTTTGTATATATCCAAACGATATAAATGGGTAGATTGATTGAAAAGTTTATTTATAAAAGCATTGCATATTGGGTTGTATCAGAGCCATCTAGATACATAAGAGCCCCCCCCCCCTCCTCTCTCTAATTCACTAAACTTAAAATATCGGGTATACAAATTTTTATGAAAAACGGATAATTTTATCATTTATGAAGTCTAGTTCAACATGAGGTATTGTAATATTCTGCTACCGAAATAATTTTTTTTAACCGGCTTTGGCTTTATTCTTGAATCTTTTCTATCTTGAGAAGCTCACCAGTTCTTGCAATTGGTTATTGCACAAAAATTTAAATATTGTGAAAAATTATTATATTTTATGTTCAAGAATTTTTTCGGCTTTTCGGACCAAATATTATTTTCATGGACACCCATACAATGTTCACGACTATGTTAGTCGCAGAAAACAGAGAGGCCATTTACTAACAATATTTCTACCACAAAAGTAGACAGGTTTGGGGGAGGGGAGTGCATTTTTTCTACTTTTGTGGTAGAAATATTGTTAGTAAATGGCCTCTTTGTATTCTGCGACTAAAATAGTCGTAAACATTGTATGGGTGTCCATGAAAATAATATTTTGTCCGAAAAGCCGAAAAAATTCTTGAACATAAAATATAATAATTTTTCACAATATTTAAATACAGAAATCCGTGTGTATGATTTTATTTGTTTACAATATTAATAGATGTACTTACAGTGATGTAAGTAACACACGCTCTATCATACATGTTATAGACGACAAGTGGTGACCTTCCGTCGTTTCATAAATTAACAAGAATTGTAATTTTAAAATTATAGATTGCGGATTGCCACGGTGTTGAAATTGACAACCAACTCCATGTTGGAACCTAATTTGATTCACATAAATAACAGTTCCATACAAATTGGTAAAGAAATGGCGTATTTCCATTCTAAGTATCGATGTCAATCCTCTTATTTGAATATCAGTTTCATCTTACAGAAAGAAGCTTATTCGGATTTGTTGGAAAATGGCTCAGTTACAACGCTTGTGGTTGTTCCGTGCTACTTGGCCTATAATTAATTATTTATCTTCAATTTGGTTTACCTTCAATCAAATTGGCCGTTTTTCCTTTGACCGCCCGAGCAACATATAAAATTAATTTTTTTTCTTATAAATAATAATTACCAGGTTGTTCTGAGGCGCTTCGCACCCGTTTATTCCTAGCAAAGTGTAGTTAAATATGTATTAAACAGACCGGTGCGCTGCACCCGTATACTAATTAAACAACCAATTTTTCCGAGCTTTTGGCAATTACGACATCATCAGGGTTTGTTGGGTTTTTTTATTAATTTAAAAATACATTAATTGAATCTTAAAAAATTCCATTTCTAAATCAACTACTGTGCGTTCTCGAGTGAGTCAGTCAGTGGGCGCTTTCAGGGCGCCAGTTGGGAACATGTTGAGTACGATTTTACTCCATAGCCAACGATATGAAAATGTTTAGCTCATTATCAAACCCAATTGGCGATGATTTTACTAAATTATGATAGGGGACCTGAAAACGTCCGGTGACATAGACGTTTATAATATTTCCATTTTATTTCGGTTTAAGTAGTTCTTGAAAAAATTTGAATTAAAAATAAAATAAACACAATGACGTTTATGATAACGTGCACAGTACTTGTATTCAATTAAAACATAAAAAAAAATTTAAGTAACCCACTTTGCTACGAATTTTTTTTGGTCACTCTGTGCATTCTCGAGAGAGTCAGTGACATAGACGGTTCTAATATATATGAATAATCTACTTAATATCGATATAGGTAGTAATCATATTTCGATGAATTGTAAAACTTCCATACGAAATCCCTTTGGAATCCGAAAAATGTTCGAACACGAATTGTGCGACGATACAATTCAGTGAAAATATTCTAGATAACAATAATGTCCCAATTGCTGGTCCAGATTTGTGTACTGGCCCCCGGTTTTGGGTAAAAATTATGTTCTACATAACTGCTCAGCATCGAATAGAAAATATCCATGAGAATTTATACGACGACTAACTGACCCGGCAAACGTTGCTCTGCCTAAATTCATTATGTTATTTTAAATGCAAATTTTATTTTCGATTTAATAAATTCAATTTTCTGCTCAAATACAATATTTATCTAATACAATATTCGTCTGATCATAGTAAATAATATTTTATTGTAAAACCAACGTGTGGACAATATTTCTTGTTTTTTCATTTTCGGTGTATACAAACAAATTGTTGCGCTTACCAACTCTAGAGTAGGCTACATATAATTGACCATGAGCGAAGCATGAACTTTTCAAATCAAAGCCGCAGACTCGGAACGACTGGCTTTGATATTTGTTGATTGTTATAGCATATGCCAGACGAATTGGGAATTGTGGGTATGCAAAATGTATGCAAAAAAGGTAAATTTTCGTTGGTTATGTTATTTTTGCCTTTAATCGAAATGTGGTATTTATCACATTACTATCACTATAAAGTTTACTTATCACTTCACGATCACTTTAAAAATATTTGTATTTATATTGTAGAAAATCAATATTCTTTTGTGGGGTGCGCTGGTTATACAAGCTCCTCGCGCTGCACCCTGGGTAACGCTAACAGTATAACCCAGCGAGTACGGGCGCGGTAAACCCCAAGCTGCTTGCCTTGAGGAGGAAATACCCATGGCAAATCCTGAAGCGTCTGTTCTCCATGTTAGGGGCGGCGTCTTCCAGTGTCTGTTTCCCATGTTAGGGGCGGCTGTAAAAAAACCTGGCAGTAGGTATAAAATGCTAAGGGATGGAACCCAGAACTAAATTTTCAATGGAGTCAACCAACCAAAACAAAGATACGGTGCAGGGAATTGGATGCCCAGTACCGGCGGCTCTTGGGAGTGAGCAAACGGGCTCCCAGTCGTCGAGATCTAGTGACCGCAATGATGTAGTGATTCAAAGCTTGGTTACTACACCATATACAGCTACAAGCAATATCACTGAAGTCGTCAGTCTGGTGGGTGGTTCATCCAGTACGGCTGACGGAAGTAAAAACCCCTTTACGGAATTGGACAATCCTTTCTTAAAAAGAGGGATGGTGTCAAGATCACCTATAAAACCGTCTACCGCAAGTTCTGTTAAACGATCGTTGTCAACTCCAAAGCTGAATATGGAGCCAGAAGTGGTAAACAACCCGATAAATAAACTCTCGGGAAATCACAGTAGTGACTCAAGCATTAAAGAGAGCAGTAAACGCAATGTTCAATTGACGCAAACTGGCATCGATCGCTATATTACAGTAAAACGGAAAAGGGATAGTCCAAAAACAGAAAACGCACTGATAAGTAAGAAATCAAACGTTGTAAATTTCAAACTACCGCTAAACAACCGATTTGAAAAGTTCATCGAAAATGATGCGGAAGAGAGCCAAACTGTAAATGCAAATACGCAAGAACAGGCTATTAGAAAATACAAGCCACCTCCAATCTAGTTACGTGAAATCGATACGCACAAGGTGGTGCAAGAGCTCAAATCAAGCGTGCTAACAAATGGGAAAACATTTCACGTAACAAATTTACTTCGAGGCAAAATACACGAAGTAAAAATTCAAACGCATGAGGTCAACGACTATAGCGAGAGAGGTCATTAATTATTACGATGCTCACAACAGAAACTATTATACATACCGATTGAAGTCTTCAAAAGGTCTTTCTGTCGTTATTAAAGGCATCGATGTCCATGTTGAGACAACCGAAATCGAGGCTGCGCTTGTTGAAGATGGATTTAAGATACAGAATGTATATAGGATCATGAACCGCTTGAAGCAACCACAACCAATGGTCAAAGTTGAACTGGACCCATCCGAAAGCATTTTGAAAAAGGGAGAAGTTCATCCAATATATAAACTAAAGTACCTCTTACACAGACGCATAACTGTTGAAGAACCAAAGAAAAGGTTCGGACCAGTACAGTGTTTAAACTGTCAAGAATATGGTCACTCAAGGACATATTGCAAATTGATATCAGTGTGCGTCGTATGTGGGGAGTTACACCAAACAAAAAGTTGCCCAAAACCAAAGAACTCTTCAACTGAAAGGAAATGCAGCAATTGCGGTGGAAACCACACCGCAAATTACCGAGGATGCCCAGTCTACATAAATATTAGTCAATTATCACGTCCCAGGAGGCAGTATAAAACTACAGAAGATGCGCAGAATAATATACCTCCACATACACCAAATGACTCTCGTTCGCCCAGAACACCAATCAGCAAACCAACATACGCAAGCGTTCTTCAAGGCGAATCCTCAAATGTTGAACCTACCCTGAATAACTGCATGCAACTGATGATGCAGTTAATGTCAACAATGCAAAATATGCTACAAGCAATGCTGCAAAATTAAACTACTATGATCCAGAAACTAGAATGTCTCCGATAAATTATCTGAAGATACCCACTGGAACGCAAACGGTATAAGCCAACACAAACTCGAATTAGAACATTTCCTAGCTAAACACGAAATTGATCTTATGTTACTTTCTGAGACCCACTTAACGGATAAACACAATTTCAGAATTAATGGTTACGAAGTTTATGATACAAAACATCCCTTGGGCAGAAGTCGAGGAGGAACTGCTATTATTATAAAAAGCGGATTTGCCATTATGTTCTAAATGAATATAGCACTGAGGAAATTCAAGCAACCTCTGTATGTGTGGACCTCGATAAAGAAAGCTTAGTCATCGCTTCAAAATATTGCCCTCCAAATAATAACGTTTCGGCAGATATCTACAAAAGATTTTTTGCAACCCTGGGTCAACGTTTTATGGTCGCCGGCGATTTTAATGCCAAACATACCTACTGGGGTTCAAGATTGACTACTCCGAGGGGACGTCAACTAATGAATGTTATTCAAGAAAACCACTACGATGTTGCGTCGTGTGGCCATCCAACTTATTGGCCTACAGATCGCCGAAAAATCCCTGACGTCCTTGATTTTGTAGTCACGAGTAAAATACACCGAGAAATAATCAAGCTAAACCTCTTTTAGAATTATCTTCTGACCACTCGCCGGTCTTACTACATTACTGGGCCGACCAAAAGCCATGTTCCACGAATAACTATCTAACAAACACCTCCACTAACTGGCTGAAATTCAAGATGTACATCAGTTCACATATCGACCTAACGTCTACATTGCAGACGGCTAACGATATAAACATTGCTATATGGAAAACTTTAATAATTTACTAGTCAACGCAGCTATTGCGGCCCCGCCTAAACCGAAGAGCAAACATACAAGACACACCATAACATCCGCTGAAATAGAAAAAATGTTAACAGATAAACGTCGCTTAAAACGCATCTGGCAAATTAATCGATTGCCAGATGCTAAACATAACTTTAATCAGGCAAAAAGACAACTACAAAGCCTACTACAAAAAAACAAGATGGATTATATGCAAAATTATCTTAAAGAATTATCCCATTCGGACACAAACTATTCATTATGGAAGGCCACTAAACACCTTAAACGGCCTCAGCAACCAAATCCGCCAATTCGTCTTTCTAACGGTGAATGGGCTAGAAGTGATGAGGAAAAAGCTAAAGCTTTTGCTGATCACCTTGAAAGTGTATTCACTCCAAACCTTGGCTTATCGGTGGTTCAAACAGAAAATATACCAATCAGGCCTGTGAGGAAATTTAAGATAAAGAAACCACTGCGGTAAAGTTTATTATCACACATCAAATTCAATTAAAGAAAGCCCCTGGGTATGATCGAATTACAGGTGAAATGCTTAAACAACTGCCTGAGTGTGCCTTTGGTCGACTGGCTCAAATATTTAATTCAATTTACGAATCAAGATATATCCCGAGTGCTGGAAATTATCAACTATAAAAATGATCCCAAAGCCTGGCAAGGATCCTACCAAAGTCTCGTCATATAGACCAATAAGCCTACTACCAATCGTTTCGAAAGTGTTCGAAAAAACTGTTATCGAAAATATTAAACCGGAACTGCGAAATATCATCCCTAGTCATCAGTTTGGTTTCAGAGCCAAGCACGGAACCATTGAGGTGCGCCGAGTAGCTACAGAAATAAGGTCAGCATACGAAGAGAAAAAATACTGCTCCGCCGTATTCTTGGATGTTGCCCAAGCATTCGATAAAGTTTGGCACGAGGGCCTGCTTCATAAAATTAATCTTAAATTGCCAGAAATTTACCAACTTATGAAGTCGTATTTGTCAAATCGCAGATATTATGTCAAATACAACACCTCTAAATCGAACGAGAAAAACATTCTGGCTGGAGTACCACAAGGTAGTGTGCTTGGCCCAACGTTATATTTAACTTTCACTTCAGATCTACCAACGTCTTCGCAAATTCTGACGTCTACTTTCGCAGATGATACGGCAATCGTATGTAGCCATAAAAGCCCACAAACGGCGTCCGAAATTCTGCAACAACATATTTATGACATCGAAATATGGCTAAAGAAATGGAAGATAAAGGTCAATGAAGAGAAATCGACCCATGTAACATCCACTTTAAATAGGCTTACTCGTCCGCCTGTCACAATGAACGGAATAGAAATCCCTCAATCAAATGGAGCAAAATATCTAGGTGTCCACCTAGATCGACGGTTAACTTGGCGAAAACATATTGAAATGAAAAGAGACCATATCAAACTAAAAATTGATAAGATGCACTGGTTGATGGGGAAATATTCAACTATTGATCTAGAATACAAACTTCTCCTGTATAACACAATGATTAAACCGATTTGGTCGTATGGGTCTCAATTATGGGAATCAACCTCAAATTCGAATATCGACATTATCCAACGAATACAGTCAAAAATTCTCAGAATGATTACAGGAGCACCCTGGTTCGTAAAAGACAGAAATATACATAAGGACCTTAACATCCTAACTGTCAAAGACGAATTACAAAAGATGCGGCTATGCAGGGAAACTGGTATCTTATCCGAATTTGCTGGCACGAAACCTAAAAGATATACCTACGTCTTCGCGATTGAAGAAGAAAACGATGGCTGTTGTAATAACATAAATTATAAAATTATTAATTTGCTTATTGATAAGAAGTAAATTCTGCTCCCGCAGATTTACATAATTACCTTAGTTATTAAGATTTGCAAAAATATTGTTATTTTCAAGTTTGAAAAATTCAATAAATAAAGAAAATTGTTACAAAAAAAAAAAAAAAATATTCTTTTGAAATTTCGTATCATAAATTCACCTATTTAAAATTGATTGAAAGTTTATGATGAAAGTTAATTGAATTGGAAGTTTCAAATGATTGAAATTTTCGTCAAACTTATTTCTAAACAATTGTATACAGCACAATGAAATATTTATACTGAAATGGCAAATGAAAAACCATTTTGATTTTGTTTTTTCAATAAACACATTTTTTTAATATATTTAAGGTTACTACGATCTATACTTTTACTTTTAATATTTGCAGCAGGTACTTGGCGAAATACACTGAGGAGCCCAACCCTGTTTATATGTACGGGCTATACCAATTTGAATATAGGCTCGAGTGTCTACTATTCGATAATAGTAGTGGCTATCTTGCGAAAACTCTAGGATGGAGTGTTAATTGGGTGTGTCAGATCATCTCCCATATTAAATTTTTATCAACATATCAAATTTTGCCAGAGAAGCCCAACCCTGTTTATTTGTACGGGCTATACCAATTTGAAAAGGCTCGAGTGTGTTTCACCTTTATGGGTAAAATATGTAAAACTTTGAAAACATTCAGTATATTTCTCGTTTGTTTTTAATTTGAAATTATTAACTAAATGTTAGTTTACGTTGTTTTTCTTAGGAATTATTTGTATGTTAAATAAGATTATTTTCATAGACTTTTAAAAATATTTTTTGTGTACGCTACACTTTTTTGTTAATTTGTGTAGCTACACTTTTAATTAACGTTAGAAACTCCACACCGGTTTGCTTTGCTAAGTCAATTTGTACCAAAAGAAATTTTGTGTGCCGATTATTTTGCTATAGAGATCGTATGATTTTAATTTTGCAATCAATTTACATGTTATGTATTATTATCATTACTTTTTTTTGTAACTATTACCAAAGCAGTTTTTGTTTCAACTGTTTTAGAAGCAACACCTAAAACCAACAATAATTGTGCAGTGGAATATAAAAATAAAAATTATTATAATATATAAAATATATTTTTATAATTTATATAAAATATCAATTCTAATCAATATAAAATAAACCAAATTATAGTAGTGTTTACATTGATAAATAAACAGTGATAAATAGTGCAAAAATAGACGAACGATCTTCAATTGCAAGACAAGATGGTGGTTCACCATGCGGTCCACCACTCTTAAAAATGCCTAAAATAACACATTGCAGTGATGAAGATTCCGATTTTAATGGATTTTTGGATTCAGAAGTTCTCACTGGCAAAAGGAAACTAGAGAATATTACAATGGCAGGCAGTACAGGAGAAAGCATCAAAATTAATAACAAAATAAACAACAACAAAAACAACAAACGAAAACAACAGAAAATCAACAAACGAAAACAACTACATGAAAATATGAGGCAGACATAAAAAACAACAATAGCAACAGCGACCATTCAAAGATATAGCGGACGTAAACAAAAAATCAGTGCAAATAGAATTTGATTCTTTCTACAAGGTAAACAAGTGCGACAGACAAGACGATCCAATCCACATTGAATTAAAAACAAAAGAATACAGATGTTACATCCCAAAATTGTACACCCATGCAGTGGGAGTTGTGAAAGGACTTTCTACAGAATTTGACATTCATTCATAACAAAAAATATTTCAGCAGAGAAGGAGATCGTACATATTGAGAGAGTAAAACATGGGATAGAGACAACCAAATCTTAAAAAATACACATTTTCTTCCCAAAACCGAGATTTTGCTCAAATTGTTTAGGATACGGAGACCACAAAAAATTCTGTACGGCTTACACAAAATGCACTAAATGCGCGAAAACATTAATAAAAGAGGATAAACATGAGTGTCAAGAAAAACCTGATTGCAATTACTGTAAGGAGGAACATTTCTCCAACGCCAAAATGTGTCAAGAAAAACTAAAACACATCAAAATCATCTAACACGTAATCAGATATAAATCATCCTTTAGAGAAGCTCGGAACAAACTATTTCCAAAAAAATCATATCCAAATAATACACCAAGACCCAAACTTCACACCGTTAACGTAATCGCCAATCACAACACAGCATAATACATGGATAACCAAACTCAATATACAAAGCACAATTATACAAAAATAGAAAACAAAAATGATTCAATTGGAAGGGTTTCTTAAACAATTTATCGAACCGGCAAGCAGACCAAAAGAACAAAAGAACAAAACAAAAATCTTTTGGCAATACAAATAAAGGATATTGCCAACTCAATCAATCTTAAATGCCAGATGAATTAAAAATATTACAAATAAACATAAGAAGCATCCAAAGCAATCTTAATCTATTAGAAACATATCTAAGCTTGAACAAAATTGACATCGCGCAATCCTCAGTGAGACATTGACCAAAACAAATGATAAAATAAAAATAAATAATTACAAAATATTTATCAACAGCAGAACTGACGGTTATGGTGGAGTAGGAATTTTAACAAAAAATAACATAAGCGCTAGAACAATAAACGTAAGTAAACCTAGCCTTAATATAGTTAACATAAAATACAAAAACAAAGCCTTCAGAATAATTTCGTTTTACAACAAACCAAAATAAAATAAAATAAAATTTAGCATAATAGTTCAAACCGAATTCAAAAAACTAATAGACACACAAAAAAATAAAACAGATATAATAATAGCCGATGATATCAATGCACTTAGCAGCATGTGGGGAAGCAATAACATAAATGACAAATTAGGAAAACAAATTGCAGAGATAATCTTGGAGAGCGATTTCCAACTACTTAACAATGGCAACCATACGCGACAAGATCTATTCAAACACACCAGCACCACATCGGCACTAGACATAACAGTTTGCAGTTGCAACATATACAACAAGATGACATGGCAATGCACCAAAGACAATATAGGTTCCGACCACATATCTATAACACTCACATATAATCTCAACCTAAAACAGCAAAGAATCGTAAATAACCCAAGTATAACAAAACGAAAGTAAAAATTGAGCATAGTATTTTCCTTCGTTTTCATCCAAAATTAACGAAAGTTAAACTTCACATTATAATGATAGTGTTTGTAGCGTATATGTATACTGTGTTGTTACTACTGTATACTGTGTTACCGCAATTTTTCTTTCGTAGGAATGTGTATAGCGTGTAATGTACATGGTTTGTTTTTATTTTTCATGTTCACGACATGAGTTTGGTAATTTTATAAAATTTTGTTAAAAAAATTTAAAGATGTGCGTTAATTTAAATAAAATTACATCAAAATATATTTTATATCTATTCAAATATTGTTTTCATAAATTAATTAATTTCTAGTTCAGTTTTAAGTTTTTAGGTAGAAAACAAATGCGAAAATAATAAACTTGATGTGCAATAATCATAGTACCTATTTGAAAAATTATTTAAACTTTTAATATTACAATCAAAGAATAATTTCAAATTGTGTAATAATAAAAAATAATTAAAAAATTAACTAAAATATAATTTAGATTCGTATATAATATGTATATATGTATGTATATTTTTATACCGCAAATTTAATAAAATAAAAATATTCATTTTAAACCTAAATTTTTATTTTGCTCTCACATTTGGATGCCGCCATCTTTTTCTTCTAACATTTTCAAATATAGCATTTTACATTCATGCACAACCTCGCTCCCGCCATTTTGTTTTTTGTCTTTTCTGTTCACACATACATGTATACAATTCTCCTTTATTGAGTTTCGTTCAGTTTCGAATAATCGCGACACGTTTCATACGTTTTATTTTACTAAATTGCAACTCAAACTTAGAAAAATACTAGACTAAGTTTAGTACTTAAGTACGAATATCGCCAGGAAAATTGAAAGTAAAAATACTTGGGAATTGAAAAAAAAAACAATAGAGAAACTAACAACGCTACAAATAGCTAATAATATGTAATAATAGTCAAAACGAGGAAAACATAGAATCAATCATTGTAAAAACAATAAAGGAAACAATATATTGCAACACTAAACACACACCAAAACATTGGTGGAATGAATACATCCAAAGGTTATGAACCATAAAAAAAATAAACAAACCCAATATAACATACACAGAAATATGTATACAGCTTACGAACTGAAAAAGGCAATTGCAGTTGTAAAACGAGAAATAAAAAAACCAAAAAAATTATCATGGAACACATTTTTGAACTCAATTAATCCAAACATAAAGACTAAAATGTTATGGAATAAAATAAATAAAATAAAAAACACCAGAAACAATTTTTTTAACCTTATGGAAGACCCTGCCAGTGCAAAGAAATTCCTACAGGATAATTTTCCAGAATCAATATAAGACATCATATGGCCATGCGAGCGAGAGCAAAATCACACAGAGATACAAAAATTTAACAAAGACAACATCAGGAAAGTTATAAATTCAAAGCAGGACACGGCTCCAGGTGAAAACAAAATATCATACAATTTTCTAAAAATGTTGATTCAAAGTAACAAGAATATTCTGAGTAATATTGCAAACTATTTTGATCTCGTATGGACTAAATAATCTTATCCAAAAAACTGGAAAATCTCCAAATGAAAATGTCCAAATATTCAACAAAATTATCATGGAAGATATAAACGACCACATCAGGCAAAACAACATTCTGCCACATAACTTTTATGGCTTTAGGGCAGGTCTAGGAACAATAGATTATTTCACAAACCTATTCACAGAAATATTTGAAGCAAAACGTACTTACAAATCGCAAATACTAATCACCACAGATATATCAAAATCATTTGATAATGTCAACAAGGCTACAAGATAATAAACTGGATTTATCAATTCCTCACAAACCGAATAATTACAATGGAAAATCAAACAACCACATACAAACACATAATAAATAAGGGAATTCGTCAAGCTGTCTAAGCCCCACACTTTTCAACTTATATACAACTGAATTACATAAACTACCAACAGATAGAGTCTCAATTTGCCAGTTTGCAGACGATACGGAAGCAGAGATTGCAACAAACAAAACGTTAAGAAACCTATCACAAGAACTAAACAAACTAAAATTTAATCCCGAAAAATGTCACTATATGAGGCTATTCAAAAATAAAAATTCAACATTTGAAGCAAAAATAAATAACATCCAACTCCAATAAAATGGAAACACTAAAATGCTTGGTATAGCGGCATACGAATATGCAAGGGAATGCTAAAAGCAACACCAATACCAGCTCTACTAGCCGAAGCCGGATCCCTTCCAGCTCAACTAGAAGATAAAAAAATCACGCTTAAATATGTGGCAAAATAATTACAGAACCATCTCAAAGTTCAGAAAGCTATACAACGAACACCCCTTCCTACAATTCATCTCACAGAAACAACATAAAAACATAGACATACCAAATAATATAACAATATTTGATTCATTGCCACATACCCCAACAAAAAATCCACAAATCCAATGGAGCTGTTAAATAGGATAAAGGAAGTTGTATCAAGTTATAACAAGTACAATCACATCTACACTGATGGATCAAAAAATAACGATGAAGGAGGAATAGGAATATACATCGACAAAAACAAAATACAAATATCCATTACATTAAAAAGAGAAGCTACAATCAAAACGATAGACACATTAGCAATCAAAATAGCAATAGAGGAAGCCCTTAAGAGGAATGTAACAAAACTTTTGATTTTAACCAATTCGAAAAGCGCCTGTATGTCGCTGATATCAGCTAAAAAGAAACAATACGACAAACATTTTGAAAGGGAAATTTTGAATTTGGCAAACCAACACCCTACAAAAAACATCGTAATCCAGTGGATACCGGGACACTGTGGACTACCAGGGAACGAAAAAGCTGACATATTAGCAAACAATGCAAACGAAGGAATACATATTCAATTCGAAAACAGCATCCCCTTTGAGGAAGCGGTACACATCATAAAATATATAATAAGTAACGACTGGAAAATAAAATATGAAACATGAACGATTACAGTCGGAAAATACATGAAACTGATAAACGAAACACCTCCTAAATTTCCCTTGTTCAAAAATATCAAAATGAAAAAAGACAATAAAAATTGCGATACATGCAATATAACTGAGACCAATGATCACATTGTGGAAACGTGCAAAAAATATGATGGTATATAAGAAAGAAATACAATCTAATAAAAAACCAAAAACTTATCAACATATTAAAGTCAAACAACATAAAAATATACAAAGAACTCATAAACTTTTTAAACGAAATAGGGTATAACCTTTAAAACACAAGAGGGTTTTTTAGATGGAAAACGTCTAAACCTGAAAAAAAAAATATTACCAAAGGCTCTAATCTTGAACTTTTCTTTATACGCAACTAACAAGAAGTGTGAATTTCTTAAAAACTATATAAATTTTTTTTAACCCTTAACCTATGTTAATACTGAATATCATTACGCATTATTATTATTAATTAACATACTTAATTTTAGTTTATTAGCTCAACATGCGCAGATTATATTTACCGGACAAGTGGCGCAGTGGTGAAATCTTATGCCGGGAGGTACTGGGTTCGAATCCCACCAAAGACAGGATACAAAGCGAATTTTCATCAACGATTGCGATCGGTGATGTTAATAAACACAACTATGACCTGTTCTGACCCTCTGTCTGAAAGTTTCCAGCCGAAAGATAATGCAGATAGTGTCTTTGCTATCCCGACCAAAACATGGCAATGACTATAGTACCTTTGCTATTCCAGCCGACAAAAATTGTCTATAGCCGAAAGATATATTACTTGATATACGCTCTACTACTACCTCCAAATAATAAATACAGTAAAACCGCATGTAAGGGGTTATATAATTTTGGTCCAAATCGTATGATAAATTAAGAAATTTTCGAAAACAAATAAATAAAATAATCTGTAACTTTTGAGTTACCCACTTTCCCATCGATCCCACTATGTTTATTAGATGAGTCATACAAATATTCTGTTAAATACGCCTAGGCTTTTTTCGGCTGTAGTAGCAAAGACACTATCTGCATTACCATCTTTAGGTAGAAAGCTTTAGGCTAATTTTAATATGGTACAACCCTGCCGCCAAGTTCTCAAAACCACATAAAATTAACAAATTAATAGTCCTTTGTACATCCGTATATAAGAAGCATTTAAGTGCAGAAGGCGACCTGGTAATATGAGTCAATCATTGGCTTCCAAGGCCGATTAAGCTTTAAACAATATATTCCAGGCAAAGCCAGCAAATACGGAATAAATTTATTCAAAATTACTAGGGTACACCTTCGATTTCAAAATTTACACGGACAAACAAAATAAAACACGAGATTTGGAACATTTTGCGTCAACACAAATCGGTATAGACCTAATGAGACATTCATATTCAAGGAACTCTCCGAAAAAATCGGAAAAGAATACTACAATTTACAATTTTGTAAATATTTATAAAGTAATATTTTTTTTAATGGAATTGTTGTAGGACGGGGAGATAATGGAGAATGGAGAGATAAAAGGGAGATCAAGAAAACACGACGGCACACTAGTGTTGATGTTATTTCGAGAAAGAGAAAAACAACAAAGAAAAAACCCAAAATAATTCAAAGCTACACCCAAAGCAAACAAGCGGTTGATATTTTGAAACAACTAAGGTGTTCATTTAATCCTTCAAGAAAAACAATACGGTGGTATCACAAATTAGCCTAGGGCTACTTTTAAATACCAGTGTGGTGAACTCATTTATTTTATTTAAAATACAAAATTTATTGGGGAGATGGTTAACTGTAGCTAAATATCGAGTTGAGCTTTATTAGTCTGAACTCAATCTTCACCAATTTTCAATGAGGAACTCAGCGTTGAACGGGATAAAGAACTTGCGAAGAAATCGGGAGATTATACAGAATGCGATGCATGTTACAAAGAAATTCCCCGGAATAGTGAACTAATAAAGCTCGAAATAGAGCTAAAAGAATTAGCACGTGTTGCAAGTATAGTATCCTGAAACCCATACCTGTGCATAAAACATTTTTGGATTATTCATAAATCTTTTGTTGGATGAAACAAATAAATAATTTTCTTATAATTTCAAAAAAAAAATTTTTTTTTTTTAAAGTTTTGCCGTGGTTCACCGGCCGTTGAAAAGAATATTTAACGTGGTATACTAAGACGACGAGGCGCTGGGGGTTATAATGTTCGTGGTATACCGGTGATCACTGGCAACTCGGTGTATTATTGTGTTTAGCTTGTTGGTGTTCCACTGGCCGCTTATCAAATTGTTCAACATGGCATCCCGGTGGTACACCGGTAGCGAACCTGTTAATTGAATTCTATTGTAATCACATTGGTTAATTCCATGCAGAGCAGTTTTTTTTTTAAATTAATGATGGCTTTAATTGAATTTCGCGGAGGCGGAGTGTGCATTAAAAAAAAACTAAAAACTTTTTGTATTAGGTATTCAGTTTCTATAAGTGTCGGTCCATAAGCATGTGAAGTTATCCCAGTTTTTCATCCCAGGATTTTTTTTTATTATTATTTAGACGAAACTATTCTATTCCATCCCGTTTTTTTCATTGTATACCTCTATAAGACGATTTAAATTATAAACACAACAACAAAATATCCCATCCCAGTTTTTTTCGTTTATTTGTTGTTCATGTAAGCAAATACTTGGAAATAATGTATTGTGTTTTGGCAATAGTAAGTCTGTATATTTTAAGTTCGAAATAATAATACGTCATATTATATGTTTAAAATATTAAGGATAACTTATAATGAGCGCCCCAATGCCAGCCGTTAGTTAGGATTGGCACAATCTTCCTGCTTCGATATTGCCCCATATAAATTTATATGAAAATCGTCTATAACTTCCAAAATCTTCCTGGGCCGGAAATAGCGATTAATGTTTTGAGATGGTATATAATTAAGTGATTGCTGACCAAGTGGCCAGCACCAGCCGTATGTTCAAATTTGAGGAAATGGCCAAGTTCCAAAATCTCAGGTTCAGTTAAATAAAAATGAATATCTCTTAAGAACTTCTTAGGCCGGAAATTGTTCTTTATGTTTTGAGTTGGTAATAAGGACACACCATTGTGAACCCCTCATTGCCAGTCTTATTATAGGATTACCATTTTCCCATTGCAAGATGGAAGTGGGTTTTTTGATCATCTTATTTCGATCCTTATCCAAATTAAACACAACTATGATTTCGTGATAGAATGCAGAATTGAGGGTTTTCTTTCATGTCAGTTTATAGTACTGTAACGGCGCTATGCAATCGGATCAATAGCCGTACGAGCTCAACGTACCTGCTGTTTAAGGAAGAACGTGATAAGCAAATTGCCAAAGAGGTGGAGTTTTTCGATACCAGAAATTGCAAATATTAAAAAGCACAAGTAATGGTGAGCGGTACAGTGCCACCCGTAGGTAAGTGTGCACATAATTTACCTGCTTCGATATCGCCCCATATACTGTATCGCTCAAAAGACACCGATGTAGTTTTCCAAATGTTTATTTATTTAAAAAAGTTCCGATAAAGAATCATAATAATGAGCCAAACGAATTATTTCCTTTTCACACATGATAAGATCAAGCCACAATTTATATGCAATTGGGCGAACCTTACCTAAGAATTTGGAACTTGGCCAAGTTAGAACATAAGATTGGTGCTGGCAACTTTGTCAGCAGTTACCTTATTACGTACCATCTCAAAACATTAATCGCTATTTCCGGCCTAGGAAGATTTTGGAAGTTATAGACGATTTTCATATAAATTTATATGGGGCAATATCGAAGCAGGAAGATTGTGCCAATCCTAACATACGGCTGGCATTGGGGCGCTCATTATAAGTTATCCTTAATATTTTAAACATATAATATGACGTATTATTATTTCGAACCTAAAATATACAGAGTTACTATTGCCAAAACACAATACATTATTTCCAAGTATTTGCTGACATGAACAACAAATAAACGAAAAAAACTGGGATGGGATATTTTGTTGTTGTTTTTATAATTTAAATCGTCTTATAGAGGTATACAATGAAAAAAACGGGATGGAATAGAATGGTTTCGTCTAAATAATAATAAAAAAAAAATCCTGGGATGAAAAACTGGAATAACTTCACATGCTTTCGGTCCATAATTTTCTACTCATCATTTTTCCAATTTAAAATGTAAAACGGGATGACAAACATATGTAAGTAGTAGAAATTATTAAGAAGAATTATCTAGATAAATTTTATTGATTTTTTGTAAGATATTACAATTCGTGTATACAATAACCTTGTTTACTGACTAGATTCCAATCAATATATTGTACATTTTTTATGCACTTTGACTAGACTTCTGGGCTGCTCAATTCTAGTCAGATTTTAGTCGGTTGACAAGGAATTTTTTTTGCCAAATACATCATCTATTTGCTCACAGCAACCTTCACACCATACAAGGTGGTAAGCAACCCAGAAATCTAATCAAATTCTATCCTACATGGAGAAGATGAGTCAACGCTAAAATCTGCATTTTGCCAAAAAGCTCATAATTTTGTTTATTAAATCGTAGATTAGAATTCGACGATAATTCCCGAGTCATATTCTGCATCGTAAATTTCCAGAACATCGTTCAAAATGTTTATTAAATTTATAATTTTCTCTTATTAATTGAAGCAAGGACCAAGATCATGTAAGCACCTTGTAAATGGTGACGTACACCGAGTAATCGGTATAAAATTTTGGTGTACAATACTTTTCAGCTGCACGACACTATAGATACATAAATTCTTCAAATCTGCAGTAATCCCCTGACATATAATCATTTTAATTTTTTTTTTATACATTTTTCAACCGATCTGGGTTTTTTGTATTACATGTTAATACAAATAATAAACATTCCCATAGTCTCCACCATGTCTTACAAAAATATATACAAAGATCAAAAATTTTTAAGTCGAGCTAAGACAAAATCTTAAATTGATTTTTGTTATGTATATAAATATTTACTTGTCTCTTGTCTTTGACCGTGCGCGCTCTCTCGCATCGCATTATAGCTCGGCATTGTAATATTTTAACTGCATGCTTCACTAGCGTATACTTGAATATGTAAGCGAGCGAAGTAAAAGGAATTATTTTTTATAGTTAAACAAAACAACAAATTTAAATTTTTAATTACCACGATGTATGTATGCATATTTAATCAGCTGACTATTTAAAGGTTGTTAATTTTATTGTTGTAAATATAATTTCTGTACTAAGATTTATTTATAGAATGTGTGTACACTGCCGTACAGCGAGAAACGTGTGATGTAATATACGTTTAACAAGTGTTTTGAAAATAATTTTGAAAAGTTTTTTTTTATGGCCTGCTCCCCTCGTGTGCACATAATTTGAACGATAATTTCCACGATATTATATATACACAGGAGGTATGAGTTTATAATGTGCCTTACATAAAACTGCAATTTTATTCTAATTAAATGGTAAATTTTATCCACAACAATATTTTAATTTAGTATTTTTGTTATCTATCTGCAGTTTTATTAATTTAGAGTAATAAATTAATTTTCTATTTTCTATCTAAAGTACATACGTACATATATTAAGATTACATTACCTGAATGCTAATTTTCTGTGTTGCCTATGCCATGGTACACAGAATATGAGATTAGGATTGAAATGACATAATAATATAGGTGGAGTTATCTAACCACGCGTTGATTTATGGAACTAAATTAGGTTATCGTTATTCATATTCAGATCCATATTATATTTTGCACTCAGACTATGTAGTGCTAGAGAAAGTGAATAAATTATTAAGTTGTCGTGACTACAATCTGAATAAGTTCGGCGTGGCATTAGCGATTAAAAGGTAAATTCTATGACGAGATATATGCAAAATAAGCAATAAAATCTTGAATGAAATTATCAATCACTAAGACTTCAACTTTCTGTGTACTATAAAATGACATATTTGTATTTGTATGCTAACATTGAATTAACGCAAATCTAAATACATTATATTGAATTTTATGGTATACAATTTCAAAATATTTATTTATATATACGTTTTTTTGCAAATCAGATTTTTATTTGTTGTTTATAAAATCAGTTATTTTTTTGCTGAGTATGCAATTTTATTTTTCGAAAATAAAAAATTTAAATAAACTGATTTTATATTTATGCATGATATTATATTGTATGTGTATGTATATACATTTATGACATCATTGACATAAAGAATTTCAATTTGTTGGAGAATTTATGTAAAAACGATTTTGTGATTGTGACAGAAGTTGTGGAAATTTTTGAAAATTTTTGTGGTTCTATAGAACATACATACTTTAAAGTGGTTTATTTTAGAGTCAGGTGTCCCAGAATATGTTCGGGCATACGAATTTTTATTTTTATATTTTCGTTAATTTATTTCACTGATAACGCAACGTTGCACTACGCACAGTTTTAGACATGCGATATAAGCGTAAATAATGAGATGCCAATTATGCAAAATTTCATCTTGATTGGTTATTAATTTGCCTAGTTCGGTCCAACCTGATCATATTCTAGAACTTTCTAAAATTATTTCAGAATTCCATTTCCATCCGACGTATCCAATTTGGACTACAAATTAATGACAGGTAATGCAGCATGGGCGAACAAAGTGCAATATTACGCAAGGCGACGGAATATAATGAAACTAATTAACACATGATGCAAGATGTCACATGAATAAACAGGATGCAATCTGATATTTCGGGTTATTATTGAGCGGTCATATATTTTTTTAGATCGAGGTGAGGTTAGCGAGACGTTGGAAGTTTGATTTTTAACTAATGAAACATTGAATTCTTTAAATTAAAAAAATCGGTCGTCTCGTCAGAGTGGTCGTTTTATGGTATGGTTATACCACATTTCGTGATATAATGTGTGATATACAATATAAAGAAAATGTCATAGCATGCTTCTGATCAATTTTGGATGAATTTGGCTGAATTATGTCACGTCGTATATTATTGATTAGAATGAAAAAGATCGCAATATCTTTCATCTCGTTTTCACAACTAAAAAAAAACTGTTATGACGTTTGTTTTCAAAATTGATTATGATTCATTAAAACTATATCTATAAAGGTGGTTTCACTGGACTCAAAACCCACACATAGCGAATGAATCCTGGCACGGGCAGCGAAATATAACACTATACGGTCCATTCACGCGTTTTCGCGTGTTTTGTTGTATGTATTTTGAAGGCACAAGAAAATTATAAACGAGCAAATTTTTTTTTTGGTTACATCAAAATATGGTGCTATATACATTAAAAATACAATTTAATAACTTAAAATTTTTATTAATTTTTTTACGGCTACCAGCATTAAGAAAAGTTGATTTAAGAAAAGTGAATTAAAAAACGTGGTATTTGTATGAAAATTTCCACTTATTCTAATTCATATTTTTAACAAATTTTCTGACATAACAAAGGTGTTTTACAAAAACAAATTTAATTTCAAAATAACACCAAAAAGGACGGCAGTGAAGTTTCTAACAAAAAAATATCAAGTTGACGTACATAATAGCATTCCAATTTTATTATTAAACTTCTTTTGTGTATAGTGTTACACTGTTAAAACAAATTTTTTTTATTGAGACAAATATATAAAATCAGACAGAGATGAAAGTGCTATCTCGTTTTAAACAATTATCCGTTTCCGATACTTTTCACATTGGAATTTTATATAAATGTACTATTGAAAACTAAATATTTTAAAAACAATTGAAAAAAAATCGACGCAAGACAAAATTTATTACAATCAGTAACTTCTTCTAACAACTAGTAACTTCCATTATCTCCAGATTACACCAGTAAAACTAATTTAAATTTTGACTATTAACAAAAAGATACCAAGGACTGGATTCTAAGATGTGAAAATCAAGGAAATAGCGATAGTCTTAAACTGTCTGTTTGCCATGTCCCAGCGGTCTCCCCAATTTTCAATTTTTTATTTAATTTGTATGGCATACCGATTTCACCTGCTTGAGAAGTTTATATGTCGACTATGATTATTAGGATCACAGGGATTCTTCTAATTCATCACGAGGTATAAATAGCTCTAGGTACTAAGTAATAAACTGACTACATGTCATGTCCCAGCGGTCTCCTCAATTTTAATTTGTATGACATACCGATGCCATACAGATTAAATTAACAATTTTAAATTGGGGAAACTGCTGGGACATGACAAAACGATAGCTATTGTAACCCGCTGATGACGTCTTAGAAGAATCCCCGTGATCCTCATAATCTTAGTCGACATATAAACTTCTCAAGCAGGTGAAATCGGTATGCCATACAAATTAAATTAAAAATTTTAAATTGGGGAGACCGCTGGGACATAGCAAACAGATAGTTTATGACTATCGCTGTTTCCTTGAATGTCACATCTTAGAATAGTCCTTGGTAATTTTTGGTTAATAGTCAAAATTTAAATTATTTCTGCTGGTGTAATCTGAATGTAATGGAAGTTAGTTAGAAGAAATTACTGATTGTAATAAATTATGTCTTGCGTCGATTTTTTTTTTAGTATTTTTTTTAATTGTTTTTAAAATATTTAGTTTTCAATAGTACATTTATATAAAATTCCAATGTGAAAAATATCGGAAACGGATAATTGTTTAGAACGAGATAGCACTTTCATCTCTGTCTGATTTTATATATTTGTTTCATTAAAAAAAAAAATTGTTTTAACAGTGTAACACTAATACACAAAAGAAGTTTAATAATCCAAACATAATTACTTTAAAATTAAGAAATCGGGAGTACGTTATATATATGGTAAACGGGTCTAGTAGGTTTTATCACTTGAAACTATTTTACTGACTTGATGGCATATTATAAAAATCCTTTAAACATTTCATCGTTTCAAAGCATGTATTTTTTTCAAAAATTTCCACTCGAAACTTTTATAAGAAATTATTTTTACAGTGTAACACGAATACAATGATATATTTGTTATTTGTTAAAAACTTCACGCCCGTCCAGTAAGGTATATTTTATGTCATTTTACATATATATTTTTTAATTCATTTTCAAAATGACTTTAAGCAAAAAAAAATCCTAAAAATTAAAAATCTGGTTAACTGAGTGTTCCGGTTAATTGGATGCCAGATAATCGGGCTTTTACTGTAATATGAGAAATAAAGCCATCAGAACTTTTCAACTAATGCTTTCATTAATGAAAATGTACAAAAAATAATTTCAAATCTCAAAATGAATTAAAAAAATGAATATGATAGGGAAAAAATTCCTAAAGATTAAATTTCCGGTTAATTGAGTGTTCCAGTTAATTGGAAAGCCACTCAAAACTTTCAACTATAGTGCTTTCATTAATGAAAATGTGTCATGTTTGTATGACAAATCTTATTTAACGTCAGCTCTGTACTAGGCATGGCCCAGCTATTTTTGAAAATCTTAAGTATGAAGTTTCATGGTTTCACCCCTCCCCTCCCCATCTGTTAATCAGTCTAACCTATAGATGGGATACAGGCAGAGAGGCAGAGACAGATACAGAAACTCACAGAATTATTTAATATCTTGAGGAATTATTTGAAATTTATACACACATGCCTTTAAACATTGTTGTATTAAATATGACAATTGCAAAGCAACCTTGGACCCTGAATGAGAGAAATGACTATTTTTTCACTTAAATTTGGCCTCTACTAATCCATCTGGGCGGATTTACAAACGGAGTGAAACTTCCTTTTTCCATAAACTTTAAAAAACATGAAAAAAATATTTTCTTAACCTTCTAAAAAAGCTAACACCCTAATTTCACAATTCTCTCGATGTACATAACAAATTCAGTATATTTAATGTAAGTATTGAAAAAAATCAACATGTATTTTAAAAAGACGCTTCTGTAATCTTCTTTCCCAAATTGAGCTCGCAATCTTAAATGTTGTGCTCATGAAATCATATTTAAGGTTTTACCTCAGAATTCTTGTTAATGTTAATGTGTAGCTTCAGGTCGCTCAACTGTTGCCATCATATATAGTGAAACCGTCGCCAATATAACTTCAAGATATTATAAAATTCAACAGATTTATACGTGATTTTACTCAACATTTTGCAAACATGTTGGTCGACCCGAAAGCGCCTAATGAAAAGAAAAGAGACAAAATTAGGATATTTATCCTCAACCTCGATTATTTATAATAAAACAGGTTTGATTACAACTATTGGTACGCAGCCTTAATGTTAAAACTAGTTACCATTAGCGATGAAACCGAATTAAATGATAGAAATTTGTTGGTTTTTATTTGTAGTCAAATTTTAAGTGCGTTAATGAGGATGTTGTCCAGGTTGGCCATGACTCACTATAATGATGCATTTAACAGCAAGTGTTGTAAAAACGTAAGTTTTTAGTATCAAATTTATACTTTTTTGGCTCCTAGGATAATAAAACGGTCACATAATAGCTATACAGTAACTTTATCAGACTAACTAACGTAAAATAAAGCAAAATATTGAAAAAAAAATTAATATCATTTCCTAGGTTGTCGACGTTGTTGACATTGTCGACGACTGGGATGCTAAACATCGCTACGTAATCAACGTAATAGATGACTAGATGACTAAAAGAAAAACACCAGCATTCGTATGAAATCGCCGAAACCTAGATGCACGGAAACCAAATCCTAAAAGCATATATAGATTGTCCTTGGTCTAAGAATCTACACTAATAAGATACAGGCCAACAATAGAGATTTCATTACATTACCCGAAACCGCGATGAACAAGAACCATATATTAAAAGCACTTGTCAGTAGCCATTGGCCTACAGTATTATAAAAACAACCGGTCGTTCGTATGAAATAATTCGAATTAAATAAATATAATCTATAATAAAGTCAGATATTGAAATCAAAATACTAAAAGTACTTTTGATTTTACAGGGACAGATTAGGTTATGTCATCTGCATAAGCAATCACTGGTTTTACCTATACATTTGACTAGTTCAACTATTCCTGCTTAATGTAGTAGTCCCACTTCTTTAGACACGCACAAACGTTGTCACACTTTTATAGGTACGTCTCAAAATCGGGGAATTTTACTAAGTAAAGTTCTTTGTTAAATTATAATTTATGTATTTTATTTTTATTTCGCTGACATCCCATACAGGGATTTGGCCGCATTAAAGAGGTTACATTATCAGGTTGTTTTCAGATTAATAATAATTGATGAGAGGGGCGTTTCGATGGGATCCTGTTGTCGCCATATCTCCGTCTACAACGCGCCCCTATATATATACAATAATCTATATATATATATCGTTCGTAGTAAGACGTACAAAGCTGTATCTAGGCAGACATTCTCTTTAAACACTGAGGTTGGGCAAGGCCCACTTTTTGTCTCCAACAATAACTAAAATGTAAACGTCCAACAACCTTTCTAAAGATGTATAAGAAAGAAAAATTCGTTGACTCTTTACTTTCTTGACAATAACTAAGATTAATCAGATAATCATCATAAGATCATTCAATGAGAATGAAAATAAGAATAAGAATTAGAATGAGAAGCTGCGGAAATTTTAATTTTACAAATTTTAGTTTTGTTTTATTTGTACCAAGAGCAACCCAAAAATCGTATTAGTAATTGGGGCGATATTTTGAAGGTATATAGGATGAAAAAAGGGAATGGTCTAATAATTGGATTTTTTTTTCACGGTTATAATCATCACATCGGTGAAAATATTTGTTTCATATGAAAAGATTATAACATAAATTTTCATTCTCGATGAAAAAAAATAAAAGCTTCTCAGCGATTAACAAAAAAAAATCAAACTTTTCACAACTTTTTCATTTTCGAATAAACTATGTACCACTAAAGCAAAGACCGAATTAAAATTTTCCATTTCAGATTTCACGGTATCAAAAATTTCGTTTAACTCGCACTGCGTACTAAGCTTATTTAAAAACAATCAATCGCGAGACAACCCCGATTAGGCAAAATCATCTTGCCAGTCACTGACCGCACGCATGCATAACTTCTCTTCATTATATATGTCTCAACATTGTAATCACGTATATTAAATTACTATAGTGAAAAGCGCATAGCAGGTATCAATTCTTTTGCTATAATTTTCGCTCAACCAACAAACAAATGAAACAAATGAATTGCATTTTAAATTGTAACCCTCATAGTAAATACATATACTCAAAAATCGACTCTAGCCATAGTTAGTAGAATTAAATATATTTAGATATCTATACTGTAGTCAGTCACAAAAGTCTACTTACACCACTAAAATTTGCAAACTCGCCGAAATAAATAAAACGAACTAAATAGTGTAGTATTAATCACATAATATATTTAAACAAAATAAATTATTATTGGACAAAAAAAAAATTAAAAAAAATTAAAAAAATTCATAAAATTTATATCACAAAAGTCTACATATAGTAAATAAAACCAAAAGGATCATGTTCAGACACATTAAAGTACTAAAATTAGCATTTAGTTGGGCCACCATTAGACTCCACTAACAGCGTTTAGTCACCAGGTTCTTAGTAACCGCTGACGAAATTTCAGCCCATGCAATCGGCCCGTGCCTTCATTAACGCATTTTTTGCAAATTCAAGCCTTTTCTGATTATTTATAACTGGCTTTTCCTTGGAACTCTTCCATTAATCCCTTCGTTTTGAAAAATTCGACGAACTGTTCCGGGATGAACATTCTTAGCACTAATCCTCGGATTGGATGCCATTTTTTAACTATGCTTCGAACATCCTGTGCGTTAAAATTTTTAGGATGCGTTATTTATTTTGAATAATTCCTCCGTTATCAAAATTTTGTACTATTGTTCGTATGATTGCTCGACTTTTATCTATAATTTTAGATATTTCATTATAGCTCTTATTCTGTTCCCTTAGCTTTATTATTAGATTTCGTATTTCGTTTGACACTTCCGTTCGATGCACCATTTTTTAATGCCAAAGACGAAAATTATTTCTGACTCAAGACGAATGCAAAGTTAATACTGAAAGTGTCGATAGACGTGCCAATAATAATTTTATTTGTTTAAATATATTATTTAATTAATATTACAATATTTAGTTCGTTTCATTTATCTCGGTTTTGCAAATTTTAGTGATGTATATAGATTTTTGTGAAGGACTGTATATCGTTGATAAAAATCGAAAACAGCATATATCCATTATATTGCAAGCAAGCAGCATCCATATTATTGTTTAATTTATGATATTATTCGTTTGTAAAGAAAAAGTTGGCGTTTTGTCTAGTTTTTTACATACCATTTAAAAAGCTGGTGTAATTTTGGAGCATTTCAAACCATATATTTTTAAAACTGCAGCACAATCTTTACATTACTTTACTCAATTTTACTTTCTTTTACACAGTAAAATCATGAAAATTGTCGACCTTGAGATTTTTGTAGATTTACTATTCCGTTATATAGCAGTAGTCAAAAAAGCTAGTTTTTAAAAAATCTCTGTGTGTCTACACATCGTGTGTCTCAGGGTGAAATTTCATACTTAAGCGCTTTCACAAATTTGGAGATTGCAGTGATTTTTGACTGAAATCGGTTCTTCGAAAGTGACAGTTTCCATAGGAGCTTGCACTTTTTTGTAAATACTTTGATAAGTATATCATTTACGAGAAGTCCAGATCAATTTTCCAAAAATTTAAGCTGAGAGGCTCGTAATCAAGCATTTTACATAAATTGAGAGATCCCAGTGATTTGCTGAAATCTGTCCACTGGAAAACGGAAGCTTCCATAAAAGATTTTTCGTGTTTTATACAAATATTCTACATCGGTGCCGTAGTTCTTGAGTTTTTCGTTTGAAATTCTTCTATGGAAGCTGTCACCTTAGGTGGACCGAATTGTACCCCAACACTTCTCACGACCCCTGAATCATAAGTGTTAATTTTTATTAAAATCAGATTAGTGATTGTTAAGATAATAATCTTCTATGGATGCTGCCACTTCTGGTAGACCGATTTCAACTAAACCTTACAGAGACACTCCTCACTACCCATAGAACATATATTAAAATATTTTTATCAAAAGCGATGCAGTCATAAACATAGTGGCCTAAGCCCCTACTCGAAGAAAGCGCACGGTGATGAAGAATTTCCTAAAGCTTGCCTAAATTTAAAATCATTTGATAGTATTAGTGAACCTTTCAATTATTCTTATAATAAAGCATTCAACAAAATAATTGAATATGACGATAAAAAAACTACTAGTAATAATTATTAACAAGCGAGAGCTTTAATAAAGAAAAATAATTGTTAATAAATCTTAAATAAACAAATAATAAAAAAATAATGATTTTATTGAAAATTATTATTCAAACTAAAACGTCACCGAAGAACTGAAATGTACTCGAAGTTCAATTAAATCATTCTGCATTCATAATTTTCCCTTGCTTCGAAGACTTCGAAGGCATCAATAAGAGAATATTTGTAGATGGATCAATCTACAAATATCAATAAGCAAATATTTGGCCAGTTTAAGCCACGCAAAAAGTTTCAAGAAAATCTATTGGAGATTTGGGGGTAAAATTTGATCAAAACCCCAAGAGTTGAATTGTAGATCAATTAAATCGTTTTGCATTGATAGTTTTGATTTCCTAAACTACCTTAGGCTTCGAAGGCATCTGAGTTTAAGCCGTGCAAGAAGTTTCAAGAAAATCTCTTGGGGATTTGGGGGTAAAATTTGATCAAAACCCCAACAATTGAATTGTAGATCAATTAAATCGTTTTGCATTCATAGTTTTGATTTCCTAAACTACCTTAGACTTCGAAGGCATCTGAGTTTAAGCCGTGCAAGAAGTTTCAAGAAAATCTCTTGAGGATTTGGGGATAAAATTTGATCAAAACCCCAAGAATTTAATTGTAGATCAATTGAATCGTTTTGCATTCAAAATTTTGCTTTCCTAAACTACCTTAAGCTTCTAAGAGATCAATAAGCGAATATTTGTAGATGGATAATGGCCAGTTTAAGCCGTGCAAAAAGTTTCAAGAACATCTCTTGGGGATTTGGGGGTAAAATTTGATCAAAACCCCAAGAATTGAATTGTAGATCAATTGAATCGTTTTGCATTCATAGTTTTTCTTTCCTAAACTACCTTAGGCTTCTAAGAGATCAATAAGCGAATATTTGTAGATGGATATTGGCCAGTTTAAGCCGTGCAAAAAGTTTCAAGAAAATCTCTTGGGGATTTGGGGATAAAATTTGGTCAAAACCCCAAGAACTGAATTGTAGATCAAATAAATCGTTTTGCATTCAAAATTTGATTTCCTAAACTACCTTAGGCTTCGAAGGCATCTGAGCTTAAGCCATGCAAAAAGTTTCAAGAAAATCTCTTGAGGATTTGGGGATAAAATTTGGTCAAAACCCTCAGAATTGAATTGTAGATCAATTGAATCGTTTTGCATTCAAAATTTTGCTTTCCTAAACTACCTTAAGCTTCTAAGAGATCAATAAGCGAATATTTGTAGATGGATATTGGCCAGTTTAAGCCGTGCAAAAAGTTTCAAGAAAATCTCTTGGGGATTTGAGGGTAAAATTTGATCAAAACCCCAAGAATTGAATTGTAGATCAATTGAATCGTTTTGCATTCAAAATTTTGCTTTCCTAAACTACCTTAAGCTTCTAAGAGATCAATAAGCGAATATTTGTAGATGGATATTGGCCAGTTTAAGCCGTGCAAAAAGTTTCAAGAAAATCTCTTGGGGATAAAATTTGGTCAAAACCCCAAGAATTGAATTGTAGATCAGTTAAATCGTTTTGCATTCAAAATTTGATTTCCTAAACTACCTTAGGCTTCAAAGGCATCTGAGTTTAAGCCGTGCAAAAAGTTTTAAGAAAATCTCTTGAGTATTTGGGGATAAAATTTGATCAAAACCCCAAGAATTGAATTGTAGATCAATTGAATCGTTTTGCATTCAAAATTTTGCTTTCCTAAACTACCTTAAGCTTCTAAGAGATCAATAAGCGAATATTTGTAGACGGATTTTGACCAGTTTAAGCCGTGCAAAAAGTTTCAAGAAAATCTCTTGAAGATTTGGGGATAAAATTTGGTCAAAACCCCAAGAATTGAATTGTAGATCAATTGAATCGTTTTGCATTCATAGCTTTTCTTTCCTAAACTACCTTAGACTTCGAAGGAATCAATAAGCGAATATTTGTAGATGTATATTAGCCAGTTTAGGCCATGCAAAAAGTTTCAAGAAAATTCCTTGGGGATTTGAGGGTAAAATTTGATCAAAACCCCAAGAATTGAATTGTAGATCAATTGAATCGTTTTGCATTCAAAATTTTGCTTTCCTAAACTACCTTAAGCTTCTAAGAGATCAATAAGCGAATATTTGTAGATGGATATTGGCCAGTTTAAGCCGTGCAAAAAGTTTCAAGAAAATCTCTTGGGGATTTGGGGATAAAATTTGGTCAAAACCCCAAGAATTGAATTGTAGATCAAATAAATCGTTTTGCATTCAAAATTTTGCTTTCCTAAACTACCTTAAGCTTCTAAGAGATCAATAAGCGAATATTTCTAGATGAATATTGACCAGTTTAAGCCGTGCAAAAAGTTTCAAGAAAATCTCTTGGGGATTTGAGGGTAAAATTTGATCAAAACCCCAAGAATTGAATTGTAGATCAATTGAATCGTTTTGCATTCAAAATTTTGCTTTCCTAAACTACCTTAAGCTTCTAAGAGATCAATAAGCGAATATTTGTAGATGGATATTGACCAGTTTAAGCCGTGCAAAAAGTTTCAAGAAAATCTCTTGAGGATTTGAGGGTAAAATTTGATCAAAACCCCAAGAATTGAATTGTAGATCAATTGAATCGTTTTGCATTCAAAATTTTGCTTTCCTAAACTACCTTAAGCTTCTAAGAGATCAATAAGCGAATATTTGTAGATGGATATTGGCCAGTTTAAGCCGTGCAAAAAGTTTCAAGAAAATCTCTTGGGGATTTGGGGATAAAATTTGGTCAAAACCCCAAGAATTGAATTGTAGATCAAATAAATCGTTTTGCATTCAAAATTTTGCTTTCCTAAACTACCTTAAGCTTCTAAGAGATCAATAAGCGAATATTTGTAGATGGATATTGGCCAGTTTAAGCCGTGCAAAAAGTTTCAAGAAAATCTCTTGGGGATTTGGGGATAAAATTTGGTCAAAACCCCAAGAATTGAATTGTAGATCAAATAAATCGTTTTGCATTCAAAATTTGATTTCCTAAACTACCTTAGGCTTCGAAGGCATCTGAGTTTAAGCCGTGCAAAAAGTTTTAAGAAAATCTCTTGAGTATTTGGGGGTAAAATTTGATCAAAACCCCAAGAATTGAATTGTAGATCAATTGAATCGTTTTGCATTCAAAATTTTGCTTTCCTAAACTACCTTAAGCTTCTAAGAGATCAATAAGCGAATATTTGTAGATGGATATTGACCAGTTTAAGCCGTGCAAAAAGTTTCAAGAAAATCTCTTGAGGATTTGAGGGTAAAATTTGATCAAAACCCCAAGAATTGAATTGTAGATCAATTGAATCGTTTTGCATTCAAAATTTTGCTTTCCTAAACTACCTTAAGCTTCTAAGAGATCAATAAGCGAATATTTGTAGATGGATATTGGCCAGTTTAAGCCGTGCAAAAAGTTTCAAGAAAATCTCTTGGGGATTTGGGGATAAAATTTGGTCAAAACCCCAAGAATTGAATTGTAGATCAAATAAATCGTTTTGCATTCAAAATTTGATTTCCTAAACTACCTTAGGCTTCGAAGGCATCTGAGTTTAAGCCGTGCAAAAAGTTTTAAGAAAATCTCTTGAGTATTTGGGGGTAAAATTTGATCAAAACCCCAAGAATTGAATTGTAGATCAATTGAATCGTTTTGCATTCAAAATTTTGCTTTCCTAAACTACCTTAAGCTTCTAAGAGATCAATAAGCGAATATTTGTAGATGGATATTGACCAGTTTAAGCCGTGCAAAAAGTTTCAAGAAAATCTCTTGAGGATTTGAGGGTAAAATTTGATCAAAACCCCAAGAATTGAATTGTAGATCAAATAAATCGTTTTGCATTCAAAATTTTGCTTTCCTAAACTACCTTAAGCTTCTAAGAGATCAAGAAGCGAATATTTGTAGATGGATATTGGCCAGTTTAAGCCGTGCAAAAAGTTTCAAGAAAATCTCTTGGGGGTTTGGGGATAAAATTTGGTCAAAACCCTAAGAATTGAATTGTAGATCAATTGAATCGTTTTGCATTCAAAATTTTGCTTTCCTAAACTACCTTAAGCTTCTAAGAGATCAATAAGCGAACATTTGTAGATGGATATTGACCAGTTTAAGCCGTGCAAAAAGTTTCAAGAAAATCTCTTGAGGATTTGAGGGTAAAATTTGATCAAACCCCAAGAATTGAATTGTAGATCAATTGAATCGTTTTGCATTCAAAATTTTGCTTTCCTAAACTACCTTAAGCTTCTAAGAGATCAATAAGCGAATATTTATAGATGGATATTGACCAGTTTAAGCCGTGCAAAAAGTTTCAAGAAAATCTCTTGAGGATTTGAGGGTAAAATTTGATCAAAACCCCAAGAATTGAATTGTAGATCAATTGAATCGTTTTGCATTCAAAATTTTGCTTTCCTAAACTACCTTAAGCTTCTAAGAGATCAATAAGCGAATATTTGTAGATGGATATTGGCCAGTTTAAGCTGTGCAAAAAGTTTCAAGAAAATCTCTTGGGGATTTGGGGATAAAATTTGGTCAAAACCACAAGAATTGAATTGTAGATCAAATAAATCGTTTTGCATTCAAAATTTTGCTTTCCTAAACTACCTTAAGCTTCTAAGAGATCAATAAGCGAATATTTGTAGATGGATATTGGCCAGTTTAAGCCGTGCAAAAAGTTTCAAGAAAATCTCTTGGGGGTTTGGGGATAAAATTTGGTCAAAACCCTAAGAATTGAATTGTAGATCAATTGAATCGTTTTGCATTCAAAATTTTGCTTTCCTAAACTACCTTAAGCTTCTAAGAGATCAATAAGCGAATATTTGTAGATGGATATTGACCAGTTTAAGCCGTGCAAAAAGTTTCAAGAAAATCTCTTGAGGATTTGAGGGTAAAATTTGATCAAACCCCAAGAATTGAATTGTAGATCAATTGAATCGTTTTGCATTCAAAATTTTGCTTTCCTAAACTACCTTAAGCTTCTAAGAGATCAATAAGCGAATATTTATAGATGGATATTGACCAGTTTAAGCCGTGCAAAAAGTTTCAAGAAAATCTCTTGAGGATTTGAGGGTAAAATTTGATCAAAACCCCAAGAATTGAATTGTAGATCAATTGAATCGTTTTGCATTCAAAATTTTGCTTTCCTAAACTACCTTAAGCTTCTAAGAGATCAATAAGCGAATATTTGTAGATGGATATTGACCAGTTTAAGCCGTGCAAAAAGTTTCAAGAAAATCTCTTGAGGATTTGAGGGTAAAATTTGATCAAAACCCCAAGAATTGAATTGTAGATCAATTGAATCGTTTTGCATTCAAAATTTTGCTTTCCTAAACTACCTTAAGCTTCTAAGAGATCAATAAGCGAATATTTGTAGATGGATATTGGCCAGTTTAAGCCGTGCAAAAAGTTTCAAGAAAATCTCTTGGGGATTTGGGGATAAAATTTGGTCAAAACCCCAAGAATTGAATTGTAGATCAAATAAATCGTTTTGCATTCAAAATTTGATTTCCTAAACTACCTTAGGCTTCGAAGGCATCTGAGTTTAAGCCGTGCAAAAAGTTTTAAGAAAATCTCTTGAGTATTTGGGGGTAAAATTTGATCAAAACCCCAAGAATTGAATTGTAGATCAATTGAATCGTTTTGCATTCAAAATTTTGCTTTCCTAAACTACCTTACGCTTCTAAGAGATCAATAAGCGAATATTTGTAGATGGATATTGACCAGTTTAAGCCGTGCAAAAAGTTTCAAGAAAATCTCTTGAGGATTTGAGGGTAAAATTTGCTCAAAACCCCAAGAATTGAATTGTAGATCAATTGAATCGTTTTGCATTCAAAATTTTGCTTTCCTAAACTACCTTAAGCTTCTAAGAGATCAATAAGCGAATATTTGTAGATGGATATTGGTCAGTTTAAGCCATGCAAAATGTTTTAAGGAATTCTCTTGAGGATTTGGGGGTAAAATTTTATCAATGTATTTGAAGTCATCAATTCTTGGGGTTTTGATTAAATCTTACCCCAAAATCCTCAAGAGATTTTCTTGAAACTATCTGCATGGCTTAAACTGACCAATATCTATCTTAAAATATTCGCTTATTGATTACTTCGTCTATGGCAGTTTAGGAATGCAAAATTTTGACTGCAAATAAAATCAAATATTTCACGAGTATACAATAAAAAATGAAGCTGTATATTTCAGTCAATATTGTGGATATGCTTATTTTCAAGTTTTCGTAGGCGGGGCAAATGACAATTTTTTTCCATAATCTAATATAGTAAATTTATTTTTTTATTCCGATTTATTAAAACCTATTGCGTTGATCAAATTCCTTGGACAAGCTTTGGATCATCATTTAATCAATCGTTCATCGTGTAGTTAATCTATTTTGTGTAATATATTCACTAATAGTTAGATATATTTTTAGTTTTAGGAAAGACTTCACATTTCTATATGGCCTGTAAAATTTTTGCTAAACTATGCCTAATTTTTGGTTTTTATTTTTGAGGAATATTTTAGGAAAAATTTCACACCCATGGAGCGCACTATTCCTTAATTAAACATTGATAACTAGAAATTATTAGTTATGCTAAATCGTAGGTAAAAAGTTTAGATATAACGTTCAATAAACCACACTATTGAACCAGTTCAACATACATCTAAGTTGGATCACTGGTATTCAAATCCCCAGCGCGCAATTAAAGGCCGGCTCAAACTTGTAAAAAGAAAATCAGATGTTGGCACATATTTACTCCTCCATTGACTGTTTTATTGAAACGATCCAATCAATATCTTAATTCAATAAATATTGTAACGGATTACTAAAATTAATTAAAATTTCTTCACTTAATTTAAAATAAAATCAGTGAACACCATTCATTCATTGTCTATAACTGCCATACCGTAACCATTATAATATTGTTAAATTATATCAATTGAATATATTTCCATAAATCGATAAATCATCCGACTGTTAAATTAAAAATCTATTTAAAATATTGGTTGAATGATTTTAGATTATGCTCTCATCTAAACATAAACATGATTTTGAATGTTGGCATGGTGAATTATTTATCTTTCCGACGGTGGCCTGAACTTTACTGATTAGAAAAAGGTTCCGCGTACATCCACATGTATATGTAAAATGTGTTTACGTGTAGAACCAGAGTAGGTCAACTGTATAAAATAAAAATATGAAATCCTTTATAAGTATGATGATGACATTATCTGCTTTTAGTTCAAATCAAATGATTTAACTACTTGTTATTTTATGTACGCACGCACTTTTTATTAACTTCTTCCTTTTGGTCTTATATTATTTAGCATCAAACATATAAGAAAGCGCATATTCGTCTTCAATCATAAATTCATATAAATAGAATTTTTATAGGATAGATTATTACTCGTATTTTTTAGCGCCAATTGAATTGATTATAATTGCTGATATATAATAATATTGTCTGCATTTTAATTAATGCAATGCACATAAATATCATAAAATAATTTTTATTATTCATATTTAGCGGAATGTTATCTTATCAGTTTGTATACGCGATACTTAACGTTTTATAACCTAAAAAAATGTTATTTACTTTAATATATTATATCAACAAAAAAAGTATAAAATTTACGTACTCTGACTTCTACGTTTTTTTAATTTACTCGATGATTTGCCCATTTTTACGGTGTAATTTATTAGGTAATCCCAGAATTTGCAATTTTTGTTATATGTATGTATAGAGGTATGACTCAAAACAGAATTAGTATATTAGAAATTAATCACTTTAGATTTTAACACTTTTTTATTTTGCATTATTTTGGCTATAAATTAGCACTGTAATTATAACAGGTGATAATGTAGAAACTATTACATAAAACAGCACAAACACGAAACACAACTTTCAACACACAAAACTATTATTTGATTAAAATATTTATAAAATTCTGGTTGAATTTGGTATGAAACCGGTTGTTTCAAACGAATTAATAAACACTGGAGATTTGTATGATATGCAATTGTAATTTTATATCGGGGACGAGGAAAGTTCGATACCCCGATCGGTGTAAGGCTTAATTTGTAATTAATCACAAATCTTCACAACTATTATGATTTCACTATAATAATTTATATACGTATTATTAATTAATTAGCCTATCATTTATTTTTATATCTCAATGCCCATTTACGGCCGTGCACCCAACAAGAACCACACTATAAATTTCCACCTTAAAGACAACACTTTTTCTTTCACCACAACACTACGTTATGCTTATCTATGCTCATTAGCTATATGGAAAGCATATCTTATTATTTTTATTGACTATATGAAGATCGTATACTAACGATCAATTATAACATTTTTTTTTAATTTAGATATCGCACCATAAAAGAATTTCCATAAATGAAAAATAATTTCCCATAAAATATATATTATGTGTGAAAAACGATCATTGCGATCATCACTACAAAAACAATTTCAAATTTATACCACACACAAGACACAAACTATGTCACCGTATAAAGTAAACATATATATATTATATAGTCGTATATAAGAAACTGATAAGAAAAATAAATAAATAAAACAAAACAACGTGCGCGTCTACATTCAAATCGCGTTAATATTAAACTGAAATTAAAATTAAAAAAAAATTTAAAATTCTATTTCGTGCAGAGAATTTAATTTACTTCTCAGTTACGTTTGTTTTGTGCGCGCGAGCTTACGCGAATTTGTATTACGTTATTGTTGTTGTTGTTATACGGTTTTGATCGTTGCGCGATCTACTGAGATATTGAATTAATTTTATAAAATGTTAACGCTAAATACATGCGGCTTACATTTAATCGTAATAATAATATAGGAAATGATCGATCGGTTAATCGCGATCTACGCGGAGAAATGAGAAATAGAATAAAACATTTTATGTGTAATTATCACCACTCTATATTGATCGGTAGTTTGTTATGCTTATGTTATGTTTATGTTGAGCGCTTATGTGAAAAGATCATAATATTTTGATTGGAATTGAATGAGGTATTGTGTTTTGAAATTTTATCGGAATTCATTGATCTTTCGGAATTCAACTTTTTATTTGTTTGTCATGGGTAAATTCGATAAAATTTAATGTAATTCGATTCATTCATTTAAGAATCGATTTTAAGATTGGATTTTAATATTTCTACTTACTTTGCTGTATTTCGAGAATTCGACCACTTTGTAATCTAATCTCAACATAACTGTAAATAACTACGTCCCTTAAGCAAACAGAACCCACACGGCAGAACATTACAAGATAGTATGGATAATTATAAGATAATTTAATGCTCTATTAAACAGTTTTGGGCTCCATCCCTTCCAACTAAGACGCGGGTTCTGCTAGTATTAGAAAAAGTTAGCAGAACCCATGTCAAAACACGATTTAAAAACAATTGGAAAATTAAAGGATAATTTTAGGCTAATTGAATGCCCTACTTTAATTTTTTTATTATGCTCGCTCTAGGAAAAAAGTAAGGCTTTTATAACTTAAAAGCTAACATAAACCAAAATCGAAAATTGGATCGATAATCAAATTCGAAAGCTAAACAAGATCAGTTGACAAACAAATAGTTTTAGGCTCATTATGGCCTAAGCAAATGGTACAATAAACAATTTTAGGCTCCACTCGTTCTTGTCCAAAATTCAGTTAATTTTATCGAAAAGCTAACAGAACCCAATTCAAAAATTGGACCAAAACCGAAATTAGAACGCAAAACATGAACAATTGACATACAAATAATTTGTATGTCAATTGATCAATGTACCTTAGGCCATTATGAGCCTAAAGTTATTTGTTTGTCAACTGATCTTGTTTTGCGTTCTAATTACGGTTTTGGTTCGATTTTCGATTTGGGTTCTGCTAGCTTTTAGGTTAAATGAACTGAACTTTGAATAAGAACGAGTGGAGACCAAAATCGTTTATTTTTACCACGTTCTTCTTAACTTGTTTTCTTGACTGTCTATCTGTTTGGATCAAAATTTGAGGTCGAAATTTGAAGCACATATCATCATTCGATTTCGCTGAAATTTTATTCACTTGGTTGATTCACCTGACAATTTCATATTATTAAACATTCGAAACAAAAATCTAATACAAATTTCAGAAAACTGTTATTAATATTTCACGGTTGGCGTAAATAAAACTTTCATCGTAAAATATTCACCATCATAGTTGCTGTGCGAGCTGTAAAACAAAAATAGAAAAATGTCACAATTTTTCGTGTATCGTGTAGAAATCGTGTATCTGGTAAAAATTGGTGAAATTTTGGCATAGCGTTGCTCATTCAAACCATTGACTCCTTTTGGGAAAAAATAAAATCATGAAAATTTGTTGTCTGCCTCCTTTTCATGATTAATATTAACAATATTATCTCTTATTTTCGAACAATTTTATTGACATTTGAACTTTCAACAAGTTCATCTTCAACATCTGGTTGAACAACATCAATTGAAGCCATGACATATGTCTTCGACCTTTATTGTGAGTTAAAGGCTTGCCTCATGAACGTGCATCAGTAAAGCTATATTTACCATCATAATGCATGAGACCTAAAGATTTGGAGTGTGCAATTATAACTCCTGCAATATGCTCTGAAAACTCTTATCCATTAAATTTCCATATGACATAGCCAATAATCGTCATATTCAAGAGAAAATGATTTCTCATACATAAGAAAATCATCTTTAATCACATCTAAATTCAACAAATTTTAGCATCCACTTATTGGAATATGATGTGCTCTTCCGTTATTTTCGTCAGTCATATGCCGTATCAAAGCATATATTTCATTTCCCGCATACATATTGCTACTCAATATGTTTGTGTTCTATTGACTTGGAGAAATAATAACAGCCCTTACAATGTTTGCAAGAACCATTGCAAAGCACTGAACACCAGCGTATCCAGACTGGAAAATTTCGCTATTGTTTTGATTCCAAGTAGCTCTAACAATTCTTGAAATGTTAACATTTCAATCGAGAGCAACGTATAGGCATTTCGTATTTCTACTTCATTACCTTGTTCATGAATAACATGTTCGTTGTGCTGTCAATGTTCAGATGGAATGACACGAATAATGTCTTGTGGATGAAGTCTGGCAAAATGATTGATCGTGACATCTTTATATAGCGTGTTATTTGCAATGAACCAACGGAGTTCGGAATAAATGCGATCTCGGGATATTGTGTAGTCCCGTGAGACATTCAAGTTCTTGAGGGTCTCAGTCACTACTACAATACCAGCGTCATTGCTAGCTCTTTGCAGCATATTAGGAAGCTTCTCCTTAACCTCAAAAATGTCGAGAGCAAAAAGCGTAGCATGTCCCTTGAAGCACGACTGGCCAAAGCGGCCGTCAAATTTGATGACTTTAATGAACAAAAGTCTCTGTTCAGACTGTGTCAAACATTGAATTACATCAGGGATGACACCTGAATCTAAATTGTTCCAGTAAGCCTTAGGTGGATTCTCATTCTTGCGACTGTTTTTAAGATGTGTATTACATCGATGGCAAAGAACAAGAAAAATTTTGCTTGCAAGCTCCACAGGTATAGATAAGGCTTAGCAGTCACCAAATGGTAGTTTACTACCTGATTTGGATAACACTACTTAGTGCAGATTTCACAAGTTTTATCACAGAAGATGTTTATTGCTCGATAAAACTCTTCTGTGCTTGAAGAATATTGAGCATATGATTCTCGAAGGCGACTCAATCGTTCACTGTGCTCTTGTTCAGTTTCATTAGCACTAGCATGCGAGTGCAGTACTCGATCACACCAAAACGCGCATTTCGTTCCTGATCTGTCTCATTAGCTCTAGCGTGAGAGTGCAATACTCGATCACGCTCCAATCGAGCAATGCAAGATTCAAAATTCGTACAACTAAAAACGTGGGGCGCATTTTAGAAAAGAAAATTGATAAATGTGATTTAGGTAACTTCTTATGGTATTTTTTAGAACATTTTGCTAGCTTAGAACCTTCCTGTACCTAATTTATGATTAAGGTGTATGTGTCCCGAGTGAACACTAACGTATTTGTCTAATAAATATCTATGTTGTAAGGATGACTATTGACATGCTTTACGTCTACATGTCATTAGTCATTCTTACAACTAGACATTTACTAAACAAATACATCAAGTGTCCACTCGGGTGTGTGATAAAATAAATTAGGGAATTATAATTTTTTATTAAGCTTTGCTTCTAAATATTGTTCTCGATATTCAATCTTATACGAAATATGCAAGGTATACGAGAGATTTTGACGAGAGTTGACAAATATAAGATGCTAGTATCTAAGCCCTTAACTGCGTAATGTAAGGACGGAAAAAGCGAACTGCGAATGAGTTGGGTGTGTTCCGGCCCCAGAACAGATTGAAAAACAAATTAAAAAAAAACCCTAAATTTTCACATTAAGTACACCAAGAACTTATTTTTTTTTTATAAAGAATTGATTTACGGAACTTTTACTTTTTTTAAATTAATAGCAATTTCATATATGATATCAATTTTAAACTTAATAAACACATTTTTATTAATCACTTGTTTTTTGTTTCGCAAAATATTTTGAATATTTATCAAAAAGTTTAAAAAATCACTCGATCGATTTCGATTTTTACCCAGTAGATACTCCTGATGATGACCTAACAAGTCGAAATCGATCGAGTGATTTTTTAAACTTTTTGAAAAATATTCAAAATATTCTGCGAAACAAAAAACAAGTGATTAATAAAAATGTGTTTATTAAGTTTAAGTGTGTTTCGCCAAGTGCCTACGGCAAATAGCGTAAAAAGATATCAATTTTCTTTTCTAAAATGCGCCCCACGTTTTTAGTTGTAGAAAATTGGTGCTAGTGTTAAGTATAAAGGCCCAGATAATTCTATATGCCCAGAAAAAAAAATTATTTTCTTATTTTTAGTGCATTAGAAAAACGTGGTATTTTAAATTTTTTTTTATTTATTTTTTACCATTTGCTTAGGCCATAATGAGCCTAAAATTATTTTTGTCAATTGTTCTTGTTTTGCGTTCTTATTTCGGTTTTGGTCCAATTTTTGATTTGGGTTCTGCTAGTTTTTAAGTGATAAAGCCTTACTGTTTTCCTTGAGCGAGCATAATAAAAAATATTAAATAGGACATTTAATTAACCTAAAATTAACTTTTAATTTTCCAATTGTTTTAAATGGTTTTTTGATTTTTCTGAAACTAGCAGAGCCCGCGTTTTAGTTGGAAGTCCATCCCTAACATTTTTTAATAGAGCATTTAATTAGCCTATAATTATCCATACAATCTTGTAATGTTCTGCCGTATGGGTTCTGCTAGCTTAAGGGACGTAAATAACTTAGATCTTCAAGTTGCAGAACTGAGAGGAGAAATAAAGGCTCTTGAGAGAAAAGTGGACGACTAGCCCCAAGAATTTGAAGGACAAATCAGCCAGACGCTTTAAAATAAAATTAACGAAGCTCAAAAGAAATGTTAAAACCTCAGACATTCGTTGGTGAGATTGTGGCGGCTTAGTGTGATATTTTGAATGTCACCACTAGTGGTAGTACATAATCTTTCTTGAACATTCATTATTCTGCGGAACTATATTTGTAAACCATCCCCGTAGAAATGTCTGACCAAGATACAACGATATAAGTACTATCGATTCAAAATCGGCCCCAAATAGATTTAGCTCGAGTTAGACTTACTGATTTTTCGACCGATACTCCAGAGGTGTGGTTCGCGCTGATAATACAAAATTCTTTCATGTGATGAGTGCAATTCTACGAGAAGCATGCTCAAATGTTTTTACTCTTGTAAAATAGCCTCCGGCTAAAAATAAATATACAGGTCGGCCACTCCATCAGCGGAACGACGCATCGAGATTTTAGTGGATGTAATATAACTGGATAATAGGAAGCTCTCTGAGGTATACTGGTTCTATACATCGCATCAACTGCTATTGGATGATAAGTCAATTTGATAAGTCAAATGAAACAACCGGTCCAAATGTTTCTTCCTTACAGAACTTGTTTTTTTCTAGTTTCTATCAACCTTTAAATTCTACTTGAGAAAAAATCGAAGCTAAGCTCAAAAACGCAACCGCTCCCCAATATCGTCTAATAAATCACCTCACGAAGGAATCTGCTACTATACCACCATAAGTTTGGGAATGCTGCAAGAAAATAGTAATTACCTAGCATATTAAATAGACGATATGTGTGTACGAGATCATCTTCTGAAACAAAAAAAAACAAGTAAATCTGATTATTAATACGCGGCGAATAATCGGATCCTACTGAATCGCCACCTTTTATTAGAGATGATACCAATAACGCCTCATTTCTCGTAGCCACAGGCGCCGACATATCCGTTACCCGTAAAGCTTTTCCGAAACCAAATTGTTGATCGTGGACGTTGGCTTACGGAAACATTTTCCTTATATTTTCACAATCGCGTCGGAAGCAGACCGATTATAGGCCGATTATTATTCCGAAGAAATATGGTCTTCTCGTCGATTTACGTGGGATACGACTACTTGATCCAACGACTAATCTAGCGGTAAGCACATGACATCCAAGGTGAAAACTTCAACATCAAACCGTCTCACTGCCAAAAATGGTTATGGTGAACTTTTAAGGATGTTTCGTTCTTTAACCGAAGACCCAGGTTATAATCGTCCAGCAAAACACAGTGTATACAAAAGGTCGTTTGCCTTTCTCAAAACCATGTGGTCTGGACTCGATCAGACATAAGACCGCGCTTGCCGAATTCCAACATAAGGTACAATTGGGCTTATGCCGACTGTTCTATTCTGCGGTAGCATCTCACTTTATACATGGTCAAAAATTGGAGAGACCATGTGATAATTGTGAAGATTATCGAGGTCTGAAAGGCGTTACAGCCCGCATTATCCCAAAATTTCTCTTCACACCTCAAAGGATGTAAGGTATTCTTAAAACATGATTTTGTAAGGGCATACCACCGGCAATCACCACCTCGTTTGGACTATAGAAGATTACTAGATTACAAGAATGCCGCCCACACATTTTAGTGGCTCACGACCGAAGTAGTCAAAGGCATAAACTTTATATACGTCTACATATAGACGATATACTCGTGGTCAGCAAAAATGAAGAAGACCACAAATTTCATTTCAATCAACTGTTTGAGGGATTAGTTGAATTTGGAATAAATATTCAAATTTAAAAATGTGACTTCGGCTTATCTGCACTCGACTTCATCGAGCTACCAAATTTCCGCAGGCGGCATAACACCTTCACAAATACGTGTCGAAGCCATCACAAAGTTTCCAGCTGCAACATCTAGACAAATACAGCGGTTCATATGGAATGGTTAACTAATACCACCGGATCGTTTCTAAGTTAGTCGAATTGATGTCTCCTATTTACGAAAACTTGGCAAATCTGAACAAAATGATAAAGAACTCTAAAAACTTTTATTGTCCTAATATATGTTGCATTTGTCCAAATAAAAGCCCACCCTCAACGCCAGTTTTAGTATAGCCACAGACGCCTCAAATATTGCTATGTTGGAGCGGTGTCACAACAGTTGAATAATGGATATTGGTAACCGTTGGGACTCTTTTCCTGCAAACTATCAAAAGCAGAAAGTAAATATTCGGCCTTTGGCAGGGAGCTGCTACCTATTTATTTAACAATAAATCATTTTAGATGCTTCGTAGAAAGTAGGCAATTTAACGTCTACGTCGACCAAACACCCCTTACAACAGCAATAACCTCTTTGAGTTAGAAGAGTCCACTGCAAACGCGATATTTAGATTTTATCGTTTAGTTTATGACGGGCGCACAACGTTCATCCATCAGCCAGGAAAAATCACGTTGATACCATTGGCGTAATTTCACAGCTAAATTTTAAAAGTTTAGCTATGCCGCAAGCATCTGACGATGAATTGAAAGAACTTCTTGAAAATTCATCTCGCTCAATGAATTCAAAATTTAAATTAGAGCTTACCATCCTTTCGGATCAAAAAATATATTGCGAAACATCTACAGAGGGTTCATCGACCAACTTGAACAACGAAATGAGTTCGGGGTTGCATTGAATTTGAACATATACACATGGACGTAGCGGGTCCTCCTCCGCCGTCCGAGGGTAATGTGTATATCCTCACGATTGTTGATAAATTCACCCGATGGCCTGAGGCATATCCCATTCGGGAAAGTCCAACAATCCAACAATACGTTTGAAGATTTGAAATACTCCTTGAAATAACAACCAACCAAGGCAGCTCATTAAGTGCCCAAAGAATACGTACCGCCGCCTACCACTTGCAGGCGAATGGTATGGTAGAACGTCTTCACCGACGGCAAAGCGTCACTCGAAGCTCCTGGAAATACAATCCATTGAAGCACAGAGCTACCCATTGCCTTATTAGAAATAAGAGCACACATCAAAGACGATGTGAAATGTACCCCAGCAAAACAAGTTTATGTTCAAGCTGTCAAGCTTCTAGGAGAGTTTTTCTATAATATCCAAGATTCAAGTCCCAATCCTATGTTATATGTTATGTGAATATAAAATGTAGGATAAAAAACAAAAGTAATTTAATTCCGATCCTACAAGATCCCATTTGAGAACTTTAACGTGCGGTTCTAAGCGGTAGTATAGCACAGTTGTTAGGGTGTATGGGAGTAGCTCAACGCACTAATTTTGATCGTTCGAGAGAAAGCTGCGGATGTCTTGCAAACTGTCGCAACATAAAGGGGCTATCAGCTATAGTCATGACTGTGTTGGAATTAAGATACGAGCAATTATATGACGGAGATTATGCAAGATAAAACTGCAACGCAAGCAACAACTATGTGGAGAAAGCCTGCTAAACCTAGACGGAGACGAACGTAACTGGCGCATCAACCTTACAGTAATGTAACTGCAGATGAGTTGAATTGACCAACAGTGAACGCGTTTATCACTGCTTGAGATTCTAAGCCGCCAAATACATAGCACCCACGAGAAGCTAATCGAAAGAAGAAACGCGAGGAAATAAGGAAGCAAAAAAACACGAGGAAAAAAGGCATTAGACGTTGAGCGAGGCGAAGAGCGAAAACTCTCAGTTAATGAGCGTGGATCCGGAAAACTAAGCTATACACTAGTCTTGAACGGCGTAAGCCAATTTAAAACTTCATTTATCGAAATAGTTTTGTTGTATGCCCATTTTGTGCAAAGTCTTTCGTTAGAGATTTACACAGTAAAAAATGAAATTGAATATTCAATCAGAATTAGTACCATATTGTAACGTAATTTGAAAGGTTAATTGGAGTATTACATTTTGGAAGTATTATTTTTTTCATGAATTATAAAATTCACTAATTCCTGTAAAATTTAGATAGCATTGTAAAAATGTGAGTGAATCATTAAATATTGCATGTTAAATCATTAGATCACATTCCGTAAAGTAAATTTCAGAGAAATAATATTTAAAACACTTCCAGTTTCATGACTCATCTAAATTACGTGAAAAGAATTAAAAAATGCCTGAGTACAGATTCTGTTCGAAAACTTAGACTAGAGAGTTGACAGTTTTACTACTATTTCACTAACATACTAGATGCACAAAATTATATTATTTTTGTTTGGTGTGAATAATAATTAAATTTTATATTTACATCTATTGTGCTGATGAAACAACAGAAAAACTCCCAATTCTTAAGAAGAGGTTTTCAGGAACTTTCGTTTCGTGTTTAATTTATATAATTGTGTGAAAATATTTCAAAGAGTGTGGTCGTAATCAGTAAATGATATATAGAAGTATCTTGTTCGACACCATTCTTTGCAGTTATTGGTAATAATTTATTACCTACTTAATATTATAATTCTGTTCAAATGCCAATAGTATATTTTTCGTTGTAGATCAACCTGAAAATAATAAAATTACATGTATATTTTTCTTTGCAATTCTCACTTTTTCTTTTAATTTTTTTAAAACACTACATCCTCGGTAGCTTGCTGGATGACCAAATTGCTGACAGTTTGTGCAATATAACATCTCATATGTATTTTCAAAATTTTACTCCTTTTTTGGGCGTCGTGTTTATAAGGCTCCTGGTATTTAACACATCGGTAGTGGTAGATTCATTTCTGCATTTGAAACTTTGTGACATTTGTTTCTAATCCGCTTAGCCGATTTATGTCAGCCTCTATCTCTTCTGATGGATAAGAGTGATAGACACGTTTTAGGATTATGGCACCTTTTTCTCTGCTTTTGGCGTGTACATATTTCCTTCTATCTTGTTTGCTTTAAGCAGATTCAACATTCTACTGTCACCCTCGCACCTAATGACTTGGTTCTCGCTTTTTGTAATTTTTATGCTGAACTTGACATTTTAGTCTTAAGCGCTTTTACCAAGTACGTTTTAACGCTTGTCACCATTATTGGTGGGACCCTACTTCTGCCTGAAGGTTTTACTGGTTCATTGATCTTTTCTGTTTCCTCGTTATTATTTGGGTTATGCTGTCGTTTCTCGATTGCTCGCTGCTACGTTTCTTGCTTACGTTATTTTTTCTCTATGCCTTACGGCTGTGATCGTCTTGAAGCTTAAATAAGTCCTTACATTTTGCAATGTCCTCATACATTTGCTCGCTGAATGCTTCAAACGAATTTTTGCATACGAAATCATTAGTATTTACTCTTTTGGGCTCGTTTGTAAATACTGGATCACCACTTCTATTTTGCGATTTTATATTTGTTTCGCTGTCTACTGATACCAAAGAAGCAACTTCATTTATCTCACTATCATCACTATATTCGTTAAGTCTGTCGATCACTTTGCTGAGGTTAACTTTCTGCTTATAATACGATTTAACAAGGTCGTTGTAAACCTAATCAATTTTTTTTTATTTCTACACTTTCTTCAGCTTTGAAACACCCATACTATTCACAAACACAATTGCACTTTTTTATCGGCGTGCTACAGTGGTTATAGTCAACCACTCCACATACGAAAAATTTATTTCGTGCACCCTCACTTTGATTACTTGTTTTAAGAATTTTTCACACACTTTTTTATTTTTTGTTATATAATACACACAATTGATGGGAGTCGCGATTGATCGTTGTAGAGAAAAGACGCGTTTTTGTCTTTCTCTGTAGAATAAAATAAAATTTTAATTTAATGTAATGTGTTCTAAAAAATGTGTTATAATAAATAAAATAATATAATAATGTGTTAATAATTTAAATAAAAGTGAATTTAATAAAAACTGAAATTAATATAATTATAAATAAAATTAAAAATAATGGAAATTGTGGAATGGAAATTGTGTGTAGTGCGTGCAACTCACACTTATTTTTATGTCGAGTATGTTCCAAAGGATTCATAAGATAAGTGATTTTATTATTTTTTTTAACTATTTTTATTAATTTAATTCATTTTTGATTGGATTTCCCATAAATTTTTAATTTTATTAACCTGCGTGGAATTAAACAAATACAAGATAACTGCAAAAACATAAATGTTGGAAAACCGCATTTAAAGTTTGAAGTCGTAGTGTCTTTCTATGGAAGGCAATCGCCTTTTTTGTCGCTTTTCTAAGAAAATAATGAGCAGTTTATAAAACCGGTCTGGGTAATAAATATAATTGTAAATTCTGCATCGACTGGTTAGAAAAACTATAAAAGTGGTTATCTGCAGATATCCTGTGTTTGTTTAATTCCACAGGTGTTAGTAGCTGATGTGCTTGGAATAACAAATACGCATTTTTAATATGTCGCCATAGTGTGGTGTGTGTGTGTGTGTGTGTGTGTGTGTGTGTGTGTGTGTGTGTGTGTGTGTGTGTGTGTGTGTGTGTGTGTGTGTGTGTGTGTGTGTGTGTGTGTGTGTGTGTGTGTGTGTGTGTGTGTGTGTGTGTGTGTGTGTGTGTGTGTGTGTGTGTGTGTGTGTGTGTGTGTGTGTGTGTGTGTGTGTGTGTGTGTGTGTGTGTGTGTGTGTGTGTGTGTGTGTGTGTGTGTGTGTGTGTGTGTGTGTGTGTGTGTGTGTGTGTGTGTGTGTGTGTGTGTGTGTGTGTGTGTGTGTGTGTGTGTGTGTGTGTGTGTGTGTGTGTGTGTGTGTGTGTGTGTGTGTGTGTGTGTGTGTGTGTGTGTGTGTGTGTGTGTGTGTGTGTGTGTGTGTGTGTGTGTGTGTGTGTGTGTGTGTGTGTGTGTGTGTGTGTGTGTGTGTGTGTGTGTGTGTGTGTGTGTGTGTGTGTGTGTGTGTGTGTGTGTGTGTGTGTGTGTGTGTGTGTGTGTGTGTGTGTGTGTGTGTGTGTGTGTGTGTGTGTGTGTGTGTGTGTGTGTGTGTGTGTGTGTGTGTGTGTGTGTGTGTGTGTGTGTGTGTGTGTGTGTGTGTGTGTGTGTGTGTGTGTGTGTGTGTGTGTGTGTGTGTGTGTGTGTGTGTGTGTGTGTGTGTGTGTGTGTGTGTGTGTGTGTGTGTGTGTGTGTGTGTGTGTGTGTGTGTGTGTGTGTGTGTGTGTGTGTGTGTGTGTGTGTGTGTGTGTGTGTGTGTGTGTGTGTGTGTGTGTGTGTGTGTGTGTGTGTGTGTGTGTGTGTGTGTGTGTGTGTGTGTGTGTGGAAAATGATATACATTATGATAATTTTAGAAGTAAAATATTAAAGTATGAGCCAGAATCTACTTTGGTATGGGTCCTGCTTACTCTTCTTATTGACAGGTGCCTGTTTGGGAAAAGCTGAGTGAGAGTGTGTTGGTTGCACTAACGGTGCAATGTGGGTTTGTTTTTTTTTTGTTTGTTCATTTTTTTTGTTTCTGCACCAACACAATTATACTTGGTTGTTTAAAAAAAGTTGCTGTGGAAGGGAGGAGTTCCAGTGCATCTTTGCTTAGTTATTGTTTGTTTCATGTGTGTAGAGTTGGCACGACTTATATTTGAGTAGATTCTGGATGAGCAAAATAGGTTCGACCGTATGTTTTTAAATACGAATATACACATTTGTTTTTCCTCTCTTGTTTATCCCTTTTCCTACCAGACAATTTTTTTTATGCTTCAATGTCCAACTCACACAAATGTGTGTGTAAAAATGACAGGATGTAATGTCTTCTGGATTTTAACAGATGTTAGTTAAATCGAAATAATTTACGAAAAAAGCATTATAATTTGATAACATATAAATTATATAACATATTAATTATTTAGTTTTGATAATTAATTAATAATTTTGCTATTAGTGCTATAGTTATAGTGTAATTTTTGGACGATTGGTTTGTTCAAACAAAAATAACTTTTTGACATGATTATTTTATGTTACCCTCACAATTGTGATGGCAGGCAGGAAAAGGGATATACTGTTATATGCATTCACACATTAAAAAAAAAATATGGTTATATCAGAATCTACTTGGATATAAGTCGTGCTGACTCTGCGCATATGGGGTGAACAGTAACTAAGTGGAGATGTGTTGGAATTTTTTTTTCCATAGTGGTTTTTTTTGGGTGGCTGGGTATGGTTGTGTTGGTGCGGAAACAGGAAGGGTGAACGAGGGGAAAATCAAGTTTGCGTTGCATTGTTAGTGTAACCAACACACTGTTTCTTGGTTTTTTTTGAATAGGTGTCTGTCGGTGAGGGAAGTGGGCAGGACTTATATTGAAGTAGATTCTGGTTATATACAACAAGATGAATTGGTCAAAAGTCTAATAGCAGAAAAGGATGAAAATGAAATATAAAAGAATTATCTGTTTGTACGGTGTTCGTGCTTTATCAATGTGTATATGTAATATGTGTGTATGTATAAATGTGTGTGTAAATCTGTATATATAATTAATTGTATATATAATTGATTGCTTTTATTTATAATTATTTTAATATTTTAATAATTAGTTTAATATATTATTATATTAATTTTATTTTAATGTATATTATATTTGTTTTTTGATTTGTAATGTGTGTAAATGTTTCCATTTTCCGACGTATTTTTGAGTAAGCTGTTTTCGATAAATTATTTTGGATGCGCGATGCGAGACACTGCAAAAATGGTTAGATTATCGATGAATCACTCAGAAACCGGCCACAAAGGAGTCCTCGTGTGGATTCATCTAGTGTAATTTAAATTCATATATGTATTGTAAATATATAACATGTACATTATTATTTGTTGTTAACTGATTTTTAGGTTTATGTAATTGGTTTATAATTTGTTTACTTAAATTAATTTTCTCTCTAACTAATAATAATGCATGATGAAAATTTCAAATAATATAAATAACATATTTTTTTGTAGAATGGTTTAAAAGTGTAGGACCTCATATGTGTTACGGTATGGCAAAGGGAAAATGGTTTTTAATTTTTATTTTCGTTTTTAATGACAAGTAAATGTTTCTTGTGATATCCCTCGGTTTTTTATGTTGACTCCTTTATAGATTGCTTACTGCTGGCGCTATTTTCTGTAAAATAATCTCTCTGGCTCAATAGTATTTCTCGAAACAGGTTCGCAATTACATGGGAACGTCAGACACGAACATCGATTGTTTTGAGTTCTAAATCATATTCAACTTGCTCAGGCACCAACTATGTAAGAAGCCTTCCACGTGGTTCTATCTTCTAAACCTTGTTTTTTTTTGATTAATTGAGATGTGCGGAATTGTCTCAGTAATCTGTTTCTAGACGATATACTGCAGAAGATGCATACAATAGTTTTTGGTACGAATTGGGCTGAATTGGAATTCAAGCAAACTTTAGTTTTGGGAAAGCTGAATTTGAATTAGTCATCTCTTGGCCGGTTAAGGCCAAGTTTGGTTCAGTAATGGTGAATGTATTATTTTCAAATTTATTTTGAAGAAAAATCCAGAACTTCATCCAGGATTTATGCTGGAATCTCGATTCAGCTCAATATACCAGATTTAAACTTAATTAGTTAAGAAATTGTCTAGCCTGGCCGAATTCCAGCACTTCTCTAAAATTAATTTTCAAATCCCCACCCAATTATGCATACCTGATTTGACAATAATTTTTTGGGGTGGAACTTGATCATTTTCATTCAGAATGGTCAAACTGTTTGACCAAAAAAAAGACATGTAAAAACCTCAAGTTGACCTTAGTTTATTAGAATCCTAGTCCAGCTCTACAAACTAATTGGAAAATTATCGGTTAGGTAACAACCTGGTTTCATTCATTATGTCCGAATCCTAAAATTTCATCAAATTCAGCTTTACGCACCGAATTTGACCAACATTTGTTGAGAGATGGCCTAGTTCCATTGAACATTATTTTAGAGTGTCAATCCAATTCTGCATACCACATTTGACAGTAATTGGTTGAGGAGTGATAAAGCTCCATTGAGCATGGCATAATATGTATGTTCTGTGCAGTATAATTTACTTGGTAATTAAACGAATATTCGTTAGTGACCAAAATTAATAAATCATTTGAAATGTTTGCGAAATACGCTAAATTTATTTGAAATATCCAATCCGGTAGTTAATCTGACATTGAATAATCTTGATAGTTTCCCGGGATCCATTGCCTTTGGAATGCCTCACATACTTTTAACAACTTTTTGATTTTTTATTGGGCTATCTCATGATTGTCAATTCAAGAGTTAAAAACTAATGAATTTTAGAGTAATTTGTAATATAATTTAAATAATTATGGTTTCAGAAATTATATTGTAAGGTGTGGAATTGCAGGAGGATTAAATTAATAAATGTTTATATTATTTAGGAAACCGGAAAATATTAATTTAGAATTACATTTCAGGAAATCTACAGGTGAAATAATATTTCTTTGAAATATTAATTGGATGGTTCCCAAGCCAAACCGATTAACTCGATTTTTTGAATTTTTTTAAATTTTTATCTCAACGTAACTGATTGGCTCCTAATTGTATATATATTCAAAACAAATTTTTGTAATAATAAGTAACACCACTAAATGACAAAATTAATAGTAACTAAAGTTGCAATTTATGAGGAATTTATAAAAACCATTTTAGAATTTTCTCATTTTTCGCATCTTTTTGTTTTATGGAGTTAATCGTTTTGGTAAATGAAACATCCAATTGTTGATTGTGTAGATTAGAATTGCGTCGTCATTGTGCTGATTCAATCAATCAATTTTGTTTAGGAAGCCGGAAAGCATTAAATTTGACTTAAATTTCAGGAAATTTTCAGATGTACGTGAAATAACAAATTTTTTCCCTCAGGTTGCTGATTTTGAGAAGCAATTGTTGAAGATCAATACCATCATTATCCATTAAACCTATTAAGCCTTTGTTTTTCCTCTAGTAGATTAGAAGTAGATTAGAATTGTGTGGTGCCGTACGATATCGCTAGGTGTCTGCAACCGGATCGTTCCGTCCCAAAAAAAAAAAAACCTTTCCTATCCTTCCTATTGTTATGTGTAAAAAGGCTGTAGGAATAGGCCCGGCGTTATCCGAGACTCTTGGCTAGCACTTGGTTCTACAGTCCAATCAATCAATCAATATAATACACACAATTGTACGATTAAGATAAATTGCTTGTTGCTATACCTAATACCTATCATACCATCTATCTATCTGTTGATCTGATGTATCTATGATCCCTAATAAAAATTAGGGATCATAGATACCAAATGGGTCATAGATACCAAAAATAAAAATAATTAATTATCACAACAAGAAAAAGTTATTCTCATTTATTCAAATTTAAAATCCAGTAAATTTTACTAAACAATTTTTTTGTTTTTCGATTTATATTTTTATCTCGTGTTAGTTTTACTGGAAACATTTGTTGCAATGTGGAATTCATGCATTTCATGCACGAAATATTTATAAAGCAACGTCCTTTAAGCTAGCAGAACCCATACGACAGAACATTACAACATATTATGGATAATTATAGGCTAATTAGAGGCTAATTAAATGCTCTATTAAAAAATTTTGGGCTCCATCCTTTCCAACTAAAACGCGGGTTCTGCTAGCTTAAGAAAAAGTTAGCAGAACCCATATCAAAAAACGATTTAAAAACAATTGGAAAATTAAAGGTTAATTTTAGGCTAATTAAATGCCCCATTTAATTTTTTTTATTATAATCGCTCTAGGAGAAAAGTAAGGCTTTATCACTTAAAAGCTAACAGAACCTAAATCGAAAACCGGGCCAAAAATCAAATTCGAACGCAGAACAAGATCAATTTATAACAAATAATTTTAGGCTCATTATGACCTAATCATATGCCCCATGAAAATGTTTGGGCTCCAGAACGCAAAACAAGAACAATTGACATACAAATAGTTTTAGGGTCATTATGGCCTAATCAAAAGCCACATTAAAAAATTTTGGGCTCCACTTGTTTTTGATAAAATTACAGATCAGTTTCTGCAGCTGTAATTGGCAAAACAATTATTTTTACGGATTTGTCAGAAGCGCGAGAAATAATTAAATCGGTTCTGATAGTTGCGCAGCGGAAACTAGCGGATTCAAATTGGAAGATCCTCAAGTGAAAACTATAACGGATTACCATAAACTAAAACTTATTCAATTAATTAGTGTAAGAACTAACATCGATTTTATCAATGACGAGATAATTAATGAATTAAATGAAGACACGTTGAGTGACGAAACTGAAATTGTTGATGATTTCAATTCGTGGGCAAAATGGGGAGAAAATATTAACAGACAAGTGGTCGCCCTTGAGGAACAGGGAGCTTATGTAAATTCATATTTCTTTCTGCAATTTGCAAAGAAACTTTTAAAAGACATTAGACATTTACCTTTATGGTCATTGTTTATCGAAATGAATTCGGCTATGGTCGCATACCTGCATCGAGAGCACCCGTTGAAGGAGAATTTAATAATATTAAAAATTTTATAATCAGTGATGGTGAAAAGCGAGAAAAAACGAATAGGTAAGTTTGTTCAAAAACATATTGAATACCTAAATGGAAAATTAAAACTAGTTCAAAGCACATACAAATAAAGTGTACAAATAAAAATATGATTTCCATGCAGAGAAACGTTTTCGAAGAGGATAATGACGAAGAAATGTGTATAGACAACAGTGATGAAACCGAAATCGAAAAATGTCAAAATATTTCAAATACTGCCGTTATACAGTCCGAAAAATTGTCTACCAAAACATTGGAAACACCTTGTGTACTTTACTTGAAAAAAGAATTACCAACTGGCGCACACAGATGTGTTCACTGTTTGAAACCTGTGAATATTATTTTTGAATGTCCGTATTCCATTGGAAAAGGAAGGATATGGTGCTAAAAGAGTATGCTTCAGTTGCAAAAACAACGGGTTTAACAATTTTAATATTACGTGTTCTACCGAAGATACTTTTATAAGGGATAGCTTTAAACAACAAAATCGCAAAACGAGCTGTGTAGACAGTACCGTTACTAAATAACTCACGCGGAAAAAGAAAATATAGACCAAGGATCTTCTCCTAAGTTAGCGAAAAAAACAGTTGAAATAAAGTGCAAGTTATGTGCCGCAAAATAATTACCTCTATCTTCACATAAAGGCATCTCTTGCTTAAAGCCGGTGCATTTATAGCCAGACTATTCGTATCTGCTTCAGAATCAATATGAAGGGCACGGTAACAAACTACTTTGCCTTATAGTTGTAAAAATTCAAGGGATGGTGCTAATTTAATAGCTTGTAACGATCTTGAAAATTCCAGAGGCAAAGGCCAAAATAAGAAAAATCGCGTGGCCAAGTATATAAATAATGAATCGGAATTATTGAAAGCATTTCAATTTCCGAAACACTAAAAAATACCTATCCTGAAAAATATTTCATTCCCAGGTATCGGATCTGTAAAAATCGGGTCAAAAAACTATACAGCTCAGTCAACTTGTTCTTTAGATACAATTATCCAAATAATGGTACCTGTTTTTTCTAAAACTCAGCTGATTTTTAATACAGCAAATAATCAGTTTTTTCAAATCGTGGATGACATTGTAGCAAATGGTGTTCGGCCACACACTTATAGATTAAGGATGTATCTATATCTAACTTTGTTTCAACAAAAAACAGAGAATAAGTGAAGAGAAAATCTGCATTTTTTTTGATTGCAACACTGATATTTCGTATTTAACGTTTTTGATGATGAAAGATTGTCCCAGTTATATTGAAAAAATTATCTGCAGTTCGGGGTGCAACATTTGCAATAAAGTTATTGTTAATATCACCATGCTATCAACCGAAATTAATAATGGCAATTTTGAAAAGGCGCTTCAGCAAGTAACCGAAATCGACTAACAAGACTGTATCAAGGCACCAAATTGTAAAGGAAGAGCAATCACTACAATTGAATCTACAGGTAACGTAATAACGAAGAAACCCGTAATTGCTGTAGTTCAAATTTTCAACACAACTATTTTAGTCGAGTTTTATTCACCACATTTCTCGTGGCTGTTGTGGCTTCTAGTATGTGACAGGAAAATGTCGAATCAACTACAAGTAATGTGTTGAAAGAAACTCGTCCAAATGAACCCATTGTGTATTTTTGGTAACGTGTCGAACAAAATTTCGTGAAATATGAAATACAATATCTTTCCCTTAGAAATTAATGATCCAAGAGAGATATAGAGCGACTACTTCTCAGTTACAAATTTATGAAAATTTTAAGCATTGTGGTCATACAAATAAACGAATTAAGCTACAAAAATATACTTGGTAACTAAATAAAAGTTTACTATTTATTCTACTTTAAGTGGTCTAGTAATTGGGTTTAATAATAGAACTTTTAATAAAACCCCAACTTAGCATTTCCATTTATATTTGACACCATTTTAAATAATAAATTTGGTTCTAATAAGATTTATTCTATTTACTGAAGAAAATATTTTATTAATTTACAGGTTTTTTCATTTATGTCGTAACCAGAGACTTGCCAGAAATGGAACTGATTTTTTTTACGCTATTTGCCGTAGGCACTTGGCGAAACACTAATACTTAATGAAATAAAATGTGTTTATTAAGTAAGTGGAATGACTTCGCTAAACAACATTCCACTAACAGTCAAATTCAAGCAGCAACAATATACATTAATAGGTAATGCGAAATACAAGAAACCAATAAACACGATTGATGATAGTGAAACTGGACACTACACAGCAAGAAGAGGAACATTTCGTAGAGTACGATGATTTTAGCAAGGCAATAAAAAAATTACATAGAAGCTCAAAAATTTATTTCTCAATGCTAATCTACAAAAAAGAAAATTAAACAATTTTAACGACGACAAATGATCATATAAAAAATCCGTTTAAAGAGGTTGTAAAAATATTTCTGTCGCTAAGTTGGCACAACTGGCCTCTAACTTAACGTGAACTTTGGCTGCTGTTTATTTGTATACAGCCCTCTATTTTGTCTGTTCATCTCAAGTATGGTTTACGATTTCGAAGAATATCGAACAAAGAATTGGACCCAAATTTTGTATACCAAATGGAATTTCGTGTGCCGGATCGCTAAAAATGTTACTGAAGGCTTACGGTGCATCGACTTAATCAAAAACTCGTGCATATGAGTAGTACTGTGCATTCAAAAGCGGTCGAGATATGGTGGAAGATTTGCCTTGCCCTGGTCGGCCTCAACTGAGTTAACATTAATAAAGTGAAGGAAATATTGAAAGAAAATCATCATTTAAGTTTGAGAGAAATATCCACCCACTTCTCTGACTCACGAATTCAATCTTACCTGATTTTTTTTTTCTGACCTCACATTCATAAAACGCATTATAACAGGTGATGGGGTGGGGTTACGAGTTTGACATGCAAACCAGTAAACAGCTTCGAAATGGTGCCTTCCGACTGAGCGAAAAACTGAAAAAACCAATTCAAAGTCGATCAAAAGTCATGTTAAATTGTTGAATGTTTTCTTTGATTATCCCGTTGTTGTACACTTTTGGAATTCTTAGCTGTTATGCGGCGTTTAAGATAGCAAATTTGTTAAACAAAGCCAGGTTTGTGGTAAGAAAACAGCCTAATATTATTTGTTTGCCAATTGATCTTGTTTGGCGTTCTAATTTCGGTGTTGGTCCGATTTTCGATTTAGGTTCTGTTGGCTTTTAAAAAATTTAAATATGGCATTTTATTAGCCTAAAATTAACTTTTAAATTTCCAATTGTTTTTAAATCGTTTTTTGATATGGGAGCCCAAAATTTCTTAAAAGAGCATTTAATTAGCCTATAATTATCCATACTATATCTTGTAATGTTCTGCCGTATGGGTTCTGCTAGCTTAAGGGACGTATAAAGTAACATGCTGGGGTAAATACTCGATCGGGTAGCAAGGAAGCAATGTGCTAGCCGAAATCCTGGCTACTCAATCAATTTTTCCAAGGAAATTTGAATTTCAAATTATATTTTCCAACCAATTTTTTTTTGCGATTGCACAGTAAAATTTGAGGCTTCAAAAAATGAATAGTAAAATTTTTGTGTTGTTTTACTTTACAAAATTAAACAAAAATTTTAAATTCAAATTTTCTTATAGCGAATTCTTTTACGTTTTTGATGTAAATCAAATTTCCAATAGTTAGAAATATACGAAAAAAATTTGATGTGTTTTTATCTTAAACCCGAAAAGGATGCCGAAAACAATAACATACCATTTTGAAAAAAATTCAAATGACACGTTTGACGTATTTGGCAAAATTTACGATTCACGTATTATATGTGTATAAATATGTGTATGTGGTAATTACAATGGAAGTAAAAATCTATATTTCCATTTTTTGATGTACATCAAATTTTTTTGCTATTTTTTCCGCTAAAAGAACACGAAAATGTGATTTACATCAAAAAACTTTGATGTACATCAACATTTTTTGCCAGTTTTTTGTAAACAGAAAACGCCATTAGTAAAATTGACTGAGGAGCCAGGATTTCGGATAGCAAATTGCTTGCTTGCACAACGGGTTTTGTGAACAGTTATTTTGTAAGTTTCAATTTAATGATCAAGTAATCAAGAAGATGAGTAGTCACATCACATGAGATGCGGGTTTTAACACAACATAGCAAAAAATAAAAGCTAATTTACAGACTCATAGTACATTGACCTTAACAAGACTGCCAATTTTATAAAATTCTAAATTGAATACATCAATAAAATTTTATATAAATTAGATATATTTGGTTAGATCTGAAAATCAATCTCTCGATACTGCTGTGTAGCTGTATTCGGATAACGTATATGACATAATATCAAGTCGAACATCATAAATATGAATTCGGTGATGTAATTCAAAATTACGTGGGCTTCACGGTCGAACCATAAACCATTATATATTCCTCAAATAGCACGCCCAGATTCTTAATATAGGATCACCTTGAAAAAATACACGTATATAGTTGAATAATCGTACAGAACCATTTAAATTTATATCGCACTCCCGATTAAATTACATATGCGACAAAAAAAAATCTCATGCGACAAACACATCAATTTTGATGACAATTCGTCTTCTATACATTATTTTTATGGATTCGTAAATATGCGCGCAATGAAATTGAAGACAATTGTCTTTTAATGGTTTTATATACAGTGTAAAACTGCCATGTGCACAACATACGTATTGTAAATGATTACATGCGTTCAACTGTACCCTGTGTGCGCTATAAAATAAATTCGCAAAATCATGAAAATGTGTTGTTGTTTTCAAAAATAAAAAATGTCATTTAAATTTTTAAATTGGCAAATTTTATTTTGATTTTCATCAGCATATAAATAAATAAATGGAATTGATATTAATGTGAGATATATGGTAATTAATTGACTCGATTATGATATGAATTAAATTGAGCGAGTGCCCAAACTATATTTTTTATAATTTACTTACCATGTCTGATCAGCAATGTTGAAGTGTTACTGTCAACGGTAATCTGTAAATAGAACAAAATTTTTAATGAGTTTGCAAAATAACACGAAATAATTAATTTTATTAATTTTGAATCTCATGCAATGTTAGCACCAAAGTGCGGGATTAATATTTAGCAAATAATAAAAATCATCATCTTATAATTATTTTGCGTAACCAAATATAAACAAAGCCTCCATACAATAATATCTAACACATGTTTGCTTTTCTTATCTCCCCCTCGATATAATAATAACAAGATGTGTTTATCTAATATAAAATCGCTTGGGAATGAATATTCGACTTTACAGAGCTTCCACCAGTAGCGTTGCTCTGCAAATTTATCTTGAACTTTGGCCACGTCAAACATTTTCATCCAACTTAACGTTGCAAATCATTATTATAAATTAATCGTTATCAATTTTTATCGTAATTCATCATGTCAATATATATTGTGTATATATAGCTGCTTTTAACAATATAATCTTGATTTATTGTTGAATTCGATGCTTTTTATATTTATAAAATTTGGTTGATAAAAAATATTGGAGAAACGTGAGTACAGAAGCATCACGAACGTTGAAAACAATAATATTGTTTGTGAATGGATGGATAAACAGAATTTTTTATCTACTTGCCGATTAAGGTCAACAGTCGTCGTCATTTATTTTTATTCTTATCATAGTCCATTTCGGGTTTAGGCGTAATCATAACCCAGTTTATCGTTATGTATATATAGATAAGATTTAGTAACGCAATTTTATCTATTTACTGTATTGGAATGTAAAGCATGGATAAGAATTGATGCGGAATAAAAACGAGGTGTCCATGAATTGGAGGACGGTTTTAGTATTCAATGGTAAAAAATGCATACAATTTGGATGTCGTTCAAATGCAACGCGGTGTAAAACTAATTCCAAATCATTGTCACACATAGAAATTTGTGTTCAGTATTCAGGCAAATCACCATGGAAAGGTGGTGGCTTCATTATCGAAGGTGACTTTAATGCAAAAAATACCTACTGCGGTTAGAGATTAACCTCTCCAATTTAACTCAGGGGGGAAACCAACGTACTGGCCAACTGATCCTAACAAAATCCCAGACCTTATAGATTTCTGCTTCACTCATATCGGAACGCTATATCTTCTTAGAAAATGATGAAAGTCTAATATCTGATCATTCTCCTGTTACTATGACGGTTAGTAAAAATATAATAGAAAAAAACCAATTCACCACAGCTCACAAACAACAAAACAAATTGGGAATTGTTTAAGCAGTTAGTAGAGGAAAAAAATAAAACTTCAAGTGCCAATCAAAAGTGAAAATGAAATAGAAGAGGAACTAGACAAGTTCCTTGATGCCATACAATGGTAGGCTTGGGAATGCACCCCCAAATTATCATCCAGAAAAGAAAATTCCGTAATTTACCCACTAGAAGCAAGAGAAGTAGTGCAGGAAAAACGAAAAGCCCGAAAGAAGTGGCACAAGATAGTGTGCGGTTATAGTTTGTGATATCAAGATAGTTTGTGATATTAAGAATCCAATCCGTCGAAAACGTAAACGCATTGCTGAAAATATCGATGTTGTGAACCAAAGTGTGGATGAAAGTTGAGAACAATCAATTAGACGTCGTTCTCAAGAACTTGGACGTTTTTATGGCAGCCCAGGCGGAATATTCTTCATCAATATTTGCATTTGAAGGCGTATGAAAGTCAGCTGACCCAAGACCTGAAACCAAACGATCATTTATTGGGTTTTAGAGCAACTTGAAACAGACCCATTATTTCATGATGAAGGTCATTTCTGGTTACATGGCTTCGTAAATAAGCACAATTTTCACGTTTGGACTGTTGGAGTGAAAAACCCCGAATGATGTTCATGAAACTCCTTTACATCCACAAAAATTAACAGTTTGGTGTGGTTTATGCACCAAACCATAAACCCGTAATTGGACCACATTTTTGGAAAATGAAAATGGCTTCGCAGTTACCGTCAATGAAGAACGCTACCGACATATGATTACTGATTTTTTGTGGCATGAATTGGATGAATCCGACTGGAATGATATGTGGTTTCAAGAAAATGGTGCAACATGCCATGATTGATTGAGAGGTGAAGTTTAATGATCGTATTATCTCCAAAAATTCTGATCTGAACCGGCCGGGTTATGTTTTTTTAAAATCATCGGTTTACTCCAATAAACCACAAACACTCACCGTGTGTTAAAATTTGTGCAGATTTATGTAAAAGTGGCCAAATATTGGTGTTCCAGAACCAATTTTTAAAAAAAATGCAAATTCGAACATGGAACGAGCTTAGCCTCCAAGACCTGTGGATTAAAAAAACCATTCGAACCAGAGTAAAGAGTTACATAATAGACGTACTAGTACTACAAGAGCTTAGATTGTCTAGTGGAGGGATCCATGACACCACTACTAGGAAAACCCTTCAGTACAAGAGGCCATCAGAATGACATGGAATTGCACATCGATCTTAACAGCTTGCACTTCACTGGTAATAACAACGGCTAACGTTTCACTGGCCTGATAATAATGTACAGCTTAGTTGTATCAAGTACGTTTTTCCCACATAAGAGAATCCACAAAATAACGTGGAGATCAAATGACGGAAAGACAGAAAACCAAATTGATCACGTCACGGTGTTTAAGAGACACTTTACCAGCATATCCGACGCTAGATCTTACGGAGGTCCAGACATGGACAGCGATCATATGCTTGTCATATTTAAATATAAGTGCAAACTGTCATCTACGTTTAACAAACAAGCACAAAAGATCGTTCGATGGACTGTCGATGCTTTAAAAGATTAACCATCATTGCAAAGTTCCCAATCAACAGACACTGACTATTTAGACTGACACATTAACAGACAAAAAGATAACCTCCGAGATCCCGCAAAGATTGGTTTGAATATTACTTCCATGCTAGGAAAGCAATGACTATACCTCCGGCAAAAGAATCACGAACATATGCGATCATGCATTGAAAGTGTTATGCTAACGCCGGGAATCACACCAAAGACTTCCATCCAAGGAGGATGTTTTAGAAAAATGTTAGGAGTTCAATTCAAAAATCCATCAACTGTTTATAGACTTCCAAGCGGCATATGACAGTATCAACCACGAGAACCTATAGGCGGCGCTCATTTGTCTACGATATCCAGAGAAACTCATTTCTCTGTATAAATACACAACGTCTGGGATTCTGTATAAGATAGCAGAAAATTTCCAGCAGAAAAATGTGTTTTGCTATTCACCGCTAGAGGCATCACAATTACAATGAAATTTTTTCTGGTGATATTTTATGACACCAGCAGAAATTTTTTGAAATTTTTATGCAAATAAATAATTCTCAGCAGAAAGTTTTATGAAAAAATCAAAGAATTTACGAAAAGAAGAGAAAATATAATGTTTAAACGTTTTCAAGCGATGAAACTTAATTTTCTTTAAGAACGATTTGCGTATGTTATGTGTAAGTACTCTCAAAATATATTAGAATTACCATAATTGTCATTATGCAAATACAGGGCAACATCAAAACAATCGCCATACATTTCTGAAGTCATTTTAATGTGAAATGTTTTCAGTTTTTTAAAAAAAGTGTTAGAAAAACTCCCCTGTAACTACCCTGGGTGTATGTTTCTATGGTAGCTGAGATCATAATCTATATACATGAGCAACATAAGATTCACACCTGGCGTCAGTAGCCTTCCATACATTTTTGAAGCCATTTTAATGTGAAATGTTTTCAATTTTAAAAATTACGTGTTTGGATTAGTGTGTATACACATACAACACATACATTTGTTGCAGATTGTTTTGCAGAAAGATACATCAAATGCCAATGTCTATTTATTTTTCAGAATTTTGTCATAGTTCTGGCATGGGCAAAATGTACATACCGGGATCGATGAGAACCAGGCAAAATCTCGATTAGTAATCGTTTGAATTGCAAAAATACTGCAAATCATAACTCATACGTTTCGAGGCCAACATACACCCAGGGTAGTTACAGACGGGGTTTTTTAAACACTTTTGTTACTGAAACTATTACAGAGAAAAAAAGGCATATTTTAATTTAAAAAATTGATGTCCTAATTTTTACTATTTTATAGAATTGTATTTTTAAGCAGTAAAAATATTTATTTTGAGTGAGAAATTGTAGCTTTAAAATTTTTCAATTTTATTTCAAAAACGTAAGCGCATTTTATTTTAAGAATTTCATATTTTTTAATATTGCTATTTTATATTAAACAGTACCCGTGGCGAGCTGCAGCTATCGGGGGGGTCACAGGTGGTGGATAGTGAACGGCCTATCGATAAGTAGGATAGCGGTGAATTAAATAAGCCGTCCCCAACCGCAGCTCTGCTGGGAGGAGAGTCTCAGAGAACGGGGAAGTGGTTAACCTCTGTTCACCAAATTCTGAGTGCCTAGGATACCCAGTAGGGAAAGGCGAACTGATGGCGCCATAAAACCATCGACAACAACCACGGTGAACTGAGAATCACGTCTCCCTGTGCTCCCGGGCCTCCTGGTAGTGAGTGGGGAACCCTATAAACGGTAATCCTATGAATGAAGTGGGTCCCATTTGTTTGGGATATCCACATGAATGGGTGAATGGGGAAGTGAATATGGGAGGAGGTCGAGGGCCTGGGGGTGGGGTGCTCGGTAAGCCAATGGGCTGGATTAAGGTGTTACGCGACCCGTGCTGATGCTCGGCTAGACTAGGGGTCCATTTAACAAAGCCCAGTCATGAACGGAGCCCTCTGAATACCTGGCGACCTCCAGTTGTATTTAGCCTTGCTTGCGTACACGGATCTCTGCTCAGGTTGACCTATATTTCTCCGATACTCGTGGGAGAAACATGGAAAAACAACAAAATAAAATTAAAGGGGCCGGCACTCTTCAAAAACCGGAAGAAGGTAGCAACCCTAACCGTGAAGGTAGGGCTTCATCATCAGGGGCAAGGTTAAGCGACACTTTGGCATTGAAACCAGGTGGAAGCGGAACCGCTAAAGGAAATAAGGGGGGATTGACGGAGATCCCTCAGTCGACGCGTCGATACAGAGAGAAACGGTCGGCGTTCAGAATTTTAGAAAAAGTGGCTGCGACCCCTGAGGGGCAGCTTACAGTAGAACAACGAGGATCTGTGGCATGGGCTAAAAAACTGTCGGCGGTGACAACTTGGAAAGGTCCCTTGTGTCTAAAAGACAGAGGTTCCAGGAAGAGCTGGAAACGGGCGAGGTAGGAAAGACGTCAGGTGCTCCTAGGGATCAACAACTGAAGCTATTCAGTGAGATCCAAAAGGAGCACGTGTTGGTGCTAGCCGTCATTGACAGAAGTCAGGAGAGTAGTGTTTAATGCACTAAACTCCATTTTTCTGCGGATCCTGAGAGAAAATCCGGGATCCCCCCCGACCTGCAGAGATGCGGGACGGTACCAGGGGCGCGTGAAGTTGACTGCGTGCTCGGATCACAGATCGGTAGACCTTTACAAAAGGGCAGTGGCCGAAGTAGGCAGGGTGTGGCCGGGCGCGAGGTTTGAAGCAGTCTGCAGGGAGGAAATCCCGAGCATGTCGAGGGCACGCGTTTGGCTGTTAACCGAGCCGGATAAAGTAGAAGAGATCTTCGAGATCATTCAGGTCAGCAATCCTGATCTTCCAACGGAAGACTGGAGGATTATAAAGCGAGAGGAAGCCAAGGGAGGCTTTAGATTGGCAACCATGCTGATCAATATAGAATCCCTGGCTTCCCTTGCAAAATTAAAGGGAGTGATCAACTTCGGGTTCGGGTGACCAGCCTGAGGGTGACGGCGAACGGACCCGGCAGGAGACGGTCAAGCGGGCTGAGGACGACCAGGAGAATGATGCTTTGGCTCTGGGGAGCATAATTAGGGGAGGTAGCCTCCTCTCTCTGGAGCCTGGTGGGGACATCCTGTCAGGCTCTCGACGAGAGGAAGACAGCGTCCGGAACAATGAGGTAGATGGCACTATCCTGATGCATGGAATGCAGGAAGAGGTGAGTAAGGTTTATTACAATGGTTAGCATTGTACAAATAAACCTACATCACACGAAGGCAGCCTCGGCAGCTCTCGTGCTCAGACTGACTTAGTTAGATGAGGATTTAGTGTTAATCCAAGAACCTTGGATCAGCATCAGCAATAACAGGATTTGTGGCCTCAGAAATAAAGGGTATAAATTACTATACTCAAGCAACTCTGACAAGATCAGATCGTGTATTTTAGCGAAAAATAATTTGAATATTTTTCTTCTTCCACAATTTAGTAGCGGAGACGTTACAGCGGTGATCGCTGAGGTTGGCTGTGAAAAGCTATGGCTAGCCTCAGCCTATATGGATCGCGAGAAGGAGGTTCCACCGGATAACCTGGGGAAACTGATCCGGGAAGCAGATCAAAGAAGGGTAGGTGTTGTACTCGGATGTGATGTAAATGAGTATCACACAATCTGGGGGAGCACAGACATCAACGAGAGGGGTGAGTTATTTTTTGATTATTTATTAAATACCAACCTTTTAGTTTGCAATACTGGACGAGAACCGACATTTATTGTTAAAAAACGACAGGAGGTTTTAGATGTCACTTTTGTGTCAGAAACGATCTTTCATATGATCAGAGGGTGGAGAGTGGCGAAACAGCACTCATTCTCTGATCATCGATATGTAATTTATAACCTCGACATTAAACCTGTTACCCGGAAATCCTTCAGGAATCCCAGAAGGACAAACTAGAACAAATATGGAGAGGTGTTGAAGGAATTACTGCCGCTGTAGGTTCCTGCACTTCCGGCGACAGTAGAGGAATTAGATTGCATGTTTGATATTGTCACAAAGGCATGCAATCTTTTATTTAATGCTGCGTGCCCCCTAATAAAGCCTAGGGCAGGCACAAACCGACATGGTGGACCAAGGAGTTGGGAACATATCGGAGTGTGTGTAGGAGAGCTTTTAATAAAGGTAAGAACACAAGGGAGGTTCGGGATTGGGACTCCTATAAGGAAAACCTCAGAAAGTACAAAAAAGAGTTGAGGAAGGCACAAAGGGGGTCTTGGAGACTCTTCTGTTGTAGAATGGAGGAGGTCTCTGAGACTTCAAATATTTCAATCGATTCTAGTCCATAAATTTTCCCCAAATTTTCCATATAGTCTCAGTATGACTTAAGCTTTAAGAAAAATAGCAGAAACTATTGGTTACTAGTGGAAGTTTTTGAGATATTGGCCAAAAACTTAAAATAACTTATATGGCCGCATAAAATCAAAAAATTCTAGTGAAAATTTTAGTCCATGAATTTTCCCCAAATTTTCCATATAGTCTCAGTATGACCTAAGCTATTAGAAAAATAACCGAAAATTTTGGTTACTAGTGGAAGTTTTTGAGATATTGGTCAAAAACTGAAAATAACTTATAAATAACTTACTTAATTTTAGTGAAAATTCTAGTCCATAAGTTTTCTCCAAATTTTTCGTATAATCTCGTATGAGCTAAGCTATTAGAAAACCAACCGAAAATATTGGTTACTAGTGGAAGAAATGAGGATTATTGTTAAATTTCAACATTTCATATACCGAGTTCCTTTACTTCGGAGATCAATCTATTTGTCATTTTAAGGATCACTTCTAATATTTTATTCGGCTGAGATGTTTTATTTCGTGAAAAAATATATACATAATGAATAAAAAATTTCCGCTGGTTTTACATTACAAAAAAAAATCTCTTTAGTGATAGTGCTGCCACTTGCGGCGAGTAGCGTAATCTCTTATTTTCCGCTGTCAAAATTCCGCTATCTTATACAGCATCTAAAAATAAATACTTATAACTTTTTGTTTTAAACGTGTATACTATTTAGCATAAAGAAAAATGCTTAAATTTACCCATTAAATTCTTATTTATTTCTACGTTTTTTTCTCAGTGATACTCACATTAAAATTACTTCAAAAATGTATGGCGATTGTTTTGATGTTGCCCTGCATTTGCATAAAGATGATTATGGTAATTCTAGTATATTTTGAGAGTCTTTACACACAACATACGCAAAACGTTTTTTAAAGAAAATTAACTTTCATCGCTTGAAAACGTTTAAACATATATTTTCTCTCCTTTTTCATAAATTCATTGATTTTTCATAAAACCTTCTGCTGAGAAATTATAATTTGCATAAAAATTTCAAAAATTTTCTGCTGATGTCAACAAATATCAGCAGAAAAATTTTCATTTTTATGATAGTGATGCCTCTAGCGATAAATAGCAAAACACATTTTTTCTGCTGGAAATTTTCTGCTATCTTATACAGCATACGTCTGGGCCTGTATGTAGAGTCATAATTGAAGGAATGTATCAGACTCCTTTGAAGTACCATCTAATCGGCAGGATGATGCGCGGCGCGGCATTATGACGTGGTAAGGAACAGGAACATTGAAACTTTGAGCTGGGTATTTATTAAATTGTTAAATATTTCTATGGAATAAAATGTATTTAATCAAGTTTGCATTGACATGTTTCTGATTGCGAAAACAGATTTTATATAAAAAATTTAACTGAAGCATAACTAACCGGCCGTTAGTCATTTTTCTATGTTCAAAAGGCTGTGTTATTGGAATTTCTCGGAAAAACCCAGAAAATTGTGCATTAGAATTATAATACTACTCCATGGTAAATTTGGCTGGCCTAAATATCCTAAACCCCCAATTTTATTCAAATAAACGAGGTGTTCTATTAGATGAGGCCTAGTAGCCTCTCAAAACAAGAGTAATTTTATTGTTAAAAATAGTTGTTTCCATACTGTTAAAGTTAGCCGAAAGTTTCCAGCCGAAAGATAATGTAGATAGTGTCTTGAATACAGCAAAAATCAGTCATGAACTCGAATTTAGGAGAATTTAGGATCGAATTACATCATTCGGGTGAAGGAGAAATTATTTCAGTTTATAGGAATTTAAAAATCGATAGGAGCGAGAGTATAAAGAGAGTTTAAAAATAGTCAACACACTATCTGCATTATCTTTCGGCTGGAATTTTTCGGCTAACTTTAACAAGATGTTGTTTCCCCTTAAATTTTCGAAAACTAATCCGGACCGATATTATTGCAACATCAGTTTAAAATCCTTTAGTTCATAATCGTTTTTTCTATAAATGTAAGTAAAAATCGAAAAAGCCAAAAATCACTGGATTCCCCCAATTTATGAGAAAATCTTAAGCCTTACTCCGATCAATTTCTCCAAAGAGATTTGTTAAAACATCTTTTCGGTGAAATAGAGAATTTGCGAGAAACTCAAGATCCAAAATGTTGATGATTTCTATACTTTATTTTACTACGTAAAAGAAACTAAGCAATCCTTCAAGCCGTATACATACGTCGGATACAAATTCGGGATTTTTCTATCTCATCGTTTTAACCAATTACATCACGTACACTATACAACAGACACGCCTTATTTCATACAAAAGAGTTGAAAAAAATTGAAAAAAATCTCGGATGTAAAAATCCCGGATTTCTATCCGACGTATGTATATGACTTCAATCTGTAGTTACATAAAACTTTCAAATTTAAAGATTTGTCTTGATCTAGAAAAGCCATCTATGTTCTTAAGACTAGGAAGGGAAATGAACTCGAAAAAGTTTTAATCCTTTAGGAAGCCGCCTGCTTTAAATTAGTTCTTTAGAGTACGGTTAGTAAAAGACCCTAACATAAAATTGTATGAGTTTTAAAGTCGGTCGAGAAGGATACCATCCAAATTGGGTTTTTCCTTTCAACAAAATTGTCCGAACTTAGGACTAATAGCAACCGTTTCTTGGCTCTCGAACACCAACCTTCGAGTATTTATCAAAATCGTTTAAACAAAAATATGGTACAACACAAAGCCAGATTAACTACTCATTTGACATATTTTAAATGAATTGGCGTTTTCAGTCAACTTTGATTTTGATCGTTTTCGATAAACTATAGTTTTCGGTGAATTATCATTTTTGGTTTATTGTGTTTTTCACTAAGTATGGTTTCTCAGTGAATTTTCACTATCGGTGAGCTGCTCTTTTTCGGTGAATTGTGTTTTCGATCAATACCGGTTGTCGGTGAATAATGTTAACGGTGTTTCTAGTTTTAGGTCAACTGTCGTTTCCAGTGATATATCGATTTCGATGAACTGAAGTTTTCAGTTAATAGCGCTGTATTTAATTTTCGTTTGATGAATTGTCATTTGGAATTACCAATTAAACATTATTTTCAAGGATTCGTATTATTTTTTCGGAAAATCCTAAAAATCTGCTTCAATACACTTTTTCAGCTAATCTTGAATAGCGTAAGTGATTTGGTTCTATTTATGTAGATTTGGAACATGGTTACAGGCTACAAAACAAAATAATTAAGGAACTAATCTAGACCAATATCCCTAGTCTAGGTTGGCGCGGAAAATTTGTTAATCTCGACAGGTGTCAGTTTTAATGAAGGCTGTTCAAGGTGCTCTTTGGTAAAATAGAAATAGTCCTTTGAACTTGCCTAAGCAGCCGAACAGCGATGAGTTATAATCCCATCTGACTATTTCACAGTTTTGACATTGCGAAAGGCTTCGTGGAGTTTTTTACATTCAACTTCTGGGGATTATTCTAATACACGAGGCTCATGTACGGTACACAAGTACAATTATCAAGCATAAATTTTGGACGAAATACGTCGGCGACTCTAAACATCAATTTGCTATCTCGAATGAATATTTTTTTGCTGTGGTGGATCAAAAGAAAATGTTCAATAATATATAACGTGAAGTTTCGTATTTTTCAACGGTTTATTTTTAGTAATCGGCGAGTAAAGATTAGTTCGAGAAAAATTGTAACAGAACAATGTTTTTCTAATGACATGTTTGGAAAACTCTCTAACATTTTGGGTCATAATGTTCCGATGTCAGAACAAACTTTTTGTTTAATTTTTCCATATCAAAGTATAGTTCAAATTTTTTCGTTCCACTTTTATATTTTGGCACTATTGTTTCTCTTCTATATATTTATGCCATTTAAATTTTATCATCCTACTGCGTATGCAATTTAATACCAAATATGTTAAGGAGCCGGAACAAAATTTTGACAGTGCGAAATACGATGTGGGCTTAGTGCTATTTTTTAAGTGTATTTGCTAAAATTTGTGGCACCTTAATATCAGTTTCATTTAAAAATAGTGGCAATTCCCATTTTTTAATAAAAAGTTATGCGCTACTCGTGCATCTTATAGAAATTAAATAATATTGATAAGAAAATGCATGTTCGGAAATTGAACCAAACGTACACAACACTCATGTTCCGATTTTGGAACAATATTACTCAAAGATAACTTCAAAAATGAATCCGAGTAAAAAAAAAAAAACGTAAACAATTATTTACGTTGGACGAGTTGGCGGACATTTTGAATAGCTTCGACTATTTGACTAGCTGACTATTTGAATAGCTTCGACTATTCGGAATTTGACTTTTACCATATACCATATACCAAAATTATCTCAAATTTAGTGTTAAATTTTAATTGTTTATAAATTTTATAAAATGAATCTGATGATGAAGAATTCAACATTGATGAAAACCAAGCAGAAGTTTGCAGTTACAGGTATCGGAAAACGCTCAAATCAAAATTGAATTTATCAGTAATTTATTTAAGATTTTTGCCGGGTTTTCGGACAAAATATTTTTTTAATGGCATTTATACAATGTTTACGACTTTTCTAGTCGTAGAAAACAAAGAGGCCATTTCACTCACAATATCTCGACCACAAAAATTCCAATTTGTTATGCCCGGGCCCACCAGCAATCCCTAACACGATTTTTTCTGAATTAAGGATCCATCACATTCGGTTCCTGGTACTCAAAAATCGTCTTCCAGCAATTTTCATTAAAATTGTTTGAGCTGAGCAAAAAAACTAAAAATCATCCCGGGACCCACCGAGAGAACCCGTTACATGATTTTTCCCAAATTCGAGATGCGTCGCAGTCGGTTCCTGATACTAGAAAACATCCTTCCAGCAATTTTCATTAAAATCGTTTGAAAAATGAAAAAATTAAAAATAAACCCGGGGCCTACCGGACAACCCCTAACACGATTTTTCCCAAAATGAGGATCCATCGCAATCGATTCCAGGTACTCGAAAGTACTTTTCAGAAATTTTCATTAAAACCACTTGAGCGGAGAAAAAAATGAGAAATGAATCCGGGCTCACTAGACGACCAGTTACACGAATTCTAACTAAATGAGGATCTATCGCAATCGGTCGCCCTCGATAGCATAGTAAGTAGAGCACTTGCTCTTTAATCCTGGGGTCCCGGGTTCGATTCCTGGTGGTGGCAAAAATGTTACTGGGCGTTTTTAATGTGTTATGTGTTACATTGTGCATTGTTGGAAAAAATCATTAAAGCAGCCGACGAGAAATTTTAGTAATATAAAGAATTGCATAGCAAATTGCGTATTCCGATTACGAAAATTTTCACCGATTTCAAGAATAGGGCCCCTGGTATATTTTACCTCATCATTTGATACTAGTCACTACTCGGTAGCATCTATGTTATCTGGCCAATAATTAATATCCTGAAGCCCTGAGATCCGTGTGCATAGTCTATGCAATTCTTCGTCTTCCTAATGTAAATATTTTTAATTGTATTTTTTTTTTGATTTGCTTTATTTTAACTTAAGTTTGGATACTTAATAAACACATTTTTATTAATCACTTGTTTTTTGTTTCGCAGAATCTTTTGAATATTTTTCAAAAAGTTTAAAAAATCACTCGATTTTTTAAACTATTTGAAAAACAGTCAAAATATTCTGCGAAACAAAAAACAAGTGATTAATAAAAATGTGTTTATTAAGTATAAGTGTGTTTCGCCAAGTGCCTACGGCAAATAGCGTAAAAAGTATTAAGTTTTGATAAAGGATTTTATTTAAATTAAACTCCTCTGCTGTCAGGTTTTCATTGATAACATTGCTTTTATCTACTATTTGTCTTTTTAATTTAACAAAATTTATGTTTGTTAAATTTTATTTTGTTAAAAACTTTACATCCGTAACAAAATTATGGATTTACTAAATTTTACAATACGTTTGGCACGAGCTCGCACTAAACCACAAGTACCAAGTGGTAGCCAATCAAATAGCGAGGAGATTCTCCAGCCAATGAAGCGAAATCGCAGTGAGGTAAGACCGCTTAATTATTTAAAATATGACCATGTCCGATCATTTGCCGGAACACGCCCAAAAACCAGAGGGAACTAGATGCAAACAGCAAGGGTGTAAATATAAATCCCATTTTTATTGTGACAAGTGCAAATTCCATTTATGCCTTAATCGTGATAGGAATTGCTTTTCAGATTGTCACCGTCTTAGCTCGGGGCCCGATATATTATTTCTTGTATATTTCAGATAGTTATATGTGTCTCAAATATAGCACAAACAACACAATTTAATTTTTTTATCAGCTGGTTAACATTCATGACTCAAAGGGTTATTCCATTTTAATTTATTAATGATCATGAATTATAAAAACCTCAAGACAATTTTCTAGTGGGGAGTCCGTGAAAACAGAATATATTGCACAAATGCACACACAAAATTTGAAAATGACTACACATTTACCGTTTACAGTTTAAACGTTTTTCCTATAACAAACAAATACGCGTGAATGTTTTAAAGCAAATATTAGATAAGTTTTTATTATACACAACTCCAAAAGCCACTCAAAATGAAAACCACTATTGTTAACTTACCGCAAAATATAAAAAAGTGTGCATTAAACTTAAATGCATACATCGTACGGTTATATACTCGCATATAGAATCGTAAACCTAATAATTCATTTTATTTGTAAATATAAATTTAATTAAAATTGCTGCTTTTCAATTACGTGATCGTTATAAAGTGAAGTGAAAATTTTTTTTTGTTATTATGCTCGAATAAATTTTCTTTCTTGGCTTCTTTATAAACTTCTTTTGTATATTTTACGCTACAAAATATAATTTTTCCTTGAAGAAGCTAGAGAAAATTTTTAAACAAAATCAATTGTTTTAAGTTCGTTTTTGATTCGGTTGAATTGAAATTGAAGATGATTATCAGATTTACAACAACATTTATATTGATCTTTAGGAATTTTTATTGTTCGTACAATGAACAATCGTATGTAAAAATCTTTATATACCTCACACATAGCACAGTTTTTTTTATGGTGCAACGGAAAACGCACGTTTTATCTACATAGCTATAATTATGTGTTAATACTACTAAAGGCGTCATAATTCACATACCAAATCAAAATGATCAAGTTTAAAGTCAAGAAAAGTTGTTATGTTTACTTAGAGCATAACATATACCGGTGACGTATATACATATCATCATCAAAATAACACACTATAAAACCGACGAAAAAATATTGGACGATGACACAACATAAAGAAAACGGATTACTAAGAATTGTGTGCGTCGAATATCAAAAAGAAAAACATCGCAGAAGATTTTATCACATTATGTTTACACACACACACGCGGGCATGAGAAAACATTTTAATTTTCTTGCGCTTTACAAATTTGATGATTCCACAAAAATTTGTTTTATCGTATTTCTCTATCTCACTACTAGCAACGATATCTGAATAACATTTATATTTTTAAACCAAACATTTAATAATATTATTAAAATTTAACAGGATGCAATAAATATTATCATTTTTTATTTGTTTATTACAAATTTATTATTATTGATGGAGAGCGCATTGAAGGAAAACACCTCGAGGGTTTTCTTTTACTTTTTTTATACTGACATTGATAAATACTTACCACTAACTTGAAAGCAATAAATATTTAAAATTTAGAGCAAATGAATTAAATTATAAAATATCTGTATATCAAAAGTTTTGATTATAACTATAGTATGGCGCCTAAATGTTGATTAAATGATATACAATTTTAAAGCTTTCGTAAAAATTGTTTTTGAATTTCATAATCGACTACACATACACAATATGTATGTATGTAAATTTTAGTATTAATTCGTCTTCCGAATAAGAATCAGTGTCGCAGAAAAATAATGAGACGTGGAAAGTATTTATCGAACGTGGAAAAGAGTAAAATTCTACGAATATGAAAATGGTAATCTTTGACTAGTTTCATTAATTGTGTTTGTGTTACTGATTTTACCTGGGTAAGACGGAACATTAACGAAAATTAGAGTTTTCTTGGATGTAATTATTAAATTCTATTAAAATTAACTGAATAATATAAAACTACTTCATCTCGACTAGTAACATGAATGTATAATTTGACTCAAAACTTATTTTAAATTCCCAACAAACGAGCATTACACTACTAATTATCAAACTTACTGTACAAATTTGCCTTAATTTAGGGAATACAAAGCAAATGATAAAAAAGTATCTTATGAAAAATGATACAGAAAAAATCCTGTTGCATTTACCGCTAAGGAAAACATGCTCATATGCAGACAGTAAAAATAACTCGTATTCATAATTACACAATATAGTACATACAACTATTTATTAAAAAATTTTGAAAATGCTAACTGAGGTATACCTAGAGATCTACCACAACCTCTGGTATATGGGGTGTTAGTTGAAGACCATGTCAGTTAGAAAAAATATTCAGATGCTCCAGATCGAGGAAAGGGACTGTTAATAAAATTTTGTCTTATGACCAAATATAATAAAAATTCTCACGCCAACTGAGATATCCATAGAGATCTTAACACAACTTCAGGTACAAGGGGGACCATTTAAGTTAGAAAATATACTTTAGGTTTACGATAGTAATGGTATTTTGTGATTGTTCCGTATATTGGTCTATTTTCAGCACTCCCGAATTAAATACACAATTGTAGGAAATTCTTCCATTTAGCGTCACTATATCTGTGTGACAACAACAATGTTAATCGACACCTATACTTATACACAATCAACTTCCAAACCATCCCATACTTTTCTTTCCGTTAACGCTGGATCGCGATTAAATTTGAATTTTAGACTTATAGGTGAAAAATGTGTAAGAATTTCAACAATCAGTTTCAAACGGATGAAATTATTGATTTGAAAAAATCAGTCTTCTCATCAGGTCGTGACAACTGATGTATATTTATATTTGCAAACACCATTACTATCGTAAACCTAAAGTAAAATACAAAATTCGTAATGCAGCATACATACCTGCGGACCCGATTGCGGCAAAATTCTGCAGTTTTGAGTAGAAGTTAGTCTTTGCTCAAAATATTAGTCTATTTCGTAAGTCATTTTGGTTGTCAAATTTTTCATTTTTAATTTTCGATTGGACGGTGAATACGCCATATAAATATTTCTCAGTAGGCGTAAATTTTTTATTAGTTTGACGTTTCAATTTTCGGAGTGGAGGATTTTGTTTGTTTGCCTGTCTTCAATTCTTCTGTAGAAGAATTCACACTGCTTAATTACCAGTTCGGGTATGTAGTAGCAACAGTGATACATAATCAAAATTTCATTAATATATTTTGTTTAATTGCAGCAAGCCGATGGCAAAATGGGAATCTCAATTGATTCAGTGAACCAAAATCAAGTCGGTCCTAAACATCGGTCGCAGTCTCGAGATAGAAAAAGGGTTAAAAAACTATACGACGATGTGGATGGAGTCACAACACAATTCGTAAGAACATAGAAGGTGAATACTCGGGTATTGAGCACGAAATTTTTAATAGCGTGGTCCAAAGTATAAAATTGTTGACGGAAGAGGCTTAGCCAGTCGCAGAATTCGCGTTTCAATTAAGTCAGTCGCACGAAAGTGATTGCGGTGCAGAAAGCCAATATTATGCGAATGTCTGATTATGGTTTTTGCACTGCTGTCGTGACCGTTAAATATCCAGTGTGAAATTTGAAGAACATTATTTGGATAATGTGTGCTAATGATATTTTAAACATAATGCAGGACCCACGTAAATATGATGTGCTTATAATGCCAAATTGACAATTGTATGGTGTATTTCGAGTGACATGTTGTATTTTGAGTGATATGTGCGCATGTCTAGTAGGTGGTTTAAGCACCGAATATATATAACCAGAACCGCCATTGCGTAGACCAAGACTTTTTGTCCTACTTTATTTACAACTCATGGAGTAAAACCAACAAATTTTTATCCTCTTAAAATTTAATAAAAAGTTTTAATTTTTTAAAAATTGTTTTTATTTGTTACTTCATATCAAGTCCCTCATCACTATCGTTACCGTGTGATGATGAATCCAGTTGACGTCTTCTTCATTGAATTGAGATCACTTCGTAACATTAGGGTACCATCTTTTCCGGACACAACTAATGATTTGCCGAATATGCTTGCCGTGATCGGTTAATAATGGCCATCTGATCAGTAAAAAAATCCCTTCAGGCATATTGTATTCGATGAATGACGACGATGGAGTCGGTTGAATTTGTATATTAACCGATGATGAACTAGTAATCTAATTGACGTGTCTAAATTATTCGATGGGGATGATGGTGTAGTCAGCGTGTCATCGAACATGTGTTACCATTCGGAATTCATTGTAATTTACGTTGCTTCCGTAAATTTTCTATCTCTGTTTTGTTCAGTGGATCGGCCAGGGACACATGACAAATCATTTTATTTCAATCAATTTTATATTTTGACCTGGGACTACTTGTAGTTGTGTTTGAAGAGCAAATATTGTCTAAAATTATAAAATTATACATTAAACTGTTACTGAAATAATTATTTAAAAAACCATTACCGTATAATCAATTTTACTAGTGTCGTTACACAATTATATTTTGCGGTCGTCATATTGATCTACTTACGATTATTAATATCAGTTTTTGGATCATTCTTGATTCGGGACAGTTTGTTTGATTTCATAAAAATTATTCTCAAAGTTGGCTACATGCTTCTCCAGTATTTGAGCTTGAACGAAATTTGCTTGGCCTATTTTATAACAGTACGCAACACATTCTTTCCAAATCATGGAATGCTCATCGTTATAAGTTAGTGAACGAGCAGCCCGATCGCGAAGTAAATGTTGCCAGGAATCATGCAAACGCTCAATTGTGGTTTTCGATTTTTCCCTTGCTCGGGCTCGACACGGACATCGAATATTTTGCATTTTGCAAATGTCATCAGTTACTGACTTCGCAAAGTTGTCGCACAAGATTCACAACCTTATCAAAATCCACTTTCAATTTTGCCATTTCTTTTAAAAGTAATTAAGATCCTGTTTTACACGTAAAAAAAATGTTAATAAATAATAATAATATTATAAAATTTCAAAATATTATTATTTATTAATATTATTAGTATAATTATTATATAATAGTATTACATAATATTAATAATATTATTAAAATCTTTGGTTTTACATCACAAATATATAATTGTCAAATACATCTATATTTTCTGTCAAATATATAGCAAACATAAAAAAGGCGTCTTGCAATGAGCACAAAATTTAGTTCCTTTTGTAGTTTTTAGTTGGCAAGCTTGAGGAAACCATAGCTCAAAATAAAAAATATTTCAATTCGATTGCGACAAGAGTAGGCGGGGCATAAAGCAATTTGATTGGTTTATCTTGTGGAAACGACTGCGACAATCGTTGTATCCGCAAGTATGTATTCAGCATAAATACGAAAAGTTAAGTTGTGAGAATAGAATATAGATGGGAATGTGAAAGAATTGAATTTCGTACGCTACGCAGTAATTCGCTAGTAGTACAATTACATGGTATTGTTCTATATAAATAGACAATATTCCAATGAAAATATACAACATCAGTCGTCGCAACCTGATGAGAAGACTGATTTTTTTAAATCTATAATCTCATCCGTTCGAAACTGATTGTCGAAGGCGGGCCACACACGTACAGTTTTAACTGTGTAGCTATAACTGTCTGTTTTAACTGTAAACTGAGATGCACGCACACGTTCAGTCTAATCCTTCTGTTATTATCATGGATTTGAATGAGCGGAACGATTTGGCTGCTCTCGGTGTATGAAATTTTGACACAAAACTGAGAACTGTGCAGTTAAACCCCCACACACGTTCAGTTCAGTTAATCGTTTCAGTTAAAAATATAAAAATTTTAAAGTTCTCAGTTAAACTGTACAGTTGAGTTTAACTGAACTGAAATACCCACACACGTACAGTTTTAACTGACAGTTTTAACTGCACAGTTAAAATTATCGGTTAAAACTGTACGTGTGTGGCCTACTATAAGTCTACACATTTGCCATCTATAAGTCTAAAATTCAAATTAGAAAATATATTCAGTTGATTCCCATCCAGTGGAGGGGATAGTTTATAAAATTTTGTAGCATGACCGAAGACAATAAAAATTTTTAGGCCAACTGAGATATCCCTAGCGATCTTACCACAACTTCAGATACATGGGATATTAGTTGGGGACCATTTAAGTTAGAAAATGTATTCAGTTGCTCCTCATCCAGGGGAGGGGACAGTTAATAAAGTTTTGTATTATGACCAAATATAATTAAAATCTCAGGCTAACTGAGATATCCTTAAGGATCCTAACACAACTTCAAGTATATAGGGTTCTAGTTGGAGACCATTTCAGTTAAACAATATATTCAGTTGCTCTCCATCCAGGGGAGGGGACAGTTTATAAAATTTTTTAGTATGACCGAAAATAATAAAAATTCTTAGGTCAACTGAGATATCTCTAGAGATCTTACCACAACTTCAGGTATGTAGGGTGTTACTTGGGGACCATTTAAGTTAGAAAATATATTCAGTTGCTCTCATTCAGGGAAGGGGACAGTTTATAAAGATTTGTAGTATTACCGAATATAACAAAAATTCTTAGGCCAACTGAGATATTCATAAAGATCTTAAAACAACTTCAGATACAAGGGGTATTATTTGAGGACCATGTCAGTTCGAAAATATATTCAGTTGCTCCCAATCCAGCGGAGTGGACAGTCAATAAATTTTTGTAGTATGACCAAATATAATAAAAATTCTTAGGCCAACTGAGATATCCATAGAGACGTTTTAACAACTTTAGGTACAAGGGGTGTTGACTGGCAACCATTTCAGATAAAAAATATATTCAGTTGCTCCTCATCCAGGGAAGGGGACAGTTAATATAATTTTGTAGTATGACCGAATATAATAAAAAATCTTAGGCCAACTGAGATATCCCTAGAGATCTTACCACAACTTCAGGTATGTCGGGTGTTACTTGGGGACCATTTAAGCAAGGAAATATATTCAATTGCGCCTCACCCAGGGGAGGGGGCAGTTTATTAAATTTTCTAGTATTACCGAATATAATAAAAATTCTTAGGCCAACTGAGATACCTCTACAGTACAAGGGATGTTATTTGAGGACCATGCCAGTTAGAAAATATATTCAGTTGCCCCCATATTCAGTTGGACATAATAAAAATTCTTGGGACAACTGAGATATCCATAGAGAACTTAGCACAATTTCAGGTACAGGGGGTGTTAGTTGTGAACCATGGCAATTATAAAAAATATTCAGTTGCTCCCCATCCAAGGGAGGGGACAGTCAATAAAATTTTGTAGTATGACCGAAGACAATAAAAATTCTTAGGCCAACTGAGATATCCCTAGAGATTTTACCACAACTTCAGATACATGGGATATTATTTGGGGACAATTTAAGTTAGAAAATGTATTCAGTTGCTCCTCATCCAGGGGAGGGGACAGTTAATAAAGTTTTGTATTATGACCAAATATAATTAAATTCTCAGGCTAACTGAGATGTCCTTAAGGATCCTAACACAACTTCAGGTATATAGGGTGTTAGTTGAAGACCATTTCAGTTCAACAATATATTCAGTTGCTCCCCATTCAGGGGAGGGGACAATTTATAAAATTTTGTAGTATGACCGAAAATAATAAAAATTCTTAGGCCAACTGATATCCATAGAGATCTTAACATAACTTCTAATACAAGGGGTTTTAGTTGAGGACCATTTCAGTTAAAAAATATATTCAGTTGCTCCCCACCCAGGGAAGGGGACAGTTAATAAAATGTTGTAGTATGACCGAATATAATAAAAATTCTTAGGCCAACTGAGATATCCATAGAGACCTTTACACAACTTGAGGTACAAGGGGTGTTAGTTGGGGACCATGCCAGTTAGAAAAAATATTCAGTTGCTCCCCATCTAGGGGAGGAGGCAGTTAATAAAATATTGTATTATGACCAAATATAATAAAAATTCTCAGGCTGACTGAGATATCATTAGAGATCTTAAAATAACCTTACGTACAGTATGTGCAACAAGAGCGTGTACGGCAAAAACCTTGGTAAAAATAAAACTACGATTTTTTTTGTTTTTATTATAAAAGTTTGTTGTATTTTCTAAGGCGCTATCAACTAAAACATAGTAAAGTCACTATTACTGTTAATAATTGCCTCGCTCCTCTTGTTCATACTATCAACCAATTTTTGTGCATACTGTGGTGTTATTGGGGGTACAAATTGAAAATGCGGGATTTTTTTCTATTTTTGAACGTTTATTCTGAAAAAATGGTAACAAATGAATTATTCAAAATATTGTCCATCGCTAGCCACAACTTTTTCCCATCTTTCTGGCAATTTACGGATACCGTCGCGAAAAAATTCGGCCGGCTTGGCTGCTATCCAGTCATCGACCCATTTTTGGGCTTCTTCGTAAGAATGGAAGCGCTGGTCAGCTAGGTCATGTGTCATCGATCGGAAAAGGTGGTAATCGGAAGGAGCAATATCTGGGCTATACGGCGGGTGGGGTAAGACTTCCCATTTCAGCGTTTGTAGGTATGTTTTGACCGGCGCTGCAACATGTGGCCGAGCGTTGTCATGTTGCAAAATTACTTTGTCTTGTCTTTGCTCGTATTGTGGCCGTTTTTCTTTGAGTGCGCGGCTCAAACGCATCAATTGAGTTCGGTATAGTGCTCCTGTGATGGTTTCGTTCGATTTCAATAGCTCATAATACACCACACCCAGCTGGTCCCACCAAATACAGAGCATGAGCTTGGCGCCGTGAATATTTGGTTTGGCCGTCGATGATGATGCATGGCCGGGGTAACCATATGATTTTTTGCGCTTCGGGTTATCGTAATGGATCCACTTTTCATCACCAGTGACAATGCGATGCAAAAAACCCTTCCGTTTTTGCCGTTCGAGCAGCAGTTCGCATGCAAAAAAACGGCGCTCGACGTCTCTCGGCTTCAGCTCATACGGCACCCAATGTCCTTGCTTTTGGATCATTCCGAGGGCTTTTATACGATGGGAAATGGCATGTTGTGTCACTCGAGTTTGACACGAGTCTTCATTGAGTATTGCCTCCAATTCAGCATTCTCAAACTTTTTCACTTGGCCCGGCCGCTCTTTGTCCTCAACGTCAAAATCACCACTTCTAAACCACACAAACCATCTCTCGCACGTTGAAACCGATGGAACATGACTCGGGTAAGCCTCGGAGACCAATCGATGTGCTTCAGCAGCACTTTTCTTCAAATTAAAGAAGTAAATTAAAACTTCCCGCAAATGCTGTTTTGTTGGCACGAAACTCGACATATTGAGAGCTCAAAAAAACTATGAATTTGACACTGCGACAAATTGACACATACTGAAAATTAAAGCTATAAGACGTAGCTTTGACATGAACATAGTCACAGTACTGCCTGATGCGTATAGCGTTAGTAACGCCATCTGTTATCAATCCCGCATTTTCAATTTGTACCCCCAATAAAATTTTCCATATCTTTCGGACCACTCGCGCTAGAGTGCTCAAATGTTTTATGTGGTACATTTTCAGCTTTATCTTCATGAGTGCCCATTAATTTTGATCGGATTGGAATTAGGTGCCTAGGATGACGAATCCAATGTTGTGATGCCCTTTTTGAGTTTAAATTTCGAACAAAGTAGGCTATGGTGTTTTGGATCGTTGTCTGCTTGCAAGATGCAATTAGAGTTCTCCGCTCCAAATCATTTCAGGATAGATGGTAACAAACCTCGTGAATAAATTTTATTCGTGAAAAGTGCGTTTAGGTTCCGTGTGGAAACGATTAATTTACCAAGGTTAAGCATCCCCATACATGGAGCTAGGACGGGTGCTCCACAGTTCGGACAATCCTTTTTTTGCTTAGTTTGCCAAACACGCCTTTTAACATTAAAACCCCAAAAGGATGACTCATCGGTAAACACAATATTCGTAATATCTTTGTTTTTATGTTCATTCGCTCACTATAGTTGCTTTTCTATGTATTTTTGTGTTACCAGTGGTTTGACCAAAGTATTTTGATATGCGTAGCCATGTTCTTTCGTATGGTTGTTTTTGGTAAAATAGTATACTTTTCGCCAATTTTGCCACAGCTAAGCGATTGCCAAGCGAAGAATTTTCATCAAATAATTGTTGATGGCCTCATCCTCCTTTTTTGTAGTGGTTCGGATTTTGCCTCTATCTGGCAAATCGTAAACAATTTTATACATTGAATAGTGTGTAATCCTCTTCTGTACAAATGTTTTCGATTTTTTATACATTTTGCTGCACTTGCAAACAGACATTTTTGGTCCTTTCGGATGTGGACATAAAAACACCGCTTCAAATCGTTTTTTATAAATCGCACTCATTTCTTTCATATCTGTTACCCGCTAAACAATTGCAGTTAAACTAATGTTTGTTTTAGAGCGCCAAAGAGGAGTCAATAGAAAACCGATGTAAGCCCCGCTCATATTTGTTCCTATATTTTTAAGTATACTTATGCTGTACACGCTCTTGTTGAACATACTGTATATGGGGTGTTACTTGGGGACCTTTTCAGTTAGAAAATATATATTCATACGAAAAAATATAAATTAACGTGAAAATCCTTGGTTGGTTAAAGCAGCGAGTAGTTCGTTTAAAAGCCGTAAGCACCTGAAAAGTGAGCTTAAATTAAATGTGTCTCAAATCACAATCAGCGGGTGTTTGAAAGTTGCTGGGCATCTGAATTACTGAAAAATAATGTCAGCACCAAAGTTCCACGACACAATGCCGCCCTTCTTGAATTTTTTGGGGCAAACTGGCCAAAGATAATTAAAAAATTATTTGTTTTGTTTATATGATAAGATCTTGTTTATCATAACTAACCATACTGTTTAATTACTTGTGAATTTTTTCAATGAAAAAAAATGTAATCTTGATGGGCCAGATGACATTCAATACTGTTTGAGACATTTTAGAATAGAGCCGAATTATTTTTCTAAACGGAATTTTAGTGGAGGTATAGTTCAATGGTATGGTGGGCTTCTGTTCAGCAGAAACCATTACCATCTATTAAAATGTACGCTACACTGTACACTGGAATCTTAGAAAACCATTTTTATACATACATCAAGAAAAAGCTGGATTGCCCAGCAAGATAATGCTTCAGTACATACGAGCCGGGGTGCAAAATCTTCTTTTGCAGAACACTACATACCAGTACTAAATTGGCCCGCTTGTTTGCCAAACCAAAACACAACCGAAAATCTTTGGGGAGTATTGATTCGAAAAATTTTCGAAGGTAACCGCCAATTTGATACAATAACTGAACTACAATTAACCATTAAACATGCCTGAGAGGAAATGTCACCCGAAATTATCAATTCGCTATGCCGAACAGAATTTTGATTGTAATTTTTGATTTCAATCTATTTCAATCTAGAATAGTTGTAATTTTGAACTAAAGGTGAAAATTATATTTTTCGAAATCGATATTCAAAATAAAATCCTTATATTGTCACTATAAGGTAGCAATAATTACAGAGTTTAATTATTAAATTGCAAAAGTGACAAAAGTTATACAGTAGTGTAAAAAAAGTGCATCAAACCACACCAACACAACTACTCATTACTTACCAAAGTCCCTAGTTTTCTTTGAGGTTTTTATTTTTCGTTGCACCATTTTTTACACAATTCTGACGCTAGGACTTATAAGACTGTCTTAAATAACACTGGTTTGTTAAGACTACAACTTTTAAGTTTTTACTGTTATTCCATACTTAAAATTATGTTGTGAAATCTTTTCAAAGACTACAAATAAAAAGTATGAATAGAGATATGTCAAATATAATGCGAGTGTTGTAACACTAATTTTTAATATCACGACATTTTTGATTATCAGCCCCCAAAAACGCAAAATGTTTACTCTGAGCCCCGAAAATATTTACTGTCATGACACCATACTTTTTCGAGGCTGAGAGTAAAAATATGACATTTTAATTGTTGGATACTATCACGATAGAAAAATTCCCTGGGTTATGGCAAACAAACCATATTTGCCCATCTTAGAATTTTCAAGTCTCAGAATTTTTATGGGATATTTGTAGTTTATGGTCGGAGTATGTTTGGTGAAACAGAAAAATGTTAACTAATTACTGCATTTTTTTTTTCAAATTTATTCTTTGAGGGGAAGGTGTGATATAGTCCCTCGAACTCAAGAACTATTAATTGCCCAGACTATTGGCAATTTACAGAAACAGATCTGAACTAATTACTAATATTTTCAAGTGTAGTTGAGATATAGTTCCATGAACTTAATTTCTGTGTTTCTTCTGAATTTTTCTAAGATGTGGAGTTGAAATATAGTCCCACGAACACAGAAACTATTCGTTGATCAAGCTAGCGCCTTATATATGATAGTAGAGGAAGACTGGTACGAACTACTTTAAGTTTCTGTTATTTTTTTTAGAATTTTTCTACGAGGTCATGTTAAAAAACTACCTCCCCTTCAGGGAACTATATCTCAGTTCCAACTCATAGAAAAATTGTAAAAATGTCACAAAAATTACTTTAAATCTTCTCTACCTCGAACGATTAGTCAATAATTCAGCGAATAGTTCCTGAGTTTAAGGGATTATATCTCAACTCCAAAAAGCAATCAACCGAATGAAAAAATTAAAAAATGTCTCATTTTAGATGAAACTTAAAGCAAAGACAAACAGATTAAACTAAGACAAGTTTTTAGTCAGTAATTGTGCCTCAGAACTTGGGTGCTATTCGGCGGAAACAAATTTGAAAGTTTCGCGTTATTAAATTCCATCTCTGACAATTGAAATGTGAAGGACATACGCGGGGATAAAACTTAACTCTGAAAAACAATGCCATGTAATATTAACCAAAGCTATTGGTTACCGACCAAATAGCACAGTGGTTAAAACTTTGGCGTTTGGATCGGGAAGTACCGGGTTTGAATCCCGATAGGGGCAGGATGCAAAGTGAAATTTCATCAACAGATTACGATCAATGATGAAATCGAACACAACTATGATCCAGTGCCGGTGTGCAAAACCCATGGGCCGACATGGAGGTACAGACTGGCATGGTGCTAGCAATGTGACGATGGTCTTAATCGGCCCTATAGCCATACGTCCTCGAGTTGGCTGAGTAGGCGTAAAGTAAGGACGGTAAAAGCATAACCGTGAAAGAGCAGGGTGAGTCTTGAGCCCAAAACAGATTGCATGGTAAATAAAATAAAAAAAGTATTGGTTAATACTAATTTGGTAACCGCATGGAAACAATAAAAGAATGTATAAGCCTGGAAAGAAATGGAATATTTACACCTCGGCATGCCAATACGCTTCATCAAGCAGTTCTAAGAACTGGTTAGGATTCAATGTACTGATCAAGTAATAATAATTCCACCAACTTAACAAACGGGAAGAAGCCCTGGAAAAGCTAACGAATCCAAAAATTAAAAATATCGAATGGACTGACCGAAACGATTACAAGACATGTGCAGGGTGGTGTGTTTAGTAGCTCTGTGTCCAAGAGACAGAAATCTTAAGAGGAACCACGTTTACGGTTGCGAAAAGAGTGCAAGCCCTTCAAGTTTCACATGTCCTTCAATTACGTGCTTATAAATGAAACGAAAATTGAAATAAGGTGGAAAACGCGTCCCTTAAGCTAGCAGAACCCATACAGCAGGGCATAACAAGATAGTATGGATAATTATAGGCTAATTATGGGCTAATTAAATGCCCCATTAAAAAATTTTGGGCTCCATCCCTACCAACTAAAGCGTGGGTTCTGCTAGCTTTAGAAAAAGTTAGCAGAACAAATATCAAAAAATGATTTAAAAACAATTGGAAAAATAAAGGTTAATTTTAGGCTAATTAAATGCATTATTTAATTTTTTTTATTCTGGTCGATCAAGAAAATGCAAAAGGCTTTATCATTTCAAAGCTAGCAGAACCCAAATCGAAAATCGGACCAAAACCGAAATTACAACTGAAAACAAGATCTATTGACAATCGAATAATTTTAGGCTCGGTATGGGTTAATCAAATGCCCAATTAAAAAATTTGGGCTCCATCCGTTTTTGACCTAACTTCAGGTCATTTAATCTAAAGCTAGCAGAACCCAAATCGAAAATCGGGCTAATCAAATCAAATGTATCAAATGTATGCTAATCAAATGCCCCATTAAAAAATTTTGGGCTCCATCCATGTTTGACCTAACTTCAGGTCACTTAATCTAAAGCTAGCAGAACCCAAATCGAAAATCGGATCAAAACCGAAATTACAATTCAAAACAAGATTGACAATCGAATAATTTTAGGCTCGGTATGGGCTAATCAAACTGCTAGCTTTAGATTAAATGACCTGAAGTTAGGTCAAAAATGGATGGAGCCCAAAAATTTTTAATTGGGCATTTGGTTAGCCCATACCGAGCCTAACATTATTCGATTGACAATAGATCTTGTTTTGAGTTCTAATTTCGGTTTTGGTCCGATTTTCGATTTGGGTTCTGCTAGCTTGGAAATGATAAAGCCTTTTGCATTTTCTTGATCGACCCGAATAAAAAAATTTAAATAGGGCATTTAATTAGCCTAAAATTAACCTTTATTTTTCCAATTGTTTTTAAATCATTTTTTGATATGGGTTCTGCTAACTTTTTCTAAAGCTAGCAGAACCCACGCTTTAGTTGATAGGGATGAAGCCCAAAATTTTTTAATGGGACATTTGATTAGCCCATAATTAGCCTATAATTATCCATACTATCTTGTAATGTTCTGCTGTATGTGTTCTGCTAGCTTAACGTTCTATTTGCGAGATAATTTCTGGATCGTAACTGATGGTGATCAACGGTCGCTCCCTATCTAAGGTTTTAGAAAGTTTAGATTAGGTTTGACTTGGAGCAGCAGAATGAAGGTGTCCGTAGTAAACATCTACCGTGCAGACTTCAAGGTACAGCACTGAGATCGCAGAATAACTTAGCGATTTTAAGGAGATGCTGGGAATACTATACACATGAGAAATCGTAGGAGGAGAGTAGGTAGGATATGAGAACAATCTCGACCGCACAATTGTTGAAATAAAGAGTCTTTCGTCCTTATCGATTGTAAATGTAAATAAAACAAGTTGTGTGATATCCAATCAATTTTTTTTCTTCTACCGTTTGTTTTGTGGCACATAATTGGGAGGTCCGATTATCGAAGACTTTGTCGCATAAATCTGGTTAAATTTTGCTGGATTGTGTTCGTTATGTTAATTTTGAAGGCATAAATTGTTTGCGGTTTATTTGCATTAACCTCACACTCGGTGGTGTCAATGATCGTTTACTTTTAGTTCCTGGTAAGTCGGATTTACAGGTGCAGACTTAAGTCCCGCCGAAAAATTCAATAACTTGAAGTCGCAGAAAGGCCAAGTCGTTATGAACGACAGGAAATTGACTGCATTCTCTTGCACAGCATCTGATCTCGAGATCTTTTCAGCAAACCTTGCGTGTCGGTCACGTACGGCTATTGGCTCATTATTTATCGAACCGATTGGCTCGTATTTGGCCACCAAACGTCGAACAGTCTTCTCGATAGGATGGTTGTGGCGAGGATAAAAGTCACGTAATTGGAGCATTGATTTTGAAAATAAATTTTTATAAAATAAAAATACGTTTCATGGTGATTTGGCAGTAAGAAATTTGGCATATGTTGCTTTAACAACATGGCTGCTATAACCTAACAAATTTCGAGTGTCCATATTGGAAGATTCTTTATTTCATCATTTGGAGTTGCTGATATCAAGATTAATCTCGTTCAACCTTCATATTGGAACCATTTGACATATTGACTCACGAAAAATTTACTGAAATATAAAACACTTGCTCACCATCAATTCGTTTTAGGTTTTTAGAGGGTATTTGTCTGATTTCCCAGCTATCTCCCACAGACGTTGAAGTGCTGCTTACCGGAGCAATAAAATGTGAATTTTTAAATGTGTACCGTTATCAACATAGATACACATTTTAACCACCCCAGCTAGCCCAGTTTAGCTATAAAGTTCATAAGAGCTTCTAAAATCGCGTTAGTTGTTAATCGCGTTAACTGTTAGTTGATTTTAGGGGAGGAGGTGTAAATCGTTGCGCTGGCAACTCTCCCATTAACTGAGTTTGTTTCTTCATCTTACCAGTCACAACGCCATGTCCTAGTCAACGAACTCCTATCAGCTCATAAGTGGATTACGCCACTAGTCTCAATTTGTTCTGAAAAGCATGTAGTGTTAAAGTGTTGGTTGGTGTGCGAAAACTAACTATGTCGCGTTTCGTGGGACAGAAAAATAGTGGGAAAAGAATCTCAAGATGTGGAGTAGAATTTTGGTTGCGGTGGCGAGCGGTTGCGCTCGCTACCCGAGCATGAGCCCATTGGGTTGTATTTTTTGTGGCTTAGTAGAAAATTTAAGAGTGTGAGATTAAATTAAATAAAATGATACCATACATTCATCGGAAATCATTGTTTTAATAAAATATGTGTTTTGCCAATTTTAATTTGGTTTCAATTATAATTTGGTCATTATTTTAAAATAAGCATTGATTTGTGAAAATTTCAATAAAAAGACTATAAAAGTGACCTGATTGGATTTTTAGTGATTGTTCAGTGGTGATTTTTTTGATACAGCATATAGCGCAAAGATGAATATGAAAATGTGTAAAGTGAGCAAAGTGTGAATAAAGTGTTACTTTGGGTTACTTATGAAGTGAAACCCAGGTATTAAAGTTTTGGTTACTGTATGTATGTATATGTGTCGGTAGGCCGGAGAGACCACGTTAGCATTCGCAGCTCAGAATTTCGCTTTGTGTGTGGCAACCCGATATGCGGGTTTTTCTTCAGCGTTTTAGTAATTCAAAATTCCTTTCTTGTTTTCTAATTTTCTTGTATTGGATTATGACAACATCTATTACGAATGAGGTGTGATGTCAAGAAACCTCTCATCCATTCGTAACAGCGGCAGTCGTTTATGTTATAACTCACTATTACGTACAAACGATGCTGTCATTGTGGCTCTTCGACAGACTTAACGCTATCATGCCTGTTTTGCAATCCGAGTTCGACTTTTTCCATCATCGCACCACCTTTAGCATCAACATTAATATTTTGCTCAAATTTACGTTATACATAAGTACTCCTTGCATCAAAATTATCGAAACCATCTTGCGAGGTGATCCGTTGTCATCCTCATTTTCTATGAACGCTGTCTCTCCTGGCTCCCGCTGATCAACTCATGGTTCATTATGAGACGTCGATTATTTTGCATCCGTTTTGCACCATCTTGCCTTAATCATCATTTGCAAAATGTATGCCTCTCGATTGGTCTAGGTATCTGCAAGATGTTGTTTTAAAACTGATTCATATCACTAGATTGTAATAATAGAACTATGTAGATTTGACTGTTAGCGACAGTAATTCTCATGATCTACGCCGTTTCTGAAATATTCCCGAATATATAGGAAAAAATCTCTGAATAATTCCTTAATATTTGCTAAACACTAACACAATAAGTGTTACAGTTATTTTCACTTTAAACACCATTTATAATTTCCCCGCCACTCACTTTCGCTTTTCTTAGACTCACCAAAGACTGTCCTAAGAATCACTCATTGCGTTCATTGCACTCGTATTTATATATACCGCACTGAATTTTCTAGATTGTCCGCGAACAATCGCAACAAATCTGTTATAACTTATAATACCACTAAACTGATATAAAACTACTTCTAATGCTACTACTTAAACCTATAGATGCCACTAACTTTTATAAATGTCATTAATTTCGTAACCGTTGATCGACGAATTTAAGCTCAACTAATATCTCGCCCAAGCAACCAATCCACGAGACCATAAGAATATGCACCGGTTGGTTTCCATTTTTGGAAGTTTCAATTTCTATCCAACTGCCTAATGTTCATATTCAAGGAAATTGGCCAGTTTATCCTCTCTTATGCGCATCTGAATGACCTTCCACTTAAAAACAATTTCGGCTGGATTCGAGATATCTACTTTGGGAAATGCTGTACAAAAATAATATCTTGGCTTTTTGAAACTTTAAACGTTGAAATATATCTCGAGTGTTACGCTACCTCCACCTAACCTGTTGAGACCTTACTCATTTTAATTTCCACAGATGTTACAGCTTAGGCTTATGCATAGAAAAAACCGCATACACATTAATGTCATCAAACAATAAACAATTTAATTTTTACAACAAAACAATAAATTTCCACATGAAAAACCACACAGCGAAAAGTTAAAGGTAAACAATAATATTCATTTCCATATGCATGTGAATTGTATATAACAACAACGTTTACAATAAAAAGTAAATAATAAAAGTAACGAACTATAAAAGTCACTTTTTGTTGCTTTTGTAATAATTTGACAATATTAAAACCAACAAACTTTGATTATGATTTATGGGATTGTCGTGAGATTTGAATCGTTTACAACATTTCGAACATAAAAAATAATTTTTTGGTTTTTGTGTCTCTATTTTTGTGTTATATGTATATACCACATATGTACTTATGTGCTTACTATTTACATATGAACATGAATGATAATATAAAAGGTATAACATAATTGGCTGTGTGCTTGAAATGATACCTCAGTGTGTTGTAGTTCGATATCGTGCGGCGCGGCGCGTATGACTTTCAAAAACAATTTCATGCGAGAGTGACCAATTGTGTGCTATAAATTCAATGTTTTCCGCCGTTCGTACGCTTGTCCAGAGATTTTAATCTTTTGTAACAAGACATTTAAATTTTATTTTATTATTTTACGTTCGTTTCTTAAAATGTTTATATATGTGTATAACTTACAAACTTGAGCGTTTATAAGACAGAATCACGCAATATTTAAGATTTCGAAGAAGTAAATAAGAAGCACAATAATTATAGTCTATAAAGACCAATTAAATAAAATTGTGATTGAATTGCGTTTACAGATCCGATGCATAAGATGATTGTATATTTCGTAAGTAGGTGAAATGCATTTTAACATATAAATGTTGTGATAACGGGTGGTTTGTTGTGATTTAAAGGCTTGGTGACAAAGCCCCCCATTAATGACGTAGATAGTACGGATAATAAATAGGCTAATTGAATGCTCTATTAAAAAAATTTGGGATCCCTTCCAACTAAAACGCGGGTTCTGCTAGCTTTAGAAAAAGTTAGCAGAACCCATATCAAAAAACGATTTAAAACCAATTGGAAAATTAAAAATTAATTTTAGGCTAATTACACGCTCTATTTAAATTTTTTATTATGCTTGCTATAGGAAAAAAGTTAGGCTTTATCACTTAAAAGCTAACAGAACCCAAATCGATAATCAGGCCAAAAATCAAATTTGAATGCAAAACAAGATCAACGCATTATAACAGGTGATGAGACATGGGTTTACGACTTTGACATGCAAACCTGTCAACAGTTTCGAAATGATGCCTTCTGATATGGGGCATTTGATTACGCCATAAAGAACCCAAAATTATTTGTTTGTCAATTGATGTTTTTGTGCGTTTAATTTTGGTTTTGGTCCGATTTTATCGATTTGGTACTGACTAAGATGTCGAACCTGATATGGACATAGGGTAGGTTCGACATCTTAGTTAGTACATTGGTCTATCTGGCTGTATACGCCATTGGGTGCCTATATCTCTAGGTGTTTCAGTACAGAATTTAATGTGGGCCCATGGTAGCTACACAAAAAATCGCTTTTCGGTTAGACAAACAAATCATAAACAAGGTTATTTCCATCTGATATGGACATAGGGTAGGTTCGACATCTTAGTTAATACATTTGCCTATCTTGCTGCGTATACGCCATTGGGTGCCTATATCTCTAGGTGTTTCAGTACAGAATTTAATGTGGACCCATAGGTTAGGTTAGGTTAGAGTGGCTGCTATCGCACACTTAGGCCAATAATGGCCCATTGTGATACCACAGGATCCCATCTCCCCTTACTCCCGCTGACACCAACCAGAGCTACTGATGTAGCGTAAAATATCTCGCACCCCAAAGTCCGCGAGTTCAGAAAATCTGTCCATGTTGTACACACCCAAATACCTATGTCTTTTGTATGATAGTGCTGGACACGAGCATAGGAAGTGAACTAACGTCTCTTCCTCCTCTTCGTTCATACAACTTCTACAAAAGTCATTCGTCTCTAGACCCAGCCTTCTCGCATGTTCCCCAAAAAGGCAGTGTCCTGTCAGTATCCCTACGACCAATCCTAAATCTCGTTTTCCCAGGGATATAAGTGCCTTGGAGCGCCGCAGGTCCAGTTTTGGCCAAACCTGTTTTGCTACCCTGCACGTGAGAGTATTGGTCCACCTCTCATCTGTCAAGGCGATTGCCTTTTTACTGAGCGTCAATTTGAGCGCTGCTATAGGCCTCCCCAGACCTGCCCTTTCCGGTTGCATCTGGAGAGTCGTACCGTACCTAGCTAGTTCGTCTGCCCTGCAGTTTCCCGTGACGTCCGAGTGACCAGGGACCCAGATTATCTGGATACTGAAATACTCGCTCATCTCATTAAGAGGCAATCCAGCGCCACCCGTGACTTCAGAGAAACCGCATCTAGTGACCTGAGTACCGCTTTACTGTCCACATAAATCGCGATATCCCTAACAGATACCACGTTATGCTTCAGCCATGTCACGACTTCCCCTATCGCCACCACTTCAGCCTGGTACACGCTGCAGTAGTCAGGGAGACGAACAGAAATATTAACATTAAGCTTCTCACAAAGACTCCGGCTCCTACTTTGCCGTCTAGCTTAGAGCCGTCCGTGAAAAATTGCAGTGCCTCGTTTTCCAGTATTGATCCGTTCCTCCAGGATTCCCTAGAAGGACAGATGATCCGGAAAACTTTATCGAAGCACAACGTTGGTTTAATATAATCTAGATTCACCAGTTCTTCCCCTAGTGATCTAACTATCGTCGAGTGTCCCGCCTGAAGACACTTCCACTGAGAGACAGCCGAGAGCCTTGTAGCCACATTGGCTGCCATCTGCTTACCATAAAATTCGATTGGAATAAGATGGAACATAACCTCTAAAGCGCGTGTAGGTGTTGTCCTAAGCGCCCCGCTTATAAGCATACAGGCCGTTCTTTGCACCTTCTGCAACATCCTTATATAGGTTACCTTTTCCAGAGCTGGCCACCACACGCCCACTCCGTACATCAACACAGGCCTTACCACTGCGGTATAGAGCCAGTGTACCAGCTCTGGTTTCAAACTCCATTTCTTCCCTATGGCGTTTCTACACGAGTAAATGGCTACATTAGCCTTATTCACCCTTTCTACAATGTTAGGCTTCCAGCTGAGCTTACTGTCCAAGATTATGCCCAAAAATCTCGCTCTGTCAGCAAAAGCCAGTCTAATGCCGTTCACGGTTGGAGGGCTAACTACCGGAATTTTATATTTCTTAGTAAATAGTACACGCTCTGTCTTGGAGGGGTTGATCCCTAATCCACATTTGCTGGCCCATTTCGTAACGATCAGGAGTGCATTCTGCATAACATCCCTAATCGTATCCAGATATTTGCCTGAGACAGCTATTGCTACATCATCTGCATGTGGACCCATGGTAGCTACACAAAAAATCGCTTTTCGGTTAGACAAACAAATCATAAACAAGGTTATTTCCATTTGATATGGACATAGGGTAGGTTCGACATCTTAGTTAATACATTGGCCTATCTTGCTATATACGCCATTGGGTGCCTATATCTCTAGGTGTTTCAGTACAGAATTTAATGTCGAACCCCCACCCCCCCCCCCCCCCCCTACAAAAAATCGCTTTTTGGTTAGATTTTTTTTTTACTTTATGGTTTTATATTACATATTTAAAATCCATGTTATTGTTTTCTTTTGCTTTCAGAAATTTATTAATTTACACATTAATACATATATTTTTTTGAAAATTGCTTTAATTTTTCATTATTTAATTTACTTTCGGGATGAGGCTACATTTTTTGTACTATTGACACTTTTTCGGGATGACTACACTTATCTAAGACAACAACCAAAAAATTCGGGTTTGGGCTAACTTCAGCGAATTGAATAAATTGTATTCGTGAAAAGTGCGTTTAGGTTCCGTGTGGAAACGATTAACTTACCAAAACCTTGCTTCCTGAAGCATCCCCATACATGGAGCTAGGGCGGGTGCTCCACATTTCGGACAATCCTTTTTTTTTTTAGTTCGCCAAACACGCCTTTTAACATTAAAACCCCAAAAGGATGACTCATCGGTAAACACCATATTCGTAAAATCTTTGTTTTTATATTCATTCGCCCACTATAGTTGATTTTTTATGTATTTTTGTGTTGCCAGTGGTTTGACCAAAGTATTTCCATATGCGTAGCAATGTTCCTTCGTATGGTTGTTTTTGGTAAAATATTATTCTTTTTCGCCAATTTTGCCACAGCTAACCGATTGCCAAGCGAAGAATTTTCATCAAATAACTGTATGATGGCCTCATCCTCCTTTTTTGTAGTGGTTCGGATTTTGCCTCTATCTGGCAAATCGTCAACATTTTCATACATTGAATAATGTGTAATCCTCTTCTGTACAAATGTTTTCGACTTTTTTATATATAGCTGCACTTGCAACCGAAGTTTTTGGTCCTATCGAATGTGCACCTAAAAACACCGCTTCAAATCGTTTTTTATAAATCGCACTCATTCTTTCATATATGGTATCCGCTAAACAGTTGCAGTTAAACTAATGTTTGTTTTAAAGCGCCCAAGAGGAATCAATAGTGAACGGATGTAAGCCCCGCCCATATTTGTTCCTATAGTTTTAAGTACAGTTATGCCGTACACGTTCTTGTTGAACATACTGTATATCATTCTACAGACGTTTTATCAAAGATTTTACAAAAAATCGCAAGGCCCCTAACAAATCTAATAAGAGGTAAAAACGTTCAAGTGGAAGCAAATAAATCGAGGAAAACGAAATTAGAGAAAAATCAATAAAAAAATAACGAATTATAGGTTTGTCAACATTTTAAAGAGGTACTTGCAATAGCAGAACTACTTACATATATGTCCAGATTTCAAAAACCATAAATACTCCCAACATATGCTGCAAACTATTGCATCGGAGCAGTACACTCGCAAAAAAAGATCCACTAATAAGTTTCATATCTCGTTGTTTAAATCTAACGGCCGAATAATGCAACTAACGAAAACGAGAAGTTGGTGATAGTCTGGGCCTTAGACAATTGCCGGAATTATCTTTATTGGGCTAATTCAAATGCATGTGAAGTTTATTCTAATTTTCTACTAGAATAAAAAAATGGCGCTTAGTACTATTTTAGGAAAAATTTCACAAGCTTATATAGAGATGTGAAGTTTATACTAAATAAATAAGTAGCATGAAAAGTGAGACTGTAATAGTGAATTGCAAACATGGCTATTTTTCGAGATATTTGATCGTCTCAGTTTAAAAGAAACACCCGGTATTGTTGATGAATGGTTATGTTGCACTCCCGACATTTTTCCAAGATCATCCACATGGTAAAACATTGGTCAGTGGTCGGTCGGTTGGTACGAAAGCCACATTGATAGTCGCCAATGATGTTTTCGGCGAAAGGGATGAGTCTGGCAAGTACAACATTAGCCAACACTTTGTAAGCAGCGTTCAATAGACCTATGCCACGATAGTTTTCACATTTAAGACGGTCGCCTTTTTTATTCAACGGACATATGAGTGCGGTCTTCCAAATTTTCAGGCAGCTCTTCTTGGTCCCAAATAGACACGATGGGATCGTAAAGATTTTTTGCAAGAGTAGCGCCTCCGAGTTTTATTAATTCTGCGGGGATTCCATCGAGACCGGGCGCCTTTCCATTTTACAATCTACTAATAGCTGCGTCTACTTCCTCTACTGTGGGATATTCGGCAAGGACCGCTTCACCTGAAGGAGCTATTGCTCTGATGGGGGTCACGTTGTCGTTCCGATTTAGCATATTTTGAAAGTAGGTTTGCCATACTGAGAGAACATCAGCCACGTTTGTTCTCAACTCTTCATTCCCGTCTTTAATGGCTGTACTTCTTGGGTGGAAGTCTTTAGTGAAATTCCTGGCATTGGCAAAACAGTCCCTTGAGTTTCCTATTTCCACTCGGAAGCTGATGTTTTCAATGCATGATTTCATATGTTCACGTTTCTTTTGTCGGAGGAATTTAATCGTGGCCTTCCTAGCGCGTATATATTCTGCTTAAGTGCTTCTAGTGTTGCGAGCCAACCATTTTTCACGAAGCTTTCGTTTATTTTCGACGACCAGGCGGCATTAGTCATCGAACCAATCATTGTGGGATCTCGGAGGTCTTCTTCCGATAGTGTTTTGCGCCGCGGTGGTTATGGCTGACTGCGTATAGAGTGTAACTGCTCCTCGATGTTAGAGGTAGATTCTTCGTTGTTGCTGAGCCGCTCTAAATAGTTAGTGACAGCTGATTGGTAACTCTGCAGTGAAGCTTGTTCTTTTAGAGCATCGACATTCCATCGAACGGTTTTTTGTGCTTGTCTGTTGAACGTAGATGATAGTTTGCACTTATATTTAAATATGACAAGCATATGATCGCTGTCCATATCTGCACCTCTGTAAGATCCGACGTCAGATATGCTGGTAGAGTGTCTCTTAGACATCATGACGTGATCGATTTGGTTTTCCGTTCTTCCATCATTCGATCTCCACGTTACTTTGTGGATTCTCTTATGTGGAAAAAACGTACTTGATACGTTGTTGTTACTAGTTAGGTGCAGGCTGTTAGGACCGATGTGCGATGTATTTTCTGCACTCCTACCGATTTTTGCATTAACGTCGCCCACGATGATTTTAATGTCGTGGTGCGGTATGTCATTGATGACTTCCTCCGCAGCTCGACAAAGAATAGATCTTTGTTGTCATCATATTTATCTTCGGTGGGTGCATGCACATTAACGATCGTGATATTAAATTTCTTAGTGCGAAGTCTGACCGTGCATATCCGCATGTTGATAGGGCGGAAATCGATGATATGATGCTTCACGCGCCGATGGATGAGGAAGCCAACTACAAATTCTCCTCCGTTCTGATGGCCACTGTAATGAAGAGTGTAACCATTGGTGGTGTCATGGAATCCACTCCCAGACCATCTGAGCTCTTGTAGTGCAAGTACGTCTAATGTGTAACTTTTTGCTTGGTTTGAAAGGCTCTGGAAATCTCCAGGTTGATTTTGTGATGAATCCGATATGGTTATCCGAGGCCTTTGATTAGGGTTCATAACTTGATAGTTTTTATGAGGGCAGGTTGTTGGCCTGCCGCTCAACCCGCTTGTAACGTGTGTGGGTCACGTACTGGTGAGAATCTTAAGGCATCCATTCCTACCTTGAACACATTTATATAGCGAGCCGCTTGATACAAGACAGACGCCCGCTTCAGCCGCACCTAACCTGGCGAACAGACGCTGATTTGGTATTGGTTTTGAGGCGCCAATAACTCGCCCTGACATGTAGTGTCCATGACTATAAACAGGATTTAGCTGCTCGTCTCCATTACACCACCTGATTCATTTAGAGTTACCCAGAGAGCACCGCGAGGAGGTATGAATCTCGGACTTCACCCCCCAAATGCGAATGTCCCTGCTTTCATACTCCCACCGTATCGAGGTAGATGTAAATTAATAAATATGGAGCCACTGTTTATTCGTAGAATTTAAATTAGGACAATGTTTATTCGAGGTTTATTAGTGTCTATAAAGTCGATTGTTCGCAAATTTTGAGTTTGCTTGATATATGGACATATTCCATTACGAGTGCTACGCGATAAAGATTTCCATATTAAATTAACGTTTTGTAGGTAAAACTACGGTAAATGTGAGTCGGAATCTGTCTAGAAATTCATTTAAGAAAGTAATGTCCAAGCTTCTTTTGAATTATTGGTAACCATTGTAATAATTATATAATTTTATTAATATTTTTATCTAAATAATAATGTAACCAGTTATGTAAAGTTGGTAATAGTAAATACATAAATATGTAATCAAAACAGAGTTTGTCTGTTAAAAAGAAGCTTTTGTAATTTACCACAATCTGGAAGATGTTGATGAGCCAAATAATGGATGAACAAGGATTTCAAGGACTTAAACCACAAGGATCAGGTTTATTCGAGACTAGGGTGAACAATTTATCATAGTTGGAGTATACGTAGATGATTTTTTGGTGATCGGTGATTCCGATATTACTATAGAGCAATTTATAAACAGCGTTCAAACTGAAATTAAGATGGAAGAAATAGACAACAATGTATTTCTGGTAATGAAATATTACTTCCAGCTATATTGAAAAACTGCTACGCAAACATGGAATGAAGTAGAGTTAATTTAGACAATTATCACGCTTCCGTTAAGATACCAAGAGACCAGTACCAAGAAGCCATAGGATCAATAATATATTTATCAAGAGACACCCGCCCAGACATTGCTAATACGATTAGCAAACTGTCGTTATATAACACAGACCCCAGAGAAACTCATTGAGCTCCAATCAAGAGAGTATTACGTTACTTAAAGGGATGGAAAATCATTTCGGGGTTATATTATAAAACTAGGCCAACCAATTGTTAACTGGAAAAGCGGAAAGCAAAAAATGGTTACATTATCTACAATGGAAGCCGAATTGAGATAAATTTCATGATGAATCTATTAGAAGAGCTCGACGAACAAATTTTTATCAAGAAACCAATCAAAATTACACTGTTCAAAAGTGGTTGTGGATTGGAAAGTGAGTAATAAGCAGACCTTTCGAACGAAGCACATTAATAGAAAATACAACTTTATTAAGGACGAAATAGAAAAGGTCTGAGGAGATAGAAGCCGATATTTTTACAAAGGATGTGTCACATATCACGATGGATGTACTTCCACAGTGACTTTGAACGAACTAAAAGGATTGCGAAAGGCTTTCAAAATAAGGTCGAGTAAATTATTTTTTCTAAATCTTGAGATAGGGGTAGCCAACTACTGTCAACACGAATCGCATATGCTTATTTACAAAATTCGAAAAGACTTGATAATCGATCTCTTCAATTATAGCCATCAAAATTATTGTTTCTGTAACATTACCATGGTTGACATCTTCTGGTTCTGGAACTACTTCTGGCTAAACATTTATATAATTCGAGGAATATCGTTAATCGAATACTACTGTAACTGACTCAGGCAAATCAATGAAGCATAATTTAGCTTTTCTCTGGTTGCCATTCGAGCATTTCTGCGATGCCAGTTAATTGACGTTATCTACCATTTCATTATGGTTGAATGCGATGGTGTAGGGAAAACACACTAAATCTATCTCAATGTTCAGAAGAAGTAAACATTACGGGAATATTTTAAAAGCATCTTTCCCTCTTTTTGTTTTTTGTCATGTGACTGCAGGAGTACATCAGTCGGATTCACGTTAATTGGGTTAGTGTGTACTGTATTAATTAATTTATTTTGAAGCTTTTTGTTATCAATACAATCTTTAAATATTCAGTTAGGTATATTTGTATACACAAAATTAATTACCATATTTGTCAATATTTAATTAAACAAATGGTCTAAATAAATATAAAAATAAATCATTACTTTTTTTCTGCTTTTATCATTACCATATAAATAAATGCAATCTCTAATTGTTCACCATAATGAAGTAAGTGTTTTTTAAAAGGTTAATAAGAAGCTATTGTAGTAATTTTTCACAATATTATGTTTTGAAAATAATACCTTGTTCTGTGATTACGATATTGATCTTCGTTTTGATACAGCTCCTCCAAATATAAAAATATTAAGATCACTGAGACACCTGGTAGCCAGTTACGATTGAGTATACTAAAGAAAATCGATCTTCTTTTTAAAATTGATCAAAAATGAGAATTAAAAAGATAACTTTAACGTAATAGTATGAAAAGGCTTTTTTGAAGTTCATCACAATCCTTTCATACATTATGGGTTTTCTCTGCTTCGACTACCCATCCAAACTACCATTAGTGGAGATAACTAATAGAAAAACGATATTTGTTGATAAAAATTTTTATGAAAAATTCCAACATCACCCAGGCGACTTCAACGTTCATAACCTTTTTTTTCTGTTTTTAAATAAGCAGGGTGGAACATAAAATAAAAGTAAATATATTATTACATTTATTAGTTTTAAATGTTAATTTGATATGGGATAAGCCACACTTAATCCACCTAATTATCTTGGGAGCCCATTACGGCAATTATAAGGCAAGTAATTGAAAAAGAGATTACTGAAAAGTCTTTTGTGATAAAAAAAAATAAAATAAAAAACTTTTGTGTTCTATTCGCTTTGGGACAATTATTGTCTTGTTTTTATTACATCGGAGGGAGCAGAGAGATCAGATAAGTGTATATCCGCAAATAAGTGTTATTCAGTTTGCTTTGTAAGATCTAAAAAAGACAGTAAGAAAATCATAATATCTGACTGTGCAGAAACAATAATAAATAAATAAGACTTTTATTTGGTTACTCAACAAACACTAAAGGTTTTTTTTTATAATTACTGTTTACTGACTTTGGCGTAATCAGAAACACCATATGGAAAGTATATTCTACTTTAAAATTGCAACAAACAAAAATTGTTAAGGTTTTTTGTTTTTTACAGATAATTTGTCAAAATTGGATGATCTCTAAGATTATATATTCTGATGTTTCCCGATTTTATAGAGCTTGTTTCGCTAAATATTTCATTTAGAGTAAAGCCTATCTGATGTTTCTGCTCGCTTCGATGTAACTTGCGAACACGCTAAAAGTGATCATTCCACACATCACCCACACAACTATAACTAACAACTAACCATTTGACAGTTAGTTCTGCCCGGTTTTGCTATAATGGCCTGTTTTTTTATTATATCGGAGAGATTAGAGAGATAGAAAGAAAGCCTTTTCCGTTTTTTTATTTTATCACATCGATTAGATAATTTTTTTTCGTTTCTCTATTTTCTCTGACCATTCTCAGATCGTCATTTTTCCAACTGAGTTTTTTTTTTCAGATGGTTCAGAGAAAAAAATATTTGAAATATTTTTACAGAAAATATGACGGACGCTATCGAAACCTAATTTGTAATTATTTGTGTCCTGTTTTTATTAAATTAATTGTAAAAGTGATAATACGAGTACGCTAATTTATTATTTTTCGTGGAAGATACGCAAATTATATAATTTCAGTACAGTTCATAAAACTCGGTAAAAAGCCTTTTCAGATAAAATATTAACCGATTTGTCAGATAAATAATCTTTCTGGTTTATCTGATATCTCGGATATAATAAAAAAAACAGGAATAGAAGGAGTTGGAGCATAGTGACGTTAAAAAAAGGTTTTTGTTTATTTATTTGTCTACTCGATCAGCACTTCTAGTTTCGGGTCGCGATAGGTTATGCAAAGAGGCTTTTATTTATTTAAAAAATTTTGGGTTGTCATAATTGTAATTGATATATTATTATTATTATTATTTATATATGCTTCGAGATGCGAATCGTAATCGTAACCTTATGATGATTGTTGTGTGAGGCATAGTCTCGAAAGTCAAAATAAATAAATATTAAATCTCGTTCAAATTCGGTGTTCAGAATAAACTACAGAAATACACAGTATGGTCCTTATCGCTAAGTACCAATAAGAACCGCTTAATTGGCTTGTTGACAACTCAAATAAACCAGCAAAACAATCAGATTGCTTGTTTCCATTCCAATGTTATATAAATATTAATTAACAATGCCATTTGACATTATTATGCTACGAAGCAAAACTAATAATTTTAATTTTATATATTTAATAATATTTTTAATATTTGAGTCACTGTGTATTGAATGGAGCAATGACCGTTTTATTGTTTGATTTATACTTCTCGTAGAGCATGAACAACAAGTTCAAGTAAATTTTATATAACTTGTCAAATGGATTGTGACACAGTACACACAACAAAGCCTTTCGAATTTTGCTTGTTTCAACAATTCGAAAGTGTTATAAATTTAAATGAAACATGTACAGATATCGCGTGCTTCTTACAGTTCACACACGTTGTATAGCATCGATTTGTGTGGGGTTACCTTATAAAACCAAATATAATTATTTTGTGTTACACTTGATTGTATTTTAATTGTACAAAGAATTTGTCATTTTTCTTATAACGTCTAATTACATGCCAAATACCAAAACGAAATCAATTTGTGATCTAATAATGGAAACGATAAAAAATCACGATCGCATTGTAGTTTTGCTTTATGAAAATAAATCGATCATTTATTGGCTTTTTATTTATTTTCCAGATTCCAGGTCAATTGGTATTGTATTGGGCAAATAATTGATTTTTATTTGCTACGTACATACCAGAGGCGATTTTTAGAAATTTTTTGATTGGAGGGAAATTTATTCAAAGTTTTGATAAACAATCATATAGAACACCGGACAATTCTGTACCCAGCAAAGTCGTGTTTAAAGTATTGAATTTACAAGAAACACAGTTGATTTCTCAAGCGGGAAAATAAACGTAGCGGACTTAAAACTTAAAATTATCAAAAAACTATATATACCGACCAAAAAGCACAGTGGTTAAAGCTTTGGTGTTTGAATCGGGAGGTACCGGGTTCGAATCCCGATAGGGGCAGGATGCAAAGTCAAATTTCATCAACAGATTACGATCTGTGGTGAATGGAACACCTATGGCCCCCTGTCGGTGTGCAAAACCGATGAGCCGACCCATCTTCCATACTAGTATAGGCTGGCATGGAGCTTGCAACGTGCAGATGGTCTTAAATCACTCCTATAGCCGTACGTCCTCGAGTTGCCCGAGAGGCGTAAAGTCAGGACGTAAAAAGCATAACCGCGGAAGAGCAGGATGAGCCTTGACCCAAAAACAAATCGCAATCAGTAAAAATAAAAAAAATAAAAACTATATCTATGTTCAAATTTCAGAAAACCAACAAAATCAACCCTTGTTGATTATTTAAATCTTTTATTTCTTCTCACCATTGCACCAGCTCTCTCATTGCTACTTCCGGCACAGCATAGTTCAAGTATGAAGTCTCATTCCGAATTATTGATCCGCCGGGCCTGTAGAGATGTCGACTTTTTGGTGAAATACATTTTTTTTATGAAAACTCGTCTTTTCCGGTTAAATTTTAAAAATTGTGTAAACTAATTATGTTTGAAATTTAATTTAAAATCTGTTTGTTTAAATCGTTTTTCGTAAATGCAATAGACTTTTGAAAATATTTGTAAAAAATTAAAAAGCTTCTATGGAAGAAGCTGTCTATTCCGGTGAACCAATTTCGACGGAACATCAATGGGACCGCCCTATTTATGGTAAAAACTGAAACATGAAATTTCATCCCAATCAATTAATCCATCTAGGGTGTAATATTGTTGCAAAATTAATTGATTGACCGATATTGTTGCAAAATTAATATAAAATCGTTTAGTTCTTAATCGTTCTTCTTCTAAATGACATACACATCAAAATGTTTACCAAAAACATAAAAGCTTAAATATGTTGATGATCCCCAGTAAACCCATCGAAACACACATTTAGTCTGCACACTCAAAGATTAGTTAAAAAACTGAATAATAAATACTCAATTCCCTTAAACGTATCACTTCATGCGACGTGACAATGGATCTTCCTGGTTACTAGATTTTAAAATCAAAATTAACTAAATAGTTTTGTGCAAAACTCTCAATGAAAATTTTTTAAATCTTAGTTTGCTGCATTAGTTTGAATTATTTTTTATTTATTTGTCACGTCAAAATTCCAAGTGATAGAAATTGTCATTTGAAGTGATAGCAGTCGATAGCAAATATTTATAAAGCAGCATACTAAGATTTAAAGAACAGCCAAAACGACTTTATTGAACAATTATTTTGCAAGTTTTGATTTAATGATCTAGTAACCGAGAAGATGAGTAGTCACATCACTTGAAGTGATGCGACTAGGGGAATAAGGGTGTAAATCTGCAAAAAACTGGGAAAAAAATCTCTCAACTATAAGAATGAAACATTGTTTGTTTCTGTGAAATGTATGTGCGTGTGTGTGTATGTGTGTGTGTGTTCCTAATGATGTATGGAAGATTTTTGGCAAAGTTTGTTTTATTTGCGCTAATGAAAATTTACGAAACACTTTCAAAAATTAATCCATTTTCAATTTAGTAAGCCATGATTTTTTATTGTGCATTTAATTTTGAAATGTCAAATCAGTTGAAAAATTTTGTAAGATAAAAGTTTTGTTGTTGAATTAAGATAAATATTATAGAATTCTTTAAAGAAGCGATCTTTAGCTTGTAATATTGTGAAAAACATTATAAATGTGGCGTTTTCACACCTTTCTTTCTAAATCTATAATATAAAATTATTTTAAATTGATTGGCACTGAAATTGTTTTATTGGGTATCCAACTAAAAATATTGTAGTTTGTTGTTTTTTTTCTAAGCTAGCTTATAGAAAAAACAACAAACTACAATCAATTTAAAATAATTTTATATTATAAATTTAAAAACAAGGTGTGAAATGGCCACAATACTTCCCCCCAGAGAGATCGAAGATCTATTGAAAATCTAAGAATCTGGTAGGAGTCCTGGAAAAACGATCCGATCTTGTAGTGGGTTTAGTATTTGACGAAAGATCAAAACGAACCGTTTTGCAAGTTTTTGGTTCCTCAGTAAGTAATTTAGATCCGTCAGCCGAAATACTGAGTTCTGGTTCTTGAGTCGGTAAAAGTAATCCGGTTTGTATAATTGGTGCGTCCGTAACTTCTGATTGGTTGTCGGAGTAATATGGTTTGAGTCGGTCGATGGAAATTTTCACGTTTTGTCCGTTCAGGTCCAAAGTATAAAATTTGTCTGTACGGTCGATTACCAAATACGGTCCAGTATATGGTGGTTGCAGTGATCTGCGTACTGCGTCCGCCTTTAAGAAAACGTGCAAGCAAATTGGCAGATCTTTACTGATAAATATTGTGTCCGTTATAGAATGTCGAGAGGCCGGTACATGTCGAATTTCATCAAAATGTCGTCTTAAGTTCGTTCGATCATAGCACATAATGGCAGATTTGAAGACCCAATGCCATCTCTCGATCATGCTATTACATTTTGGATTGTAACTAGTTGTTCTCCTACGTTCAAAATCAAGTAAGTTAACCAGTTCAAGAAATAGCTGTGATTCGAATTGAATGCCTTGGTCCGTGACCTATAAAACGAGAGTAGACAGTGAAAGCAACAGTTGCAGCAGTAATATCTGGAACTGGTATCGCCTCTGCCCAGCGACTGTATCTATCTATTAATCAATGTAACGTAATACCGCTGATTATCAGAAACTGGTAAAGGACCAATGATATCGAGATGAATAATCGAAAAACGTTGAGAAGTTAATTTATAGTTACCCGCAGTGGAGATTTTGTATGTCGAGAAATTTTAGACTTTTGACAAGCTACACAATTTTGAGCCAATTTCTGAACGTCTTTTTTAATCGATGACCAGATTTCTGAGTCAAAAAATTGATGGAAGCTTTGACGCCAGGATGAGACAGATTGTGAAAATTCTCAAAAACTTGTTTCCGGAAATTAACGGGAATGAATGGCCTAGGTGTAGTGGTAGAAATTTCGCAATAAATTAATTTTTTCGAATTAAAAGAAACGGGAAATTTCTCAAATTTAGGAACAGAATTACTCCTTAAAATTTCTTGAAGTTCCTCGTCATTGGTGGTAAGCCTGGACAAGGTCTATCCTTGTGAATATAGTGCAGCTCGTTGTACTCCAGTCGTTGTGTAAAATCTTGGATATATGAAATCGGATACCTGTCAGGAACCGTGACTTTATTCAGTGTCCGAAAGTCTCCACAAGGTCTCCAAGACCAATTCTTTTTTGGTACTAAAAGTAACGGACTAGACAAAGGACTGCTCCTAGGTCGGCAAATCCCGAGTTTTATCATATTTTCGAATTCTGTCTTCGCGATGATGAATTTGCCTGGTGCTAGTCGTCATGGTTTGCATGCAACCGGTATAGTCCGTTTGTCTCAATTTTGTGAGTCACACTATGTCTAGTATTGTCAATGTTATTGACCGTGAATGACTGTAAAAAATGTTGATATTACGTTGAAAACCCAACGACTATATCCAGATAATCCCTGATATAATTTTTTTGAAAGTCTTTCAGTTTGTAGTCAAAGTTTTAACGAATCTGGCTGTATATTATTTAAAGGTCTGTATTCTGTTAACAGTTTGTAGTCAAAAATTCAAAGGACTATATCCAAAAACCAAAAATTAAAAATTCGTGCTGAAAGGCCATGCAAGCTTCATGAAGGTCAAACTTGTAATACTAATTGAGTTTCCTCATTGCCTTTTCAGCTGAGGTTAGGGTTGCCTAGTCTTCCCAGCAATTGAAGGATAATTTAAATACACGTAAATAAATTTTTAAAATTTCGGACTAATTGTTATAAATGTCATGGTAGGTTGTGATGCCAAATTTTTCTGCCGCGATAGTCATATTTTTTTAAAGCAAACGTAGATAAATAAATTCTTATGTATTCGTTAGATTATTGACTTGACTCCAACTATTTTATTGAATAAACTCGTAGCTGTACATTTCACGAATGAAATAAAATTACTATACATATAAAATTGAAATAAGAAACATCCGTTTTCGAGACTTAAGGAAATACATCCGGTCGTTTTTTTTTTATCAAAACTTATTTAAATTACTTTTCATTACATTTAACTTACACAGATGTCGAATTGGCAATGAACGATTATCATTTACCTGCTATTTTCAAAACGTTTACAATATTCACCCAATGCAAACTGTTTCGGTGTTTTATGCGTTACATATTTGCATAATACAATCTGACATCCTATGATAATTGTGTTACCATGGAGCATCCAGGCGAATGGCAAACACGAGAAGAAGCATTGGACAACCCAGAACCAGCCAAATTGTAATAAGCTCCAGAAGGACACAAATGGATTACGACAGGAAATCGGAAAAAAGTGATATTCACAAGCAGAAAATTATCAAGGAGCTCAAGGCAATGAGCAACACCGCTCGAGGATGAAAAGAATTACAAGTCTCCTTAACGGCTGAGTAAAATACTAGAATGCTGTTTTATTGGTAGCGAGGTGAGGGTTATAAGTTTGAAGAGTACTATTCCAAATGCAAACATTGACCCTTGAAGCACAAGATAAGAATCAGCATCTAAGAATAAAGAGTAATTTATTCTTCAACCACAACTAGAAGAAACAAATGAACCACCAATCACAACAAAACGCAAATCAACTAGCACCGATAAACTTCGAAACTCACAGTGAACCTCCAAAAGTCTACCGAATATTTTAATTTTCGAAGAACACAGTTACTACAAATACTCACGATTTTTAGTAACAAAGACATCATGGAACTTCAGAAATAAGTTATTTTAAGAAAGGAATCAGTTAGTAAATCTATTTCCATTGTGTAGACGCTATTTCTCTGGAGATCACACAACGTGTCAAAGCAGTAAAAATAAAACAACAATTTTAACAACTGCACATTAAGCTGTCAATAACATGAAAGTCAATGAAATACGAAACGTATAAAGACCAAGGCTTACACTCCTTGGTAAAGCTGTAGCAGTAATGAAGGTGCGATGAACCAATTTAGAATTTGTTCGTATTTCATATAGCCCGGGCTCACAAGAAACATTTATTACACAAGAAGCAGCCAAGAGACAAAATCTACGTTACAAAAAACTCGTGTGGAACTAAGGCGTGAATAATAAACAAATTCATCACTTGTAATTTAGAACCAATGTTATCGACGAATTTTTCAGAAATATTGCCATTTCAACAAATCATCGCTTGGCAGTGGAAGCACATAAAAGATTTGGTATAGACTGGTAAACTACAACGAACCGGGAAAAGTGGACATACTATTGGGAGCAGACTTCTATCCAAATAATATTTTATCAAACAAATAACGAAACTACCAAAATTCATTCTTTGATAACATTAACATAAGAAACATAAAACAATTCTGGGAATTAGAGGAAATCAAAGATAAAAAAGTAATAGACCATGAAGACCGGGGGAAACACAGAGATAAAAAACGTAAACAACATCAACGTGTCAAGCAACCATTGCTGGTATTAATGCAAATTTGGATAGCCGCATGTGAACGCAATGAAGAATAATCAAAAAAGAAATGAAATGGAAACATCTACCCCCTCATTAATCTGGAAGCTGGCTACGATTCAATGGAGTAATCAATCATTAGTCTGAATACAAAAACTGATTATTTAACCTCAGAAATGGGCCTGCCAAATCCTTCTATAGGATGTAGCGTCAGCAAAGACCAACTAGCAGAATAAAATTATAAAACAATGTAAATTGCTGCAAACGAGAAACATATAACAAAAATATTCTTCTAGAGCGCATTGCTTCACACACACCCGATACACTTTGTTCTCGCTCTCTCTTTTAATTGACGATCGCGCGGCCTTATGGTAGGGACAAACACGAGAGTTAAAAAAACCACGTCCACTTGGTGGGAAATATTTTAGTACAGCAAATGTCACGTGTCCGTACACAGGTGGCATTGCTATCGGACACAACACGAGATTTGCCATAGAAATAAATATACCAAGAATGTACGTAGGCTATGGCAAATAGTGTTATAAATAGTTCACTTACGATTGCGCCATATATAGAATTTCACGAAAACGTGAAAATGAATGCTATGAGAATATGGAAGAACAAGGGAATTTAAAAAGAATAACTCGTGACTGGATGAAAATCCACAATAAAATACGACTACGAGTAAAAATTAATCAAATAAAAAACCTCTTAACGAGGTAAATGTTCGAGTGACGAAAGCCGAATTCAATTCACAAAATTTCTGATATCAAATTTGTGCCGAAAAAAACAATTGCATTCGATTTGTCAACGATTTTTCGGAATGTTAATGCATTCAGCGCGTTGTTGTTGAACATTCCGAAAAATCGTTAGCAATCGTTATTCTTGACAGCTAGAAAGCAAAATGTAAACAAACGCGCCGAATGCACTAACATTCCGAAAAATCGTTGACAAATCGAATGCAATTGTTTTTTTCGGCACAAATTTGATATCAGAAATTTTGTGAATTGAATTCGGCTTTCGTCACTCGAACATTTACCTCGTTAAGAGGTTTTTTATTTGATATCAATGATTTTGGCACGGCAAATTGAAAATGAATTGAATTGCGATTCGTTTTATTGCTGTCAGTCAAAACAGTTCATACACACACTCGATAGCACACAAGTGGCCGCTACGTGTTATTGTGCCTTAAGTCATATTCATACGACGGATAAAATCCGGGATAATTCAACAATTTTTTTGTATGTTTCTTGCATGGGTGGAGTGGTAAGATCTATTTTTTTAAAGAAACCATCATAAAGATTAAAAAAGTATCGATTTTATGCAAGGAGATTGTTGGTGATTTTTTCGATCACATCAATTTGTTAGTTTTTTCATTTTTTTTGTTATGAAAAAAGAGTCGCTGGTAAAAATTCTCTTAGCAATGATAATAATATGATGTATTTATATTTGTTTCATTGTAATACGTTGATTCACTATCATTATGAACCGCAACGGACCGATATAAGGGTGCATTTGAGCCAAAAAAAGAAATTTTACAAAAAATTAAGGTGGCTTTTAAGTTATGGAGGTCAATATCTAAAATATACGAGTTTTCTGGGACAAACGGTTGATGTCATATTGTAGGTGAGATTTGTGGCTAATAACCCTGAAAATATGAACCAAAAGTCTTGGGCTCATTTTTTAGCAATTTGGCCGAATGTGGCCGGCCGATTTCGCATTTATCAGTTTTTTGGCCAAAATGACCCTCCAACCTAATTTTTTGAATTCTTTTTTTTGCTATTTGATAGCTGGCGTCAATACCTTTCCAACGATATGCATATGTCTAGGATATGTCGAATAGATTCAGCACTGTGGCCGTGGCAAAATGGCCAAAAATGACCGTTCAGAGGCCGGCCGCGGCCAACATGGCGGCCAAATCAAAAAGTTGTAGAACAAAAGTTGCTTAGTTTTTTAAGTACTACAACCCCTGAAAATATGAGATCAAATAAAAGAGGTACGGACAAACAAACATATATACCAAAGCAAGATTATATGGTGGCGTCATAGAAAAATTTAAAATTGTCATAACTTTGGTCAAAATCATCCGTTTTGGACGTTTGAGGTGTCGTTGAATTGGTATTGACGTCTACAATCATAATTTGCCAGTTAGAAAATAATTGGGCCCTTTTTGGGGCAGTTATACCCGAAAAACTGATTTTTTGGGGCAATTTTCGGAAGGTCATATCTCCACTCAATGTTGGTAGAAAATCATGTTTTTATACATTATTTAGGTTTATTTTTCAAGGCCTTTCCAATGGTATATAACATAATCCAGGCGGCCTCAAAGGGAAAAAGTTCGAAACTTGCTGTATAATATACTTCGTTCGACTTCCAGCACAGTAGGTGCTTTCGTCACTCATTTGGACTGCCGTCCAAAGTGATCCCTAGGCAAAAGCGATACTATGTATTCCCGCCATACTATTTCTCATTAACATAACCGGTTTTTCGTTCTAACATGGGATACAAGTATGGCATGCTAATGCACTTTGGAGTGAATAGAAATTAATAATACACTTTGACTTAACGAACTATTGGCTTGAATTAAATCAAATACGGAATGCCAACAAGGACCTGCAATTTTATATTTATAAAAAACCAAGAAACACGTTGTATTATAGTCTTCGTTTGACTTTGTGAGCAACGTCGCAAGCTAGCTTTGTGTGGTGCTTCCTGGCTAAAAAGCAGGCCTATATGACAGATCTGCTCCATGTCATTCGCGCAACAGATAACTAATCAATTACATTATAAGGTGATGGTACTAGCAACTATCGTGTTTCAGGTAAAATTCATGGAAGACGCTGCGAAATATTCTTGCAATTATAACTTTTAAGGATGTTCATGAGACATTAATAGATGCCATCTCCGATTAATAATTTACTATCCACATCCAACCAACTGGAAGTACAATTTCATCAAATTAACACAACTGCATAAGTTTCTCAACCTAAAAACGAGCTCTTAAATTAAAATCTCCTTTAGTCGACAGGCGGATTTCAAATTCTAAATGAGATACTGTCACGTTCTGATATAATCGTCGAACGCCACCTTGGTAATTTTGTCTAGTTGCGTTGTACAAAGTAAATCCGGCATTAGTAGTAATTAAAGCAGCTGATCTATTGGTATTTGGTTGTAATTGTGGGTGTAATTTTTCCCGTTGATTATGAAAAAACGAAAATAATTTTTGTCAACTGGGTTAGTCAATATTTAACTTGCAAATCGATAGGATCGGTGTTAAAGAATCGATACCTAGTAGTGTGTTGATGGGTAGTGAGATACGAGTAGTGTGATGATGGGTGAGATTATCACCTAACGCTGGATAATTATTCTTTCTACAGTATGCCATTTCACTTTAGTTGTGATGTGGTGATGAATATAGGTTTCGCCTGGGTCATGTATCTTTCGATCGGGAAATAGGTTTAACTCACGGGTCAGTGTAAATGTCATAGTTAAAGCTTCTTTTGTCTATCAAATCTAAGTTCTTATTTTTTTTTGGAAAAATTTCAATTTCTAATTATTATTTTTTTTACTAAATAACACTCAGCGGTCTAACACGTTTGAATTCATCCTTTGAAAACCCCACCCCACTTCTCCTGAGCTTAACCGCGCTCAAAATGACCGCCCAAAGGCAATGTTTCAATAATAAATCTTTTCTGACAACGAAGTGGCCTTTAGCGTGTCCATCTATCGATGGAAAAATTTCTGGACGAATCAGACTTCGTTACAATACAAGTGCCAACGTTTTATGATAAATCATTTATCTACATATATAACTATTCACAAAATACTTGTACAACCACGACAACCGCTACAAAAGGATAAGGCCCGTTGCACACTAGAGCTATGCTTTTTTAGCAAAGTGTGCTATGTTTTGAGATCACAGCTTCTCGGTTTACTTTGCGTTACCTAAATAAATGAATCCTATTTCGTGAAGCATAGCTCAAGCTACTCGTACGCCATGACCCCACATCGCTCATTTCCTAGGCAATGTGAGCTAATTATTTACCTCCAATGCAAAAATAAAACATTTAAATATATTGATTTACAGATTTGGTTGATCCTGCAATTTATCTACAATATTGCTCTTATTTGAATTTTTGAAACCAAAACGTTAACCTGTAAAATGAAACGTGCAACGGGCCTTAATCTTTGAATGGTCATTGCGAACTCGGATTATTACACCACATCAAAGAGGCTCTAAAACAGTGCGCTGCATATGCAACATTAACATCACTCCTATCACAATCTCACAATGATTGGGGAATTTACAACAAACAATTTAAAAAAAAAAAATTAAACATCCATACTATGAAGACATGCCATGCCGTAAAGCCTCTAGGACTAATATAAGAACATATTTCAGGAGCAAATCGGCTGGATACAAATATTGCAATACCATCCATCGATATAAAAAAAACGTGAGATACGTATCCACTTTAGCTTATTAACAACGAAACTCAATTATAAATTTTTAATTAACCGCACAACCACTTGGTATCGTTTTTGTAACACTTAAAAACGCGCAAATTTATCATTTCAATAATATTAAATTTAATATTTAATTAAAAATCATATACACACTCGAGCATGTGATGTAATCTGAACTTTTTGACTTTTATACACAAAAAAAAAATACAAATAAAAAACTCTGTGTACGTAATTTATTTTAACAAGCATCAAAACCAAATTAAAAGTATAAACTTTAAAATGTCAGACTAAATAATTCTTTTTCGGTTCTTTATAACAAAAAAAATGTTGATATGTTTTTTATATTTAAATTGATCAACATTTCAAAATTTATGTGCGGCGTGCGAGTACGAAAAACACACAAAATGTTGATTTCCGGACACATGACCTTCTTTCGACCAAATATGTAATCTAATCTGGCACTTGACAACTGATGATTTTCGAGATGTTGATCAAAAATCAAATTTATGACAAGTATTTTTTGCTGTGTCTATACTGTCGCGTTCATCATTTAGAAAGTAATTTAGTATTAGCGATAGTTAAGAGTTGATTTTGTATTTATAATCGTAAACGAATGATCTTAAAATAATTATGTGCAATGATTTTGGTAAGATGTTAATTATAAATATGCTGACGGAAATAGTCATGATTCTGTTTCAATAATTTTTATATCTCATTCAAGAACAAAAATATTTTTAATTAACGACTTTGTCTACTTTCACTGCGATAACTTTAAATTATTTTAAATATACCTTTACTATAGAGAAATCCGAGTTTCAACTAAAAGATTGATGATCGTGAATTTTGGTGGCACTGAACACAATTCCATAAAAAGATGCTAATTTGCGAAACTCGATCGCCTTATAATGTTCTAAAACTGTAATATAACGTCACAGTTCAATTAAGTTTGAATAATTAAATGACAAAGAACAAAAAATATGAAAACATACGATTTAAAAATGAATCGAATACATTTTAAAAATGCTTTAGGCCTGAGGAATTGATATCTACTCTTGGTATACAAAATTACATTATATTTACAACACTCTATGGATAACATTAATATTCGTGAAATTAAACTTTTTTTTAATGAATATTAAAAAAGTTCAAACAACACATTACGTCCTGGTTGTACCAGACGCACGATTTTTTGGAAATTTTCTAGATTTAATTTAAATGTATTTATAATCGACGCTTGCAAAGAGGAATGGCCAGAAGACTTACTATTATTCTTGAGTGAGTGAATATAAACAAGGATTAACCGGCATATAAAAAGCCAACAGACTACGAAGGATTTTCAATACGCCAATGATATGAACTTTTAGAAATATGTGTCCTCTTTGTAGGCTTTCAACGTGCAATTAATTTCATCAACATCATATTCAATATCAACCTTCGGATTAAATATATTGGCGGAAATAATTGTGCGAGTTGCTCGGAAATGTACCGATGTCATGCCTTAGCATAATCAATTTGAAAACTTCAGTGGCTTTTTCAAGATAAACGCGCCATAATATACGTTGCTCCAACTCCTAATCGGTATTTACGGAAGTTAGCAATATTTGGTATAATGTTAATCGACCCTATACGGACAATGCTCGCACGTATGCATCAAACAAATCAGTATAAATTAGGCCAAAGTTAGATCACGAAGAAACTTTTTGTTAAGTCGTATGCTATTCAGGAAAAAAACGATCCCTCTAGCGAAGTCTGTGAAGTTAGCCCAGGATTTCATCCCAGAAAAATAAAAAAATGTCATCAGGCAACCCTAAAACTGCATTATCACCCCAGCCCAGGATTTGTTTATAATTTATGTTAAATATCATTAAATATCTACAGCATCGCAAAAAAAAATATAATTTGATTACATATCCCAGAAAACAAAAAAAAAAATCAGTAAATTATACATTAAAAAAAAAAAAAGAAATAATATACGTGTAACTAAATAAAAGAAAAATTTAAAACTTTATAATATTCATACCGTTATAGCGCGAATCTTAACATACGGATCGACTTGTGATTTTTATTGTGAATAGTGGTCATAATTACGAGTCGATACGGCTTGCTTCATTTTCCGGAACTCGTTTTTCATTAATGGTTCCCAGGAACCACGAGTTCCGGAAATCGAACCAGTCTGTATCGACTTGTCATAATGACTGTTTGTTGTGCGGAGCGGGTTGTGGATAGGGTGTTTTAAAAAACATCATCTTCTGCACTGTTGCGACTACATTTTATTTATTAAAATTAACTTCACATTATAGTTACACTTAAAATAATTTTTGTTGATTACTGCTCTGACTAATACTTTATAACTATCTCTATATCTTAAAACTAAAATGTCTTATATACTAAAATTTTGAGGAAATGAAAATGCACAAGCACTACGGAAAACAAATGTACATTTTCCGAAGTTGCAAGATTGCATTTTCATTTCTTGTACGCAAATATGTTTATTTTGTTAAAATTGAACGACCTTATTATTTTACTAACACTGCGGAAAACAAATAAATGAATCGACTTTTCCGGTATAAAACACAAGCACAACATGTTGCTTACCCTAAAAATCCTTAGTTGATTTGAATGTTGAGATTGGCGCTATAGGCTCTTATCTGTATGGCCCAAGTATGATAGAAGCCGCGATAGAAAACTTAAGTCAAATAATGGAAATGGCTGCAAAAAAAGCTACTCCGGAGAACAAAAATTCCGAAAAAAATATAAGGCTTTCAAGTAACATTCAAAAGTTATTAGCAGAGAAGCGGACAATTCGGCGGCTATGGCAGCTTCACCAATCTCCTTTGCATAAATAGAAATTAAATAGAGCTATTAAAGCTTTGAGAGAAGCAATACGGGAAGAACAAAATTTAGGAATACAGAATTACCTAAGTGAGCTCACAGCAACAGAAACAACAGATTACTCACTGTGGAAGGCAACAAAAAATTTAAAAAGACCAGAGGTATCGAACCCACCGATAAGGAAACCAGATGGTCACTGGGCCAGAAGTGACTTAGAAAAGGCTATCGCTTTCTCTAACCATCTACAAAAAGTGTTCACCCCAAACGAACAAAATAATGATTGCTTACTACCACAGCTTACGAGGGACGAGTCGAACCCAAACCCAGTAAAATTTAAATGGAAATGCGTCAAAAAAGTTATCAAAAACAGTATAAATCCCAAAAAAGCGCCAGGTCATGACCTAATAACTGGAAAAATGATCAAAGAATTACCAGATAGATGCATAAAATATATAACATATATTTTTAACGCGATTATGAGATGTGGATACTTTCCCCAAAAATGGAAAATATCTCAAATTATCATGATTCCTAAGCCAGGTAAAGACGAAATCCAAGTCTCGTCGTACAGACCAATAAGTCTACTTCCGATAATTTCAAAGCTTTTTGAAAAGATGCTACTACAAGAACTAATACCTATATTATCTGAAGGTCGCATTATACCAGATCACCAATTTGGATTTAGAGAGCAACACGGCACAATAGAACAAGTGCACAGAATTGTAAATACAATTAAGGTTTCCTTAGAAGAAAAGAAATATTGCTCGGCAGTTTTCTTGGATATTGCGCAAGCTTTCGACAAAGTATGGCATGAAGGATTAAATTACAAAATTAAAACTCTTTTGCCTAAACAATTTCATGCAGTTCTTGAAAACTACTTAGCCCAAAGGATGTTCCAGGTGAAACAAAATACGGCCACTACTGATCTAACCGTGATAAAGGCAGGAGTACCGCAAGGTAGTGTATTGGGACCTGTGCTATACTTGTTATTCACAGCTGACCTACCAATAACTGAAAAAATCGTCACTTCAACTTTTGCTGATGACACAGCTATATTATTTTCACACAAAAATCCTCAAACAGCATCGAGAGAATTACAAGAACATCTACACAAAATAGGAGATTGGTTAAAAACTTGGCGGATAAGGACGAATGAATGTAAATCAACACATGTAACATTCACATTAAATAAACGTACATGTCCAGCAGTAAAATTAAACAATATCACAATTCCTCAACAAACAAACGTCAAATATCTCGGTCTTCATCTCGATAGAAGATTGACATGGAAAAAGCACATTGAAACAAAACGCAATCAATTAAAAATAAAATTTTCTAAAATGTACTGGATGATCGGAAGAAAATCGAAACTCTCTCTAGACTGCAAGGTTCTACTATACAAAGCGATCCTAATCCCCATATGGACATATGGTATCCAACTATGGGGCTCAACTAGTGCATCAAATATAGATATCGTACAAAGAACGCAAACAAAGATACTTCGTAGCATTACAAATGCCCCATGGTATATTCGAAACAGCAACATCCATAGAGACCTAGGAATCAAAACTGTTAAAGAGACAATTAAATCATGCAGTCTAAAATACCAACTGAAACTGGAATCACACCCTAACGAATTAGCTAGAGATCTACTAAGGCAACCGAAATATGGACGGCTTCGCAGAACAGATCCTCTAGATTTAATTAACTGAGAAATATAATCTAATCATTTCGTGCATGTTGAAATGAAATTAAGTAATTAATAATAATTTAATAATAATAATGCATAATGCATAATGATATTAAGTATTAACATAGGTTAAGGCTTAAGTTAAAATTTTTTTTATAGTTTTTAAGAATTTCACACTTCTTGTTAGTTTCGTATAAAGAAAGATTCAAGAATAAAGCCTTTGGCAATAGTTACAAAAAAAAGTATGATAGAATTTAGTTTATGGTTCCCAGGAACCACGAGTTCCGGAAAATGAAGCAAGCCTTATCGACTCGTAATTATGACCACTATTCACAATAAAATCACAAGTCGATCCGTATGTTAAGATTCGCGCTATAACGGTATGAATATTATAAAGTTTTAAATTTTTCTTTTATTTAGTTACACGTATATTATTTCTTTTTTTTTAATGTATAATTTACTGATTTTTTTTTGTTTTCTGGGATATGTAATCACATTATATTTTTTTAATGATATAATGCATGCTGTAGATATTTAATGATATAATGCAGTTTTAGTGTTGCCTGATGACATTTTTTTTATTTTTCTGGGATGAAATCCTGGGCTAACTTCACAGACATCCTCTAGCGCATGAATCGCGTTGAAAAGGTAATCGCGCAATAAGTCGGCGTTTCAGGTTCAATTTATCTTCCGGCAACTTCCTCAGTTTAATAAGCGAAGCGTCTGATCAATTTTTATTGAAGGGTAGTGATTTAAGCGTTATTCTGATCTAGTTTTTCGGTTACGATCTATTATATTTTGCTTTTTGAGCCACCACTTTATTTTTTTCTCCAAATTGTATATCCACCAACAATGATCAGATATGGTGTTGAACCATAAAGTCTGTCAGTCTGATTATTATCTGGAAAATCTTGGCAAGTTTAACCCTAAAATCTCCTAGGATTAGATTTTAGTGCAAAATCCATTGAATAAGCTGTTTACATATTTAGATTGGATTTGTATCTTCTCGTGCTTGCCACCAGAACAACATTTTGAACATATTTTTTTTTTACTCCGTAAAACTTGATCTTCTTATAGATCGACGATTGAATTATTCACAATATCTATCTAAATTATCAACACACGCGATCTATTGGGCCGAAGTCCTGTTTGAAGCGGTCGTAATAAAATTCGGCCGTTTGCAGTATACGGTCCAAAATGATGAGCGTCATTTAAAGAGATCGACAGGCAAATTATCTGAGACCATCGATCTATTTTTGTTTTAAATTGCAATTGCAGCTTCGATTTCGTGTTTACCGGGTAGTGCGGTGGTTATGTTGCAATTTGGAACAACTTTTTGTCTCTGTCTTAGTAGAGATTTTCTTCAACATCGGTCGCAGCCATTGCATCCTCAAAAGACTCTCTTGAAAGCGGGCGATTTCTAAAATTCTATTTCGATTGGTTTGTAAATTCTGCACTCAACGCAAATCGTTTCAAACCGCAGCGATTTCTGTATCAACGGCGATGGTAGTGGGTGTTGTAAAATATTATAGTCGAGGTGTATCATTTTTGTATTCTACGGCTCTGTGAACCGGAGGGCAAAAGTCAAAGTCTTTGTTGTGGGTAGCTCATTTCCGAAACCAGGTTCTATTTTTTGAATAGGTTTGTAGTACGGCTGAGATGACGCTTAACATTTAATTGTTTTAAGGCATCAATGACTCGCCCAATACTACCGATGGCTGGAAATCAGTTGTATTGGTCTTTCGGTTACATAGTATAATTCGGGGATTGACTATTCGAAAAAGTGATTTTTTAAAATGTCTGTATATCTATGTGTGGGTTTTTAAATGTTTTTGGTGCTGCTCAGACTAAGCCATGAATTAATCCGGGTGAATCTTCATGCTTCAGCTTTGCCATAAAGTGGAAGGTCCCAGTAATAT